>JAFMOC010000039.1:0-1200000 GCA_019802505.1 Corydoras sp. C115 | reverse complement strand
GAGGAAATTGTGTTTTTCAAAAAAATTATGTTTGATTAGACTGTGAGATAAACATCCACAGAAGCATGGCAGGCGGAAATAATAGTTTTCATTAGAACATTTTAAGAAAATATAAAAACTAAGGTAAAATAAGCTCGTCATTTATTTCATTATATTTTTCCTGGTGTAGATCCCTCTGGATTGAGTTCTCTAATTAGTAATGATCTCTTCGTTTACGTCACTTATCCTAATGCAAGAGTAGAGTGATGCTGCGTTGTTATAATGTCAGGGGAACAGAACAAAAAGTTGGAACAGACCTTAACCTCACCACTGACATTTGTTCAACAAATCTACAGATTTATTCCAAAGACTTCCTTAAGCTTTTTGAGTTTATATGACAGGTTGCATATCTACATATGCAAATAGTAATCTTTCCTGCAAATGCTTAGCTAGAAAAATATCAGAACATAGAGACTATTTGAAAGAAAGTTTAGGACAGTATAGTAGCAATCAAAAGTTTGGACATGCCCCCTTCTTGCTCCATTGTCTATTTTCTCCACATACCAAATAGATGGACTTTGTAGTTTTACAATTATAGACTGTAGTGCATCTGTTTTTGTTAGTCCCCTGTTGGTTCTATGTCCTCTATTGGTCAGGACCATCACAAAACAGGTATAATTTGTGTATTGTTTATTGTCAGTTCTGCAGTGACACTGATGCCGTGAGGGGGTTTTAGTGTAGCATTGCTGCTGTAGTTTAGTTTCATTTAAACACCTTAGTGAAACTGCTGGGATAGGACGAATGTACCAACAAAAGAATACCTGCTCTGTGGTGGTACTATTGGGGTCCTGCCCATTAGAGAATAGAGTAAAGGGAACTAATATAGTACAAACTGTAGTGCACAAACAAATGGACTACAGTCTGGAATTGTAGGACTAAAAGTCCTACTTTATGGACAAAGTCCATCTTTATGGTAAGTGGAACTGCGAACATGGACAATAAGTGGTGCAAAGTGGAGGTGTGTCTAAACTTTTGTCTGGTTCTGTAACTGATGTGTTTCATTCAGATCCACTGCCATAGGTGCATAAAATCAAACAGCTAGCCATACCATTAAAAATTGTATGCTTTTAACAATGTGAGAAATCTTTGGGGAAGGCCTTTTTTCTATTTCAACATGACCAAAACCAAAACAATGTCCCTAAAGATCAGGTTGGGTGGGTTAGATGTGAAGTTTATAGCTCAAACAGAACCTTGAGCTCAAACCCCACAAAACACCTCTGAAATGAATTAGAATGTAGAATGTGAGACAGACCATCCTATCAGTGTCTGAACCCACAAATGCTATTCAAGCAAAAATCCCCACAGACACACTCTAAATCCTTGTAGAAAGCCCTACTACAGAAGTGGTATCTGTTTTAGCTCTAGGGGAAGGATGAACTGAGAATGTGATGTCATACCAGCTTCTGTAGTTATAAAATGTAGGCGTTACAATACGCTCGACCTTATAGTTCAGATGAACACAGTGATTAAAGATATAAGGGAGAAAGCACAAGAGAGAGGTAAAAAGAGCGAGTGAGTGAGCGCAAGAGAGAGAGACTGCAGACTGATGAAGAGCTGTGCTGGTGGAATGTCTTTTTTTAGTATGCTGTTTGAAGTCATGCTTCCAAAGTTATTGCAGATTCCAAAAACTCAGTATTCCGCCCTCATTTTGTGTATTACATTTACTAACTACGGCAACGAAGAGCATTCAAGCATTTTTGTGTAATCACTACAAATTAAAATTTCTTTTTATTAATAATATTGTTGTGCCTGATGATTAAATTAATAAGGTATCACATATACCAACCATTGTGATATCATACTATTATTATTTATATCAAACCTGTTAACAGCCCACTAAACCTTGACATGAACCTGTCAAAATCTGTGCTTTTTGTAAATCCTTCCAGAGGTCTGATTGGTAAAGCATTTTTCGCCTCTCCACCAATCTGGGTGGAGTTTCCATGTTCTCCCAGTGTCTGAGTGGGTTTTCTTCGGGTACTCTGGTTTGTCCACAGTCCAAAAACATGTAATCAAGGTATATTGAATGCTCTTAATTTCCCCATATAGTGTGTGTTTGTGTGAGGGAGTGTGCGCAGCGATAGATGGTGCCCTGTACTGGGCGTATCTGCCCAGTGCCCAAAATGCTCATCTAGGGGAGAATATTTTGGACACTGATCAAATACACCCAGGACATGGCACCGTTACACTGGGCACACACTCACTCAGACATACACGCAATGTAGAGCAGCCAATTTACCTTGGATCCATGTTTTTGGACTGTGGAAGTAAATGGTAGAACCTGGAGAAAACATGGACGCGCCACCCAGATTGGTATTTAAACCTGGATCCCCAGCGGTGAGATGCGGACGTGCTTAATAAGCCACAGGTTCATCCAATATTAATAATTATAATGATAATGTAAATAAAAGTAGTAATAATAATAGGGCAGTATATCCAATGGGGGCAGTGATGTTTTTGTGGCCACGCAGTTTATATTATAAGCTTATAATAACTCTTTGGCAGTCTACTAAAAGTAGGGCCTTACAAGTTTTTCTTCTCAACACTGTTGCTTTTGCTTGCTCCTGGGGATTTCGATTTTGAAGCAATGTACTATTGTAAAAGTCCAATAATAGGAATAAAAAGCCGAACAACATTGAACTTTACTGCATTCCTGACCTGCGTTATTGTAGCTGCCCCTAAAGAATAGTTTGGTTTTGTTTTCTGACAAGGTGAATAAATCTCCGGGTGTAAAACACCAATTATAAAGCATAAATCAGGCTTACAAAAGCCTGGTCCCATATCTGCTCTCCTTGCTCTTTCCAAACAGTTTGATAAGCTGCTATAATTTCACATACATTTTACCCATTCATCACGGTAAATGTTTTTTTGCTCCAGCAAAGCCTCCTCATTAATGTCCTGTGTGGCCCTGCTGCTAAATGAAATCCTGTTTCAGACGTTTGGAATGGCAGGGACCTCAGAGACGGATCAGCCATAAGCCATGCGCAGAGGAAGCCATCTTGGCTCTGGCATCGGGCCATTAGAGCAGATTGCTTTTTACACTCTCTGGAAACGGAGTCGCTGTTTCCCTCCGGTCAAAAATTCACAAAGGCATAAAACTGTGCAGCAGCAGGAGTGTGAGCGGGAATGCCAGAAGCATTCAAGCATTAATAAAGATGCGAGAGGTGTTTGAGAAGCACACATCTTAACCAACATAGAGCCTTCGATGTGCCAGTGCTGATCAGGGCGTGAGGAGCGCTGCCAAAGAAAACACATGAGGCCAGAGCATTCCTCCTTAAAACATCGAGCTTCGATGTTTAGTGGAGGTTTTGCTCCAATTACATACATCTCTTTGACTTTGGAAGGCTCAGTTTTAGTGTGGCTTAACTCACTCATCTTTGGTCATTGCAGTTCTATAAAAAATTATAATTGTATTTCTCTTAATAGATATAAAGCTAAATTCATTTGAAAAGTTTATGATAAAATAAACTCAACTTTACACTTATCTTTTTAGGATCCATAACAAGGAGAAGCACAGAAATTCTCTGGGTTCTCTTGTTTACTTCCCACAGCCCAAAAACATGGATTCAAGGTAAATCAGCTGCTCTAAATTGCCCTTACTGTCCTGAGTGTATCTGCTCAGCACCCAAATCTTTCTCCCCTGAAGGGGCATGGGGAACCTCCCTGTGACCCTAGTATAGGATTAAGCAGAAGATTATGAGATACAATGAGATATCTGGGTTTGCTCTGGCTTCACAGGCTCTCAAATTTCACACAATGAGTGTGCGCCCAACAATGGATTGGTGCCCTGTCCTGGGAGTTTCTTCCCAGCGCCCAAAAAGGTTCTGTCCAGGATGGACATGGGGAACCACCCTGTGACGATAGTATAAGGTTAAATGGAAGCTAATAAGATGAAATGAGATATCAGAGTTTGCTCTGGCTTCACATGCTCTCTAATTTCAAGGTTACCTGCTTATATATGGCAGCTTTTACATTAATTTTGTCCTTGGCATCAATGAACAACACCTCTGTCGTTTTGAGAACACCAACATCACAACAAATAATTAGCTGACCAAGTTGACATAGCAACCTATTTCTCCGCCACTGATTAGACCAACAACAAAACCATAGCTTTTATAGGTATCTTGTATACTTATTAGTTTACACAAGACCTCATTTGATAATTAAAAACCACCGCACAACCTTATTCTCAAAAGCACCAAGACATTTTGTGAAATGCAGTAACAACAAAAATCTGTTATTTGCCAATGGCAACACACACACACACCCACACACACTCTTTCTCTTTTGGTGCCTGTGATTGGGCAAACTCTCAGCAGGTCCATGTGGGAGATTGATGCATGTCACAGTGGGAACAAGTGACATTCTCTTTAATTAGGGCACACTTGTTTTCTACCTGCGCCCATCGGTGGATGCAAACCCCCTGCAGAGAGCGTACAGGAGCATGGAGAGGAATGACCTCTCAGTGTGATGCTGAGCACATGCAGTTTCCTGCCTTCTAAAGTTTAATTAACATGTCATTAACATTTCTGTGACATTTCCAATAAAAAGGCAAAAGGCAAATAAAGAGGAGCGGAATTTGATTTCCTTATTTATTTGCTATTGCAACAACTTAATGTAAGCAACACCAGACACAGAGGATGAAGCTTCTGACAAAAATACTTTGGGGTGAAAGTGTGTTCTGAAAATATTTTTGATGTGGAAATAAAATTAACTAAAACATGAAATGATGTCACAGACTAAAAAACAATAATCAAATAAAACAAAACGATGTGTGCATTTTAAAAGCAAAGCTGTGTCAAATAAAAGCTCATTGTCCTTAATATGTGAAATGAAAAAAATGGAATTATTTTACCTCATGGAATGCTGTTTATTAGGCACCATTACCAACTATTTATGTAATTACCGTATCACAACAAGAGAAACCACAAAATGAACTAGATGTAGGGTAACAGAACCCAGTGACAGATTTCTCTCTGTGTCTGTATTGATTCAACATGGATTCAAAGTAAATTGGCAGCTTCAAATTGCCCCATATATTGTGTGTCGATGTGAGTGAGTGTGTGCCCAGCAATAGATTGGCACCCTGTCCTAAGTGCATCTGCCGAGAAACATTCTTCCCTGGATGTGTATGGGAACCCCGTTCCCACGCAACCCTAGTAAAGAATGTGTTTTTTTTGTCTACAGTGACTAAAGAACCACTAGGCAACTAACAAACTATAATGTGATTTTAACGCAATGGTTTTCTTTGTCACAAAATTGGGACCCCTAGTAGGTATTTATATCCTTTTCAGAAGTGGCTCAAGTGGCTTTATTTTAGTGAGCTATCAACCAAACACACCACAGCTTGATTTAGGGCATGTCAGGGTGTCTTTGCTATTCTGACGACATGATTCATGGATGTGTGGCATCATATGCAATACACCAAACAGTCGTATGAGGGGAAAAAAACAACAAAAAAAACACACACAATAGTTGAATGTACTCAATGGTTCTAACAGAATCATTCTAGCAGGATGGCAAAGTCACTTGTCCAATAGAAGAAGCCCAGGAAAATAGTACAGAATTATAAAATAATTAAAACAAATATAAACAAAATTTGAAGTGTTTTAAAACTTTTGACCAGTGGTCAGTCAGTCAGTGTCATGTCAGTTTCTATACTGCAGATGCAGCTCTTCGAGAAAGTATTTGGAAAGATGATTACATGGCACAACAACCACACTTTTCTTTCACAAACTTATGGTCAGTCCATCGAGTCACTTGAAACTCATAAAAAGTCACAGGTCATTTGATGAGACGGCACACTATTATCGTATTCGCCATCATCCCTGTCACACACAGGCGCCTGTTTCATGCTTCATCACGCTGAAGAAACACTGCCAGTGCAAAACCACTGTGTTCACTCCTCACTAATTACCATGCTGTTAAAGACTCTGCATGTGTAAGTGTGCCTTTCAGTCCCGCCTCACCCCATTAGCTGCAACAGATCAAACCAATTAGACTGGCAGTGCCCAGCATTGTCCCACTACCCACTGAAGTCTCAGCCTTACTGCTGTTCCCACACCATGCCGTCTCCCTCTGGCTTACACCTCATTGAGCACAAATCTCCAGACTATAGTGGAGCATATCCACCACCGCCGAGCTCCTATTTATGACATTACTGCTGTCCATTTACAGAACCTGATCCAGAGTACGTTAAAAGCAACAATTTCGGAGCGAATGCCAGTTGCACTTCATGCAGCGTGTCGGAAAATTGGTGCTGACACACTGGTATTAAGGGCTATCTGTGTGGTGGATCACCTGTCAGTCAGATAAAGCCATGGATCAGAGACTGACAGAGGAACAGTGAATTCAAGGCAGGCAAGCTATACAGTAATGTGAAGACCAAAATGCCTTTTGTCCAAACATGTAAGTATTTTTTTTTTTTCTGAAAGCCTACACTTAAATTAATACACTTCATTTCATCACGACATGCACTCGCCTATCAAAAGCTAATACCTGCATTGAAGCCGAATAAAGAAACACTTCCATCAGGATTCAAGTCTTCCAAACAAAGCTGGAAAGGTCTGCTCAGAGGCCGATTCAAAGTGGCCAATAAAAAACAAATAAAGAAATAATAAAAGAACCCGTGGCATTGTTACAGATTTCCCTTCGAACAAAACAAGCAAGCTTTTTAAAGCTGTTTTTCACAAACAAATACAAGAAATGCATGTGTCTGGCTGGTTTACAATTCTCGGAGCAGCCTGGTGGCATAGTCGCTGTGCTGGGGATCCAGGTTCAATTACAAATCATGCTGGAGTTTCCATGTTCTCTCAATGACTGCATGGGTTTTGCATGTTCTTAAGTTTCTTCCCACAGTCCAAAAACATGGATTCACGGTGAATTGGCTGCTCTAAATTGCCCCTATATAGTGTGTGTCAGTGTGTGTGATTGTGCCCAGTGATGAATTGGCACCCTGTGCTGAATGTATCTGCCCAGCACCCAAAAAGAGGATAATGAGAATATGGTAAGTAGAATTAATAAAAATGAAAAATAATTTTAATAACAAGGAGATGTATATAATAAAGTGGTTGATTAGTGTAAATGTAAATCTTTATTAATGGTTCTTAATTACATTTTTTTTTTGTCCGTCAATATTAATTTTTTAAAAATGTTCTTTGGGGAAAGCAGTTCTATTCTGGTTGTTGTTATATATCTAGAGCCAAAAATGTGATTATGTGCTAGAAGCAGTTTCTAGTTTTTTAATTACATTGAGTATAAACGAATCCACCTGGCAGCTAAATTCCATTTACAAGTAAGGTTTAAGACATGCTGTACCATGCATTTTGTGATCCTGCAGAGATCTAGAGCTCAGAATTTATGTTAGTAGAAAGTCGATATTAAGAAAGTTACACCCATTTCAACACCCAAGTAGAAGTGCATAGCAGGTAGCACAAAACATAGAACTCAGACACATTGTTCTGAGTCATTAATGTACTTTATACTACAACAGACAACTGTTATGTTTGAAAGTTTTAAACTCTCTCTCTTTCTCTCTCTCTGTATGTGCATGTGTGTGTGTCAGCAGAGTTAAAAAAAAAAAAAAAAAAAAATGTATATATATATATATATATATATATATATATATATATATATACAGTTGTGATCAAATTTATTCAACCCCCACTGAAATAAAGTGTTTTGGCCAGTTTGACATTGATTTGGATCATTTCAGTCATCTTATTTACAATTATATCAAAGAGGCACTTATAAATTAGACAAATATAACATAATATTTATGATGGAATAACCACAAAAGTCTTTACTGTGCTCACATCATTATCAGTTTTATTCAACCCCCTAGTGACATTATTTTTTAATACTTAGTACAACATCCTTTTCCAGTTATGACAGCTTTCAAGCGTGAAGCATAGCTTGACACAAGTGTCTTGCAGCGACCTATGGGTATCTTAGCCCATTCTTCATGGGCAAAAGCCTCCAGTTCAGTCACATTCTTAGGCTTGCGCACTGCAACTGCCTTCTTTAGGTCCCACCAGAGGTTCTCAATTGGATTTAAGTCTGGTGATTGCGATGGCCACTCTAGAATGTTCCAGCCTTTCATGTTCAACCATGCTCTAGTGGACTTGGATGTGTGCTTCGGATCATTGTCCTGTTGGAAGGTCCAACGTCTCCCAAGCCGCAGGTTTGTGACTGACTCCATCACATTTTCCTCCAAGAGTACTCCTGGTACTGAAGGGAATTCATGGTACCCTGCACACGTTGAAGCTTTCCTGTACCATTAGAAGCAAAACAGCCCCAAAGCATAATTGACCCCCCGCCATGCTTCACAGTAGGCAAGGTGTTCTTTTGTTCATAAGCCTGGTTCTTCCTCCTCCAAACATAGCGCTGGTCCATTGTCCCAAACAGTTCTAATTTAGTTTCATCTGACCACAGTACACTGTCCCAAAACCTTTGTGGCTTGTCCACATGACTTTTGGCATACTGCAGTCGACTTTTCTTGTTCTTTGGAGTCAGCAAGGGGGTGCGCCTGGGAGTTCTGGCATGGAGGTCTTCGTTATGCAGTGCGCGCCTTATTGTCTGAGCTGAAACTTCAGTGCCCACATCTGACAGGTCTTTTTTCAGTTCTTTAGCAGTCACGCGGGGATTTTTCTCCACATTACGCTTCAGGTAGCGCACAGCAGTCGCGGTCAGGATCTTCTTTCTGCCACGACCAGGTAACGTTTCCACTGTGCCCTTTAACTTGAACTTGCGAATGATACTTCCGATAGTGTCTCTTGGAATATTTAACAACTTCGCAATCTTTTTATATCCATTGCCATTCTTGTGAAGAGCAATAACCTCTTCTTTTGTCTTCTGGGACCATTCTCTTGCCTTCACCATGCTTGTAAACACACCAGTAGATGTCTAGATGGAGCTGAGTATCACAGTCCTTTTAAATCTGCCTAATTGGTGCTTATCATGCTTGATTGCTGCTCGTTGACATCCACAGGTGTTTTCAATACCTGATTGAAAACACTGGAATGAACCTCTGTTCTTATGAGTGGTAGTTGTAAAGGGGTTGAATAATTGTGTCAATGAAGAAATCACAAAAAGGCCATTTAATACTTTATGACAAAAACAATTGATGCTATCTTAGTTGCATTTAGTTCTTTAACAAGTCCTTGTAAGATTTCATTAAGAACACAATTACAAATGTGCACTGAATTCCATAAAACCCTTCGCAGCATTGGGGGTTGAATAAATTTGATCACAACTGTATATATATATATATATATATATATATATATATATATATATATATATATATGTATCAGAAAGAACTCATAGCACCCATGCACAATTACCATTAAGACCAAACTGTTGCCCTTTTACCAGCATGACTCAAGCTGTATGCTTCTGCTCTGATTACCCTATACATCTGTGCTGCTTATTTTCTCTAAGATTTTACCAAATATTGTTTTAGCTGCAATTCAAAGACAGTTATTTAACCTTATGGTTGTTCTTTTTCTCTTTAGATGACAATTGCTTTTTAACTCCTCATGTTGTGACCCTAACCATGGAGTATAAAACATCTCACTATGCATTCTGTACAAATATCTATCAGTTATCAATCAGTTGCATGTGGACAAAGAATATTACAAATAAAATAACAGGAGTTAATTAGATCATTGCACAGTTGTCTTGTAAGTATAAAAGGTTGCTATTTAATAAAGGTTCATTAATTTATTCATTATCTTCTGCTTAATCCTCTTCTAGGGTCGCGGGGGGGTCCCGTGTCCATCAGAGGAGAACAATTCAGGCACTGGGCAGATACACCCAGGACAGGGTGCCAATCTCACTCACTCAAACATACACATTTTTTGCATAAATAAATTTGCACATAAATTTGCTGGGGTAATTCAGAACGTTCAAATAACCTTGAATCTGTGCTGGGGATCCAGGTCCGAATCCGGATCTGGGTGGAGTTTCCATGTTCTCCTCATGTCTGCATAGGTTTCCTCCAGGCTCTCCAGTTTCCTCCCACAGTCTAAAATATGGATTTATGGTAAACTGCTCTAAATTGCCCCTATAAAGTGTGACTAAGTGTGTGCCTAGTAATAGATGGCACCCTGACCTGGGTATATTTGCCAATGCCCGAAACAGGCATGGGTAATCCCCCGTGACCAGAGTAGAGGATTAAGCGGAAGATAATAAAATGAACTCTTGTGATTAGTTTTGGAAAGTTTCTCCAAGACCGTGAGATATAATACAATAATAAGGACATGGTTGGGTGGTTGGGTGAGTTTGGTATGGAATAGCTTGATAAACGAGAATAGTGAGGCCCAGGCCGTCTTGTCCAATATCAGAGTCTGTGACCTCACAAATACTTTTTTGGGTAAATTGGCAAAACTTTTCCCTGAACCACTTACATAAAAATCTCATAGGAGGGAAAAAAGAAGATTGTTATAACACTGAAAGGAGAACCAACCTCAAATGGGATGTCATAAAATATCCTAATGGTCTAAAATGTGGGTGTCCCAATACCATCTTATTCACATATTCAGTATATTTCAGAAGTAATTTTCTTGCTATTTCCAGCTGTCGAAACTTTTACCCTCAGTATGTTACACACCGTCCTGTGTTTTGACCCAGGCCATGGATTATAATTAGTGAAGCAATTCTGGATCCTGTAATTACCTCATATACCATAGTGGTACACCAGAGCAGATATTATGTTGAGATCACTACATCGACATGAGATAAAAAAGGGAAGGATGTTCTCAACAGTGCAGCATAAAGAGGACAAACTAGCTTATAAAGACAAAAATAAAGTACTATCATTAATTTTCACATTTGAATCTTGACGTGTGTTGTCTCTGTTTTTTTCAATTGAGGCAGTGATTACAGGCTTCGAATCTGAAGCATCTAAGGCATGTTTTTCAAATTCTGATATTGTCAATCTTAAGATGATTCAGCCCCTATTCAAATAAGAAAGGCTTTAGACTAGTTTCAATCCATGTCATAAACTATGCTAGGATTCCTTTATCTTTCTAGTATTAAAAAAATCTTTTCCAATTCATTATCACATCAAACACATGACAACACAAAACTACAGAAGGGAAGAGGGAAAAAATAAACACATTAATATTAATGGAAACAATAGAGTTCTTTCAAATCTGTAGATACATCCCCAATGATATCATTCAACTTGTCACAAATTCAGAAAATGCCTACAATATATAACTCTTAACAATAACAGAGGTATTATGTACTCCAGTTTCCAAGACACATGGATGAAAAAAGCCTGAACATCTTAGTGATTAGAAAAATTCTTTAATTAAATTTCTTTAATTTAAAACACTTCTATTAACTGTAACTTTTTAAAATTAGACCCTATTCTAGAGACTCATGTGCCCATTCAGGAAAGAAGGTTTCGGTCACTGGGCAGAACACACAGGACAGGACACCAATTTATTGCTGGGCCCACACATACACATACAGACACACACACACACACACACACACACTACATAGGGGCAATTTAGAGATTATGTACCTTGAATCCATGTTTTAGGACTATAGAAGAAAACCGGAGAACCCTGGGAGAAAGCCATGTGGACACAGGAAAAACATTGAAACTCCACTTAGATTGGGATTCGAACCTGGATCCCCATCACTGAAAGTTGAATGTGCTGAATGCTAAGCCACCATGCCGCCCTCTACAGTTTGAATTGAAGTGTATGAATGTAATTCATATCCAGTTGTTGTCTGGTGTCTCAGTCCAACTCAGGGCCATAGGTAATTAGTCGTTTTGCTTATCCTGTTGCCGTGGGCCTGCTCCTGTATTTTCATTACTACTACATAATAATAGAGGGATTAACAAAACCTTTCATCTATGTCTGTCTGTTAATCTGTCTGTATGCCAGTCTATAAATCCAACCATCCAGTTATCCGTTGATGTGCATTGGCTTTGGCCTTCTGTATCATGCAAGTAGTTCACTAGTCGTCACTAAACAATTTCACAAAAGATAATCAAGTGATTGATTAATGTAATTAAATAGTGAATCATGTTCTTTTTATACTTCTCTACATTAGGTCACTAATACACATGTATTTCCCGTGATTGAACTTTAGTTGAGTTCTGATTATTCTGTGCGTGGTGACACACTCAATCAGGATTTTCCTGTCATCAGTAACCAGATTTTCAATCTGCACATCTATGGTATAATCATACTGAAAGTGGTACTTAAACCATTTAATGATTTTCTCCTCAATAATATCTCATATAAATGGGCAGTCAGGCCTCAGATGAGGTCATTTTACAGAAACAGCTTTGGTGAAAGTTTTAATGATCTCGGTCTGAATGCTGATGAGAATTAACTATCCAACTCTGTCTGTCCTTTTGGACTGCAGTAATCTTTTTTTTTTTTCAGCTAGATAAGTGGAGTCGTGGCCCAAAACTTTTTATTGTATTCAATGTACCACTTTTCCCAAAACATGGACGCATTCATGAAATGTCTTGGTTATTACATTTATTTATTTAGTTTGAATTGACACAACAATAACAACATACAAATAAACAGGACATGATCATTGGCACCTCATCGAATTTTTCAAAAAACCTTAATAAGCTTCCTTCATGAAAGTTAGAAACAAAGTACAACAGTCAGCACAGACACCAGGTAACATCTGAATGGGATGCTATGTAAGGAGACCCAGGGGGATTTTATAATATATCTAGGGTGTAGTGTGGTAGCTCAGTGGTTTGGGTGTTGGACTATCAATTTAAAGGTTGTGGGTTCAAATCCACTGAAGTTGCCACTGTGGGTCCTTGAGCAAGTCCCTTAGCACTCATTGCTCCAGGGATGCTGTATCTGAGGAAGTCGGGGTTCCTCATGCCCATCAAGTGGTGCTGGGAAGATACACCCAGGACAGGGCGCCAATCCATCGCTGGGCACATACACAGATACACATAAACTATATGGGTGCATTTTAGCACCATTTAGCACTGTTGCTGTGTAAATGATGCAGGCAGAAAGTGTGTAAATATACAATTGGTGGGGTGTAAGATGATGTAGCAATGATCATTGTGATGCACCTTGCACAGGGTGTAAGATAGAACCCCTAGACATCTCAAAACAGATGACAAAAGAAGAATCATTCAAATCCTGAGATATTTGCAGCAGATGGTAAGAGTAGAGTAATCCCACATTTCAGTACAGTAGTGTAAGGAGTTATTAAAAAGTGCTATTTTTTTTCTAAAGTTATTTCCTTTTATTATTTGGTCATTTAGCTGAAGCTTTTATCCAAAGCGATTTACAAGGTGAGCACAGGGTTAAACACAACATCCCTGGAGCAATGAGGGTTAAGGGCCTTGCTCAAGGACACACATTGGTAACTTGTGTGGACCTGGGATTTGAACCCCCATCATTCAGATTGATAACCCAATGCCCAAACCACTGATACCAAATAATAAGTTGATGGTGCCAATGAATTTGTCCAGTTAATTTCTGGTGTATTGAATGATAGGAACATATTGTAAATTTCCTATATAGACTAAGGGACTATAGACTAAGGTCCATCTTATCTTATCTTAGCTTAAAAACAAAAGAAAAACATGTGAATACTAAAAAAAAAAAAAAAATAAATAACTACAACATTGTTCTGGGAAAAGTGGTGCCAATGTTTTAGGCTATGACTGTATACTCCACATGCAAGCAAAAGTAATTCAGTGAATGCTCTGTGAATAGTGCTTTGGGGAGAATGGCAATCTCCAAGGATCACTGTTATAGAATTACAGAAGAAAATAGCATCTTGTGGTCACCAAGTTTTTAAAGCGAACATCATATGTTACCACCCTGCTAAATGATTATTTAAAAGAGCTGTCAGGGAAACGGGGAAGGAAAAAAAGAGAGACGTGTTAGAAGAGAGTGCAAGCAGGGTGGATGGTGTAGAGTTGCAGGAGTGATCTGTGATAGATGAGTATCTGCAATGTTGTACGGTACAAAAAGGAGGTAAGGGAGCTGAAAGTGGCAGAGATGAAGATTCTGCAACTCGTATTAGGAGTAACAAGGATGGACAAGATTAGGAATGAGTTTGTTACAAGGGCGGCTCAGGTAAGATGTTTTGGAGACAAAGTTAGGAGGGCAAGATTGATGTGGTTTGGAAGAGTGTAGAGAAGGGCTGAGATTTATATCGTCAGTAAGATGCTGAGGATGGAACGACATGGTGGTTAGCACGTCCTCTCAGCGCTGGGGGTTTAGGTTTGAATCCCGATTTGGGTGGAGTTTCCATGTTCTCTCAGTGTCCACATTTTCTACAGGGTCTCCAGTTTCCTCCCATAGTCCAAAAACATGGATTCAAGGTAATGCTCTAAATTGCCCCATATAGAGTTTGTGTTTGTGTGAGTGAATGTGTCCAGTGATAGATTGCCTCCCTGTCCTCGGTGTATATGCCCAGAAACATTCTACCCTGAATGGGCATTGGGAACTCCACCGTGACCCTTGTACAGGATTAATTGGAAGCTAATGTATGGATGGATAGTGTGTGAGTGAGTGCCCAGTGATAGATTAGTGCCCTGTCCTGGGTGTATCTGCCCAGCGCCCAAAACTTTCTCCCCTGGATGGGCATGAGGACCATAGTATAAGATGAAGCAGAAGATAATGGATGGATGGATGGTTAGTATGAAATCACCAGGCAGGAGGAGAGGAGTAAAGCCAAAAAGGTTTATTGATGTGATGAGGGAGGGCATGCAGGTGTTTTGGGGTGATGATAGAGGATGAAGGAGAGTGACATGGAGAACAATGACCCGCTGTGTTGCCACAGTCACAAGAAGAAAATGAAAAAGAAGAAGAGGAGAGGATGATAATAAATGTTTTACTTATAATCTGTTCAGTATGGGATTATGATAATTTAATACAAGGTGAAATTCTTTATTCTTTAGGCAGGGTGTCAATAATATTGAAGGGTACTGCAATACATGAAATAACTGAGTGCTGCTGTTCTTTAATTTCTTTATACTTTAGTAAAGAATTATATTATCTTCCTCCCAGCAGAGAAGAAAAAAAACATTCTGCAAAACACAAGGGGAGTTTAGAAGCCAAATCAGAGGCACACAACCAAGTGTTCTCAGGATTAATAAAATTCTGCCGAGTTGCCGAGTGCCACTCTTCTATCCCCTGTCCTATAATTTGGAGCCACTGTTTTGTCTGCCTAGAAAGGTGTGGCGTCACAATCTGGTAGTTTGCTAATTAGTCACCAGCTCTCTGATACTCCATTCAGCCAATCTTTGAAAACACATTAGAGAAATAATTAGTTAGCAAGAGTAAATGGTAGACTAGGCATCATCATGGATACGAAGAGCCATGGGAGTGAGCAAACAGCCCTCTGTTTATCTGAACTGGGCTACACAGCTCCATCCAGTGGTAGTCTGATTGCATTGCCCAGACTTAGGCTTTAGGATGCTTTTTATATGGTTAACAATGACTGATTATAACAATTTGAAAAGTAAACAATAGCGATAGGACTTAAGGGAACTATGTACCCATGTGCAAAACATATAATCTTGCAATGCACATGCTAAAAACACTGTGTCAAAAAATAAAATATTTATTTGCAGGCTTATATTAGAGTATAACGTTTCTGAAATAAATCGATTACTAATGTGTTTAATTAGCGGTTCAGTTACAGAATTTTTACAACATCTGCAAAAGATCTTTTAATAGCTTTCCCAGTCAAGACAGTCAGAGTTTATGCGAGCCACACCCTTTGCATTAAGAATCTTTTTTTTTTTCCCCCAAAGGTTTATTGAGGACTGCCTACTTAACATAATAAGTACAGAGTTCAATTAAAAAAGTTTTGCAGTTTATTTAATGAGCCATCTATTTTCTTTTTTTCCCCTAACCCTACAATTTGTACCAGTACAATTTGGTATAGGCTTTTTTTAATGGCCACTGTTTAGAGTTGAAAACAAAGATGGGCAAAGTCAAATCCATGTTTTTGGACTTTGGGAGGAAACCAGAGAACCACAGACACAGGGAGAACATGGAAACATCCAGATTGGGATTTGAACCTAGATTCCCAGCACTAAAAGGCAAACGTGCTAACCACTAAACCCTTTTACCTTCTCACATAAAATACACGCACACACAGAATAACAAAAATAACTTTTTGAAAGGTGGAGATATAGCACAGTTTTTAAGGGTCCTGCAAAATATAGTCTACGGTGGCAACTTAACAGACTGGGGCATCAAATCTTCTGACTGACAGCCTACAACTACCTCAAGATTATTATACTTAGAGACTTCTACTTACATTTTATTCAGCTAGCCATCTCTACAAGTACAACTCTACAAGTTTTGGCACTCAGTATTTGGTGTAGCACTCTTTTATTCCTCTAAAACAACGGTTTTAAGAAGACTTTCTTTTTTTTTTTGTTTCTTTTACACATATGTACCAATATGTCATTGTGGCAAGAGGGCATGATTGGGTGGAGCCTGTAAATGAATGGCAGGTGCCTGACCTGACTTATGTCACTGCCCCTCCTCACAAGCTTAGGCCGGTCATGCACTCGCACCCTGATCATTAATAAAGGTTCAAATTTTTGATCATGTAAACCATGACAGCCTGTGAATATGGTTAATGTGGTTAGTCACATTGCTTTAGAAAAAGGCAAGGCACCTAACCTCAATTCCTCCCTGGGCACCATATATAAGGCTGTCCACGACTCATTGTGTGTATTTGTGTGTGTTTCACTGCTAGGATGGGTTAAATGTAAAAGACAGATTCCTCTGTGTGTAAGCACTCTAGGCAAAATTGAGCACTTTCATGAATATTAAGCAAAAAGCAGACAGTAAACACACGAGTTTACTATATATTCATTTTTTAACTTATAACAATCCAAAGATACATTTATCTGGCTTTTTTATTTGCAGTCTTGAATGGTATAAAGCGTTCAACCCTGGGCTGTCACAGTGGAATTTTAACTCTATTAAAGGCCAGAGCCTTTTTTAGCTGATGTAATTAAAGTGAGCACAATGAAGCTTTTAAAGTCATTTCGAGTATTCAGAGATTGGCTTTGAAGTCATTTGGACGAATCAGAGTGCAGGTTCCCAACCCGGAGCAGGCCTGGCATCTGTGCACTGCAGGTCTTGCTCAGGCTGAGCTGTTAGCTCTTCCTACTGTGCTCGTCACAGTGACGTGTACAACACCATCCTTTTAACACGTACTAAAAATACAGCAGCCCACAAATTAATCTCTTCCCCACATTTTCTCTGTCACCTCATTAAACATTTACACACTGCTTTTTATAATTTCTGAACCACTCATTTTGGAGTACTGAAGAAAAAAAAAAGTGCTAAAAACAGAACGATTTCAGAACATCCTCTATTAGAAACAGGGTAAAACTATTTGGGATTACTGCTGTAACAGCAGCACCTTGTTCAAACTTTTCTCTTTATATCTACTGAAGGGAATTGTTATATGGAGCATGTGGTTATCCATTATCCAGCCATCGACAGCTTGTTTTTCCCCTTTAATTGGTGACTCTCGCGACCTGCTCTGGTGTAAAATGCGTAAATGTGATGTCAGCACCCATCCTGCCAGCTAACGGATGTGGAATTTAACCCACGCATGTAATATAACAGAGGCTTTCCCACAATATCGACCATGGCGACACATTTTTATAAAGATCTTCTGGAAAGTGAACAATTGCCTTTCACACAATACCAGTGTTATCTGTATACAGCTTTAGATGTGTTTGAAATAAGGTTTTCTGGTAAAACATTTAGGTTGGTTTTGTATCATTACAATACAGTCTGTGTGCACCATTTATTGCAATGCCATACATCTTGAGCTCCTAACTAAATTTACATAATACTGAGCTAAATGTAGGTCAATTAACCCTGTTTATTATTTGCTAAATGTGAAAGTGACAATAACTCCTAGAAGCCTAATTTAATATCAGGTGTTCATTAAGCGACAAAAAGCAATTAACGGCAGGTGACTGGAGCATACACCTGGCAATTGAGAGATATGAAACAACTTTGTGTTTTATCAAGGCTTAATAAAAATGTATTGCAAGACCAAAGTTATTATAATTAACCTCATGAATGCACTCAAACTTTTTTGGGAATTGGGATTTGCAATTTTTTTTTTAAATAAAGCTATATTTAATTGGGTCCTTAAAGGATTGTGCATTTTTATAAGTAAATGGTGTAAAATGTGTCCTGTGAAACAAAGTTTGTGTTTTATTTTAGAATGAAATAAGCATGCATGCCTGAAGCAGTGGGCAGCCCTGTACACGGTGCCTGGGAAACAACTGAGGTTAGGTGCCTTGCCCAAGGGCACTTCAGCCACAGTGTTTGGTTGGACCATGAATCTAACTGGAGACCTTTAGGTCGCAAGACCGGTTCCTTAACCACAAGCCAAGGACTGTCCCTTTACTTTTCCTTGACCAATCACATCCAATTAATTTCATAAGTATTAATTATTTTAAATAAAAAATAAACAACATCCATCCATCCATCATCTTTTGTATAATCCTATACTAGGGTCACCAGGGGAGATGGGGAACGTTGGTAGGCAGATACATCCAGAACAGGGCATCAATTCATTGCTGGGCACACACTCACTTCTCACTCACACACTTACACAATCTAGGGGCCATTTTAGTTCAGCACATGAATCTGTGTTTTTGGACCATGGGAGGAAACCAAAGATCCCATGCATACACGGAGAGAAGATGAAAACCCCACCAAGATTGGTATTTGAACCAAAATCCCCAGTGCTGTGAGGAGAAAGTCCTAACCACTAAGCCACAATAAACAACATACAGATGTTAAAAGTCTGCAATAATGTTGTGTAAGAAGGACAGCAGAGTGAATTTATAACAAGTTATTATTCACAATGCATTAAATAAAAATGACAGAAAATATTAAAATGAAATCCTTTTAAATAATAACACCATGCACGGTATCTAAGTGTATGTCATTTATAAAGGCCATTAACAATAAGTAGAGTAAATAAATCTGCTGGAGCATGGCAAAGCATTAGTGTGGTTTCATTATAGAGACACTAATCGAAAAAGGATCTCTGTAAGAGGAGGACCATGAGCCCCGACCCGAGAAAAGCCTGCTGACACAAGCACTAACCCTATGAGCTGCCATACAGTATTCCTTATCTTCTGCTATCTTTCCTTTCCCTCTATCTTATCCCTATGCGTATATTTACTAAAGCTGTCTGTTCAATGAAGGCCGTGTAATTTCCTCAGGGACAAACAAAGTAAGAGACAAAAAAAGGGGAATGGACAGCAAGGACAGAGAAAAATCCATTGGTGAAGTGAAGGTAAGAAGGACACAGAGAGGAGAAATCACTTAGATATGTTCCTTGATGTAAATATTTGTAAAGACGGAAGCACTTTACCTAAATCCAGTATACATAATGCATCATTAACACATTATTAAAGCTTTTTAAAGTAATTATAATGCTTTATAACACTTGTCATAAGCCTCTGTTAATGTCTATAGATGTACATAACTTCAGATACTTCATAAAGTGTTATACGAACATGTCATAAGGCTTTATAACACAGAGTGGCATAATGTATTATAATTTATATATTTTAAACTGTTGCTCAACTTATTACAGAGACCAGCGACATAAAGCCTTATAACGTTTGTGTTTAATGCGTGCTTTTCCTGTAAATGACTTTATAAGTGTTTATAACTGTTTATAAAAGCTTATAAGCTCTCTTCACAAGCATAAAGTAGTGTTGTCATTAATTACCTTTTTAAAAGAGACTGCATACACCGTAGTACATAACGACTTTAAAAAAAAGCTTATAAATGCTCTTTACAGATTTTAAGTAAAGTGTAATAATCTTGTTTTAAGTAATTCAAAATTCAAGACAATTATGTCACTTTGTGTTATAAAGTTTTATGTGAAGTTGTTATAACAATTCATGACTATGATTATAAACATATATGTACATTAACAAAGGCTCATGACAAATGTTATAAAGCATCATGAATACTTTATAAAGCTTTATAAATGCAATTATAATGCCTTATGAATACTGGATTCATAGAAAGTGTTACCATAAAGACTTAATATTTACCTTTGCCATTTTTAGTCCTTAAGCTAGTAGCTGATTTATTATTATTATTATTATTATTATTATTATTATTATTATTATTATTACTATTATTATTATTATTATTATTATTATTATTAATTAATCTTTTTGTTTTTGTCAGTTTAAAAGTCGCTAAAACATGTCACTGTTTTATATAGTGCTTCTTACAATCACAGATTGTCTCAAAGCAGCTTTAAGAGTTTTTTGATACAGCACCCTTATTGCTCCAGGGTTGCTGTATCGACCCTGTGTTCTGACCCCAACCAAGAAACTTGTAAGTCGCTCTGGATGTAAGCATCTGCAAATGACAGTGTAATGTAAAATGTATTGTACATGTGTTTGTCCATGTAAGGGCCATGTCATAGTCTGGTCATCTGATCAGAGTTTTTCCTCTCGGTTCCCAAAAAAGAGAGAGAAAGTTAAAACTATTAGTGGTACTGCTCTGCATGCCTTTCCCAAAACACAGGACATTGCATTTCAATCTATAATTCAAATTTCCACACCACCAGCTAACATGAGCAAACAGTACTCTGTATAACTTTCAACAAAATAGTTTGTGTTTGTAAAACTCTACATTTTTGTAGACGTCACATGCAGCGTTTTATGATGATGACTCAAAACTCTGGTAACACTAACATCTCTCAGGCTTTTCTGTAGCCTGGATGGCACTCTGGAAAGCAATTTACAGCCTTATTGGTCCAACATCCTAATAATTTTACCTAAACGTTAACTACAACCAAAATGAAAGGGTGTTGTTACGGTCCCTTACAACATGTTTAAAAATATAACCAGCAGACTGTTACAAAATGGATGAAAGGATTTGTTTCCATTCAGCCACAGTATACAGCAAACATGGCCAAAGGGTTTACAACACACTGGTTAGGAGCCATCCAATGAAACCTTGTGCGTTTCTCCACATAATTTATTTACCTGTTCTGTGAAATCATGTTGTTTTAATTTTTAATGAAGTGAGCGCAGTTTACTGTCAAGGTGGAAAAGGGTGAGATGGAAACCAGAGCTGTGCTTTATCTACGAAATTGAACAGTAATTAATCAGAAAGTAATTTACTGCGTTAGGACCTTAAACAATTCATGGGTAATTATCAGGTTAGCTCATGTGTGACCTGAAGAAGATATGTCACTACTAAAGATACATAAATATATGTATTTACCATATAAAAACATATGTATGTATATGTCAATACAATATTGATGTATACTGTAAAATAATAATAATAACAATAATAATAATAATTTATATATAAATAATATATACACACATGCATACCAAATACAGTATACATTAATATTGTATGTGCGTGCACACACACACACATATATATATATATATATATATATATATATATATATATATATATATATATATATATATATATAAAATCAAACCGAGGTGCATGAAAAGAAAAGTCGGGTGAAAAGAAAAAAAAAAGTTAATCTCTGGCTGGACTGGAAAAGGAATCCTGTGAGTGTGATCTGCTTTCATCCTTAAAATATAAAGGATTTTGGTTCAGTAGAGGAAGGTCAAGCAGTGGACATTGTGGACAAAAAAGCTAAAGAGAAAGGATGATGATACGTGTTTGAAGATTTTCTTCTTTTTGCATCATCAATTGAACTATGATCTGGTGTTGCTTTAGTTGGTCAGGTCTAGGTTCAGTAAGATTATGTGAAAGCTGAGCACCAAAATGTACTAAAAGAACTATCTAACTAACTACTAATGATGTGCTTAGCTTATTCAGCTTTAGTACATTGGACTTTAAGAAGGAACTACAATAAAACCTTTGCTCCTGCTGGATGTTGCAGGTAATTACAAAAGATGCCATTAAACTGAGAAAATTGTTACCTTTGCGTCTCCTGCGAGGGGAACAGAGAACACGTATTCCAGCTGAAAGAGCACACTGAAGGCTGGGTGCCTCATCATCCTCAGCTCCACGTTACCTCGCAGCATGAGGACAGAGCTACAGGACAAAAACTGCCATGAATAATCAGCACAAGCTCTATCAGTAAGCAGACATGAGCAGCAAGGTTCAAACTGTGGGTGTCTACCGCGATTAAGGAGATCTGTTTACTGTGGTGACTCACAACAGATGCTCATTCCAAAATCATGTCTGTTTGTGTGATCACAGGTGGCAGTATGTTTCTCCACCTTAGCCTCCTGCTCAACTCCACTTGTTTTCCCCCCCCATTATTTTAATAATTATTTCAATAATTACAGCCATTAATCAAAACATGGGTAAATAATGGAGTTGCGCCCTTCACGGATCATGTTTCAAGACTTTTACTTTTTTAAGTGAACTGGTGGTTAAGTGGCTGAAAATTCACTTGTGTTAATTAGATACGGACTGAATAACACTGCATCACAATGATGTCAGACTGTAATGAAATACCACAGAAAACATTACAAACACATTTCAAAAAAAGGTTTGGATAATTTTTAAATGTGCAATATTTAGAGAAATAAAACACAAAACAGCTGCAAGGAAATAGAACAGATTATTTGGGTTTTTGTGAAATATAAATGCATTGATGATCATATTTTTGCTTTTTTCACATCTGCTCACTTTAAATAAGTCAGTACAGTGGCAACGTCACAACAAAATTAACTGTAGTAACTGGTCACAGTTAGCAGTTTAATTGGTAAATTAGTCAGAAATCAGTATAAAGGAGCAGATATCATAGTCAGACATCACTTCACAGAGAACCATCTGTCAGTTTAAAGACAATTTTTTAGTGTTTAATTTAGATGGATGGATGAAATATCTTTAAATTTGGCAAAAAGTATTTAAATAGATTAAAACATATTTTATAGTCTTAATTGATATTTCTATTCCTAATTTTCTTTAGCCGATTTTGTTGGAATTTATTGTGTTGCTTTTATTGCTTGTTTTTTTACTATATTTTATAATGCTTTAGCAAATAATGTTATACATAAAGCAACTTTGAATCTATATGTATGTAATGTATGTAAATACAGTAAAAGTAAAAAAATATATAAAATATATAATGAGAGATAACCATTGGTTCATTCAGCAGGCGATTTTATACAAAGGAACTTGTATCCTGAGTATTGGGGTCAGTACACATGCAGAATCCCTGGAGCATTGAGGGTTAAGGGTCTTGCTCAAGGACCCACACAGGTAACTTCAGTGGACTGGAATTTAAACTGAAAACCCTTGGATTGTTAGCCACTGAGCTACCACACCCCTAAATAACAAAAAGAAAAAAAAAAGTTCACGGTATTAGAACATAGAACATTAACATAACCAAAGCAAGAACTTTATATTTTTACAGTTCATGATATCATGATACCCTGCAAAGACATCTGCACACTGTTGTCATCTTCTGTCTATTTGTATTTTATTTGGATCCTTTTAATAATAATATTAGGTTATAATGAAACAAAGAAATAAAGCAGAGCTTGTGGGAGATTTGAAAGCATTTGGACATTAAACCAATTAAGCAAAAGTTCAGCTTGTAACTTCCGAACTTACTCATTTGATGTGTGGTACACTCTTGTGTGTAAGTCACTAGAAAAAAAAAATCTGCAAAATGTCATCTTCAATGAAATTCATCACCTCGTAAAATAACAAGATAAAAAATAACTTCTATTTTAATAAATCTTTTTCTGTCAGGCTCCCCTGTGTAAGACGAAAAATCTTCAGAATCTGGGGCAGTGTGATGGTAGCGATGGTGATGTGATGGTGAAAGCGGATGCACTTTGCATAAAAGTAATTATTGCACCTGACACGGCTCCGCCTGATGAATGTGTGCAGTCTTTATAAACAGTGACAGTGCTTACCACAGGGAGAAAGAGAGAGAACTGGCATTAACAGGAGCGAGACTTTTGGGCAGCCAACAACTGTATGTTTGAAATACTGTCTGTGAACACAGCACATTTCCGGTGAAAAAAATCACGTCTTTAGTCCTCATTCAATGCCATGCCATTAAAAAACAGGCTTCTGTAATTGTTGTTGTACTTGACTTTATTCAAACCATTAATTGACACTAAACTGCTCCTTTAATCAGTCAATTTTCAATAAAAAAATATAAAATTGCAAACACTAGAAAACTTTAACTTTTCACAAAATTTGTAAAGATTTTTATCACTATGAGAATACTGTCGGAATTTTAATACATGGGTTCCGTGCTTCATTTCATTGCCAGTCTGATACGCCCCCTGTTATGCATCTAAAAGTCCACTATAAAAAAATTCTGAAGTTAAAACATTGGTTCCTCTCTAAATTGAATTTAATTTAATCCACACATGCCATCCCTTTCAAGGACGCCACACAACTTGGAGATAGTCTTCACCTTTAATACACTTTTTGAGTCTTACCCAGACACATATCACTTATCATGTGTCAATTTAACAACAGAACATTTTCTCAAGTGAACATGAAACACTATGCAAACATAGAACACCACACCAATGAAAAATGCGACATAAAAAGACAATCAAACGGTCTACATGGGTAGGAGGTCAGGCTTAAACAGGCAGAAACACATAAGTCATACACAAATAACAGAAACCATTTACTGATTAACTGAAACAAATTAGACAATTTTGAGATGGAAAACAAACAGAAAACCACACGTTCTTAAATAGTCCTACCAATAGTATAGCAGTTTAACAGTTATTTTTTCTTTCTTTTTTAATTCATGCCTCTGTGCACAAAGCAATTATCACCAATACATGTTGAACGTGAAATAACCGGTCGGGTTTCGACCTAACAATTAAATCTCAGATTTCAAGCAGGGATTATCGGCTAACATCACTGCCTGAGCTCATTATTGCACTTGGTGATATTCCAAAAATTGCCTCCTCCAGAGATTAACAGTCAGAGCCGTGGGGAGAGGAGACGACCTTCGAGTTTTAGAAAACTGCTCAGTAAGCTGCTGTGAGGTCTGGACCCTCAAATACTTTTCTGTTTTTAATAATCTGGAAGAAATACAAGACAGAATTCTGCACAAATCTCTCCGATTTAAACATGCACTAAACATGACTCAAATAAAGTGATGCAAAGAAGACCAGGGTCGTTAGCAGCTAATTGAGCCCAGCATAGAGGGGGCTTTTAGAAATCAGAGCCGTCTGAAAAGCCACTAGTCCTTTCATAAGTAAGCACTCTGCTTTAATATGAAATATAATGAGCTTGTGTATGCTGATAGTCTCCTTAAATCACCCAACATGTAGGCGCTAACACCAGCCACCAGCCACAGCCGCCTTAACAGAGATGTTTCACATAATTACACTATGATTAATTGCAGGCAACATATTGTTAGAAGAAAACACATCGTATTACGTAGGTTTTGTTTCGTGCTAAATAACGGACTATGTCAGGTTTGTGCATTAACTCTATTGCATCTAATTAAAGACCATTGGAATATGGAAATCAGTAATTGCCTTATCATTAGAAGTCATCATTGATATATTAACTCAAATACAATGGTTAATTTAGGTCATCTGTAATAAACTGCTGAGCAAGTCTCATTCCAAAATTATATTTAGTTCAATTAGTACTTGCAGAAATTCGATAAAAGTGCGATAATACTTTCTATGAATCCGGTATTGATATTGCTTTATAAAAAGTGAGAAAAGCATTATAATATAAACGTATTTGAACTTTTGATTATTTGGATGTTTAGACATTCTTACTTAAAAGAATTACACTTTAATTAAAGTCTGTAAAGAGCATTTATAAGTTATTATGTACTATTGTGTATGCAGTCTCTTCAAAAGAGGTAATTAATGACAACACTTTACCGCACCACTGTGCGAGAATGCTTTGGCATTTGTGCATTACACTTTCGCACCATTGTATAGTACCGTATTCACACCATAGTGCGGTAATGCTGTCTTCTTTTACGACATTTTTTCCCCTCACCTGTATGTGTGCATGTGTTTGTACGTGTGTGTGTGTGTGTGAGTGTGAGTGTGTGTGGGTGTGTGTGTGGGTGTGGGAGTGTGCATGAGATTAATCCATTTCGTATAATCCAATTGCCATTGGTTCTTAAATTGTAAGCCGTACATTGAAGGTAAATGTTTATATATTTTATTATGTAATTTTCATAAAATGAGAAAATGTTAATGATAAAATCTCAGTAACACTGAACTAGATGCCCAGAATAAAATTACACTTCTCAACCTGACACACACCTGGTGCATGATACGTTGCTATAGTCTGTATCTTTTATAGAGATCTTATAAAGCTGTTATGCTCATCAATTATTTACATACCAAGTCTGACCAGCTTTATTACTCTATTTTATGTGGAAACTTGCAATGCAAGTCACGCTAAAGTCAAACAGTGAGGATCATTGGTTGGTTTTCTCGCTTCCTAAAAAATTAAAAGTCTATTAAATCCAGAGAAGGCTTCACAACCATGGATAGTTGCTGTCGGTGAAAAAGAAGCTGTGGAATAATCCAGTTTGTTCAGGTGTAATTTATGATGTCAGTGCTTCCATTCGATACACTGCAAGCATTTTGCATGTGACAGTCATGTGTGCGAATTGATGAAAGAATAGATTTGCACAGATGATTGCTGGCATCATCAAAAATATGATTGGTTTTCTGAATAATGCATATTTTTGGACAACGTATACCGAGCCTTCAGTTCCAGTTGCAAATCAAACAGCATCTCGCAAAGCAAGAAAACTAATTACACAAACGACGTATTTGACGGCACAATTTCTACTCCATAGCTGTGGCAACGAGGAGAAGTGTGATTCCCTCAAACGCCAGTCAACCTTCCATCGTACGTGCCAGTCTTCTTCACTAACTTTGTTCTCAACACTTTGTTCTATCACCTTTTCATAACACCCCAGCATGCTGACGCACTGCCGGATTCATCAAGACGGTGGTAATGCAAAACAGTAAAACTATCTCTAATTAACTCCAGTCTCCGTGACGAACATTTGCTCCAGTCTCTCACTGGAACCAGACGTAAATGATGCGAGACTGCAGTCGGCTGCCTGTTAACACAGAGCTGCAACATGTTTCGGTGCGAGATCTTGTGCGTCGCAGGCCGAGAGGCAAATGAGCTGAAAGGCAGTCGTGAAAGACGGCATAAGGGAGATGTCAGTTCTCTCTCCCTCTACCGTTCGTCCCTCATCACACTATAAATATAGCCCTGTTTCCAGGCACGCTGGTGAAGGGGAGCTCTACAAAAGGCGGAAGTTCAGCACTCCTGCTTGACTCCTTCTCCTCGTGGCATTTCTGCCAGGCTGACATCCAGCATAAGCTAATGAAGCAGAACGTAAAAAATAGGAGGCTGCAGCGAGGCTACTCAACTGGCCAAAGTGAAACCCAATTCAGCATTTCAGAAAACAGATTAGGATTGAGCCATGAAATATTTATTGCCCACACAGACGTGTGTAAGTCGCATGAAATACATATTTGATACGGGTTATTAGAGGGCATGAATAAAAGATCGGGGTAAAAACACAGGGGTAACTTAAGTGCTTAATACAAGGCAGTGAGGAAAGGGAAGTAAAGGACATGAACACATGCATTAGTGGTGCTAATGACTCGAAGTTGGGAGGTCATGATATTTAGGTCATTCGTCATAAATCTAAGAATGAATAACGGTAGGCAAGAGGGTGGCAAGGGCTAAGGAGCGAACATGGCACTTCTCATTTGCAAATCCCCCTCGAGGGCCACAGGGTGTCCAATTTCTCATTTTAAGGGGTTATGAGAGCAAATGAGAGTGCCCTCTTTAAGCTTTAATGAGACTTTAGAAACCTACATCAATGTGGACCCACCAGTAGTGTCTTTATGTCGAGCAGAATGGATTAAAGATACGTTTTTATAAGAAAACAGCCAGAAGTGACTTTATATTAAAATAAATTAAACTAAACTGGATGCAATGTGCTACAGCATATGCTTTTTCTTTACATTCAAATGAATAATGACACTCACATTCACATCTGTCCCAAAAGGGTTTTGGGGTACCCTAACCATTAGAGAACAGAGCAAAGGGGACTAATACAGTATGTACTGTAGTCCACAAACAGATGGACTTCAGTCTGTAATTGTAGAACTACAGATCCATATTTACAGTAAGTGGAACTGAGAATATGGAAAATAAGTAGAGCAAAAAGGAGGTGTGTCCAAACTTTTGATTGGTAATGTATATATTATAATGTATATAAATTATACATTATATATAACGTATAATTTGTGTTGTGTACACTGTAGATTTAACAGTTGAACGCAATGTAAAGCTGTATTAACAGATTCTGCGCATGTATTTGTAAGTAATGACAACTTATGCAGATGATAAAATGATCAAAACGCTCATTATTTAAACTAATACATCAAAATCAGACACTGTGCCAATGTGTCAAGTCAATGTGTGAAGTGGGACTCGAGAAGTTCAGTCAACACAACTGAATTTAGAATTTCATTATTGGTTGGTAATGTGGGTGATAAATTCAGTTACAGTACGATAACAAGATTTTTGAGAAATGCAAGTCTGTAAAATTAATTCACAGAAATGGGGTGAGTATAATATGCATGTTGAGTGCAAACTAAGTTGACTTTGTCAAAACAGAATTTCATTCAGATGAAAAAATGACAGACTTTGTTAAACTTGAGTCTCATTTATCATTTTCCCCCCGATGTAGTATCTCCCTACTTCCACATATATCTTAACCCATGCCCATCCAGGGGAGAACTTTTCGGGAGCAGGGCAGGAACACCTAGGACAGGATCTATCACTGGGCACTCTTACTCACAAAGACACAATCTATATGGGGCAATTTAGAGCATTCAATATACATTGTATCCATGTTTTTGGACTGTGAGGGGAAACCAGAGAACCCAGAAAAAACCCACGCAGACATGAGGAGAACATGGAATCTCCGATCGGATTTGGAACTGGATCCCAATGTTTGATTTGTATATAAATATGGACAAATAGTAACATCTGTATGTTTTTTTACACTAAACTCAATCAACTGTTCCTTTGTGGACTAAGAGCGCTGTCATGCTGAAACAGGAAAGGACCTTCCCCTAACTGTCACCACAGGAGGAAAATATTTGTTGGAATGTGGTGTGGCCTAATGGTTAGGTTGTTGAACTATTATTCTGAAGGTTGTGGGTTTAAATCACAGGTTCACTGAAGTGATCAAATTTGAAGCTCTAAGAATGCCGTATTAACCCTGTGTATTGACCCCAAACAAGTAAGTTGTAACTTGTAAGTTCATTTGGATAAAAGCATCTGTTCAATTACCAAATGGAAATGGAAATGTCAGAAAGATTTAAGCAGTTGCTTGTTTTTTACACCTGTTACAATAGGACTGAATAAAAACCTCGGAATTTTAACAAGAGGTGTGTCCCAATACTTCTAAAGTGTAAGAGATTTAATTAGCAGGATAAATGTAAAGACTGTTACATAAACAATTACAACTTTTATACTGGTTTAAACTAATAAAGAAATGTGCCTTCTACCATTTAATCTAGTTGTTGACTTCAAACAGAAGTTACGATTTCCAAATAGTTCATTTATATTTGGATTTCAATTGTTTATGGACATCTGACTCACCTGTTAAATTCACTGGAAGTCGGTTTAATCCCAGCATTTCCCTCAGTTTTGAGCTCCAGCACCAAAACCTGGGGCCTGTCCACCCAGCCAAGGCCATTATGGACGCCGATGTGCAGCCTCCGTTCCTGGATCACCACTGACCGCACTTCTATTCCCAACTTCTGCATGCACAGAGACACAAATACTCCTTATTGAATCAAAAAAGAGATTTCTTTACTTTTAACTTATGAAATTGCATCAGATGCTTTATCAAAATAATATCTCCATGACTTGCGCAAGATGGAGGATGGGGCCTAATGTTGCCCCAGACATTCAAGTAAGTCCAAACGTAAATTGGAGCTCAGTACATGGATTACTGTATAGTAAAAACAAGTATTATATTCATCACATGCCTGTCTCTATTTTCTGAAACCCAAAAATGTGTATAAGTGCAATAGAGACTAGCGGTCATGATAATGCAGGATGACAAGAGCTGATGCTGATGAGAACCCAGGAAGAGTATTAGCAGCTGCTGAAGAGCCCACAGCGACTGAGGAGTGGGTCAAGAGCCGCCGCCTATAGTCTGTGGATGAGGTAATCCAGCTGGCATAAAAGCAACCAGGCAGGCATCTCTGCACCTGGGTGTACCAATTTGTACATAATTGCTCATTATTAGATTTTCCTGAAAAGGTTCCACCAATTTGACATTGTTGCCAGGATGTTTGGCGAGCTTCATGAAGCCTAGAACCCCAAAGGACTGGGTGCTATTAGCTTGCAGGCAGAACCGACAGGATGCTAACTGGACGGGAAAAATCTGGTTTCTGTGTGTCCCAGTCACGTTGGGCAGATGTGTCGCATATTTAAGATGGTGACTTGTGTTATGGTTTGTTTAATTTAGAGTCAGAAATGAGGGTTTACATGAATTCTGCATCAGATTTTGAACATTGTATTCATTCATTGCACTACATCTTCACCATGTAGATTTACAAACTAAGAGATGCTGTAGGCTGGACATTTTTAGTTGGTGGACTGCTTAAAGTTCAGTTTAAAATATCCAATAATGTTTCTCTCTCTAAACCACTTTTACTAACACAACACAATGTACCACCAGCTCAGAGTCACTGCAGTGCTGAGATTTATACACCACCCTAATAATACTAGTAGCTCTATTGTGTTTTCGGACATCCTGAAAGTGGACCAACAAAGATTACAATGAAAAACATGGTCTATACTTGTAAAGTGGTTATGCTTAGTGGTTAGCACGTTTGCTGCAGATCCAGGTTTGAATCCCGATCTGGATAGAGTTTCCATGTTCTCCCCATGTCCACATAGGTTTCCTCTGGGTTCTCTGGTTTCATCCCACAGTCCAAAAACATGAATTTGAAGTTCATTGGCTGAACTAAATAGCCCCTATATAGTGTGAGTAGTGTGTGAGTGTGTGCCCAACGATAGATTGGCACCCTGTCCTAGATATATTGGCCCTAGAGATTGAAAGTTCTCCTCTGAATGGGCATGGAGACACACCCCCTTGGATTGGGATATAGGATAGGATAAGTGGAAAATAGTGAAGGAATGTCTAGTAAGTGTGTTATAGACTTTGAATATTCAAAGCTATTTGGTTGATGTTTCCCTCTGGAATTTACAAATGAATAATAAAACACATTTTATACACAATATGACATTGTGTCATTGTGTATTGAGCACACAACCCTACGCAGACAAGAACCTGTAAGGGGCATGGACGAGAGCTTTTTTGGCAGTACACAAATCAAACACATGTGAGAGGAATTCATGAGGCATCAGACATATGCTCTGTGAGGTTAGCCTGGAGGCGTGTCTTCTTTGGCAAAGCATGTTTGTGTGGAATTCTCAGTGGAACTGGGGTAAAGTGGAAGTGTCATGGCTGCACGGTTATGCTGAGCTCCTGTCAGCTCAGTCCTCTGTGTAAGACTGAATCTATCGATCGCCTCTCTGCTCGGCTTCTAATGAAAGCAGAGCCTCTTCTTTGAGTAACCAAGTGCATGCTGGAGCACTAACAGGAAACAATGAAGCATAATAGAAAAAAGCCACAATAAAAGTATGATTTCCATATTTATATAAACTGCATTGTTGCGGAACGAATGTGTACTGGCAGGTTTAATCATGTTCTTTCTATATAAAAAACAATATGCAGCCTTAGGGCAATATACTGTAAAACAATATATAATACCTTAAAAAGATGAAATGCTGTGACATAAATAATAAATGTAATCCAATAGTTTTTATAACTGATAGTAAAGCATGTTCGTTTCTTAGCGCTGGGTTTGAATCCCGATCTGAGTGGAGATTATATGTCTGTGTGAGTTTTCATGGTAAATTGGCTGCTCTAAATTGCCCCTATATAGTGTGTGTGTGTGCATGTGTGTGTCTGTGTATTTGAGTGTGTTCCCACAGGATTGTGGGGGGGTTCCCCATGCCCTTCCAGGGGAGAGAGTGTTTCGGGCGCTGGGCAGATACATCCAGGACAGGGTGCCAATCCATCGGTGGGCATACACTCACTCACACAGACACACACAAACACACTCTATATGGGGTAATTTGGAGAAATCAATTGACTTGATCCATGTTTTTGGACTGTGGGAGGAAAGTGGAGAACCCGGAGGAAACCCATGTGGACATGGTGAGAACATGGAAACTCCACCCAGATTGGGATTCGAACTGGGAATCCCTAGTGCTGAAAGCTAACCATTGAAACCCTTAGGGGGCACCATAAAAGATAATTATTCTCCATCTCACATTACTGGGAATATCCTTCCTTATCATCCCAGTAACCTGCATCATGTCCTAATGGGCACACCTATAAACTTCCTCTTTGGTCTTCCTCTCTTTCTGCCGCCTAGTGATGCCATCTTTAGCATCCTTCTGCCGATGTGTTCAAGCCCCCATAATCTCGCCTGCCTAAATTTGTCTCCAAAACATCCGACCTCTACTGTCTCTCTAACAAATTCATTTCTAATCTTGTCCATCCTAGTCACGTTCCACGTGAAAATCTCCATCTTGGCTCCTTCTCACTTTTTTACCTTTTGATCAGAGCCACTGACACGGCTGTACAACATAGCGGGCCTCGACACAGTTCTGTGAACTTTACCCTTTACTCTGACAGATACTCATCCATCACAGATCACTCCTGCAACTCGAAGCCGCCCTCAGCACCCTGCTTGCACTCTAATATTCACCTCTCTGCTACATTATCCATTACTCTGTACACCTGTCCCCAAGTATTTGCACTCATCCTATTTCTTTGCCTCAACCCCTTTGCAAATGAACCTCTCCGCCATCCCCCCTCGCACATGTACTCTGTTTAACTCCTTCATTCCCTTTCTCTCTAAAATGTAATTTAGTAATATAGATATTAAAGCAAACGAAACCTCCTTCTTTACTTTATTTAAAAGATGATCAGGCCAAAAATATTACCCCAATCAATCACAGAGGATAGTATCTCAGACAGATAAGAATTCAGGGCTGGGACGCTAAGTATAGTTGATTAAGCTCCTGCCCCGGTCCATTAATCAATATCCAGCCATGTTTGACAAACATATCAATGAAAGAGGACAGTGGCAGCATAGCACAGAGGTAACACCGGACACCTGCTGCTGTAAAGATGTATTAACTCCTACGATCGGTGACAGGAGCAGTTGAGAGTTGTTAATCGCAGCGTTTGAGGTTCGATGAGAGCTTTTGCAAGGCCGTGTCGGAAACCAACAGCTTTTCTGTGGCGCCTTTCCTCTGGCTGTGCTCTGCCGAGGCCTCCCACTCACTTGCTTTTCTAATTAGCATATCAATTGTGCAGAGGGGTTTTATATGCAAGCCTACAGAGGCAGGCAGAAAACATATCCTACTCTCCACACGGATTCAGACAGCCAAAGCAGCAGCCAGCAGCAACGAGCAAGCCAAACCTCCTCTCAAGTGGACATAATGGCATTTAATGCAGCGTTTAGAAAGCAGAACACAATCTCTCCATGTGACTTCAAAAACATGCATAGTGGAACCTCATCTGCAATGTAATGCTTGAATATAATTTTATACATAAAGGCATGAAAGGGGATTTATTTGAACGTCTGACTGGATTTGAAGTCTTAAAGATCTACAGATACTTTAAAAACTATTTAAATCCATCCTTTCTGATGCACAGTGACACATTAAATTGGCAGTATTTAGCATACATACAATAGTTCTGTTGAATTAAATATTTCTCGAAAAGAAGTCGACAACCAATGAGGCTTGTTAAAAATTCTTTAATGGATCTCTAAATTGATCAAAACCTACTCTCCAGTTTCCGTTTCTTTTAGTTATGCTGTTCTTGTCAGTGTTGCCAGAGTCTTTAACTGTCTGCTTAACATTTCATGTCTGTTACTTGACTGTGATTGAGGTTGTAATGATGCATCATATTTTTATGGGAGTTCAGTGGTTAGGGTGATGAGCTATCAATCTGAAGGTCTAAATCCCAGGTCCACTGAAGATACCAATGTAGGTCCTTGAGCAAGACTCTTAACCCTCATTGCTCCAGGGATGCTGTTTGGCCAACCCTGTGCTCGCTTTGTAAGTCACTTTGGATAAAAGTGTCTGCTAAATGACCAAACATAATGTAAATGTAAAAATACTTAATGACAGGTGGCTCATTACTGAAGGCCTAGGTATGAAATGCACGGCCCGCCACAGACTCCTTTAAAATACTAAAATATTTTCCTTTAATATTTGGATTAAAGTACAACCTTTAGGTGTTATCATCAACTTATATTAAATCATTAGTACTTCAGTTCTCCACAGTGTCAACTATGTTACCAGACACCGGTGCTACTCAGCGACCCAGGCATAAAAAAGACGAAAGGCATGAGGAGGGGAAAGAACAGACAAAGAAGAAGAAACAGCATGATGTCTTCATCCTAGCCAAGCACATCTGTCACAGTTGCTCTCTGTTACTTCTTGCTCTTAGTTGCTTTTCTCTGTTCCTTTTTCTTTCCCTCTGTGGTGTCACAGATCTTGTTTCTTGCCCCAAAAAAATGAATATTTTAGCGCTAAGAAGCTTAAAGGGAACAATGAAATGGCCTGCAGTTAAATTATACCCTATTTCCATAACCAGAGAGAGAGCAGCAGATAGAGTTGGGGACTAAAACATCGCAGCGGAAGAAACTGCAACAAAATGAGCATGAAAGAAAATAAAAGAGAATAAGAGATAACAATATTAGGAGGGGAGCGGGCAGAGGGAGGTGATAAATGCAAGTCCATGCAGATTCCGGTAATGATGACGTTAATCCTCCCTCTGCAGCTTCTGTGAAAATGTCTCTGCTCAGAGGGTCACGCGTCATTTAGTTCATCTGCTGTCACGAAGGTCGTCGCACCGGCCCTCCACCGGCTCACTGTTTCCGTGACTCCAACGCTGTGTCATCACATGAAGGTGAAAATATGCACACATGCTGATCCAGAGGCTTGGCTGGAACAGAAAATAGCTGGGGAGAAACACATGCTACCAAATAGGGGCAAATGAGTGACAAGTCTTCCACAGAGTGACGAGCACAGTAATCCAATCCAGGATTCTATCACAGAGCTGTCCATGCTCCCTTGTGGCCATGGCTTCCACTTGTGGTTTTTAGTATGTGACAGGAAAATGTTCTCATCGCACACGAAAGATTCTGTCCTGGTCCAAGACGGCTTTGATGGCATTTGGCAGAGATCTCAAAAGGCGGTTCTTCATAATGCGTTTTGTCAGCAAAAGTGGCCCCGTTCTTACGAGGCCAGGGACAGTATAGGCATGACAGAAAATGTTCTTGCCCCTTCTTTTTAAACTTTGCATGCTTTTTCCCCTGTTAACATGGCTGTATGTAAAGATGAAACAAGATTTTAAGCACCGGAATACCAATGTAGGTAGACACTCTCTGGTAAGCAAAAATACTGAATCAACAGGTCAAGACCAGTGAACATGGTCTAAAATGCAATGAGTACTTTTCCCTAAATCGAGCCATGCGGTGCAAAGATGAGGGTTTGCTAAAATAAGGCTCTATGAGAGATAACTCTAAATTCCAGTAAAATGATGCTGCTGTTTTTCTCCCTACAGAAATAAAATGTTTTATAGCAGAGATGAATAGAGAGCATGAAACAAACATTCATCAAGTTCAACCACAAATGGCTTTCTAGAGCATAATCCAATGCCATTCTTGTGAAATTGATGTCAAATTGCAGGGATATCACTGTTAATTTGTTGCTAGGTGAAACACTGCACCTGTGTTTGGGCAAGGTGAAGCAGAAAATAGCTGACCCAGCACAGCACTCACCAGGGGCCTATAAAAGAGTTTATTACAAGCATCCAACAAAAGCAATGGAAGAGTGGAGAGATATACCCATTTAATTTAATCATAATTTTGAAGCGCATACATGTTTATTATCCATTAATATAGTATATCATTAAAACATTGAAAAAACTAAATTATTGGTTTATTTTAATGCTGACTCATTTCCTCATTCATTGTATGGTTTCTGTAAAATAAATGAATAAACGAATTTTAGTACTACCACAACTGCCGATATTAATAATAATAATAACAATAATGATAATATATATTGGTTTGCACGTCCCCGTGTCTGCGTGTGTTTTGTCTGGGTTCTCTAGTTTCCTTCCTCGGTCCAAAAACATGTATTCAAGATGAATTGTTTGGGTTCCTCATGCCCAGCCGTTTCAGGTGCTGGGTAGATGCACCCAGAATAGGGTGCCAATCCAAACACAATATATATTGGCAAATTAGATCAGCCAATTCACCTTGAATTCATGTTTTTGGACTGTGGGAGAAAACCGGAGAACCCGGAGAGAAGCCACGCAGACAGAGGGATAACATGGAAACTCCACTTCGGGATCGGGATTTATATCTGAATCCCCAGCGCTGAAAGATGATTAATAAATTAATTACTGTTAAGTTTAAAATTAAACATTTGACTTGCATCAACGTAATTATTTATTATCTATGGTATTATCTATTTATTATCTAAGGTAATTATTATCTATAATCTTCTAATCTATTTTCACTACTTGTATAATAAACCAAATTGCCAATTTAAGGCAAATAAATCATACGTCATCAACATTATTTTTTCTGTTCTAGGTTTCGGAGACAATGAGAGAAGAGACATTGAGGCAGGTCCTAATAGACTCACAACTCTGGTGTAAATTCAGTGCAACACTATTAGCCAAGAAATTCTATTGATTTCCCATCACAAATCAGAAAAAATGTATATCCGTTCCGCTAACAAGAGTGCCAATAGTAATAGAAATGCAGAAAAGAAGGTAATTGTTTAGTTTCCAAGGTTGCCTGAGCAAAATCATTTGCCTGGCACTTATGTAGAAAGGTCATTTAACAACTATAAAACTAAACTTCAGTAAAAGTGCAATTATCTCCCAGAGTTTTACATTTCGAGAGGAATTTGGTCTGCATAATAAGATTGGATTTTAAAGGTTATTTCTCTGGACCGCAATGCAGAACAGAACAGGCCGTGCTGGCTATTCCAAGAGCCATTAACAGACAAGGACTTAAGAGAAGGCTGTAAGGGATCTTTTATTTTTAGCCTTAACTGATTGGTCACGAGGGACAGAGGTTCTGTCCATCTTTTATTCGTTTAAAACTAAAGGTGACTTCTGTATTATAAGCTAAGTGGGAATTGTCCAATGGCAAGCACTAGACCAGGCTCCTAAAACCACATCGGCGACATGACCCAGTGACTGTAATCTCTAAGGACATACTGAGCTGAAGCTGTAACGCCGGGACTATAACAGACTATGTCACAGGCAATGAGTCAACGTCATCTGATCGATAGGCAATTACATTACAGCAAAAATCAACTTTAGCTGGACAGAATTCATGAACTAGGATGCCGGAGCCGAAGCAAAGGCTTGGGTAACTTCCATAATTCTGCCGCCAAAGCTCTTTGGTGGGTGAGTCTATAGGTATTCAAACATCAGAATGAAGCCAGGTTGGGACATTTACATTTGTAAGGTTGCATCGTAATTGAATACAGAGTAAATCAATGTTCAAAAAGCACTTACTTCTTTGCTGTTTAAATCAATACCGTGTCCCCAAAACCCCCTGAAGAAATTAGTCACAGCTGGAATGAGCTAACATTAAGGGATGAAAACAGCTTTTCTAAATTAAAACACAGAAAAAAATCTTAAAACACCCAGTGCCTCACCAATGAAGCACAACTGTCCAATTTAAAAACTTCCCTCAAGATAAATAAATTATTATTCGCACTGTATCATCTTCTGCCTAATCCTGTACTAGAGTGGTGAGGGCTTTCCACATGCACATCTATGGGAGAATGTTTCCGGCAATGGGCAGAAACACCCAGGACAGGGTGCCAATCTATCGCTGGGCACACACTCACTTACACACACACACACAATACAGGACTAATTTAGGGTAGCCAACTAACCTTGAATCCCTGTTTTTGGACTGTGGGAGGAAACCAGAGAACCTGGAGAAACCCACATGGACACTGGATGAACATGGAGACTCCACTTAAATCGGGATTCAAACCTGGATCCCCTGCGCCGAGAAGTAGACGTGCTAACCACTACAAACCGTGCCGCCCCCCAAGTGTCTATTTACAAAACTTCCAATAAATTCCACTATAACCAGAATCATTTAAGCTCAACATGTCACTTTAGGTTACTTGTAGTATTTCCCATCCTCAATTTAGACATGTGCACTTGGAGCATCTTAAAGAAGAGAGATAATATAATAATGGGTAACTGTGGGTTAATTGATTTGCTTTAAGGACCAGCAGAAGTAGCTTGGCAGAGCTTTATTAGGCGGGGGAGAGGGAAGAAATTAAGTCGGCTGAAAGAGGAATGAGAAAAAACAGACTGATTGGTATTTTGGAACACATTTCAGTTCACTGCAAAGTATTAATTGGCCAACCATATTAATTAGGCTGAAAGTCTTCAAAGATTTCTTGCATTAGCGTAGCGCCTCAGGCCAACAGAGGTGCGCTAGTTTTTGTAATGAGGACGACCATGAATGGAAGACAAAGAAGAAACAATCAATCTGCTGCCTGAAACGGGATTAAGAAAAGATCACAAAGCAGAGTCTGAGAGAAGCGATTTGTTGTTTGCTATTGTTTATATAGATACATCTATATATGTCTGTGTGTGTGTGTGGGGGGGGGGGGGGTGAGAGAGTGAGCGAGTGAGTAAGTGCATTCAGGAAGCTGACCAAGATAAGTTACATAAAGACATAATGCATCAGGGAGTCACCACCTTCAAAGGTCACCCTCCCACACGAGGGCCAATTAGAAGCAAACGTCAACCGTAATCACAGCTGAATTATCACCTTCAAAAGGTGCCAACGCAGAGGTCACGTCTGGTAAAAAGCATCCAACAAGCAACCGGTGAAGACGGATTATTAAGCCTTATCTTGCCTCTCATTGTGTCTCCATCTCTCTTATTGAAGCTGAATGAAGAGACTGATGATGCAGACAGACGGTGTCTCGTTAAGTGAGCACTGTGATACTACTTTTAAATTTTACAGATATCCCAGCTTGAATTGACAGAGCACAGGGTTGGTCACGCCATTTCTGAAGTAATGAGGGTTAAGGGTCTTTCTCAAGGACCCACATTGGTAACTTTAGTGGACCTGGATTTGAACCCACAACCCTTAGATTGATAGCCCATCACCCTCACCACTGAGTTACAATGATCCTACTATAATTAGTTATGTTCTACAATTACAAGAGGGACCTCACAGCCAGAATTATTTTTGTTGGGGTTTTGTATGATCTTTTCTTGTGTCTCTGTTCCTATTCTGTGGGTTTCCACTGACAGCTATTTCTTCCTACAGTTTAAATACCAAGATAGTGTGAATTAGGGATCATTGATTGTCCCTAGTGGTGTCTTGCCTGAGATGGAATGGTGACCTTTATAAGACGGACATTCAGTAATGTAAGACTACCTCACAACTTCAAATCAATCTTTAGAATTCTTTATCCTTTCATGGCTTGTTCCTGTAGAGGGTCGCCCCAGTGTAGAAGATACAGATATATTCAAATTGCAACAGTTCCATTTAGGATACCGTTTAAGGAGGCAAGGACAATTAAATGAATCCAATTTATATCTTTAGATGTGAGAACAAACCTAGAGACTCCTGATAAAACCCACACAGGCACTGGGAGGACCTGCAGATCTGTGTTTACCCCACTGGGAATGAAACCCAGAACTGCCATGCCACCATGCCATCCAAAAAAAACTTTGAAAACAAACCTGAAGCATCTCTCATTCTCCACATTTTACTATGAAACCCATTAGGACCATTTTCTTTTTGTTTTGTTTTTATTAAAGTGTAATTTAATTTTTTGAGAATTCTCACCTCAACTAAACAATAAAAATAAAATGTTTGTTATATAAAAAGCTGTTGTTTTGAAATTAATTTGTTTTTTAGTATCAGAAGATGTTTATCTCTAGGAAACAGTGCGTGTCGTCTTTCTTAATGGTTTGATGGCTGTGTGGTCCCTTGGCAATAGACTTGCATTTTATGTGGAAATGGCTCTAAAGAATGTACCACACGTGGATATCCTATTTTTCTGATGTGTTGGCTTATATATACTTTTGTGTTATGTAATGCAAAATTCAAGTAGGTCTTAAACTTATGCCTATATTACCCTGCAACAGGTTCATCTCCAATACACTCACGAATATTAAAGGGGGCATTTGTGTGAGTTTCCATGGTCTCTTAATGTCTGCGTGGTTTTCTCTGGGTTCTCAGGTTTCCTCCCAAAGTGCAAAAACGTAAAGGTGAATTGGTTGCTCTAATTTGGAGGATTAAGAGAAAGTTAATGAGATAATCAAGCTATTTAAAGGCACAGTTATCTTAGTGTGTATAAAACTTCCAAACCACTTCAATCTTGCATTCTAACTTTGTCTTCAAATCATCCTCCCTATACCATCCCTCTAATTAACTCATTCTTAATTCTTCCTAATCTGTTACCTCCCAATGAGTGTGGCAAAATCACCATCTTGACTTCTTTCAGCCCACTCTTTTGTCTTTTGGTCCGTGTAAGCATTTAACTCTATATTGGAATGTCGTCCTATAGACCGACTGCTGTCGCTGATTTGTAAAGAAATTAAATTCAGTGGATAACAGGCTTAAGTCGTTTTTGTTGTTTGCCATCACATCGTAAATAACAGGAATGAATAGGCATGTGTGTGACATATGCAAAAGCACAACTGTGATCGAAACACACAGGGTAATGGAATATTGATTGCTCAAAGATTAGAAATGTCCAACCTACTTTGGCAGAAACCCAAATTAATTTTCTGCCGTCACTGTTGATATTGTTTCTTCAAAGCAGATTTTAATTACTGTCCCACGAATTACATCGCATAAAACCAAGAGTGAAATCTGCCAATGAACAATTGAAAATTTTAGCTATACTGTTATTTGGTAGAAGGGCATTCACAGCCTTCAATGGTATGGAAATGCATTAAACTATTAAAAAAAATGAGATCACAGCACTTAGTAATGTGCTAATAGGTTTTGTGCTGGTGTGCACAGACATTATACACACGCACGCATGCACACACACGCACAGACATACACACACACTGACTGTAATATATAAAATATACTAGCCTCTTCTTGGCCCAGGCTCGTGATGATGTTTCATGCAACCTGGGTGTATCTGCCCAGTGCTCAAAACGTGGCCAGATACAACCAGGATGCGCATTGAGAACCCCCCCCCCCCCGTGACCATAATATTGATTTAAGCAGAAGATAATAAATGAATTAATTAATCAATTAACTTTATTTAATAGAAAGGAAATAATTGAAAAATGAGGAATAATAGCACTAACCACAATTGGTCACCAATTAATGGTGTTGCTCCGTGAACCACATGTCGAACAAGATGTTGAGACATCTTAAGTCACTTCTTGGTGGTTTGTAAAAAGTATATAAACCTCTGCAGGTTCCCAAAAAGTAAGTATGTCAAAAGCGTTGGTAACACAGACATGTTCACCCTTATTTCTAAAAAAAAAGATTGGTAGCTCAGTGGTTAGGGTGTTGGATTCAGGGTGAATTGCCAGCTCTAAATTATCCCTATATATAGTGTGTGTGTCTGTGTAAATGTGTATGCCCAGCAATGGATTGGCACCATGTCCTGGATAAATCTGCCCAGCTCTCTGGATGGCCATGGGGAATCCCCCGCGACCCAAGTCCCCGTTATAAGATTTGGGGAATTAACTTGTTACTAAATTATCTTCATTTTGATGCTGACCCTCACATCCATGATGGAAAAATTATACATTCAGAACTCACTTAGTAGCAATAAATAGACCATATAAACATGTTATATCTATGTGTTTCGTACAGCTAATCATTCCACTGCAAGTGGCTCAGTGGACTTTTGTGATGTTGTGTTATCGCCTTGAAAGTGCTGTCTATTTCTGTAATATCCATAACGTAAACACATTTTGCATAGCTATTACAGACCCTAATTAAAATGAAAAACATGGTGATGAGGTGACTTCTGGACTGTATCTACGGAGGCTTAGAGAAATATACATAAACAGCTCAACGCTACATGTAAACATGTATTTCATCAGAGACACTACAGTGTACATTTCACTGGAAATGTCAAAGCTGCGAAGCTGGAATTGCCTCTTATTAGAGCTGAGAATTTGATCCTGTGGGCTGCACCTGTCACCACTGGACCATATTTCCAAACAAATGTGTCACACCAGAAAGTAGTTGCCACTTTGTCTTGGCAATATGAATGGTTGTAGAATTGTTTTGGGATTACTAATCAATATTGGACTGAGCTCTATATTTCACAATCCCAGAATTCAATTAATACCACTGTGGCCTTGTTTATTCTGATTTCTTCTGAAGCTTGTGGTCAGTTCAGAAGCCAACAGGCTGACTGACAATAACGTAGCACAGTGCTGTGTTTAAACTTCCAGCCACAATAAACTTTTATTGGTTGAAGAATGTCCATCCATTATCTTCCGCTTTATCCTCTACCAGGGTCGCGGGGGGGAGAACGTTTCAGGCGGTGGGCAGATACACCCAGGGCAGGGCGTGGTTATTAATGTGATTATTATAATTATTATTAGCAACAAATTATATTTTGGTAACACTTTACCTTAATCTGGTATTCATAATGCATTATTAACACTTTATAAAGCTTTATAAATTATTCATAATGCTTTGCTAATAGTCAAAAGCCTTTGCTAATGTCCATAAATGTATATAAACCAACTAATAAAGTGTCATAAGAAAATACCATAAGGCTTTATAACATAAAGTGGCATAATGCATAAATTATTTATTTTAACTGTTCATCAACATATTATAGAGACCAGCGATAGAAAGCATTATAATGATTGTGTTTAATAAACACTTTTCCTGAAAATAACTTTATGAGTGCTTATAGCTATTTATAAAAGCTTATAAGTTCTCTTTACAGGTATAAGGAAAGGAGCTGACATTAATTACCTCATTGAAAGAGACTGCAAACATAGTTTGTCTATGTTTTGAATGTCTAAACATTCAAAGAATCAAATGTTGAAATAAGTTCATATTATAATGCATTATGTCAAATTATTACAACAATCTTCAACTATGATTATTAACATTTATGTACACTAACAAAGGCATATGACAGAGGTTACAAAGTATTATAAATAGTTTATAACGCACTTATAATGCATTATGTATACCGGATATCGTTTTTCTACATCTCCACTATGTATTGTAGTGGGCTAATACAGATAATAAACAGAGAATAAAGGTGCAAGCGGGCATTATTGCAACTAAATCATGGAAAAAATGTGTTAGGCACAAAGCAAAACACAGTCCCATTGCACCTCTATCCTGTAATTTATTCATAATAATACACAACCTTGATGACTTATTTCTTTCATAAAACAGTTAAAAACACACTATAATAATACAACCAATGGGTTGATTCATAAACGTATGAAATGCAAGAAGTAGGTTTGTCCAAACTTTTGACCGGTAATGTATGATTTATGATGCAGCTATATTGCGATTGCTGGCTTTAACAACTTTTTGTTCAGGCAGGGTTAAAAACCAGATACCTCTTCTAAAGCATTTGCTCCAAATAAATATCCAGGTTTTTGATAAAACAGAGGTCAGACATTTTTTAGACTAAAGTGTCTCCGGTATTTGTTTTGTTCCAAAAGCTTTTTAAATCCTTTACCGCAATGCAGATTCACACTTCACAGAGTTGCTCAGTGTAGCAAAGACATTTTGGGTGCAGGTGTTAACACGAGTCTCATCTGGTTAACTCTTCTCCAAAAATATAAGCCATTTACTCCCCGGCCATTTATCAGTTTAATTTCTGCCTTGTTGGAAATCTGTTCCTGGCCACTAAGCATGAAATGCGGGGAACAGAACTGATATTGGTATTCTTTTCCAATAGGTACTCCCATCAGTGTGTGTGTCAACTGAAATGCTGTCCCTTCTTTAGAGAACTATTGACCTGTTAATTGAGACATTGTGACAAATTTGGTTTCTTCCTTTAACAGCTGTACTTTGGTTAAATGGAATGATAGCACACTGCTGTTTCCTGCGATCCTGAGAAATCAATGATCAAGCTTTATAAAACGGGTAGTTCAGGACCTTAAATCTGATTGGCTGAGCCATTTGCCGAGCTGTGACATTAATGAAAATAATGCACACCTCTGACCACTTCACATTTGTATCAATGCATGATATAAAATACAATATTTTAATTATACAATATATTATTTTAATTCATGTACCATGAATGGAAATATAGATAAACAGCCAGTCAATTCCTGATGAGCACTAAACCTGTTGCGGCTGTTGTTTATAAATTGTATTCTGTAATATGGATGCTAAATAGCATTATAGTTTGTTATCCTGATATTGGTATCCTCAGCAATCATGGTTCTCGAACTAAATCACATCTCAGAATGATTTTGTTTTTAATAAACTCCTTTATGAATCAGACATTTGTTTTTTATTATTATGTGTTAGTACCTTCTGACAAGCTATTTACCATCGTTTTACGTAACTATAGGTGAACCAGTAAGAACCTGTGGCAGTATTTTAAGGCCTACCCTTAGGGTCTACTTGGCTCTTTGCTCAAAAGTTAAAAGTAAAAAAAAACACTATGGACATTCCCAAGTCTGACATATCTATGCAGGCAAAATGCCTGAAGGTACCATGCTCACCTGTTCAAACAATGTTATGCAAGTTTATAAATGGTACCACATTGGGGTTTGGAATACAAATAATGCATTTCTACCTCAACAGTTAAACATGTTCTATGTCTTTGAGATGTTAGGGAGACAGGATTAAGGTGGAGAATTTGGACAAGCCTTATGCACCTTTTGAGCCGTGCAAAGCCTATTTCCATCATTGTAATAGCTCAGACACTCTGCCTTATGTCAAATGGGCAGTCGTATGCTGGTGGTTAAGGAACCAGCTTTGCTACCTTGTGGTCAACGGTTCGATTTCCAGTCCCACCAAGTACTATGGCTGGGGGCACGTGTGCTCACTTCATTCAGTCTGTGTATATAAATGTGAATAACAAATTCCTCTGTGTGTAAGCACAGTAGGCAAAATAGATCACATTCACATCAAGATGATTGGTTCTCAGTTGTGTGTAAACCGGTTTAATGATTTTGTCAGTACTTAGTCATTTAAAAATAATCACTCCCTATTTGATGAGATAATAAAAGCTTTAAACATTTCAGAATTTCGCTGAGGTATAAAATGTAAAAAGTGTTAAATACCGTATTGTGCCGATCACTGTTGAGCATCTGCAGCAAATTGGCTTCAAAATCCTGCATTGAAGGTCCAAGGGAAACAAGCACTCTCTCCAACAGGCAGGTGAACATGGGCAGCAGCCTGGGCCTCCGCAGGCCATCTGTGGTTAAATAAAGAGAATCCGAATGTGACTGCTTTCGTAATCCTGGTCGATTAATAAACTCAATCCATCCAAATAATCCATTATTGCAGTTTTGTTGGTGTGCAATTGCATTTTACTGTACACCATTAAGATAAACATTATTTAGCTGGCCTTTGAGAAATCCATAATTCTTTGCATATGGCATATACACAACACAGACACACACTGTACATCTAAATGTCTACTGTAGATGTCTATAGGAGCCCACTGGATGTTTTTCCCCAAGTCTATGATAATTAATAATATATCTCCTTTACTCATACTGGAATCATTCTCCACAAGACTACATGTTCAAAGTTGATCAAGGGTCTATACCAGGTTTGGACTCTAAGGCAGGTCACTAGAGTTCATCTGAATTAAACATGTCAGATTTCAAATCACATGGCTGCATTTGCACTGCAAGAAAAACAGGTTTGCAATATATTGAAGGGTATGTATTTTCTTCTTGAGACATCACAGAAACATTCCTGGCACCGAGGGATTTGGTAATATATAAATATAATATATATATATATATATATATATATATATATATATATATATATATATATATATATATATATATATATTTTTTTTTTTTTTTTTTTTTAAACAAAGATACAAAATATTGCTTACATTATTAATGGAATTGTATATTAGAGTATGTTGGAATTATTTAACATTATATTAACCCATGGGTTATTTGATGGCATAAAAAGGTTACATTTGCCTCTAGTTATTCATATTTTTTTATTTAGTTTCTGTTAGCCAAATGCATTCTATATATTTTTGTTGCTAATCTGTCTGCAAATGATTGGTGAAATCCAAAATCAATAAAAACTGAGACACCTATTTCCATTTAAATCAATAGAAATGCAATAAAATAGTTCTAGAGATTCTTAATGCTGCTCTCATATTTAAAGCATTTCCAATCCTAGTAGTTGTCTGAGAAACAACTGACTACATGACATCACAACCAAACTTCTCATGAATTGCCATGTAGAAAAAGTTTGGAAAGACCAAAAGCCAGTCACCAAGATTAGTTCTCAGCAGTCATTATATATTGTATTATATTATATTATTTACCTTTGGTTAAAGTATGCAAACTATATGGACAAATAAATAATACTGGACAACCTTAACGTTTACTGATTTAAAGTTAGTCTTCCCCTCTTGCAGCCAAAAGAGCTTCCACTCTTCTGGGAAGCTTTTCTACAAGGTCACTCTGTTCTATTTCATCCCAAAAGTGCTAGAAGAGTATTGAGGTCAGCGCTCTGTGCAGGACAGTCAAGTTCTGCCAAACCAAACTCACTCAACCATGATTTTTATGGACCTTGCATTGTGTATTGGGGAGCGTTCATCCTAAAACAGGAAAAAGTTGAAAGGATACAATTGTATGAAAGGATACAAAATGTATGGTTAAGTTACTGTTTTGACATCTCTGATAATGAAATAGAATAAACAATGCACTTAATAATGGAGTGTGTCTCAATAGTGGGGTGTGTTCTCCCTGTTGTTTATTGGAATATAAACATAGAGTTTTATAACTCCAATCCAATCACCAATGCTTTTAGCCTGTAAGGTATTGTGTTCAGCTCTGCTTATTCCTAATAGAGTAACCACACACACACACACACACACACACACACACACACACACACACACACACACACAGTGGGGACTTTTCATAAACTTCCATTTAATTTGTAGAAAACCTTATTAATAAAATAAACTAATATAAAATTATTGATAACATAAACATGGAAACTCTGATGACATCAGAATTCAAACCTCTAACTGACCAGTCCTACTTTTATTAGGTGTTTTACAGCAAATTAAACAATTCATACCTTCTTAAGAACTGAGGAATGGCCGGAATTCTATGTAAGGGGATACAGAATACTTAAACAGACGTAAATACAGCAGCCTTTTATTTCAGAGCCATGTTTACTCCAGTTGTCCATGAGAGCCTACATCATAATTATTATAAATGTAGTGTTGCGAACTTCCTGCCTTTGTAATTGCTCAATTTACACAATACACGTTCTGACTGCTGTTAAAATCATTGTCAAAATGGTTATAATGCAGGAGACACAAGCAGTTTTAGCCTGTTGTATAAAAAGCTGGCCTAAGCAGAAAAAACCTGATCTTTCACTGAGAGCCAGATTGGGCTTTGTCCCTTGCAGTGTGAAAAGACTTTAAAAAAAAACCTGCAAAGAAGATAAATAAGCCCTCAAACTAGCAATAGATAACTCAGCTTTTTATTTCATTACACACTCATTACAGTATTACGGCTGGAAAACCAGTCGGTGCTCATAGGCATTTTTCAGTGTTGAAACTGATGTACACGAACGATAGAAATCCATTTAAAACAAAACTAGTGGCTGCCACTAGTGGCTGTCCCCTTAAATGGATTATATGCATTAAAACATTTGGAGCCTTTCTTAAAATAGCAATAGGACATTATTTAAATATCGGTCCACTTGTACAACAGCAACAAACACACCTAGTCGGTAGAGTGTCACTTTGCTTAAAAGATTTATTAATTTAATAACCCAAAAGTAAAGGACAACTCTGATTAAAAGCCACTAGTTTGAAAAAAGGGTACCAGGATTTTATCAGTTAAGGCTTAAGTGCAAACATTTTCCAGCCTGAAAGTGCAAATGGAGAGCAATGCCATTTAAATGCCAGACAAAGATTTAGTATAAAAGGGAGGTAATTACCAGATGGGTTCACATCTGAACATTTGTTATGGTCAACGAAATAGATTTTTGTTATTCCTTGTTATGTATTCTGTTCAAATGAAAGAACGTTCTATTTACAGTCTATTTATTACATAAGCTAGTATCAGACAACAAGACCAAACGATGCTCTACACATCATTATCAATTCATAAAATTATGGTGTAGTGGTTAGCACATTCGCCTCTATGTGCTGGGGTTCCAGGTTCGAATCTCGATCAGGGTGGAGTTTCATTGTTCTTCATATGTCCACATTGGTTTTCCACATTTTGGTTGCTCTAAATTGCCCACATAGGCTCGTTTTTATTTATTTATTTTATTTATTTTTATTTTTATTTGATTTTTTTTTTTTGGGGGGGGGGGGGGGGGTATATGTGAGTGCCCAGCGATAGATTGGCACCCTGTTCTGTATGTATCTGCCCAGCACCTAAAGTTTTCTCCCATAGGGAAGAAGTAGTTTTTTTTGTTTGTTTTTGCAGTTTTACAATTACAGACTGTATTACATCTGTTTTCTATTTTTTGTTAGCCCCTTGCTAGTTTTCTGTTCTCTGTTGGTCAGAATATGGATGGTGTATTGTCATTTATTATTGTTTATTGTTAGTTCTGCAGTGACACCTATGCGGTGAGGTGGTTTTAGTGCAGCAGTGCTGCTGTAGTTTTATTTATACACCTTAGTGACATTGCTGGGATAGGAATAATGCAACAACAAAATGATACCTGCTCGGTGGTGGTACTATTGGGGTCCTGACCATTAGAAAACAGAGTAAAGGGAACATACACCTCATGTACTATAGGTCACAAACAGGTTGACTACAGTCTGGAATTGTAGAACTACAAAGACCATCTTCACGGTAAGTGGAACTGATAACATGGACAATTAAGCAAAAGCAAAAAGGGGTTAAAATTTTTGACTCACTTTAGATTAATATAGCATTTTTATGTCTCCAGTTGTTTATCTATTTTTCTCTGAAGGAGTTTAATAAAAAGCCCTCACATAAAGAACCAGACAGATGGAGAGCGGAGGAGGAATAAAACGGATAAATCAAACTCAACAACTGTTGCTGGTGTCTTCTAAAATGTCAATATGCATTTATCAGTCGTCTTCGCTTGTTATTTATTATATTTTCATGTTTTTTTCCCATATTTTGCTGTATTTTCTTATTTGATTTTTACTGTAAACTTAACAAATTTTACTTTTTTTGAAAAAATTCTGTACATTTTACAAGTTGCACCATCACACTATGAAGTCAAAAAGTGTAGTGTACCCACTACACAAAGGTTGCCAAGTCTGCAAACATGGTCTTCCTGCTGCATTTAGCACACCTGAACAGAGCAATCCCACAGCGATGGCAGGAACACCAGCCAAAGTTTTTGCTTTATCTGAATGTATCCTTGATGTTTAATTCAGGCCTCACTCTAAAAGCGGACGCTTTCCCTTTAGAGCCTGAAACAAACTGCATTCAGGTCAGAGAAAATATTTACCTACACACAGGTAGAAGGAAGCGTGATTTCTAACGAACAAAGGGTTTACAAGAGGTAAGAGAAAAACAACATACCAAAACAAAAAATGCTGAAACAGAACTCTAAGTGTATAAAGTGATTGATCTAGATGTTCTGTGTCTCACAAAAATCCTTATGAAGGCAGAATGAAATAATTAGTGGTTTTTCAAAGTCTGTGTGAACTTTGCATATATACAGCGTATGTGTGTGTATACAGAGTATTTTGTGCCAGACAGAAAGCAGTAGGCTGAGATATTTGTGAGTCAGAGTGAAGCTGCACTTCAGGAGCAGTTCAGTCAGTTTATCACAGTTAGAGCCAGAACTCAAGAGCTTTAATGTCTCACACACACACACACACACACACACACACACACACACGCATGTGCACACGCACACACATGCGCACACGCACACAATTATCTTGCAGCAATGTTGAAGGAGTTTGGCTAAAGTGGTGAAGCCTTTCAGTCACTACTGCACACAAAACACCCTGCCCCTGCTATCAGGCAGAATAACAGAACTTGGAGGAGTGTATGTAAATGCCTGTAAGTGTGTGTGTGTGTGTGTGTGTGTGTGTGTGTGTGTGTGTGTGTGTGTGTGTTTGTGTGTGTGTTGGAAGAGAGAGTGAAGGAGAGAGAGCAAGGATAATGTGTGCAAGAAAGCTTGTGCATGCGATAGTGATGTAATGCAGTTGTTCCCAGCTGTTCCCTCTGTATTTACTGTACTCAGTGAATGTGGTTTTATCAGTTAAACTGAAAAACCCTCGGGCCGTGTCACTTAGGTTCCTAACTGACGTCTATTTAACATCATTGTATATTTGTTGTTGTCTTACTTTGCTTTTTCAACTTTGGGGGGGGTGCGGGTAGTTAATAATATGAAAAAGATACTTAACCAGTATAGAAAGTGATAAACTGATTTATTTTTCCTACAGTGCTTTACAAACAAAGGAAGAGTTTTTCCAATTTTAACCTATCCATGCTGTGAAACAGTGAGGTCTGGCACAATGCAGTCAGACGAGTACCCTGCTCCTGGCAACCGCCAAACCCAGTCTCATCCATCAGCTTGCCAGATGGAGAAGTGCGATTCGTTACTCCAAAGAACGAGTCTTCACTGCTCTAGAGTGCAGTGGCAGCGTGCGTCACACTGCACTTGGTAATGTATAACTTGGATGCAGCTGCTCGACCATGGAACCCCACTCCATGAAGCTCTCTGCGCACTGTTCTTGAGCTAATCTGAAGGCCACATGAAGTTTGGAGTTCTGTAGTGATTGACTGCAGAAATTTGGTGACCTCTTCACACTATGTGCGTCAGTATCCGTTGACCACACTCCATCAGTTTATGTGGCCTACCACTTCTGGCTGAGTTGCTGTCATTCCCAAACACTTTCATTTTTTCTAATCCAGCTGACAGTTGACTGTGAAATATTTAGGAGCGAGAAAATCTCACGACTGGATTTGTTGCACAGCGGGCATCCTATTACAGTTCCACGCTGGAATTCAATGAGCTTCTTTCTTCACAAATGTTTGTAAAAACAGTCTGCGTGTCTAGGTGCTTGATTTTATACACCTGTGGCCATGGAAGTGATGGGAACACCTGATTATAATCATTTGGATGGGTGAGCAAATATATACACAGAAGATTATTAGATGATTTCACTTAGAGTGAATAAATCAACAAACCCTTCACTTAAGCAGGACTGTCTAAACCATTTGATATGACTGTATTGTAGTGATGGATTGCACAGGACTCAAACTCAGCTGCCACTCTGCTCTGTCAAATCCATATGTTTTATTACGCACTCAAACTCAGGCATTACTCACTGAAGAGAATCCCCTAGAGCAGGATCAATGCCGATGTTTTGCAGCTCTATTTGCAGCAAAGGAAATATGTTTAAAAAAAAAAAAAAAGACAGAAATGTATCTGCTTATACTTTAAGCTTAACTTTTGACCGAGAAAAGTCAGAGTGTATTCTTCACAGAGGCACAAGATTAAATGTCCCCATAGCAACAAAGGTCCTTTGCTTCAGTTAAGTCATTACGGGATGTAATTTGATGCGGATTTTTATGGCGCCGAGTAATATTATCCTTTAAACCACTTTAGGAGCTACTTAAAACCTGTCATTTTCTGTTATGAACTCCGCACTGTTGAGTCAGAAGCAATCTTACCTGTGCTGTCGGTGGGAGGTAGAACCCCAGGGATAAGCTCATGGCCGGAGACCAGGATGTTGGGTGGAAGCAGGTGCATTACAGTATTGAGAGCAGTATGTGGCTGAAGGGAATACAGAAGCTGAGTTCCTTCCATCACTGATAACGCTGCATTCACTGTCAACATACAAATACATTATTATTTGTATTATTTATCCTCACACAGGTATTTAATAAAATAAAGTTCCCAAGATCTTTGATGATTTGGGTGTGAAATGAGTCTTTTGCTCTGAAGAAGACTGATTAAATCACGATGAAACATGATTATCTACCAATTCACAGCAGCAGTGGAGATCAATTCCAACTGTGTCGGGCGCCACCTGATTAGGGTGCAGGGATATGCAGAATAAGTAGAAAACTATGTATCTAAATACACTATGAGTGATTTTATCGTGTACACCTCACCAGTTCTACACCAACTGTGTGTTTTTGCAGTTCCACTGATCATATAGATGGACTTTGCAGTTTTTCTATATTTGCAAACCGTACTTCGTTTGTTTCTCTACATACTTTGTTCGTCTGCTTTAGAATGTTCTCTGATGATCAGGACCCCCACAGAAGAGGTATACGGGTGGTAGATGATTCTCAGTATTACAGTGATACTTGCATGGTGGTGGTGTGTTAGTGCGTTGGTACGAGTGTATCAGACACAGCAGTGCTGCACAACAGTAGACCAATCAGAACACACAAGCTTCTGATCTACTCTTAACATTATCCACCACCCTAATAATACTTGCTCTGTAGGCGTCCTGATGATCAGAGTACAGAATAAAAAGGAGATGGACTACATAATTTAATTTTAAACCTACAAAGTCCATCTATATGGTAAGTGGGGAAACAATGAACTGTATCTACTAAAATGGCAAGTGAGTGTATACACATATACTGTATATATAGATATGGGTATGGTAGCTCAGTGGTTAGGGTGTTGGGCTATTAATCTGATGGTTGTGAGTTCAAATCCCTGGTCCACCGAAATTACCAATCCAGATTCTAATCATGATCTGGGATGACTTTTCATGTTCTCCTGGTTCTGCATGGTTTTCTCCGGGTTCTACAATTTTTTCCCACAGTCCAAAAAAATGGATTATATTTGAATTGGCTGCTCTAAATTGCCCCTACATAGTGAGTGCGAGTGAGTGTGTGCCCAGCAATGGATTAGCACCTGAAACGTTTTATTCTGGATGGGCAGATGGGAAATTTGAAGACTTTTATTTAGTTAAAAATTTAAGCTTAAGTTTACTTTAGTTTAAGCTTTATGTTTAAGTTAAGGATTAACATATTTAGATTTAACTACAAAGCAATGAGATCACAGTTCGTAGATCAGAACCAAACAGTCATTCACATAAACCCTGTAGCAAAATCTTAACCTATAATAACATTACAATATTAAGAACCAAATCATTAATATTGGTGCAAAGGGAAGATATATGATAGTATAAGGGACTGCATCTAGCATGGTGTTGGGTGTGTATTGTTTCTGTCCACACTCTACTGGCATCTGTTATTTGATTTGCCTCAGTAAGATTTGTTTAATCATATTCCAAGATTGTCTTTACAGTCAGTGAGTGTGAACAAAAAAAATAATGAAAAATAACAAATAAATAAAATAACCGTTCAGCCAGGAAAACATATGTTTGTTAATGCCAAAACTGTTAAGAAAATAGTACTTGTGTGGGTTCTAGTGAGGAACTAAAATAGCTCAGAAATTTAGGAATTATAATGAAGAAATAATGGTTACACAATGGCAAAAAGGGCAAAGACATGTATTAATTCTCTTAATTACTCATTGGTGCATTTTAGGTGCACTGTACAATAAACCAGGTGCCAGGTGCTGTCTTTGAATTTGGTGGATTGCTATTTTAATGGTCCATTCACTGTGTGAATCAAGGCCACACAGTGTAAAGTAAACTTTCATTCATTCATTATCTCCCGCTTTATCCTCTATTAGGGTCGCGGTGGGGTTCCCCATGCCCATCCAGGGGAGAACGTCTCGGACGCTGGGCAGATAGACCCAGGACAGGGCGCCAATCCATCGCTGGGTACACACTCACACACTCAAACACACTCTATATGGGGCAATTTTGAGAACTCAATTAACTTGATCCATGTTTTTGGACTGTGGGAGGAAACCGGAGAACCCGGAGGAAACCCACGCAGACACGGGGAGAACATGGAAACTCCACCCAGATGGGGATTCGAACCGGGAATCCCTAGCGCTGAGAGGCGAACGTGCTAACCACTAAGCCACCGTGCCGCCCTGTAAAGTAAACTTCTCGGTGTAAATGCAGTGAAATTTAATAGTGTTTAGTGGCTTTTGACGTTCAGTGGCACCACTACCTACTGTGGGGGCTGAGGAAGGCACATCTTCCACTTCCCATCCTCACCACATTCTATAGAGGAACCATCTAGAGCATCCGGAGCAGTGGCATCACCACCTGGTTCAGGAACTACAACGTATCGGATAGTAAGGAAAGCTAAGAAGATCTTCGTTGTCTTTTTCCCCTCCATCACAGACATTTACACCACATGCCACATCCACAAAGCAACCAGCATTGTGGACGATTACACACACCCCACATATACTCTCCGCCTTTTGAAAATACACCCCACATACACACTCCTACCATCTGGAAAAAGGTACCGGAGCATCCGGGCCCTAACATACACACTTTGGAGTCAGGAGTTCAAGAGTTTATCAGACTGAACAATCAGAATCAGGTATGAACAATTGCACTCATGGAATAGACTCACACTTACCCACACACATACTTCCGAAAGATGGACAAAATTGTTGCTAACATGTTGTATACTTATTTACATTTGTAGATAAATTGCTGCTGAAAACACACCAAAAACAGTTTTTACATCATTCTTCTGCTAGATTGTTTCTTATATCCTCATTAATGTAAAGCATTTAACTTGTAATCAATTTGGGTAAAAGTTTTTATATTTCATAAACCTGAATCTTGAATCAGTTGAATATATAAATTATAAATGTAATCCAAAAAATGCAGTTTCTACAAAATCATGGTATAAATCTGCAATGTCAATCTCACTTACAGAATGACATTTACAAGATTTATTGATTCTCTGTTTTTTCAATTACTGTATGTCAGTATAGTGACACTTAATGAAGCTTGAAAGCTTCAAGGACAGGATTTGCATGTGCTTTAAACTCTCGTACATTAAGATCCATGCAGTAAAACTAAAAATATAAAGTACTGAGCACTGCCATTCACTGTGTACTGAAGGCTGGGAATATATAGTCTTGTGCGACGTAATCTAAAAGTGAACATTGATTGCAACAGAGCAACGGGATAACGGCTTCTTGCACATTGGGCCTCGGCTTGCTGTTCATTGTAATCTATGTTCATTCATTCATTATCTTCCACTTAATTCTCTACTATGGTCGCACGCGGTTCCCCATACTCATCCAGGGCCACGTTTCAGAGGCCAATTTATCGCTGGGCACGCTCACTCACACACACACTCACTCACACACACACACTCTATTTATGGGGAATTTAGAGCATTCAAGTTACCTTGAATCCCATGTTTTTGGACAGTAGAAGGAAACCAGAGAACCCAGTGAAAACCCCTGGAGACATGGGGAGAACACCCAGATCGGGGATCGAACCTAAATCCCCAGCACTGAGAGGAAAATGTGTGCCGCTCAATAATCCGAGATATACTAGACCGGGATATACTGGAATATACAAGTAGAGAATAAAAATATGAAGAAATAAAGTTGGTAAACAGAAGTCAACCAAATGTAAAGGTATTTTAAAAAGCTGATTCAAAGTTATAAAGAAATTAGAAGAGTTGAAAATCCACACTGTGGGAGAAACTCTGGTTCAGGTGTAAATGAAAAAAAAAAAAAAAAAAAAAAGCTATCTATTTTCTAACTGAGTAGTTATTCACATGCAATCAAACTTATAACATATTACTCCTTTTTAACATTACTATTATACGTATATATACAAAATATTTATAACAAGACTGATCACGGCACATTATTGGTATCTCTTTAGACGTCTGCAGTTCTTTACTGACGCAATATCTAATGAACTAATGGTGGATCAAGCTTTAAGATCAAAGTGTAGCAACACTGCCTAGGACAATGCCTGAGGCCATTTTGTGATACATGTCGAGTGTTAAATATGTAAAATAAATATGAAAAGCTTTATTTCTTAACTTTATTTTTAAAATGATTATTTAAAGAAATATATTTAGTAATATATTTATATCCCGAGTCAAAAGTTTGGACACTTTTACTTTTAGCTTCACTTCTTGTTCTTTTTATTTACAATAAAGATGGACTTTGTAGTTTTACAATTTCAGACTTTAGTTCATCTGTTTGTGCACTACAGTACACACTGCGCATGTCCCCTTTACTCTGTTGTAATGGTCAAGACCATTAGTAGCACCACAGAGCAGATGTTATTTGTTGGTGTATTATTCCTATCCCAGCAGTGTTACTGAGGTGCTTAAATGAAACTACAGCAGCACTGCTGCACTAACCCCAACCCCCCCCCCCCCCCCCCAACACCACCACATCAGTGTCACTGCAAAACTGATGCTAAACAATCCACCACCCAAATTCCAAACTATACCTGTTCTGTAATGGTCCTGATCAATAGAAAACAGAGAACCAACAGGGGACTAACAAAAACAAGAACACAGATGGACTACAGTCTAAATGTAAAACTATGAGGTCCATCTATATAGTAAGTGGAGAAAATAGAAAGTAAGTGATACATTGGTGATAGGAGAAGTTGGATTGAGAGGCCAAACGTTTGAGCCGCTTCTGCACATCTTTTCCTCCCCTGGTTTATGGACATGTTTTAAGAACTACAAAATATTAAACCAGTTTCAAGTCTCAATTACATACATATGAGTTACTTGCTGTGTGTGATACCCTGTAAACAATTCAGTGCAGAGTGTATGCCCACCATGATGTTCTGGAATAGCGACTGGGTCTTGCATACATGAAGATTTTTATTGAAAGTGTAACCACCGTCACAACCACCACCACCCACATCGCCCCACCACCCCCTGCTTTTAAAGGCACTTACGTAAGCTGAAAGAGATTCCACTGCCCTTTCCAATAGAAACTAATATAGGACTTGACAGCTTAATGCCATGGACACTGAACACGTTTTTTTTTTTAAAGGCAGCTAAAGCAACGGACATTAAAATAGACGTCACCTGTTCAGCTGGTTGCCAAAGCACAGCTGTTTCATGCGGGTCTCAAAAAGAACTGCCTAAATTATTAATCAGGCCTATTTTTTTTATTTAATATTTTGATTGTGCCAGATGCACAGTGCAGTCCTGCTTCTTCCCATCAGCCTGGATCTTAAATGGGCCTGGAGAAAGACATGAGTATCGTTCAATTAAAAATAAATAAATAAATACCCCACGTCCCGAACAAAGCCATTAACTCGTACATGCACCCGAACACAAATACCGGCATATGCACGCTGCTCCAGGTGCCACTAAACATTTTCTCATTTGAGAAGCAAATGAGCTGCATGCATGCCCGCAAACAGAATACAATAGGAAGCACCATGTCATCACACCAACCTAATAGCTTCTGTTTGAGTTTCATACATCTGCGGAGTCGCCGTCTCCGTTCCTCTGATAATGTAGCCCTAACAGCAGAGTTAAATTAGCTAGAGTCATAAAAATAAACAACACTGACATCTTAATTGTGGCAAGATGAGAAAGAATAATGTGGCGAGGCTCCGCAACAAATCATGCAGAGTGACTGGCCCACATTCTCCGTTTGCTTTACGAAACTAATGGGAGAAGCGTTTGGCTGGATGTAAATTCAGTTTATTTCATCTCAGCTCACTCCGACGACTCAATAAGTGCCTCGACTAATTACACCTCTCCATCTGTGAGAAAACGGAGGAAGAAGTTTGCCGCCGATCTCCACTGAATTAGGCGTGATTAAACCCACCATTTAAGAATTCCCTAATTAATTAACTTTGATGCTTCAGTATTGCAACATCGATGCTACTTTTTAAAAGCTGAACTGACGAAACGCAGCCTGCTCACACAAAACAACCTTGGTAGATGCATCCAACTAGGCCACTCGATTCGCACAGCAAGTCCAAACATGAGGAAAAAAGAGCATATTCATTCTCTTAATTTCCTCATCTCGCCTCCCGTCTCGCTTTCGCTTTCTCTCATCTATCTCAATAGGAATACTGTCCTCGTTCTGCGTGTTGTTTTTCCCTTTTACACGCCTGTCGCATGCACACAGCACAAAACAAACAGATGATTCATGAACAGAGCAGTGCATATAAATACACCAGCATCACTACTGTAGGGCTGATGCCACTAAGAAGGTTTTCCCTCTTTCCTAGTTCTTTCCAGCACCAAGATTTAGGTTCTCTTAATCAATGACTAATTCTTCTGTTCTTACTAGGGACAGGATGCTGGTAAGATATGTGGGCATGCTGGACCCAACCACTTAAATATTACCACAAAATACAAAGATCTGAAGGTTTATGATATTGTATCAAATAAATATTCATTTCTTTATTTATCTTTTGCTTAATGGTGAGGTTTATATGCCCATCCAAGAGACGGGCAGTAGTAGGCAGATACACCCAAGTGTGCTGGGCACACTATATGGGGCAATTTAGCAGTCTATTCACCTTGAATTCATGTTTTTGGACTGTTGGAGAAAAACAGAGAACCCAGAGTAAACACAGAGCCATGGTGAGAAGCTGGAATATAAAACCAGTATATTATATCCACATTTGAATCCCAATCTGGACTCGAGTAAGCTTTCTCACAAAAACATGGATTTACGGTGAATTGGCTGCTTTAAATAGCCCCCATGTAGTGTGTGTGTGTGTGTGCATGTCAGAGTGTAACCAGTAATAAATTGGCACCCTGTTCTGGGTGTATCTGCTCAGCAGATGGGTGTATCTTTACCTGCATCCAACTTATTGAGGCTGTTTTTAGTTCAAAGATTCTTTTGTATATTGTTTCACACCATTCTCATGCATTTAAATAAAATGTCTTTTTAAAGGGTCCCACCCACCAGGCATGAACCCTACCCCTGATTTATATTCATTAACTGATGTGCATATGTTCAGCTGGATTTAAATCAACCTGTTTGCTGAATGTGAAGAAGAGCAATTTATTCCACTGCGAGGGCGGCAAGAGTACATGAGGTGCTCATAATACACTGTGCATGACTACTTGTACATACAAGAGCCTGAGATTTTGACTTTACTTGTCAAATATATTGAAGGCAGATAGCTGATCTGTTCGTTTCGAAGTGTTTTAAAACAGAAAGAGCTGATCCAAATATAGACCAAAAGCCATTTTATATTTGATATTAAGAGCAATATAAAACACCTCAGGCCATGTGAACATACTGCATACCACGCATAGCGTTAAACGATACACAACCAGATGCACACGTGACCCCTAAGAGCCAAACAAACTATACCTCAGGTGGCATCTTACTTTTACTATTGCGCAAGTGCAAATGTTTACCTCAGAGCACTTGCACAACCTACACAAAAGACATAAAAGAGTCTAAAAATGTAGTACTGACTGATTTTTGGTGTTGACACTCTTGAACCAATTATGGCAAGTTGCCGGGGGACTCCTTGGGCATGGGCATAGGGAACCCCCACATGGCCCCAGTAGAGGATTAAGCGAAAGCTAATGCATGAATGAATTGATGTTTTTTAAAAGAAGTCTAAAAACAGTTAAGTACCATGCAGTAGATAAAAATAACTTTAATTACATACAAATAACAGTAAAACAGAGTGAAGTGCATGAATTAAAATAGATTAATAGATATAGACATAGATTTTTGAAATACATGTAAAATATTAAGCATCTTTTCTTGAAGGCAGGTGAGCCTTTTCTAATATTTGAAGCAACGAGTGTAGAAGCAAGGTCACCCATCACTTCAAAACCATTTGAAAAGAGACCAGCTGGAACAACCAGAAGAAACTGATCTGATGTCTCCAATATAAAAAAGGTGACAGCCCATAAAGACTAAAGAAAAATACAAGAAAAAGAAGCTTAAATTAGATTCTGAAATGCGGAGGCCACCAGTGAAGAGCAACTAAAACTGGGTGATGTAGTCTCTTTCTTTCTGATTCCCTTAAGCAGCCTGGCAGCTCAATTCTCTACTAAATGTAATCGTGCCAACTGCTGCTTGTTAAGTTCTCTTTATAAAGTGTTATACGCGGCTAGGTCTTTTTATGACGTTGCCTGCAAACGATGTAAACATTAATTTCCGCACAATTGGTCACTTCTCTGTGTTTTATTTTATTTTTAACTAAGTCGTTGAAACAGCAAAGTGAGGTGACACTTTGAGATGACGCTCACCATCATCTCACCACCATTTAAAGGAAATGACACACGGATTTGTTTATTGCATTTCCATCTGTTTATCCATTAAGTTATATAAATCATTCATTCATATATATATATATATATATGTGTGTGTGTGTGTGTGTGTGTGTGTGTGTGTGTGTGTGTGAATTGTTCCTCCATTGTTTCAAATAAACAGATGTTAATCATGTGGTCTAACATACACAATCACTGTATTTACAAAAATAACTGTTTAAGCTCTATCATTATTTTGTGAAATGAGATATTTTGTGCATTTAAGTATCAAGACTTGGGAACACTTGCCCTCTGGTGTAGTAAAATGTGTGATTTTAAAGGTCAAGTGTGACATCTGTAAGTTCTGACTGGGTGGGTGCGACTCATCTGAGACTTAGTCATGATTACAGCAATATGAGAATATATAAGAAACTTGCTGACTCATATATATATATATATATGGCGGCACGGTGGCTTAGTGGTTAGCACGTTCGCCTCTCAGCGCTAGGGATTCCCGGTTCGAATCCCCATCTGGGTGGAGTTTCCATGTTCTCCCCGTGTCTGCGTGGGTTTCCTCCGGGTTCTCCGGTTTCCTCCCACAGTCCAAAAACATGGATCAAGTCAATTGAATTCTCAAAATTGCCCCATATAGAATATGTCTGTGAGTGTGTGTGTCCCCAGCGATGGATTGATGCCCTGTCCCGGGTGTATCTGCCCAGCGCCCGAGATAATGAATGAATGCATATATATATATATATATATATATATATATATATATATATATATATATATATATATATATATATATATATACAGTGGGTTGCAAAAGTATTCATACCCCTTGAACTTTTCCATATTTTGTCACATTACAACCACAAACATAAATATATTTCACTGGAATTTAATGTGAAAGACCAACACAAAGTGGTATACAATTGTGAAGTGGAAGGAAAATTATACATGAATCAACCTTTTTTTTACAAATAAAAAACTGAAAAGTGCGACGTGCAAAAGTATTCAGCCCCCTTTTCCCTGAGTGCAACCAATTGCATTCAGAAGTTTCCTGATGAGTGCTAATGACTCAAAAGGGTCCACCTGTGCGTAATCTAATCTCAGTACAAATACAGCTGCTCCGTGACGGCCTCAGATGTTGGTTAAGAGAATATTGGGGAGCAAACAGCATCATGAAGTCCAAAGAACACACCAGACAGGTTAGGAATATGGTTTTGGAGAAGTTTAAAAGCAGGCTTAGGTTATAAAAAAAGATTTCCAAAGCTTTGAACATCTCACGGAGCACTGTTCAATCCATCATCCGGAAATGGAAAGAGTATGGCACCACAGTGAACCTGCCAAGACAAGGCCGTCCACCTAAACTTACAGGCCGAACAAGGAGATCACTGATCAGAGAGGCAGCCAAGAGGCCCATGGTGACTCTGGATGAAATGCAGAGAGCCACAGCTCAGGTGGGGGAAACTGTCCACAGGACAACAATTAGTCGTGCACTACACAAATGTGGTCTTTATGGAAGAGTGGCAAGGAGAAAGCCATTGTTAAAAGAAAACCATAAGAAGTCCCGTTTGCAGTTTGCCAGAAGCCATGTTGAGGACACAGCAAACATGTGGAAGAAGGTGCTTTGGTCAGACGAGATCAAAATTGAACTTTTTGGCCACAATGCAAAACGCTATGTGTGGCGGAGAAATAACACTGCACATCACTCTGAAAACACCATCCCCACTGTCAAATATGGTGGTGGCAGCATCATGCTCTGGGGGTGCTTCTCTTCAGCAGGGACCGGGAAGTTGGTCAAAGTTGATGGGAAGATGGATGGAGCCAAATACAGGGCAATCTTGGAAGAAAACCTGTTGGAGTCAGCAAAAGATTTGAGACTGGGGCGGAGGTTCACCTTCCAGCAGGACAACGACCCTAAACATAAAGCCAGAGCTACAATGGAGTGGTTTAAAAAAAAGAATATTCATGTGTTAGAATGGCCCAGTCAAAGTCCAGACCTAAACCCAATTGAGAATTTGTGGCAAGATCTCAAAACTGCTGTTCACAAACGCTCTCCATCCAATCTGACTGAGCTTGAGCTGTTTTGCAAGGAGGAATGGGCAAGAATTTCAGTCACTAGATGTGCAAAGCTGGTGGAGACATACCCTAAAAGACTTGCAGCTGTAATTGCAGCAAAAGGTGGCTCCACAAAGTATTGACTCAGGGGGGCTGAATACTTTTGCACGTCGCACTTTTCAGTTTTTTATTTGTAAAAAAAATGTTGATTCATGTATAATTTTCCTTCCACTTCACAATTGTATACCACTTTGTGTTGGTCTTTCACATTAAATTTCAGTGAAATATATTTATGTTTGTGGTTGTAATGTGACAAAATATGGAAAAGTTCAAGGGGTATGAATACTTTTGCAACCCACTGTATATATATATATATATATATATATATATATATATATATATATATATATATATATATATATATATATATATGTGTGTGTGTGTGTGTGTGTGTGTGTGTGTGTGTGTGTGTGTGTGTGTAAAAGGATAAACGAAGACAGAGAAACAAAATGAGAGAGTAAGACAGCAAGAGAGAGACAGGGAAACAAAAAGGAAGAGGGAAGGATCGATAAACAGAGACAAAGAAACTGAAAAAGAGAGAGAGATGGGGGAGAGAAAGAGAAGTAGAGAGGCAGAGAGAGGGAGAGAGCGAGAGGGTCCAGGTGCTTAATGCTCTGTTGCCCAGCATGAAGCAATATAATTGAAAGGCAAAAAAGCAGAATGTAGAAACTTAAACAAAAAAGTTTTTGATTCCTTCTCTCAGGCCTTTTCATACCCAGCAGCACACAGTTGCTTACATACCAGACTTCAAACAACACACTGGGAAAAAAAATTAAAAACACTTCCATTCTACAAAGCAGTACACAAGTGTGTAAGTGTGGGTTTGAGAGCAGACAGTGTTCAACTGTTTATACCAGTATTATATTCACAATAAACAGAAGTCTAAAAAGGACTTATTTTGATGTAAAAGGTAATCTTTATCATAATCATTATTTTCTAAATGATGTTTATGTTGACACACATTTACCAGATCTCAATCCAACAACGCATGGAACATTGTGGAACAGGAGTTTATTAATGTTTATGTTTTTAATAAACGCATTTATGAATCAAACCTTGTTTTTTTTTATTTTATTTATTATAGTGTATTTGTAACAATTTATAAAAGCAATAAGGCACTCGAAGTTGTGTATTATTGTGAATAAATCACATGAAAGAGATATAATGCCACTCCACTTCACATTGTGCCTAATAACTCTTTTCCATGATTTATTTACACTAGTTCACGTTCTCTCATACATTACTGCTTCATTAAACCATATATGACAAATGTACAGCAACTGTATGACCCGATCATGTCAGTATGGACTAAAAACGAAGAGGATAGTTATATAAATCTGTCATAATGGCAGTTCTAAAAGCAAACTGATGCCTATAATGTAGTATAATGATTTAAAGGCGATATCACCCACCCTTCCTAGAACCTACCATGTTTAAATGTGCGATCTAGAGAGATTTAAGGTCCTTCAACAAAGTCCTAGACCCTGACAATTTCCAGTACTATAATAATATAGTTTGCTCTGAATAAAAGTGAGCCCTTAATGCTGTAAATGTTAATATACTGTTTAAAGAATGCATTGCGTTGAAACTAAATCTACATTCATCAGCAGCCATGGCCTTCAACAAAATGCCATTGTAAATAGAAAAGGTTAGAAATCAATGTAGTGCCAAAATGGTAAATAGCTGAAAGAAGCAAACGTTTTCTCCTCTCCCCTTCTATTTGAATAGCAGGTTGTGAGGGCATGTAAGTGTGTGCTCATGTATTTACCTTGCAGTGGGTCCCTCAGTGTGGGGTGTAATAGAGCACGAGGTGTACCATGGAAAAGGTTTAACCTATGGCATATAGACAAGCATACAAACAAATCTGTTAGAGATAAAATAGTCTACTCAAGATGTAATGAATATTCTGTTACTTCTTCAACCCCATGTCCTGGTATGGACATTTCACACATGAGTAATCTCCAATTCACCATAAGACTGACATTCTGACACTTCTTCATCATTTGGGATCCAGTTTTTAATTAAGGTTAAAAAAAATAATTCATTAATTTATTCATCCACTATATTTCACTTAATCTTCTACTAGAGTCATAGGGGGTTCCCTTTGCCCATCCAATAGGGAACATTTTGGGCACTGGGCAGATACAGGACAGGGTGTATCTATCGTTGAGCACATTCACTCACACAGACACAAACACAAACAAACCTTGAATCCATGTTTTTGGACTGTGGAAATCTGAGAACCTGTAGGAAACCCACGCACCCATGGGGAGAAACCAGCCTGGGATTCAAAGAGGTGGAAGCCACTGTTTCACCCGGTTAAAAAAATTGTTTAAATCAATTGAACATTAGTTAGAAAGTTAAAGCCTTACATTATATAAATATAATGTATACTATATAATAAATATATATATATGGAACATGGAAATGAATCCACAGTTCTGAGAGGCGGACGTGCTAACTACTACACCACCGTGCATAGCGGTTCAAGATAGCGATGAACGTCTGACAAGGTTTTCAGTCAGTGGTGCACTTGTGTTTACTGTTGCCAAGATACCAATATACTACAAATTTACCTGAATACACCTCATTTCAAAACCACCACGCCCATCAGTGTAGATATATTCATAAGCATCGTTGCTATTTAAATGATGCAGACGGATTGCATAAAAACAGAAAGTGTTGGCTGGGAGTAAGAGGCCCATAAGGTTAAAACACTTTTTTATTTAGTCTTTTCCAAATTAGAAATCAGTTGCATTAGTTGTAAAGCACCTCTGTCTGTAGTAGGACCCTTTACTAAATCTCTGTTGTGGTTATGAATGTTTTCTAGTGCAACCCAGCCGGTGAGTCGGAGTCTACAGTGTGATATATCGGATCAATAATTCACTTTCTAAGGTCTATATGGATTCTGCATTACTAAAATACGTCTTGTAGAAAATCGAAACGGCTGGAACTTTAGTTTAAAACAATTGACATAAACCCACAGACCTGCCAATGCTGCTGCTTTGCAAATGATGCTACAGAGTTTGCTTAACCACAGAAGGCATGTTGAATCGGTGTATTTGTACTCCTTCCATGCTGATTAATACAAAAAGGGCCAAGGATTAAGTGCTAATTAAACCTTAGGGGAAAATGTTACGAGTTTATAAATAATCAGTATATAACTAGACGTTTCAGTTCTTCACTTAAAGGCAAAGGTTGTAAAAACAGAATTTACTGTATTTACTGATTACTGTGTTTAATTAACTCATGTCCATGTTTTTAAATCTTATAAATAAGGGCAGGCATGCATGCATGCATGCATGCATACATGCATACATGCATACATACATACACACGTGGTGCAGTTGCATATGCATAGTGGTTCTCTGGGGTCTCCAATTTCCACTATACAAGGAGTGAGTGTGTGCCCAGCGATAGATTGGCACTCTGCCCAGCACCCAAAATGTTTTCCCCTGCAAAGTACTTATTTTCACCACAAAACCCTAAAAAATTTTAAAACAGGGGGTATATATTTGGCAAATGACATAACACATGTTTAAACTGAATCTCAACATTAAGTGGTTAAATCAATGTTCAAATTCCATATTTATATTACAAATACTTGACACTTTCAGGATTAGTTTCCTGATAAATGTCTTAAGGAACACTGTGTATATATTCCATCTAGCAAACATGGTATATTGATTGCCTCTGTTTGATTTTGAATGTTAATATATTGAGACTTTGCACTCAAATCTTGTGAGCTCGGAGTTTAAATAACTAGGTTAGGTATTTTATCAAGCTCCGCTTATGGAATTACAGCTACAGCATTTAAACCTCAGCTGTATTTCACATCCATCTAGGTTTGACCCTCATGAAGTTAATGCATAATGTATATTTATGTATATTTTTTCTTGCCTCCCAGCAAACAAACTGTATCCAGCATACACACCCTTTATATACAGTATAGTTTTCAGAAGCCCATCTCAGGGCACAAAGCTTGAACATCCCCAATTAGCCTGCTGAGGCATACAGCAGACAAAGAACATAGGAGCACTTCTCTCCTGAAGTAACTTAATAACAACGTTTCAATGTCAAGTTGTCGGTAACTGCAAAACTTTTTACACCTCATTTGTTGAATATGACATTCGTCAGAAAAAAATGTGTGGCATTACCTGCCGGCCTCATGAGGGGATCCAGAGAAGAGCTGAATAAGACCGAAACCCAACCCCACTGCATTTTGGGGGTTTGTTGTAGAAAGTGAGACCAGCTCCACAACAGCCACCACTGAAGCCAAACACAGGGGTGTATGAAAGTACAGAACCTACAGAAGAAAAAAAGAGAGCGTTACTTTGATTCTGCCCATTTGTGCTTGGTTGATTTGATTGTCCTCATTTTCGTGTGTTCTGTTACAGAACCACACGAGATTATTTGTTGATTTTAGGTTGGATTGGTTAGTACATTAAAATATCCACATTTCTGTCATAAGTCAGTTCATGTCTGCAGTCATATGTTTGAAAGATTATTATGAATAAATGAGTAAACGACGTCTATTAACCCAATTACTGAGCGGTGGACTTTTACATTGCATTTATTATTATAAGCTGTAAGGCTTTTGTTGCTAAAGTGCCGGGTGAATTATAGCAAGCTGGGATTATGTGCTCAGACTGCAAATTTTGTATACTTTTGTTTAATTTAGCAGGAAAACAGCAAAGTGCCACTCAAAGCTTTGGTGGGAACAAAAGGTACCGGGCTATTGATCAAAGGTTTGAGGGTTCAACCGCTCCCAAGTCACGGCTGTGTGGCCCTTGACCTGAACTTTATGTTGGACACACACATACGCAGTGTATGTGACAGCTGCCGCTTGTCCAGGTCAGTCAGCCACATCAAGTCTGTGGGATTTGTGCTGCACACGTGTCCCACAAGATTATATTCAGTCCCACTGCCATATGTATGAATCAAGCACCAGCCATGCATTCTGAACATACCGTATGCTTTTAAAAGTGCGTAAACATTTCAGGGAAAGGCATTTTTCTCATCCATCATGACTATGTTTAGTGTAAAATGCAAGTCTGGGTAGTGCATAAAGATATGACTGGGTAGGAGTGGTGAGGAAGAACTGGGGTGACCCACACAGAGACCCAACCTCGAGCCAATTAAACACCTTTGGGATGAATTCTGCAAGCCAGGTATTCTCATGTAACATCAGTCTGCTATTAAAATCATGCAGAAAGCTTTACCAAGGTGAAGCATGAAAACTTCTATGTATTGTGTAATGTGTTGATTTCTTATAAATTTTGTCCATAGATCAGACGCTCAACATAAAACATTTGTTCATTTAGCAGATGCTTTTATCCAAGTGACTTAAATCTTGGGATCAGAAAACAGGGTTGATACAGCACTCCTGGAGCAATGATGGTTTTGGAGCAATGATGGAGCAAAGGGTCTTGCTCTAGGATCGAATTTGGTAATGTCAGTGAACCTCGAACTTGAACCACAACCCTCAAATTGATAGCCCAACACCCTAACCCCTGAGCTACCACACCTTCCAGAGTTCAACTCAGTTTAAAAGAATAGTGCAATAAAAGATGAATATAAGATGCTCAGCAACGAGGATAAAGTGCAAAAGTCTATCCAGTTGATGTGAAATGCAAAGGTTTAGTAGCATCCTCCATCACCAGGCTGCTGAAAGACCTTGGCATCCATGGACAGACAAGAAGATCAGTCTTTGAAGAGGCCAAACGGACATCAACCTGACCCATTTATTGATTAACTCTCACAACCCGTTCCTCATTTGAGAACCAAGGAAGAGCATTAGTCTCGTTGGCTGTGCCTCTAAGGCTGGTTGGCCAAAAGGAGGGGTCTTGTCTGAATTGCTGATGGACCCAAGCAGAAACCAAACACTATTACAGAGGACAACTTCATGAAACACAAGGCAATTCTCATTATTGGGCATGGGACACAAGCTCAGGATTGATCACCCTGATACTGGCCACCTTAGATGAGACTGTCTAGTGTTAAAAACCCTAAACACACACTGATTAAAAGGTTCACTACTGACGACCCTGCAGCTACCCCCATTGACACCGGAGGAGGTGCGACAGACCAGATAGCCACAGCAAGAACCTACATCTGACCTGATCACAAATAAATGTGACCCAAAACGACATCTTTACCAAGTCTGAGATATAGTTCTCACATCACTCTTTACATGTTGACAAACCTCATGCATTATCTATTTCTACAATGAACAGTTCCTGTGTTTTTTGATTCTAATCACTTAACTAAACCTAATTCTGTTACATATTGTCAAAAATATTTGCCTCATTCCTTTTATTAAATGTGCCATCTTGAAAACTTCAAAAGCACTGTTGCCATAGATACCGAAATAATCATACATAAATAAAATTGTGATGTTCCCCTGTTTCATTTCATCACCCACCTCGAGTGATTAACAGGGTATGGAAAAAAAGGTGCATCTAGGACACATGACAGCACTCATGCTTCCAGCCATATTGCAAGCGCAAATCTAATGCAGCTTTACTCACCCACACAGAGCTTTTTGTGAACAGGGTATAAGAGACTACTGTGGCAACATTAAAGCATCTCGAGTAGAAACAAAGACCCAAATGTTATAAATATGGAACGCAAAAATTAACCTAAAAGCAAAAGACTAAAGGTTTGCTATTAATTTATGCTGTTTTTATGCTTAAAGGGTTAACTCACTCTCTCTAGCTTCCACTGGTACTTTTTTGAGTGTGTTTCTCTATTTCTCTGTTTCTGTGGGCTCTATTTTACTGATTTTTAGGCAAGCCGTCAACTGTGCAGATTGATTACGGGCGTGTCGGTGTGTCTTTGCTGTCAAGTACGCCTTGCTCGGCTCAAAACGTGCAAAAGGCTTCAAAAAATTAGGGAATCTTAATTATTCCTGGGTATGTTTTGGGCGTAACATGCAATAAACCAATCAGTATGTCACATGTCATTCCCTTAGGGAGCCAGGTGCAGTCTGACTTAATTTTTTGCATAAAACATTACATTTGGTCATTTAGCAGACACTTTTACCCAAAGCGACTTACAAGGTGAGCACAGGGTTAATCACAACATCCCTGGATCAATGAGGGTTAAGGGGCTCAAGGACCCACACTGGTAACTTCAGTGGACCTTGGATTTGAACCCCCAACCTTCAGATTGATAGCCCAACGCTCTAAACACTGAGATACCGTGCCCACTATCCGTGGACTATCCATCCATCCATGCATTATATTTCGCTTTATCCTCTATTAGGGTCGTGGTGGGGTTCCCCATGCCCATCCAGGGGAGAATGTTTCGGGCGCTGGGCAGATAAACCCAGGACAGGGCACCAATCTATCGCTGGGCACACACTCACTCACACAGACACACTCTATATGGGGCAATTTGGAGAATTCAATTGACTTGATCCATGTTTTTAGACTGTGGGAGGAAACCGGAGAACCCAAAGGAAACCCACACGGACACGAGTAGAACATGGAAACTCCACCCAGATGGGGATACGAACCGGGAAATTATAATGCTGAGAGGAGAACGTGCTAACCACTAAGCCACCCTGCTGCCCTGAACAGACTAAATAAAAATAATAATAAAAACGGACTGAATTTCACAAAGAGCATTTCGATGCACATAGTGCAGAGTGTAAGCTAGGGTCTTATGTCTCAGTCTCTCTCTCAATGCATAGTAGATCCTTTAAACAACAAAATCATAAATATGTCTGATTTGGGGTAAAAAGAAAAGCTAGAGAATAAAAGAAAACCTGAACAAAATGTCAGAAAGCCTGATCAAGGTCAGAGCTTAAATAAATAATCTCACTCCTCTAAGCAGACCAGAAAATGATCGAAATTAAAGGCATCTCATTGTTGTGCATATGGCATTTGAACTCATATTGATTCAAAGCACTCACACAGGCTCAGCATGAGTGAATAGGAATTTACTCGGTCATGTGACGCGGAGTTTCAAATGTCACATCCATAATGCTGAAAAGCTGCTATGGATCGGAAATCTGTACATAAACACGTCGCTTTAAAACTCTTCAGGTTAAGGATTCAAGTCCCTCGTTGCTCATATGCTTCAGGGATCATTGAAACTGCACGAGTCTAATCCTGACACTTTATTTCATTTAATTTTGGTAGGTTAACAGTTATTTAAAACGGTTGTTAAATCTGATTGGCTCAGCCGTTTGTTCAGCCGTGATATGATTTACAATAATGCAAACTGCATTACATTCGTATCAATGCCTGATATACAATACATTATTTTAATATATAACAATATATAATATATATATAAATCATATACCATAAATCGAAATACAAATTTTCGATAATTACTAAACCTGTTGCGGCTGTTTTATATAAATTATGTTTTGTATTATGATCACTAGATCATTGGTTAGGACCTCCGCCTCTCAGCACTAGGGATTCCCGGTTTGAATCCCAATCTGGGTGGGTGTTTTCCCCGTGTCTGCATGGGTTTCCTCCGTGTTCTCCGGTTTCCTCCTACAGTCCAAAAACGTGGCTCATGGTCAATTAAATTCTCCAAACTGCCCCATATAGAGTGTGTTTGTGGCTGAGTGAGTGAGTGTTTGTCCAGTGATAGATTGGCACCCTGTCCTGGGTGTATCTGCCCTGTGCCCGAAATGTTCTTCCTTGAATGGGCATAGGGAACCCCCCCGCGGCCCTAATAGAAGATGCAGGGGGAAAATAATGGATGGATGGATGGACCACTAGATCATATTTTTTTATTGTTAGCAAAACCGGTATTCTGTTATTTAGCAGTTAATTTTCGATTTTAAAATGGTACTAGAAGACCAGTTCAATAACAATTAGTATTTTAAACAAATGCATTCATGAATCAAACCTCTTGTAGGCGTGCATTTAATTAAATTACAGGAAAGAGGTGTTATTGGGCACAATGCCAAAGTGGGTGGTTTGATTTATAAATGCGTTTAATAAAAACTGAATCGCCAATAAACTCGTCTTTCAAAATGTAATCTAGTCCAGTTTTTATAATGGATGCTAATTGCTAAATATCAGGACACTGGTTGCTCTAAAAATCAAAATATGCCATCTAGTGGCCATATTACAGAACATAATTCAGATTTAAGAACCAGACTACCTGTTTATGAGAAACAAATGATGAAGCACAATAAAGGTTGTGCATTATTATAAATAAATAATGGGAAAGAGATGTAATGGCACTCTGCTCTGGATCGGGCCTGACGACAGCTATTTGCTGTGATTTTATCACAATAATGCATGACCTCATGTGCTTTATGTATTATTTCTGTATTAAATATTTCTATTTTAAAGGTGTTTTTCTCCCTGTGCTCATAACTTTTGTTTTTGGTTTTAAGGCTGATCTTTGTTGGAATTATTAAAAAAGTTGCATGTGGACAAAGTGCACATCTTGTCCAATATGAGCATCATTATAGAATGTGGTTTTACAGCAGGATGAGCATCACAAGTCTTAAAGGACTAAATTTACAGTGAAAATATAGAAAATGTGGGGGTAGGGGGACACATGAGATAAAAAGTAGAATAAAAGGTGAACGAGGGAAAGGCACTACTAATTAACGGGCTTATCTAAATCGGCAGTGAGCTCACAGAGGTAAAAAGCGTGTCCTCGAGTTTTACAGCGGCGCATCTGAGATGAGAGCAGATTCCGAGCTAATTATTTAGCCCGGAAGGAAAGAGGTGAGGCACGTCTCATTCCCTGTATCTGCTGAGCGGGTGTCTCCTTGGGCATGTCGAAGGAACCACAGGCCCTATCTTCACAATGACTAAACAGAAGCCTAAAATCCTCGACACGAACAGCACAGATGTTCACGTCAGCACAAGCTGTGAGATATTCTGCTCTGGGACTAAAACTGTCGGCTTGTTTGCGATGCTTCAAATCCAAGTTTTAGTCTTGTGCCATGAAACTACTGAAAAATAAACATCATTACTTTAGATCAGGAAAAGAAACAGACTTTCTTTAAACCTAATCAACTTGATCTGAAATATATGTAAACCAGGTATACATACAGAAGAAGTCAGAAGTTTGGACACGCCTCCCTTTTGCTCCATATATTGTTTTTTTGATCAGATTCACTTACATAAAGATGGACTTTGTAGTTCAACAATTCCAGACTGTAGTCCATCGGTTTGTGGACTACAGTACATACTGTATTAGTCCCCTTTACTCAGGACCCCAATGGTAATAGTAAACACCACAGAGCACGTATTATTAGGTTGGTGCATTATTCCTATCCCAGCAGTGTCACTAAGGTGTTTTCATGAAACTACAGCAGCACCACTGCCCTAAAACCCCCTCAGTGTCACTGCAAGGGTTGCCACCTGTCCTGACTTATTGCTTTCTTGATCAGCCCTTAACTAAAAAAACAGCACAAAATAAAACATACCTCTGCTTCGGGCACCCGACCCCACACAAATTCATTGCTGGTCACCTGGCATAGGATGTCACCCTGTCCCTCAACACCAGATCTATAACCAGGAATGCTCAGCAGCAACTCTACTTACTGGTTGAGAAATACCCATAACCCACATCCCATCCTCAGCATATTGTACAGAGAAACCATTTACAGCATTGTAAGCAGCTGCATCACTGTCTGGTTTGAGAATTGCATCATCTTGGACTACATGTCCCTGCAGAAAATTGTGAGGACAGCTAAGCTCATCGGTGTCTCTCTGCCATCCATCACAGACATTTACACACACGGTGCATTCCCCAAAGTACCAGCACCAGCACTGTGGAGGACTACTACACCCTTCGAACACACTTTCACCTCCAACAATCTGGAAAAAAGGTAGTGAAGCATTTAGGCACTTACATCCAGAATGTGCAATGGTTTCTTGCCCTAAACATCAAACTCTAACAATTAGAGTCTAGTCTGAATATATATTACCGTGTACCTGATCTGCATTCTCGACTGTCACCTGTCTCCAGACTCCCCCCATCATGCCACAGTGTTCTACATTGTTTCATTTCCTCACACAGATGCAAATGGTTGAAATGACCACAAGAACATACTAGATACCCAGTTTACAAAAAAATAATAATAATAATAAAAATAAATAAATAAATAAATAAAAAACTCAGTGCACAGATATCCGATGTTAACCACAGCCATAGATGCGGTCAACAGACAGATTCTGTTGGAACTTGGAAAACTTGGAAAAACTATATATTAACTCTTACTTTTATATCAACTTTGACTCTGATATGATATAATCCATTGTAATTTATATATTGATTTCACCTTCATACAATAATTAAAAATATTGAATCAGCAGCGCTACATACATAAATACACAAATACATATATATATATAGAAAGAGAGAAATCTGTATGACGAAAAACCACCCAAATTATACCCCAATTGCACCACGGATGCTGTATTCAGAGGTATACAAACGCTGTGTAAACATGTATATTTTTAAATGCAGTGTGTCCAGCAAGCTGCTGTATGAAAAAAGAAGAAAAAAAAAGTCTGGAATGAGATGCACTCCAGAACCCCATGTCCTTTAAACAGGGACTAACAGGCTGCCATAAGAAATGGCCAATTGTGCCTGACCAGGCTGGCAGCGCCATTTAAGACTCATACACTGGTCTCCTGTGTAAGTGTGCTAGCATTTAGACTGCTGTGCCACTTGAGCACCGTGCACACATTTCAGAGCTGTTCCGTGTGTGTACGACATTTATAAATGAGGCCCCATTCTCCAGGATACAAGGCACTTTTAAGTCATTTATATACGAGTGTTGGGTGCAGAGGTTTCTTGGATCCATTTCTCTACATTACAGAACTCTAGGAAATTAAGTAGTGTGTTGCACTGCCAAAGTCGTAATGATGTTACTGGACCTGTCTGATGTAAGTAAAGATAAATGAATAGACAAAAGGATAAACGGATGACTGATGGAATTTGACAGGCTAAAAGAAACAGATGCCATTAGGAAACAACATTGTGATGCAGCAAATACTGTATGACTCCCTTAGTATGAACAAGAAATAGCACATAAAAAAGTTTACCTAATTCTGGTATTCATAATGTGAATTTTTAAAGTATTCATAATGCTGTATAATACTTGTAATAAGATAATGTTGATGTCAAAACCACACTCATAAAATGTTATAAGAACATCCCATAGGGCTTTATAATTAAAAAATGCATTATAAATGATATATTTTAACTTTTAAAGAGACGAGCGACATAAAGCCTTATAACATTTGTGTTTAACGAATGTTTTACTTAAAAAAATACATTCATATTATAATACATTATGTCACTTTGTTATGAAGCCTTATGTCAAATTGTTATAACAATTAATAACTATGATTATGATAATCTATGTACATTAACAAAGGCTTATGACAAATCTAATAAATCATTATGAATAAGTCATAAATGCACTTATAATGCATTATAAATACAGAATTCATAGAAAGCGTTACCGAAAATCTTTATATAAATTCTCAGTAAGGTAAAATAAAGGGTACGACTGAAGCATGCATTCTTCAAGACATTTCAAAACCTTGATATCTCATGGTAATACAAAGTGCCTCAGCTGTTTACCGGAGCAGGTAACGGCCTAGACATATAAAACGAGCCACTTTTATAAACCCACAGTTTAAAAACCTCTAATAAATCTGTCCAGAGCTGTTTGGGTTCTAAATAAAGTGGTGTACGAGGGAAAGATCAGCTAGACAGTGGCTTGATTTTATCACTTTAGACAAATGGAAACGCCTGGATTTCACTGGATTTTGGCTGCAACTAGAGTCTACAGTCCAACAAAACAAGAACAGGCATTTTCAAATCTAATGGTTACATAAAGAAATAAGATTAAAACGTTCAGAAAAAGAAACTAATATTTAATGTATAATAGCAGAAGTTTCATATACAGTATAGTGCAGTTGTTTTAGATTAATGTCAGAGAATTGTAAGCATACATGATGTGGGTTTAATAAGCAGGGGTGTGTGAAATTGCCATATTCTCCACAATCTGCATGGAATTTTACTCTGAATTATGCTACTCCATGCACAACATACACTGTCTGGCCAAAAAAAGATCACGCACTCATATCAGCTCAGGATTCAAAAAAGCTCAGCAGCAACACTACTGACAGCAAAGGTGGAGAAACACCCATCTCCTATCCTCACCATCCCCACCCATGGGTTCCCCATGCCCATGCCCATCCAGAGGAGAGTGTTTGGACTGTGTTTGCTGTTCTGCGAGTCATTAATTAAAGAATTGTTCATTTTTATTATTATGAAGTTATTTTTTTAGAACAACAATGCACAGATCAATCCTTTACAGATTGCATTTATTAATTCCCATGCTGTGTTTAAGCGCAGACACACTGACACCAATCTGTGTATAGTTTTTGCACTTGCATCGTTTTTCATTGGATTGTGTGAGACGTCTGCTGGAATCGCCCTGCGTACACACATCACACCCTGAGCTAATAACCGGTAATACTTCGGGGCTGTAGTGTTTTATCTTGCTGACAGGACTTACCTCATAGGCTCCTTGTGATCATTCTAGTTTGAGGCAAAGTATAACTCAATACACTTTTCCTCAGGATACCAAACAAACTAAAGCCATAAACTTCAGTCACACTCTGCCTGGGACCAGTGGGAAATGTCTCCAGATCAAACTGTAAGTCACAAGTGTACAACAAGAAATGGTATGATTCATATGAAGCACGAAAATATAAAGAAAAAAAAGGCCCGAGCTACAAGTACAAATCTGTTTCGAATTCAAACCAATTCAGAATAGTCTTATTTGTCTGGCACCGCATGCCCTTGGGCTTAAAGTTGGACTTAGGCGATCAGATCAGAAGTGGACGGCCAGGACACATTTAAACCTGTGTCTATCAAGAGTCTCTGGTGTTCAAACTCGTAACTGACCGAGTCACAGCCTACAGTAAAGATTTGTTTAGTGTGAATTCATGGAAAATATCAAAGGAGAGGTTTAAAACAGCATAGATGCCAGTACAGCATAGAGCCAAGTACAGTAGTGTAGTACATTGGGGGGATGGGGGAGCCGACGGAGACATTGATTAATTAAGCAATAATGATAAGATTGTGTATTATTGTGGATAAATCACAGGAAAAGGATGTTAGCCACAAGGCAATCTCTCGTGCCTTATTGCTTTTAGAAATCGGTTACAAACACACTATAATAAAAAAATAAATAAAAAAAGTTTTGACTCATAAATGTGTTCATAGAAAACAAAATAGTTAATAAACTGGTCCTCTGCGGTGTAATCATCCTAATAATAGCCGTAATTGTGGTTAGGGTCCCCGGTTCGATTCCCGGTCCCACCAAGTACTATGGCTGAAGTGCCCTTGCGCAAGGCACCTAACCCCGATTGCTCCTGGGCGCCATGTACAAGGCTGTCCACTACTCAAGGCACGTGTGTTCACTTCATATATACACAGTGTGTGTAGATCTGTGGTTTTTACTCACATATGGAGGAATAAGTCAATTACAGTGGGCAAAATAGATCGCTTTATAACTTTAATTTAGTCCGTTCCTTAAAGTCAACATTGATCGCTGAGTAACAGGATACTGGTTTCTCTAACAATTAAAAACTGCTCTCTATTGGCCATATTACAGAACACAATTTATAAACGACAGCCGCAGCAGGTTTAGTGCTCATCGGGGATCATCTCACTTTATATTAATCTGTATTTTCATCCATGGTACATGATTCAAAATAATGTGTATCACGCATGTGAAGTGCTCAAGTCCCATCCATACACAAACTGGCAGAGGCCACGTTGACCCACGTGCGATCTAAAATGCGATGTAAAATGGTGGCCACACGCGGGATGCCACAGTATTTTAGTATTTAGCCATGTTCAACATAGTTATCAAGTACAGAGGAGAAAGGACTAAACATTCAAATAAGCACAATCATGCATGCAGCTTAAAGTAGACAGTTAAACCCTCCTACACTACTTAAAGAAGTGATAACAAATGGAAGATGCATTCCACACCACCTCAGCGTGTCATTCGAGTAACCGCATCACATTGCTACTTATGATCCGATCACCCAAGACCCTTTTGAAAACAGAGCTTTTGATTCCCAGTGTAACTCTGCCGCTTACCAATCCAATAATATTTTGAAACAGCATGTGATTGCCACTCTGAAGAAAACCACACGTTTGGATTTACATGAAAAGATTTCTTGTTTTCTACAAATCATTAGGAGATGACATTAAAATAGCTGTGACATGTCATACTAATGGGACTGCATTAAAATGTCATCTACTGCAGCTGAGGTAGCTCTGAATCATGGAGAGGGGGATTACTGGGACGCTGTTCTGGTGGTGACAGTGTAATTAAAGTATAGAAGTGTGTATTAGACTACACACACTTGGTGTTATCGAAACAGCATGTTGATGTTGTGTAAGAAATAAACAAATGACAGAACCACTGTGCATGTGTGTTCAAAAGCAAGCATTTCAGAATCTGTAAAATGCCTTGTGTTTAAGATTTCTGACGCAGCAGGGCAGGAGTTTGACTGAAAGTAATAAAGTAATAAGAACACATTCAGGCATGAAAGCTTCATCACCGCCAGAGCCTGACAGGAGGACAGACATACAGCCAGAAGGACAGAAAGAAATACAGCGTCTCCAGTAAACTTTACACCATGTCTGAATGTGTGTGTGTGTTTGTCTCTGTTTGAATGTAGCTCTGTGCGTGTGTCATCTCTCTCTGTGTGTGTCTCTGTGTTGCTGAGTCTGTCTGTCTATGTGTGTGTATATCTTTGTGCGTGTGTCTGAGTCTGTGTCTGTCTCACTCTGTCATCTCTCTCTCTTTGTCTGTGTGTGTGTGTCTCTGTCTGTGTGTGCGTATCTCTGTGTGATCTCTGTCTTTGCGTTTCTCTGTGCATGTCTCCGTCATCTCTGTGTGCATGTCTGTGTGATTGTGTCTGTGTCTGTCTCTGTATCTCTGTGTGTGTGTGTCTAAGTCTGTCTCTGTTTGTCTGTGTCTCTGCCTGTGTGTGCATCTTTCTGTGATTGTCTGTGTCTCTGTCTGTCGCACTGATAAAGTGAACAGTGAGTATAGTAACAAGGACCTAATAAAGTGGCTGGTGAGTGTAAATATAAATAAAAATGTACCACACGGTACAAATACACTGCTGGACTGAAACATGTCCGTCTCCTGTGACAGCAGATTAGATTAATTCATGAGGGACACAAAGTGTTCACCATCAGGTCTCAGCTCACATTTTCTGCAAAACAACTACAAGAGCTCTCCCTCTCCCTCTCTCTCAGTCATTCAAACTATTTTTAAATAGTACAGACAAAACTTCAGGGAATACACTGTCAGACTAACAAAGTAAGAGGGTCTGAGCATCACATGATGCAAGAAGTCACGGAATTCTATCAGTCGAGAAGCAGGTTAGTTACAGATACAAACAGGCAGTGCAGCCATCTCAGTGTCCAGGTCCTTTTATAGCTGCCTCTTCTATTCTCAGCCGTCTATATATATTTACCTCATTCACATATTTATATACCATATATTTACTGCGGTTCCAGTGGTGGCTTTTACTGGCAATATGCAATATAAAAACTGTTCTGTGGTGCTACTGAAATTATATTATTGTTAGTGTGGAAGCACTACTGCAAACTATAAACCGCTGCTTTATTGCAAAACCGTGCATTGTACATGCTCTGATTCAATGATGGCACACTCCCCTGCCCAAAACAATTGTAAACAAAAGATTGGCTTAAATATATATATATATATATATATATATATATATATATATATATATATATATATATATATATATATATATATATCACTTGTATTCCCTCTGTCCCTCTCATTAAATGTTCACGTGAGTTTTTATCCAGGTTCCTTTATGGCCACTGTATATAGGGATGCTGAATAAAGGGACACTGTATATAGGGATGTTGTATTGAGGCAAGTTGTATATAGGGGTGCTGTATTCGAGGATGCCGTATATAGTGGAATACTGTATTTGGGGACACCCTATTCAGTGACACCCTATTTTGTAATGCAGGATTTGGGGATGCTGTATTTGGGCATGCGGTATTCCAGAATGTGGTATTCAGGGAACCAGTATTCTAACCACAACCTATATGGGATACTTGCTCCTGCTAAATGACCCAATGTAAATGTACATCAGTTAACTCTTTTAGTCTCTGTTGAATCAATACACCCCCAATATGCTCTCCTGTATAGATCCATTTTATTATCTCTTGGATTTCAGGACAGTAAATGAAAAGAATGGAAAAGAATGGGGCCTGGTTCAAATGTATTGATTTCATTTAATTATTCATGTCCTTAGTTTGATATTCTCATTCAATGAATCAGGGGAGCCCATGATCATGGTCCTCTTTCTAATTGCTGTACAAGTATATGGATATATGCTGAAACACCCCCCATCAGCATGGCGTGAAGTAATCTGGATTCATCTGACCATCCAATGATCAATTCTCAATCTCGTACGTTTGCCCCCCCCCCCCCCTACTCAGCAATGTTTTAAACTACTAATCTACAGTTATATTCCCTCCATCCTAAAAAGTGACCTGAATATGTGACCTACACTCACCGGCCACTTCATTAGGCACACCACATTGTTTCTGTTCTTACTGTTCATAGTTCTACAATTACATTCTGTAGTCCATCTGTTTCTTCACATACTTTGTTCATCCCCTTTACTTTGTACTCTGATGATCAGGGCCCCACAGAGCAGGTACTATTAGACTGTTGGATGATTCCCAATACTGCAGTGACACTGATGCCATAGTGGCAGTGCTGGTTCACAGACCGAATTGGGTTGTTAAACCTTGTATCACTTAATCAGACACCTTCACCTCATTCCTCCACCTTGTAGATGAAACATTAGAGACAGTAGGTCATTTTTGTGTCAGTCATCCTCTAATCTTTCCTCAGTGATCACATGGCGCTGCATACAGGATGCTTCTTAGTCTAGAAGTGCACAACACACTGACACTAACACAACACCACCACATCAGTATCACTATAGTACTGAGAATGATGATAGTGTACCTAATAAAGTGGCCAATGAGTGTATATGTGACCTAAGTTCAAGCAGCAGCTCTGTATATATTCTAAAAGTTGCTCAGGTCTTAATTCAGCTTGATTTTTGCTTAATACTGAAAACGATCAACAAAACCACTTGCTTACTTGGGTTTATGTTGCACCCCTGACTGATATAAACCCGCGTGAAAGAGTGAGGTCTAAAATAATGTGGGCTTTAAGTGTAAATGTGCAAACAAAAGAGGAACATACATTAAGAGAGGATACATACTTAGAGAAATGAACATACATACACAGACAGACAGCACTGACTTCAAGATTTGGACTGGTGGCGTCTGTGAATGTGTGCATGTTTGAGTGTGCTTGTGTGAGCAGGATGGCTTTGATTGCTTTGTGAGGATCGTTGTTGACCGGCCTCAGCTCTGTTTGCTCTGGTTTTAGTATTCTTGTTTGCATAAAGCAAACTCAATATTCAGACCATCAGTTATATTTATTTTGCTTGGAATCAAAGAGGTTATGCACATTGCTGCACTCAAATTAAAACTGTGGCCTTGTCCTGGACAACTGCACTTATCTGCCACTTTATTTGGTACACCTTGTTTTCAGTTTATGAGGCCTGGGGTTCAGTGCCTGGATGTGTTCTGTTTTTGCTTGCTCTGTAAGAGCTGTTGAGATTAGACCCATCTTGAAAGTATGTGGTCTGATCAAGAAGTCTTCATGCAAAATTAATGCCAAATTGCACCTATATCTGTGTTTGCACAGATATAGGTGCAATTTGGCATTAATTCTGCAGAGGATTGTAAAAGCAATGAGAGGCATGGGAAGATGCATTACTAATGAATAATGGGAAAGAAGTGTTGTGAGTCCCAATAATAAAGTGTTTTATTCCCAATAATACAACCTCGAGTGCCTGAATGCTTTTATAAAATAAATAAATTGTTTTTAAACTGGTCTTTCGCGATGTAATCTAGTCTGGTTTTTATAGTGAATGTTGATCGCAGAGTAAGCTTTTCTTCCCTTCAAAAAACGCCACCTAGCAGCCATATTACGCAACACAACTTATAAAGAACTGCTGCAACAGTTTAGTGCTCAAAGAGAATCGATTTAAAATATATATCACACATTGATACCAATGTGAAGAGGTCAGAGGTGTGCGTTATTGTCTATAATGTCACAGTTGGACAAACGGCTCAGCCAATCAGAATTAAGGACTGGAACTACCCATTTTATAAATACTTTTTAAAACCATCAAGAAGTGGATCAAGATGTCTCATCAGCGCTACGTGATTTGGGCAGCAACACCAGGGATAGGTGGCCAAAATTCATTAATGCCATTGTGCACAGGAGAACTTATATTTTAGTGATGTGTATGTTTAGTTTGGTATTTTCATTAAGAGGTGACCAATTACAAGTAAATACCATTTGCAGGAAACCTCATCACAACCCCAAGCCAAACAGAGACTAGTTGTTTATATTTCCAAGCGATGAATGGACAAGATATTTGGTTCAGTAATGTTCTTTAGTGAGCAATTCATTATTTGGTTATTGGATGTCAATATCCCGTGTGAAGGGGTTTAAGGAGCTTAATGAATAACTGATTAATGTTTATTGCCAAAAGTGATTGCTGATCAATAAAATGATGAATAAACTGTTGATCAATAAAATAAAATGGTTTCACATAATTGAAGTCTTGGACAATAGCAGTATTTGTTCATGTCGGCTTTGTTAGAAAGACATGATTGAGTTGGGATGGACATGTGCAGAGGAGGGATGAGGTTTATATCGGCAGAAGGATGCTGAGGATGAAACCACCAGGCAGAAGGAGGAGAGAAAGGCCAGAGAGGAGGTTTATGGATGTGGGGAGGGAGGACATGCAGGCAGTTGGGGCGACAAAGGAGGATATTGAGGATAGGACGAGGTGGAGAATGATGATCTGCTGTGGCGTCCCCTAAAGGAAACAGCTAAAAGAAGTAGAGAAGCAGAAGTTTATGTTTTAGATTGTTATAAAGACGTCCTGCAGAAAAGGTAAATGTGAAATAACCCCCACAGAATGCTGTGTAGTATGTGGAAGTATGTTTTTAATGAGGGCTCATACCAGGGGAAAGAGATTTTGGAGATAAACTGGAGAGGCAACTGGCTAATGAACAGAATTTTATTTGCTCTTTGTGTATTTATGTGATGTTTATCTCACCATGCTTTTCTCTCTTTGCTCGTGGAGGGTAATTGGGGGATGAAGAAGGAGGGTACAGCACTAGTAATGGTCTAAAAACAGGGTTTGACTCGGCAGCTAGAGTGCTCCCTTTGTATCCACTAACCTGGTTCTTGAATTATTAAAAAAAAAAAATTCTTGGTTCTTTGCAGTTTATCATAACAGAGTGAATTCTCATCATACTACGATAAGTGTCACATTCTGTGGTATAATTATCTTTGTGAGACTGACAATATTTTACATGATTAAAAAGTATTTAAGTATACATAGTAGCACAGTCACCATATTCAATTTGCAGACGACACCACGGTGATAGGCCTGATCAGATACAACGATGAGACGGCCTACAGGGACGAAGTACAGCGTCTGTCCTCATGGTGCCACGAAAACAACCTGGCACTCAACACGCACAAAACCAAGGAGATCATTATGGACTTCAGGAAGACCAGAAGCCAAGCTCACACCCCCATCTACATCAGTAGAGCTGCAGTGGATCAGGTGTCCAGCTTCAAGTTCCTTGGTCTTCACATCTCTAATGATCTCACCTGGTCCTTGAACTCCTCCGTCCTCATCAAAAAGGGACAGCAGTGCTTTTACTTTTTCCGGAGTCTCAAGAAAGCTCACCTGTCTCCCAGGATCCTGGTGAACTTTTACCGCTGTACCATTGAGAGCATACTCACCAACTGCATCTCTGTATGGTATGGCAGTTGCTGCGTGGCAGACCGCAAAGCACTCCAGCGGGTGGTAAAAACGGCGCAGCGCATCACAGGCACCGAGTTACCCACCATTGAGGACTTGCATCAAAAGCGCTGCCTGGGCAGGGCAATAAATATCACAAAAGACACTACCCACCCAAACCACGGGCTTTTGAGCCTCTAACCATCCGGTAGGCGTTACAGGAGCCTCCGCTCCCGCATCAGCAGACTCAAGAAAAGTTTTTTTCCTGAGGTGGTCATCCTCCTGAATGCTGCACATACAATATAATTGCTCTTTTTCACAACCACTTCTCTGCACCTTATTTCACCTATATCATTTTCATAATATGTTATATCATGTATACATTATGCCCTATATTATGTATATATCACGTATATAGTATGCTCATGTCATATCATGTTCAGCTACATGTAAATACTTCACCTTTCCATGCATCAGTCACTGATACTACTGCACTTTATGTAAATAATGTATATATATTGCACTTCTGGTTAGATGCTAACTACATTTCATTGGCCCTGTACTTGTACTTTGCACAATGACAGTAAATTTGAATCTAATCTAATCTAATCTAGCAGTCAAAAGATTGTAGACGCCTCCTTTTTGCTTGACTTATTGTCCATGTTCTCAGTTTCACTTGCTGATTATAATCAATCCCCACCCAAATTCTACCTTTTCTGTGATGGTCCTGGCTAATAGAGAACAGAGAACTAACAGGGGACTCCATCCATCCATCCATCCAATATCTTCCACTTGTCCGGGATTCGGGTCGCGGGGACAGCAACTGAAGTAGGGAGTACCAGACCTCCCTCACCCCGGCCACCTCCACCAGCTCAACTGGGGGAATACCAAGGCATTCCCAGACCAGCTGGACTTGCCTGAAAAAGCTCCCCAGGGAGGCGCCCAGGAGGCATCCTTACCAGATGCCCGAACCACCTCAACTGGCTCCTTTCGATGCAGAGGATTAGCAGCTCTACTTCGAGTCTTTCCCTGATGACCAATCTCTAAGGGAGAGCCCAGTCACCCTGCGGAGAAACCCCATTTCGGCCGCTTGTATTCGCGATCTTGTTCTTTCGGTCATTACCCAAAGCTCAAGGCCATAGGTGAGGGTCGGAACGTAAATCGACTGGTAAATCGAGAGCCTTGCCTTATGGCTTAGCTCCTTTTTCACCACAACAGACCGGTATAGAGTCCGCATCACTGCTGACCCTGCACCGATCCGTCTGTCAATCAACAGGAGAATAATACCAAAAATGGAAACATAGATGTATTATAGTCTGTAATTGTAAGTCCATCTATATGCAAAGTCTAGGAAATAGACAATGGAGCAAGAAGGCAGTGTGTCCAAACTTTTGACTAGTGCTGTATTTCACCAATTTCATGTAGCAGCTGTGAAACACACAAAACCCATGCAGCTTCACCATCACTCTAAAGTTTACTTAGAATGATGCAATAAAGACAAACTCTACACAGAGTGGGAGGTCCGCAGACAGAAGGGCCTAGTGCATGGTTCCTGTGGATCATGAGGTCTGATGTGAAAGCAACATGAACAATGGAAAGAAAAAAAATGGTAAAGAACTGGTGTTTGTGGTTCAGTGGTTGATAAAGTCTTAAGTAGTCATAAAAATGGTCAAACTGCTCCTGAAAATGATGCTGTAAAGTTGAACCGTCTATATTAGTGGTTTTCAAACTGTGGTGCATGTAACACTGATGGTATGCAAAGAAGCACAGAGTGATATGCCATATAATGGTGTGGCCGTACAATACATTATTTTTCCATTGTATTTTATAAATTGCTTTTTGTAGTCTGACCACTAGATAGGCAAATAGGCAGTATTTGATTGTTAGAGAAACTGGAAACGCTTACTCTGCGATCGGTGTTCATTGCAACGTGTAAGCAGAGTAAAATTTAGTAGTAGATCACTTTTACTTTAGCACTTAAATGTGACCTTCAATTTTTGGAATATTCATGAACTTGAATATTCACATAAAATCATACTTCAATAAAATCAGTTTTATAGGTTTTCTTATCATTGCTTTGCTATGCCCACATTCAAAAGCCAGTAACTTCAACCTAATTTTGGTAAAAACAGAATTCCTCATCCTCTAGCAAAACCCTCAGTTCATCACAACTCGACCCTCCAAAAAGACCACTCCAAAATTTCTCCAGCCAGCTCTCTCACGCTCACTCTCAGTATCCTTGGTTACACAATGGACATGCGGCTTAAACTATCTGAACACTTGAAATTTTGATCACTTCAAAATTGGACCCATTTTTGACAGGCTGTTCAACTTACAGGCCAAGTCCTCATTATCTCTCGGACTGACTGACTACTGCACAGCATTGCCTGCTCTTTTCCTATATTGTATGATTAAGCCTTTTTAAATGATCCAGAACTGCATCTTGTCTAGTGTTCAACCAACCCGAGTAAGGCCTTGTAACTCTACTACTTATCTCTCTCTATTGGCTTTCCGAAGTCACCCACATTCAATACAAGGCTAAAACTGGCCAACAGGACAATCTCTGAATTCTCTCCCTTTAACTTGCACTCCGTCACACCCAGCATGCTCACAGCACCCTTGTGGCGATTGCTTCAACCTCACCATGATGCCAATTCACTCTCCATATCTTTCATTACTGCTAAATGTTGTGAATTTCTTTAAAGCATAATCCATAATGTAAACTTTTAGCATTTTCAACACCTGAAGACACGCCTCGTCCAAAAGCACTCGCATCAATCGCGAAACGTCAGGGAGAGGATCTGTTTTATTGTGCAGCTACATCCATATAAATATAGTACACCCGAAAAAAACTTTCCATCATTGACACAAAATTCATCACCAGAAATGGATGAAATTACAAATGGATGATGATTAATTAATAAATCACAATTAAAAACATTACAATTAAGTAATAGTGGAAGCATCTCAACGTTGTAAGATAAGGTAAGATAATACTTCATTGGTCCCACAATGGGGAAATTCACAAAAATGTTTGCTTCCTCCCCGGGCTTCAGCGTGACAGGAGGTGATACTGTCCACTACACTAACGAGGAGTTGTAATGATGACATTCATGAGAAAAATATGTATTATGTCGAATATGGCTCAGCACAAAAATTGAAAGTTATACTTGCATCATACTTGTCTGTTTGCTTTGTCCTTACAGGTTTCTAGTTTTCTTTTAAATGGCTACACTGATATGTATTACAGGATGCAACGGGATTAAAGGGCACCAACACAGTATGTACTGTAGCCCACAAACAGGTGGAGTACAGTGTATAATTGTTGAACTACAACGTCCATGTATACAGTAAGTGGAACTGATAACATGGAGAATAAGAACGTTTGACTGCTACTGTATTGCACATGACACCAACTACAGACGAAATGTGCAGTTTAGTCCCTAAATGTAACCATTTCCCCATATTCAGATGTTTAAAAAGGCTTTCTGTTTGCAAAGCTCACTGTCAAGCAAGTCTCTCTCTAGCCATGAGGAAGAGAAGAGGGAATAGGAAAAAGAAATGAAGAGAGAAAGTCATAAGCTCTATCTCCTAATCCTTCTTCGGGGCCACCTGAGGGATGAGGAGGGGAAGCATAGTGAAGTGTGCACTCCTTCAGAACCACAGTCTCTAATCTCTCCAGTTTCTCAAGACGAGCAGGCACTTTCTTATTCAGATAAGGAATATCCTAGCGCACACAGTCACACAATGCACTTCAGAGGCTGGGTTGGGCCATAAGGTGAGAAAGATATGGACAGAACGGAGAAATAAAGAAAATAAAAAGAGAGGGCAGGTTAGAAGAATCAGAGCACCGAGCAAAGTTCACAAAGTTTCCCGATTTAGATGTTATTCAGTTATTCTTGAATTCCAAGATTCCTTGTTTCGAATACTCTGATTGGTTCCCGTCCTCTGTTCCTGTTTTGCGCAGTCGTTTCCTCCACATCCTGTGCCTCCCTGCTGTGAAGATTTCTGTGCCCTGTTGCTTCAATGTGTGCTTTATGAAGCTGCTGATCTCAGGGATGTTTACTCCCTCGGGAGCTGAAATATTGATCATTGCTGAGTCTGCCAGCCCTGGCACATATATAATTGAAGTGAATCCCCTAGCTTGCATCTGAAAAGAAGGGGACTTAAAGAAGTCACCCGATCCTCTCTACAGCACACGGGAGAGATGTATGGATTTTGTCCTACAGGTTACGCTGTTCTGTTAAAGTTTGTATTGACAGGAAGGAAATGGCAGGACATGAAAGCAAGCAGCAGGAGCAGCAGGAGTAACCGGGCCATCACACATCAAGCAATATCTGAAGAACCTATGGCACGGCTAAGTGAGGACCGGTTCCTGTTGCTTTATCGGTGCATCATATCCATTAGAGGGATGAGACGAGACAGATTTTAGTGATATGATTTTTGTCAAGGAAATCACTATTATACGATTGTTATGAAATAATTAACCCAAAAAGTTCCAGAAATCAGAGGAACAAAGATTTCTTATATCCTTTATTTATTTAAGGTAAAGATTAATGTACATTTTGCTATTGAAAAAAGACAATACAGGACTTTTGCTGAATATTTACACAAAATCTTACATTTTTGGGGGAAATTTTCATTCATTCATTAATCATGCCCATGCCCACCCATGGAAGAACCCGTTTTGGGTGCTGGGCAAATACACCCAGGACAGGGCACCAATCTATTACTGAGCACATTTAGGGAAAAAAAAAATCAGTGTCCTTTAAAATACATATTGTCATATCCATGTAAAAGTTTTTTTCTGCAAGTACAAAGTAAACAGACAAGTGTGCTAAAAGTGGAACTTGTTTGTTCCATGCGAGTTGCATGATACATGTTTTTCTTACGAATATCATCATGATGAAGCCGAGGCACTATCACGATACAATAATTGTACCGTTTTTAATCACAATCAATTGGAAAAATGATTAATTGTCTCATTTCAAATCCGTATTTAAAAATAAACTGCTTGACAGGAAAAAGAAAAAAAAAAGATATGCATTTACATTTAGCAGATGCTTATTTGAAACTGTACCAACTTAAGCTACCCGGTTCATCTTCATATACACAGATACTCAACATCAATATAACAGACTCATGCTGTAATTGACAAAATAAGAAAAACATTTCATTGATAAGTCCTTCAAATATGTTATTCACTTTGTTGTAGGCAGCCAATAGTGTAGTAGTTAGTGTCCAGTTTCGAATCCCGATTTGGGATGACAAAAAATTGTGGATTAAGGCTAAAGTCCATCAAAGCTTTGATTTAATATTTATCCATACTGTGATTATATTTGTACAACTATGGGTAAGCATCTCAAGCTGTAAATTCAGCCCTGCATTGCTCAGCTGGAGTGCAGTTTGGACAGATTCTGACTACTTTGCTGATGAAGATGAGACAGTCAGCCAACAGACCGGACAAACCATGCAAGAAGAGGCCATAAATCTTTTCAGTGTAAAACATGCATGGCCTGTAGGCAGGATAATCCAAGCCTATATAAATTTTCAGGGGACACGTTGACCAGGGCTGTTATTAATTTAATCAAAACATGAGTCTTATTATTAAAGGTTTGTGTAAAGCAGATTATGCTGAACTTGAATGCTATTGATTCAAATCATTAAGTCACAGAATATATATCCAAATATATTTAAGTTCCAAGAGGCTTTTGCTTTAATTGATCTTATCATACGATTTTTACCTACACATGGGTTTCCTCCCATAATCCTAAAACATGGATTCAAGGTGATTCTAAGTACTCTAAATTGTCCCTATATATGGTGTATTTGTCTGTGTGAGTGAGTGTGTACACAGCGATGGTTTGGCACCCCGTTTGGGGTGTATTTTCCCAGTGCCCAAAATGTTCTCCCCTGAAAAGAAGGACCCCCCCACCCAGTCCCTAGTATAGGATTAAGCAGATGATGATGAAATTAAATAAATTTAAGTATTAAACTGACTTTACATTTGTTTATATTGCATTTTATTTATTTTGTATATTTTATTATATATACACACTAGAAATGGGGCATCTGTGAAAACTGTAATTTGTCCCCAGGGATTAATAAAGTATTCTGATTGGTTCTGATTATTGCAGTGAGCCAGTTCTCATAGCACTGACAACAAACAGACAAATTTGCCATCTGTAGAGAACTCGGGTGGACCAGAAGTTTTTAAAGCAGAATAAAAAATATAAAAATAAATCACATGAAAAAGAAAACAAGACTCCCACCAACCGACCAGTCCAGTCAGTGTGCACGCTTCATCAAAGGTGTAATAGGCGGTAGAGTTCAGCTCTGTGTGAGAACCTCAAGAAAACTGAAATTGCAGGCAGCATAACTGAGAAGAAAGCAACGACTTTCCACTCTCGCCCTCCTTCAAAAAATTAAGCATTATTTTTTTTTTCATTTATAAAGCAAGCTTCGAGGAACGGTCTGCTTTCTATTGATGCGACCATTACGCATTTTGCCAAAAGGTTGTTCAAAGCCGAATTATATTGCTTATTTTCCCAGGGAAAGAGCCAAAGGAAAGATTTCAGCCATGCTGAGACATGATGTGAAGACATGTAAACGTCCAGCACACCACGGTACCACAGTGCCCTCTGCTGGTCAGAGTAAGGCAAGTCGGCAGACAGCAGCCAGGTCGAGGACTTGTTAAGCCCAGCAGTGATTCATGAGGTTTTAAAAAGGTTAAATCAATACACATGGAGCCTGTGTGTCACACTCTGAAGACATCAGCGGCAATCAACAGCTTTTCTTTCTAGACAGACCTTAAGACTTTAATCATCAGGTGCATTGATAGATTGGCTGGAACTACTCACTGTGACAACTCGGGCCAAATAGATCCGAACGTGGCATATAGGAACTCATGCATTGAATTAAATGGTAATTTGAAGCCTACTTGATAGGCCAACCATGAAGGAATACCATAAGGCCAGGCATTATAATATTTCCTCTTTCAGGAAAATGTCTTATAAGAAAAAAAGTATTCCATTAAAATTTGATTAAAGGGGTGATTTATTTTCCAACTTTGCCCATTTTGGTCGCTCGGTCCATTGTTCCAGTTTAAAAAATGAGCAGAAAAAGACTGGAGAATTAACTTTCATCCACCGACTGTATCACCTCGCTCAAAAAATTTGTTTTGCCATAACCTTCATCGCTGGAAGGCAGGCCAGAGGGAAAGCAACGCTTTAATACGATCACTTTTCTTGCCTAATCACTTTTTCTGCTGGGAGTCTTTCTGTGAGGCATATATTAAAACACATCCATCATGGTTGACAGCTCTCCTGCAAATCCCCCCCAACCACTCGCTGCTGATGTCGTTGCTTGCTGTGCAATTTCTGGGTTCAGCTTCCAAAAAGTGATCGAAAGGAACGCAGTACCTTGTACGAACACACGTCCCTTTAACGATGGCAAGCAAACTCATAGGTTTTTACCTCTAGCCATAAACAGTATGAGTCAAAAGTTTGGACACATCACCTTTCTCCATTATCTAGCACATCTGCCTTTCAGTGATGGGAATCCAGGTTTGAATCCCGATCTGGGTGCAGTTTGTGTTTCCTACAAGTGCTCTGGTTTCCTCCCACATTCTAAAAACATGGAAATTGGCTGCTCTAAAATGCCCCTATATAGTGTATGTGTCTGTGTGATTGAGTGTGCCCTGCGATGGATTGGAGTCCTGTATGTCCCCAGCGGCCAAAACATGAGAACCCCCCCCCACCCTCACAACCCTAATAAAGGATTAAGTGGAAAATAATGAGATGAGATGATCCGTGTAGATGGACTTTGTAGTTTTACAATTAAAGACATCAGTCCATCTGTTTTCTTACTTTTTTGTTAATCCCCTGTTGATTCTCTGTTCTCTATTCATCAGAACCATCACAGAACAGGTACAATTTGGATTGTTTATGGTCAGTTCTGCAGTGACACTTATGCAATGAAGCCGTTTTAGTGCAGTAGTTTTATTTAAATGACTCAGTGACACTGCTGGGATCGGAATAATGAACCAAACAAATAATACCTGCTCTGTGGTGGTACTATTTGGGTCCTGACCATTAGAACAGAGTAAAGAGGGCTAACACAGAATGTACTGTAGTCCACAAACAGATGGACTACAATCTGGAATAGTAGAACTACAAAGTCCATCTTTACTGTAAGTGGAACTGACGATAATTGGAGCAAAACAGGGGTGTGTCCAAACTTTTGGCTGCTACTGTAATGGGGTGGATGCATCCATCATTCGTCACAGTTTCAGTTTGATGTTGGGATAGTGCAACGTGATGCATTTCGTTAGTTGGGACAAGTGTTTCCGTCTATACTGCACTAAAACCCCCTCACCACATCAGTGTCACTGCAGAACTGACAAACAATCCACTGACAAAACAATTCGTCTACACTACCAGCTCTTCCTGCATTATGTTCCGTGCACAGCTCTCGACGCGTGTTCTTCACTGACGGCCAGAACGTGCCATTTTTTAACGCAGCCAGCTGTACAGTTTTTTAGAAGATATCCATTCTGTCTGAACAAATCCAAACTTTAATTGAGTTATGTGTTTTAAATGACATTTTCCCCTTCTGTTCTGGATTCTATACTTGACCCGAGTTTTGCGGCGCACATTTTTATTCATTTCTTTACAAGCTCCATCAGACAGGCAGCTTTAGCAAAGAAATCAAAGGAAGTCAGATTAACTTATAACACGCTGCTTTAGTTCCGCACTCGACTCAGTGCCTCCAGATATCTTCAAACTCCTACCAGCTCGCTCACTGTTTCACTTTCTGACTCTCTCACACTCTCTCTCTTTCCCTCCTTTTCTCCTTTCTTTCTCACTCACCCTCAGTTACTTCCAACTCTCATTTTTTCTTACTTCAGTTTATTTCACTTTTTTCTCTCCCTTTTTCCCAAATCATTCTCTTATTCTCACCTATTTCATTTTCTCTGCCTCCAACTTCCTTACCTCTCACTGTCTCTCTGTCTCCCACTCACTTTCTTCTCTTTCTCTTCCTCCATCTCTCTCTTTCTCTGTCGCCCTTGGTCCCTCCCTCTGTCCTTCTCTTCGTCCCTCTGCCCCCTGCCCCTCCATTCCCCTCTCTCCATCCCCCTCTCATTCTGCCCCCTCTTCCTCTCTGTCTCCCACTGTCTCCCTCCCTTCTAATAATAATATCACAGCTGCATATAGTCATATAGACACAGCATTACCATCTGCTTTACTAATAAACTATATCAGTAAGAAGCCGGCCATCTCATCTTTCTGTATTAATTGTACTGTTAGCGAACAAGTCAAGATGTTTGCAATATGAGAATATGAGAAATATGAATCAAGATTTTAAACTGTTTTTTTCCTGACAGGAATATGATTTCATCCCTGGGTGCTGTGGGCCTGTCAGTAAACCCTCAGTGAAATCATTTCACACAGAGCAACATGTTTTTAACTTAAAAGAGATTCTCAGCTCACAGTGTCACAAAAGATTGCTGATGTTTCTGCCTTATGACATCATACATCAAACCAAGATAATGAAAATGAAGGAAACGACAATTTTCCGATAGCATCTAAAATTCAGTGCAGTCCAGGAAGGCTTAAAGAGTACGATCTATAAAAGCGGCTGTTTCCATCAGGTCATCACTTCTTAATAAAGGTCTCAGTTCTTGGTCTCAGTTCATCCTATCCCAGCATGAATGACAATCTTCCAGCTTGCACAGTCAGGCTTCTACAGCTAATCCAGAACTTGGCAGCTCTTGTGTTCAAGATGGACTACAATCTGCATTTGTAAAACTACCAAGGCCATCTTTACGGTAAGTGAAACTGATATCATGAACAATAAGTGGAGCACAAAAGGAGGTGTGTCCAAACTTTTGAATGGTTGGTGTAAATTTTGGCATTAGTTTAAGCAAAACTCTAATTTCATGACCTGACCTTTCAAACTGATGGTTCCACAATCTCTTTGCTGGTTTAATATGTCTTACCTCATTAAACTGCACTTTACTGGGATGTTCCTGATTGCTCGGATTGCATGGATGTGCTTTACTTCTCCATGTCCTTCCAAAGAAATGATGCACACTGTTGTCAAACAGAGAGACGCGCAGCTCCAACTTGCCTGGTTTGTTCTCTTCTTCCTAAATAGACAATAAAATACATGATGAAATGAAAAATGATTTGGTTCTATTGGAATTTGATTTCGTACAAACCATTTATTAGTTTTACAACACCATGAAAGATCTCATCTCATTATCTTCCGCTTTAGTGTGCGGGTGGTGTCCCATGCCCAGGTGCTGGAGAGATACACCCAAGACAGGGCACCAATCCATCGCTGGGCACACACTCATGTACATGGACTAAATAAGCACAATATAGAAAAGGGCAATTTAGAGCTGCCAATACACCCTGAATCCATATTTTCAGAACATGCAAACTCCATCCAGAATGAGATTTGAACTTGGATCCCCAGCACAGAGAGGTGAACATACTAACCACTGCACCACTCTACCACCCACAATGAAATATGTGAATGTTATAAAAGCAGCAAAACAATACACTTTGAATTCCACAAAGTAAAACTTCAGAAAACAAGCTTAAAAGCTATGAGGCTATGACAGAAACCACACACACAGACACAAACACGCACACACACACACACAATTCTGTATCATTATAACTAAATCAGCAGTGATCCATGTAATCACTTGAAACGAACAGCGAGAAAAGTTTCAGCTTTTAATTGCTTTCTCAGACAGAATATCATTGTTTGTTTATTAGCTGAATGCCAGAGCAACAAATCATTCCCCATCAGGTAACAAGGATTTTGGAACGGATTAGTAAATATATACTGGCATCATATTAGTTTTTTCAGTCTAGCACATTTGATAAGCAGAAATCACAAGCATATAAAGCAGATTTATATTCCTTTTTTAAAGACTTAAATAATACCTGGGAAATTTCCCTGTACATACACGATCAATGAAAATATAGTTTTAGGTTTGTGGCATTTAATGTCTAAAAACTGAAATCATATTCTTAAAAAAAGCAGATATAAAACATACACATACACACACACACACACACACACACACATATATACATACACACACATATATATATATATATATATATATATATATATATATATATATATATATATATATATATATATATATATATATATATACACACATTATGTTACCCCACCCAAAGAGTGGTTTTGTACTTTTATTGTGTTTTATATTTGTGATGTGCCCACGGTGGCTTAGTGGTTAGCACGTTCGCCTCTCAGCACTCAGGGATTCAGGTTCGAATCCCAATCTGGATGGAGTTTCCATGTTCTCCCCATGTCCGCGTGGGTTTCCTCCGGGTTCTTCGGTTACCTCCCACAGTCAAACTGGATCAAGGTCAATTGAATTCTCAAAAATGACCCCATATAGAGTGTGTCTGTGTGAGTGAGTGTGTGCCCAGCGATAGATTGGCACCCTGTCCTGGGTGTATCTGCCCAGCGCCCGAAACATTCTCCCCTGGATGGGCATGTGAAATCCAACCCCCCTCCCCCCCGCGACCCTAATAGAGGATAAAGCGGAAGATAATGGACGGATATATATCTGTTGTCATTCTGCTACCCTTCCCCCCAAAGAATGGTTTTGTACTTTTATTGTTTTTTATATTTGTGATGGGGCGGCACGGTGGTTTAGTGGTTAGCACGTTTGCCTCTCAGCGCTAGGGATTCCCGGTTCGAATTCCCATCTGGGTGGAGTTTCCATGTTCTCCCCGTGTCTGCGTGAGTTTCCTCCGGGTTCTCCGGTTTCCTCCCACAGTCCAAAAACATGGATCAAGTCAATTGAATTCTCAAAATTGCCCCATACAGAGTGTGTCTGTGTGAGTGAGTGTGTGCCCAGCGATGGATTGGCGCCCTGTCCTGGGTCTATCTGCCCAGCGCTTGAGACGTTCTCCCCTGGATGGGCATGGGGAACCCCACCGCGACCCTAATAGAGGATAAAGCGGGAGATAATGAATGAATGAATATCTGTGATGTAAGGTGACACCCAGAACAACAACCTGGTTAATTCATTCATTCATTATCTTCCGCTTTATTCTATATTAGGGTCGCGGTGGGGTTCCCCATGCCCATCCAGGGGCGAACATTTCGGGCGCAAGGCAGACAGACCCAGGACAGGGCGCCAAGCTATCGCTGGGCACACACTCACTCACTCAAACACACTCTATATGGGGCATATTTGGACTGTGGGAGGAAACCGGAGAACCCGGAGGAAATCCACGCAGACACGGGGAGATCATGGAAACTCCACCCAGATGGGGATTCGAACCGGGAAAAGAATAAAAAAAGGAATATAACTTGCTGAATTTGAGTGACTATACAAGGCCTGCAGTGCTGGAAACACATAAAGAGCTGACAGTGCAGATCTGCAGTTACTTTGTACAGAGCATTATGACGTCACGCGTTTGTCGGGTGCCAAGCTGATGGCGGCGTGTGTGCGTCTGCGATCACCTGCTTCAGATCAAATCCTTCCAAACGTTTAAACGTGAGCTGAAAGGGCTGACTGGAGCCCTGCGCCAGCCGCGAGGTCGAGTGAGGAGGCGGGATCACGCGGTTCTGCTGAAAAACGCGTCTCCATTTGGGAACGTGCGCATTCAGCGGGTCTCCCTTCATCTTCTATATGCTCGCGTCTCTTATGTTGTTTATCTTTTACTTAAATGGCGGTTTTCATATCATTCACTGCGTTCTGTTCTTGCTGATGGGATGTCTCCGTGAGCTGGATGCAATCTCTGCTGCTCACTTCTCCGTTTGCTCCATCAGGCTTCTCCTGCAGCTGTCCATGCTGCGTCGCGCCTTTGATTCTCCTGCGATCATAAAGTTCTTTCAGGTTGAACCTGTTCACTCTCAGATCGCAAAGAAATCGCACCGCCGTGAAGGAAATACGTGCTGCTGTTAGCACTGTGCAGCAACACGCGCCATGTTGTTTACCTCCAGCGCATAGCAGCCGTTTCCAAGGAGATTAGAATTTCGCGCATGGTCCTTTTATGCTATAATCATAACTACTGACATCTGCTGTCCTGGAGACAAGCACGTGTCTGCATAATAGAGCTGTGCGATACCAAGAATTTTGGTATCGATCCGATACCAAGTAAATACAGGGCCAATATCGCGATATGCGATACCGATACCGATACTTTTTAATATTTAAGCTTCATTGATCCAAAAGACCTAGTATAGAATTTCGCCAAACATTGTAGGTGACAACAAAACAATGTATCCCAATCAACATCTTTGTTTAGAAACAATGGAACAGTAATAAAACAAAGTTTGCTTTAACGTGAGGAAAATATATATTTTTGAGGTACAAAAGGAGAAACGACAACACAAATATAAAGTCAAAATGCTCCCCTCACTAGACAGTTTTTTCTTTCTTTGTTACTTTTTTCAAATAGAATTGTTCTTAGGCAAAACAATAAAAAAGGAATATTCACACACAAAAAACTTGAGTATCGATCTTTTTACGCAAGTATTGTTCAATACCAATACCAGCGTTGGTATCGATATTATCGATATTTGTATCGATCCGCACAGCTCTACTGCATAACGCCTGTCTGCTGTATGATGCATTACACCCCCCCCCCCCCCCCCCAAGAAAAAAAAATCTAAAAAAATTATCTAAAAAAAAAAAAAGTCAGATAAAAATTTAGAATGCTGACCTAGTAAGTCAGAATTCTACGGAGCCCCTAAAATGACATGGAAGAAAAAATATATAATGCGAGATCTCGCAAAACTTTTGCGATCTCGCAATAACTTTGCGAGATCTTGCAATAATTGTATTTATATTTATTGCGAGATCTCGCAAAACTAACGGTCCGCTTGCATTAAGTAGTCGCTTCAGGCGTCTCTCGTGGTGGAATTTCATTCATTATCACCGCTTTATCCTCTATTAGGGTCGCGGTGGGGTTCCCCATGCCCATCCAGGGGAGAACGTCTCGGGCGCTGGGCAGATACACCCAGGACAGGGCGCCAATCCATCGCTGGGTACACAATCACTCACTCAAACACACTCTATATGGGGCAATTTAGAGAACTCAATTAACTTGATCCATGTTTTTGGACTGTGGGAGGAAACCGGAGAACCCGGAGGAAACCCACGCGGACACGGGGAGAACATGGAAACTCCACCCAGATGGGGATTCGAACCGGGAATCCCTAGCACTGAGAGGCGAACGTGCTAACCACTAAGCCACCGTGCCGCCCGTGTTGGAATTTATTAAACATAAAAAGACATGAAATGCATTATTTGTAAGTTTTTTTGTTATACTTCTTAATGCTCTTTATTTTTGTAATGACATTTACTATTTCACATAGTTCAAACAACTGCTGAATGACTGCAGGGAACAGATTACATACTAACTGCAGGACATTCTGTATACGTCACTTTAAACTAAATAATGCTTATAATGCCAATAAATATTGCATCGTGCCTTTGGTACCGTGCAGTCATAATGTACATAGTAGTCATTAATGTCTAATGGAAATACTGCTTTCAGAAAATACATATATACACAATATACAATAGATACTATATGTATAGTTTCATATATAGTATTTTATTGACTAGTTTTTATATGAAAATGTATTTACAGTTTAAGAATAGAATATTCAAACTGCAACTAAAGTAAATTTTAAAGTATTATTATAAAATATTTTTACATTATAATTTTTGATCACATTGTCCTCAGCCTTATGCACTGTTTACACATGTGTGCACTTTCAGTGCAGTTGCCAGTTGCTGTCATCAGTTCTACAATTCCAGACTGTAGTCCATCTGTTTGTGGACTACAGAACATTATGTGTAAGTTTCATTTACATTCATTTACATTTCATTTACATTTCCAGTACTGCTGCACTAAAACCCCCTCACCGCATCAATGTCACTGCAGAACTGACAATAAACTGACAATAAACAATCCACCACCCAAATTAAACCTGTTCTGTGATGATCCTGACCAATAGAGAACAGAGAAATACAGTCTGTAATTGTAAAGCTACAAAGTGATAAGTGGATAAATCTGCAATGGAAAAATTGAACAAAAAGTCAGTGTGTCCAAACTTTTGGATGATGGAGAGATGTAGATATATATATTTAATTTAATTGGGTCATTTATTGGACGCTTTTATCCAAAGCGACTTACATGGTGAGCACAGGGTTAATCACAACATCCCTGGAGCAATGAGGGTTAAGGGTCTTGCTCAAGGACTCACACTGGTAACTTCAGTGGACCTGGGATTTGAACCCCCAACCTTCAGATTGAGAGCCCAACACCCTAACCACTGAGCTAACCCGCCCTTATATATATAGATATAAATATATAATGATACATAACATAACAGCTTTATCAAAGTATGCAACAATTGGAAAAATGTGATTTTGGTAATACATTTCTATCTAAAGGATTTATAACACACGGCGGCATGGTGGCTTAGTGGTTAGCACGTTCTCCTCTCAGCACTAGGGATTCCTGGTTCGAATCCCCATCTGGGTGGAGTTTCCATGTTCTCCCCGTGTCCACGTGGGTTTCCTCCGGATTCTCTGGTTTCCTCCCACAGTCCAAAAACATGGATCAATTCAATTGAGTTCTCCAAATTGCCCCATGTAGTAGAGTGTGTATGTGTGCGTGTCTGTGTGAGTGTGTGTTTGCCCAGCGATAGATTGGCGCCCTGTCCTGGGTGTATATGCCCTGCGCCTGAAACTTTCTCCCTTGGATGGGCATGGGGAACCGCACCGCGACCCTAATAGAGGATAAAGCGGAAGATAATGGATGGATGGGTTTATAACACACTATCTAAGGGGGTTTATATATTAACATGCAGATGGCATTTTCAAAGATAAACTCTGACTAAACACTGAATGTAGTTATTTGATAAACAAAAGATGAAAACACTGGCTTCAACATTTCTTTAATATAGACTGTAATAACACAGAATTTTTACCGTTTTACAGGGAGCATCCCACATAAACAAATTGGATATTAACCATCATCTGTTACAATATGTCGCCTAATGACTGATTGTCAGGAGGTGCCTGTGTGATTCTGTGGAAAACTTGTTGCTATGACTCACAATTTGTGTATTTTTATATATATATATATTTTTTTTTTTTATTTTAACTGCATTTATATAAACACATGTGATGTTTAATTACAAATATTTAAGTGAGATTAGTTTATATGTTATATACATTTTATATTATAGTTTTATAGCAGAGTTATTAGCTGGAGTGGATTTTCCTTTGGCCAGTTGCTAATTATAATTCAGAAAAATAAGGAAGGAAACCATTCTGTTAAACAAAAGCACATCACGGTTAGCCATAATGTAGCATACTTTATTTAGTACATGACTTTGAGGAAAGATACACACATTGCTTTTGTCAGTAAGTACATTTTATTTTTTTTATATGAAAGGTTGTTTTTTTTTTTTTTTTTTTTTTGGCAGTTTTCAAAAGCGTCTTCAAAATGCAGTAAATTTCCCTATACATTTTTAAAAGCTTAAAGTATTATAAAATACTTTATAAAAATTATAGCAATATTTGTATCGAAGGCTTTTTTATGTAGTGTTTACAAGTATATTCTTTCAGTGCAGCTTATTGTGTCTGTATTAATTCAGATTTAAACATTTTACCATTATTATAAAAGTTTGTCTGACACTTTAACATTTTTTTGTATTTTATTTACTAAACTATGTTATTCCTGTTTTCCAAAGAGCACCAAGAAATAAAGGCAAATGTTCTTAGAATTTAGCAACATCCTGCACTTGATTTTAATGACTCACATTCAAGGTACTTCTGTGTTTGGCATTATAAATAATTGTGTTATATAATGATAACACACTAATACTTAAATACTATATTAATATGTATATACAGAGAGATAGCCTTAAAATTACACTTTATGTGTATGTTTTACAGGTTTTATAGCTCAGTCATACTGGGAGGTGACATGTGAAAATAAATATATTTGTGAGTTAGTGAACTCTGAGGTAATATTCAAATGCTCATTCGGACAGATCAACATTCAAGCTGTGATGTGGTTCCGTTCTGGACTGAAATCTAAATGGACTATAGAAAATCCACAGGCTTTGGATCTGGAGTTCGACTCAGATTACTCTGGCCGAGTCGAATACACTGAAACCACAAACTCCAGCACTCATCTGAAAATCAGAGACTTGACAGAGAACGACTCTGGAGAATATCGTTTCATGATAATTACAACAAACAGAAAGAAATATCTTAGCTCAGCAGCAGTGAAGCTTGCAGTGACAGGTAAATTATGTCATTGATACACCTATATGCACCATCATTTTCGTTTATAGTTTCTGAAAATACACTTTGCGGCAATGGTGACTTAGTAGTTAGCACGTCAGCCTGTCAACGCTGGGGATACATGTTCGAATTCCAATCTGGGTGAGGTTTCCATGTTCTCCCCACATGGGTTTCTTTTGAATTCTCTGGTTTCCACCCAGTCCAAAAACATAGATTCAAGGTGAATTGCTGCTCTATATTGCCCCTATGTTGTGTTTGTGTGTGTGTGTGTGTGTGTGTGTGTTTGTGTAAGTGAGTAAGTGTCCAAGCAATAGACCTTGCCTAGGGTTTATGGACCAGTTCCCAAAACGTTCTCCCCTGGGCATGAACACCCCCTTCACTTGACCCAAGTATAGGATTAAATGAAAGATAATGGATGGATGGACATTTACAAATAATCCTCAGTGCTTTCTTAGCAAACATAACGCACTAGCAGTGCATCATTATTAACTACATTATTAAACCTCCAAGCATTCTAAAAATAGTAGTTCTCATTGCTTGTCCTCTCATGGCTTTGTACTCCTACACTTCATTCAGTTGTGTTCCCAAAACATTTTTGCTGTATTGTTAAAACTTCATATATAACCTTATTTAGATCTGCAGGTAAAGAGCACTGTTGAGGAGAATGGACAAGGATTAAACCTCACCTGCAGCACTACATGCAAACTGACCTCACACTGGACCAGCTGGTTTAAAAATGGAAAACGTATAGGAATCGCTTCATACTGGAAAACGGAGCCGTTTGTTTTGGCGGTTGACATCGCGGGCACATACTTCTGTTCAATCAAGAGCCATGGCAGTGCAGTTTATTCCCCCACAGTATGTGAGTATAAATTCCTGTGTGCTAACTGTACTATATAGTCAGTACTATTATTGTTATATAAACTTAATTAAGAACCAACAAGGTGCTATGAAAATATATATTTAGTACATTTAAAATATTGTCTCCACATGGACCAGGAGTGCCTATTATATAAAAGTGAAAACAGGTTTTTGCCCCTCCTCCCAGTGCATTAATTATATCTTTTATACACAGACATACTACTCATATAATTCTTAAATCGTTTTAAGTGAAAGTCTGCAATATCAAAATATTTTATTGACTACGAGTACCAAAATAGAGAAGTTCTTCTCGTTTCCCCAATATTATTTTTAGTAAGTGTTGGTCATCTGACCAGTGCTGCTGCATCCCCTTGCTGATGAGCAAGCAAAGGAAAATTGCATAATATCAATTCATTCATTCATTAACTTTTGCTGGATCCTATACTAGGGTCGTGGGGGGCTCCTCATGTCCATCCAGTGGCGATCAGGGGTAGCACGTTCGCCTCTCAGCACTAGGGATTCCCTGTTTCGAATCCCCATCTGGGTGGAGTTTCCATGTTCTCCCCATGTCTGCGTGGGTTTCCTCCGGGTTCTCCGGGTTCCTCCCACAGTCCAAAAACATGGATCAAGTCAATTGAGTTCTCCAAATTTCCCCATATAGAGTGTGTATGCGTGCGTGTCTGTGTGAGTAAGTGTGTGCCCAGCGATAGATTTGCACCCTGTCCTGGGTGTATCTGCCAAGTGCCCAAAACGTTCTCCCCTGGATGGGCATGGGGAACCCCCCCGCGACCCTAATAGAGGATAAAGCGTGAATGAAAGAATTTGCTTTAACTCTACAAGCTGTCTCACAATGTGAGTATTTTGATTAAGCAATTTATATTAGTTTAAAATGCATGCAATCCATGATCGAAACCCCATGTCAAAAGTGATGTGCTTTCGCAGGTATTTTAGATAAGAATTGTTGGAACGTGACCTTCACCGTGAGAAAATTCTGCGCATTAATCGGCTCATCAGTGGAAATACCCTGCGCTTGCTCTTATCCTTATGATCAAAGAGTTAATGACACATACTGGACCTCCAATCAAAATGCTTTTAGACTGCTGGAGCAATTTGCTGGTCGAATGGAATTTGTTGGGAATGAAACCAAAAACTGTACACTAAGACTGAACAACCTAAGAGAGGAAGATTCGGGAGATTATGTCATTTTCACCGCTAATCATAATCCTCAGAGATTATATGTTCATACTCTCACAGTCCATCTGATTGTGACAGGTAAATAATCTTACTGTATTTTTCTGCTCGAGAAACCTGTGTAACATCGTTCTGACCCTTCGTTCATGTTTTTTAAGGTTTTCAAGTCCGAGTGAACCCTGCCTCTGTATTGGATGGACAAACAATGAGGCTGAGTTGTAGCACCAAATGCAAGCTAGATCAATATTCTACATACACATGGTACCAAAATGGACAAGTTATAATGAGCCAAGTCACCAAAAACAATAGTCTTTATTTGGACTTACCCAGCTACAAAGAGGAGGATGAATACACATGTGCTGTGGAAGGTAATAGAAAGTTAGATAGATAGAGAGCTTTATTGTTATTGTACATTCATTCATTCATTCATTATCTTCCGCTTAATCCTATATTAGGGTCGCAGGGGGGGGGTTCCCCATGCCCATCCAGGGGAGAATGTTTCGGGCGCTGGGCAGATAGACCCAGGACAGGGCGCCAATCTATCGCTGGGCACACACTCACTCACACAGACACACACAAACACTCTATATGGGGCAATTTGGAGTACTCAATTGACTTGATCCATGTTTTTGGACTGTGGGAGGAAACCGAAGAACCCGGAGGAAACCCACGCAGACACGGGGAGAACATGGAAACTCCACCCAGATGGGGATTTGAACCAAGAATCCCTAGCACTGAGAGGCAAACGTGCTAACCACTAAACCACCGTGCCGCCTGTTATTATACATGATGCAACAAAATTTTGAATGGTACCTCTTAATGACAGAAAACACAGTGCAAGACAACATATATCCATAAAACATTTAACAAGTTTTGAAGGCATATAAAATAATAATAATATAATATAAAACAGATGTATAATAATATAATAGTAACATTTGTCCAGCAATTGAAAGTCTACCCAGGTAATCTTTTAAACCAAATCATCCAAACATCCCAAACATTTAATTTGTAATTAATCTAAATCTAGCCTGTCAGAGTGCAATATAATTTTAACTAGGTGCAATATGAGATCTATATACAGATGCTTTTTTATACCTTCATACAAATGCTTTCACAATAAACAAAAAATTATAATGCCCTAAAAGAACACAACTCAGGGAACTTTCCAATCATTTTGGATCCATATTTTTCCAAGTGATCAAAATAGGTCCAGTTTTAATTTACATCTCTAAACCCCAAAACCACAAATCGAATGAAGAATACATACATACAGGCAAAAATAAATGTGAAAATGAACCACGTAAAATATTAAATAGATATTTAATAGAACTGAATGTGGTAGCTGTGCTCTGTGAAACATACATGTTTGGAGGAGCACTGTATTGACGTTAGCACTGAGGAGTGTAATGCGATGTTCCAGCATCTGCAATATGCACAACAGAAAGTCACTTCTTAAATACAGAATAACCATAACAACAATAACAGTTCAAAATTAAAATGCATGTATGAAATAAAGTTTCAGAGATATTTTCAAACAATTTTGTGGTGCGTGATACATGATCAGATAACCTGAAGTTAATTGCCAGCATGAATCAAATACAGTCTGCTAAATCTAATACTTCCAGATGGTCCACACTCCAGAGTCATAAATCCTTTAGCTCCTGTTGGATGTGATAAAAACATTTTATATTCGATTTTATTTATATTTACTTTGTTTTTATTATTATATATTATATTATTATAATTATTTAATACATACTATTGTGTATAACATAATATTTTTGTGTTGTGATGTAAAGTCAATGAAGCGAAGAGCAGTAAAACTGAGACACGTCCAGATGATGAGGGATGGTGGATTCAGCATGCTGTATGGGGGTCAGTGGGACTCATGGCTGTGATACTAACATCTTTTTTAACAGCCAATCTGCTCATCAGGTAACCAAAGCATCATCTTATTATCTTCAACTGAATCCTCTACTATGGTCATGGGGGGGTAGACATGGGGATAATATGAAATCCTCACCTGGTTTGGGATTCGAACCTGAATTCTCAGCGCTAAGAGGACGTGCTAACCACCACACTGCGACAGAATGTCATTTTGGTAACATTTTCTATGAATCCAGTATTTATAATGCAGAATAAGTGCATTTATAGCATTTTGTCATAAGCATCTGTTAATGTTCATAAATGTTCATAATCACAGTCATAAAATGTTATGACAGTATGGCATAATGTGACACATTGCATTATAATTCAAATTCTGGAATCTTTGAAGACATTCTTAATACATGATGATTTTACTGTACTTAAGAGCATTTATAAGCTTTTAAAAGTCAATATGTACTCTTATTACTGCAGTCTTCTTTATAGAGGCACCTGATGACAAAATTGTAAAGTGTTGTTTCCTGTAAAGAGAGCTTATAAGCTTATATAAACAGTTATAAGCACTTAGAAAATCAATTTCCGGGGGAAGCATTTTTTAAACACAAATGTTATAAAGCTTTATGACTGTAGTTTCTACATAAAACAGTTAAAATACACACCTCATAATGCTTTATATGTCATTTTGTGTTATAAAGCCTTTCTTATTACACTTTATGAGTGTGGTTATGATATCTATTTACATTAACAAAGACTTATTACAAGCATTATAAAGAAATATAAATATTTAATGAAGTCTTATTAATGTGTTCATACAGACTTATGATTATCAGATTCATAGAAAGTGTTTCAAATAATTTTCCTTAAATGTATTATTTTAATTTCATGGCTCACAGATGTAATTTACAGAACTTTTAATTTTTCAGAAGTTTTAATATTATTCTTTAAATGCCTTTTTGTTTTGATTTTGACATGATGATGAATATTATGTTAACATGACTTTTTGATTAATATAATGTTTTTATCTTGGGAAATAAATCTTGCATTCATAACAAACAGCTCTCAGATGATTGCGCTTTACACTCTAATTTCTTATTTTGTTATTCAATCTGTTTTTTCAGATGGAAAAACAATGCTGAACAAAACATGATTTTTCAGGTAAAATCCTTACTACCACTTTTACCTAATTACAGTACAAGTGAAAAGTTTGGACACACCTCCTTCTTGTTCCATTGTAGATTTTCAAAAAGGAGGCACGTCCAAACAGGCTGTTACTGTATTTATTTGTATTTCCTATTCATTATAAAAATATAAAGGTTTTCATCCTCTTCTTAGGACATTGCAAACTCTGAGGATACCATCTATACATCTCTGAACCTAATGACCCTGACTTCCACTTATGACACTCTTCTTGTAAGGACCACTGCTTTGTGTGCATCATGTTTGCTGTTGTGATGCAGTTGTTTTTTTTATAATTTTTATATACATTATAAGCATATTCATAAAGCTTTATAAATTGTTCATAATGCTTAAAAACGCTTTACATTAGTTAATATTATGTTCATAACCACACTCATGAAGGTTTATAAGATCATGTCATAATACTCTATAACACAATGTAACATATTGCATTATAAAATATATATTTAACTATTTAAATAGATCAGTGTTATAAAACCTTATAATGTTTGTGTTAAACATATTCCTTCCCTGAAAATGTCTTAAAAGTGCTCATAACTGTTTATGAAAGCTTATAAGCTTTTTCTAACAGGCATTAGGTAAAGTGTGTCGCAGTTTATTACTTCTATAAAGAAGATTTCGTTGATATCAGTATGGAATGACTTATTAAAGATTATATATGTTGCTTAAAACGATCTTGTAGGAAGTAAGAGTGTCTGCAAATCCAAAGAATCAATAGTTTATTTTATAATGCATTATTACAATTTGTGTTATATTTGCCTTATGTCATATTGTTAGAACACTTGTAAGTGTGATTATGAACATTATGTACATAAACAAAGGCTTATGACAAATGCCATAAAACCTTGTTAAGCTTTAAGAATATACTTATACAGTAATATAAATACTGGATTCATAGAAAGTGTTTCCCCATGTGTTATGTTTTAGAATGCTGAGACTGCACTAACACACACATACTCAACTCTGCTACCTGAAGACTTGTCCTCAGCAGAATACAACACACTGACGCCTTATTTACGGTAAAAAAAAAAAAAAAAAAAAAAAAAAAAAAACATTTTTCATAACATTTATCATTACAAACATGTCTGTCTACTAATCCAAAGTTTATATGATACTGCAGTATAACAATATTTTACAAATCCTTATGTCATATTGTTATAACATCATGATTATGAACCTATATGTACATTACCAGAGGCTTATGACAAATATTATTAAGCACAAAGCTTTATGAATGCACTTAAAATGCATTATGAATGTCAAATACATAGAAATGGTTCCTAAATTATGTATTAATTTCTGAATAGACTTTGAAATATAACCCTTATTTTATAACCCTCATTACTTGGCTAACCCTCATATTACAGAACTGTGAAAGAACTGGTACAAAAGAAAACTGTAAAAAATCATACCCTCAGTGAACTGTAGCTTCCAGTAGTATTTCTGTAAAACCATCCTTACTACAACAACAGTCATTACCCATAGTGCGATTTAAAAAAAAAAAAAAAAAACTCTTGAGATTTCCCAAATTACCTGTTGTAAGCTCCAGAGACATAATAGCTTTTGCTTCAGTCTTATTCCCACAAACTCCATTATGATTAGATTAATGATATGCTTTACTGCATCATTAGCAGTAAATGGGACATAATTAAATAGCTGATGGGTAAGTCTGCCCTTCACCTTCACTGCATGGCATGGTCTATAAACATGTTGCATTTCATAGAGAATCTAACAGATTTAAAGGCATTTTAAGACCCTTTTATTTACAGTAGAATTATTTGCAGCTCACACAAAGGATAATAAACAGTGATCAGATCATTACAGCTAAATAAACGCATTTAGGATGAAGTAGGATTTCCCAGCTTTGAGTTATAATACAATTTACTATAAAATGAATATTCTATAAACGGATAATTAAAAACAATTGAAGTGCAAACTGTATTCACAATGTATGGCTCATGTTTAACTATACATGTACCATATGTCTCATTGTTCACACACACACACACACACACACACACACACACACACACACACACACACACACACACACACACTATATGGGGGCAATTTAGACCAGTGTTGTGCTAAGGACGATCCACCAACTGAATGCTACCTGCTTTGTGGTAGTCCTAATTACCAGAGAGTTTATGTGAATAAAAAAATTGGAATGCAGTTTGTAAAGTGGCAAGTTATTGTATATAATAAAGTTTTATTTCTTTTAGGAAGCCATGACAACACTAACTACATTATGGAGTAGCTTCAAAGAAAAGAAGAGACACTGAGTTAGTTTATGAGAAATAGGAAATAATAATTGCTTTGTATTTTAGTCTAATCTATACATTTTCCAAAATCAGTTATACTTATATTTGTTTTAAAATTTCCGCCACTGAAAAGCTTGTATGTACTATTTACTTCCTTAAAAAATTATTAGTTAGTAAGAAAGTTTTTACAGAAGTAAAATGCATTACACTATGAAAGTGTTAAATATATTGTTTTGTTTTAAATATGTATGCACTTAAATCAGCATGAGGCTTTATTTCTGAGGTGACAGCACCCATAGTGTATATATATATATATATATATATACATATATATATATATATATATATATATATATATATATATATATATATATAAATACATACAGTATATATATACAGTATATATATATATATATATATATATATATATATATATATATATATATATATATATATATATATATATATATATATATATATACTCTTTACCAAACAATGTTCTGTAAACTACATGTAATATGTAATCTGTCCAGTAGATGGAAGTGTTTTTACATAAATGATCATGAGTTTTCTGTGCTTTGTTATGTTCTGTTGCTTTCGACAATAAAATATATTCATTGAGAGAAATACAGAAAACAACATCACTTTCTCCTTTATAATGCCAGCTACAGGATGTGATTTCTTCTTCTGTCCTTTGACAACTCATTATATGAACAAATGAATAGAGGACAGAGAAAGAAAGGAATGGACATGGCAGATGGATAGAGTCATGTTGTGACATTTTCTGAACTATGGACACAATGTTTTGTGGTAGACTCTTTTCTTTTAATACTTCAAGGCAGCTCAGTGTGTGTCTGTGATTGTGTGTAGGTTGGTGTAAGGTCATGGGTTGTTGGAGGTTGGCCTCTATTCTGTCTATAACCGCTGACTTCAGGCCGAATAACACTGTAGGCAGTTGCAAGACACTTTCTCAGTCTATCTTTCATTCTTTTGTTTAGCACAAAGAGCTGTTGTCATGTTGGACCCTGTAGTGCTAGGCTATGTCCTACCCACTGTCTTACCCGCTGTTAGACTGCAGGTCTAACTCTTTGAGAAGGAATATAATTAAAAGCAATATAGGGAGCCAGTACTCAGTTAATCTTCCAAGGTACCTTTTTTATGAGGCACACCAATGTAAAATTACAGTTACTTATTTTAGTTGTTTTTCGTATAATGAAATATTCTTCAGCATTCTCTACTCCATTAACTAAGAGACTAAAGGACAGTGACCTGTTTTGACTGGCAAATTAAATAAACCCCATGTTTAAATGTCATATGTGATTGGCGGTAGTCGCTATATTTAGAGATGTTATTAGTTTAATTAAATATTTCTGGAGCTAGGCAGTAGCATCACTGATATCTGTATCAAATGATTTTCCAGTAGTTTTTTTTTTTTTTTTTGGATTCAGTAGCGACTTAGTGTCCACAAAATCTCCAATTATCAGCACCTGTCTTAGAAAAGCAGATGTTTTAGCTGCAGTATGATTTAAAAATGCAGCAGTTGAAAAAGAATGTTCATGCACAAGCTTCTACTCTGCTTGTCTATCAAAACATGCGCATGTGTATAGCAGTGGAACCTGCAAACTGGTCGAGAGTGGACACACACACACACACACACACACACACACACACACACTACACAAGAGGATGGAGAAAGAGAGGAGGAGAGCAAATAGAGCAGTCCACTGACATCACGCTGTGGACTTATGTGCAAACATAAATGACTTGTTGAATCGTCAGATAAAAAATATGTGTTTGAATGAGTGCAATTGCAAATCCAAGCTCTTGTCAACATACAAGACTAACACCAACCTAAGAACCCACATTTAGGTGACAAATTAATTTCCCTAATGCAAAAGGCTATCATATATCATACAAATATATTGTATAAAATACAAAAAAAAATGTCCTACAGTTTGACCTAAAGTGTTAGAAATGAGTAAAAACAAGGGACTAACATCATGTAACAAAGCTATTTTCTTCGGAGAATGGGTTGCAACCCAAAAGTGGGTCGTAGACACATTCTGGGCAGGTGGGGGACAGCTTGTAAAAAATAAATACATAAAAAAAAAATAATAATGCCCATCTGTTCTTGTACTAGTATTTTTAGTGAAAAAAAAAGAAAAAGAGAGGCACGCATCAGATGCGTGCAATATTCTGGTTGCCATGGTAACCAAAATTGTTTCCCGGCTCCTATCCTTTTTAAATTTGTGATGATGTTCGGAGGCAAGATGGCGAAGTTGCAACTTAAATATGTGTGTCCAGGTCTGAGATCAGTTTAGAACCCCTGATATAACAAATGTTATATCAAAAACTAAATTATGTACAGATATCCTTCTTTGTGTTAGGCTATAAATTCTTCTTTAATAAATGTTTTAATCAGTGTAACTGAAGGTCATTTTGCAGTGATATGACACCAGGTTGGTACAACGTGAAGTAGCTTCTGAGTAACAATTTACTTTTGTCATTCATTCATTCATTATCTTCCGCATTATCCTCTATTAGGGTCGCGGTGGGGTTCCCCATGTCCATCCAGGGGAGAACATCTCGGGCGCTGGGCAGATACACCCAGGACAGGGTGCCAATCTATCACTGGGCACACACACACACTCACACAGACACACTCTATAAGGGGCAATTTTGAGAATTCAATTGACTTGATCCATGTTTTTGGACTGTGGGAGGAAACCGGAGAACCCGGAGGAAACCCACGCAGACATGGGGAGAACATGGAAACTCCACCCAGATGGGGATTTGAACCGGGAATCCCTAGCGCTGAGAGGTGAACGTGCTAACCACTAAGCCACCGTGCCGCCTACTTTTGCCATATTTGTGTAATTTAGCGTGCTATATTTCTTTGGGTGGTAGCTTTTGTGTAGTGAAGCTTTAATTACTTGATAAGTAACTATTAGCATAGCTCACAACATTTTACATGTAGCTTGCTCAACCCTGTGAATATACACATTGTTAGATTTAAAGTATGAAGAGCCTTTAACTGTAACACCAGAGCATTTAGAAGACAATCTCGAACAAAATGCTAGCTATCATTTATTAATTTATTCATTCACAACCATCTAGGGGCCAATTACTGTAGATAAGGCTCAAAGAACTTGCCTCAGATTTCAAACACAGCACTATTATAACCCTAAGGTACGCAGAGCAGTGGAGCTCCCGCATAAACTGCAGCACAATTAAAAATCTTCATACACTTATAAGATGATTTAAAACACCAGAATTACCTGCTGCACCTCTACTGATCTTATTATACCTACAAGATGAACTAACAATGTATGTGGAAGAGAAACAGCAGCGCACCATATGTTGTCATCAAATGGGTAACATTGTGATGCCAATTAGTGTTTATTAGATTTCCCACCTGCTCATGTAAGGGTGAAAGTCTGTGTGTGTGTGTGTGTGTGTGTGTGTGTGTGTGTGTGTTCCCTATACAAATTCACACAGTTGCTTCGGTTACCACGCCAGTTAACATACTTACTCCTCGAAACCCTGCAAAGATTTATATACACTTTACAACCACAAAGAGGCTCAAGATGTCTCACCACCACTTTGTAGTTTGACTAGTAACACTAGTAATTGGTGGGCAAGAGTGGTTAGTGCTTTTGTGCACAGGGGAAACTTATCACTACAGTATGTCGCACAGCCTTGGAAAAGGCACCTAACCCCAATTGTTCCTTAGCCGTTGCATTGGTTGATAGATATACTTTATCAATCCCACAATGGGGAAATTCAAATATAAGGCTATACAACACTGCCCACCACTCTGGACACATGTGCACACTTTACCAGTGTGTGTATATGTGTTTGTTTCACTGCACGGATGAGTTAAATGTGGAGGACTACTTCTTCTATGTCTATATACAGTAGGCAAAAAAGATTGCTTTATCACTTCATAGTTTGGTCATAGTTTGAAGTTTTTAATATTTTTTTTCTGTTAGTTAAATAAAGTGCCTAAAAAAGTGACTGTTCATATTTTAATGTTTACAACTTTTGCAGAAAAAGTCATCACAAGTCGGAGCAAAGCTGGGCCCGGAAGTGGCTAGTAATTTATAAAAACATTTTTATATAGTGAGTTGAATTTAACATAGTTACTGTACCTAATTTTGTCTTTATTATACTACATGTTAAAGAACTACACATTTAAGTGCCAGCAGTGATAGTTGGTTCATGTTGATGTATTTAGCAAGTCTATTAATCCTCAGTTGTTCAAAAGTCTTTTCATTAATAGATATATATGTTGTTCGGCATTGTTGTTCAACCTAAATCTCCATATCTGTATCCTTTGAAGTTCCTCAATAGGTCTGCGCTCCCCTCTGCGACGTTTTTGTTCATTTCTTTTCTCATACAGGATGACAGAATGATGTAGGCAAATACTGGGCAACTCTTTTTCTCCCTGTCTCTGTTTCCCACCCAGAAAGTTAATTCTTTCATTACGAAAGAGGAAGTTGGTAGGTGATTTATTGGAAAGCTCTATATGCATGAGGGAGCATGACTGAATGTGACTGTGCCACTGTGAACAGCGAGCTGAATCAGGTGCATGTCTTTTCTTCTGCCGATATAAAAGCACAAAAAAGGAATGGATGCAAGAGAGAGAAAAACAGGCCTTCGGGAAAAAGAATAAAGCATTTATTCATATATTGAAACTGTAGTGATAGAAAAGTCTATTTGTTTATTACTATAGGGATTTGATTCCCGATCACCATGTGAACTTGGACCGATATGCCTCAGCATCACACTCTGTATAACATTTTAAAAATTTTAACTGCAAGTGAATGGATGAAATAAATTAATTGCACATATTCACTTTTAAGGTGTTACTGGCTACTGCATGGACCCAACCATTCATTCATTCATTCATTCATTCATTCATTATCTCCCACTTTATCCTCTATTAGGGTTGCGGTGGGGTTCCCCATGCCCATCCAGGGGAGAACGTCTCGGGCGCTGGGCAGATAGACCCAGGACAGGGCGCCAATCCATCGCTAGGCACACACTCACTCACACAGACACACTCTATATGGGGCATTTTTTTGAGAATTCAATTGACTTGATCCATGTTTTTGGACTGTGGGAGGAAACCGGAGAATCTGGAGGAAACCCACGCAGACACAGGGAGAACATGGAAACTCCGAACGTGCTAACCACTAAGCCACCGCTTAGTGGCATGCTGGACCCAACCAAATGAAATTAATACATTTTATGAAAGCAATATAAAATACATCACAATATAGCATGTCATTAAAACAGTTTTCATTAGTTCATTAGTTCATCTCTCCTGAATGGGCATGGGGAACCTTCTCCCATGCCCCTGTAAAAAATTAAGCAGTTAGAATGATGAGATAACGAGATGACACGATGAGATTGTATTAACGTACAACCATTTAAATATTCATGCTGTCAACACGTAACATAAGTATGTTTTTGTAATAGATACTAAATTGCCTGTCTGGCATACAAACACTACAAGGGAAGGGCTTGTTCTGGCTAATAATATATTCTTGCTTTAGGCCACAACATGAAATAGAACTTTGATCTTCTACCTGTTTCAGAGAATGATTTTAGATGTTAGACAAGATATACTTGGCCAGATCTGCTGCTGATACAGTACCTGGTGAACATGCCAAGTGCACATGCCAAATGCACAAGATGATAAAGGGTATGCACAGGATATCGCTTACTGGGAGAGAAAAAGATAGATTGTGTCTGCTTGTCTGTATGTGTATCTGGTAGTAAAACATTTACCATGCTTTTGTTTAATCAGGAGGGCAGAGGTCATCTCCTTGGAGGCATTGATGTGTATATGTTGATGTGATGTCGAAGGCATGAGCTCCAGTTTGCCCATCTCAAGCTGACATTGCTATAGTTACAGTCAGTCATTTAAACAGTTGGCGGTACTCAGTGTTTGTTGTGATTGGTTATCAGGAGGCCAGATGTGGGCTGAGCTTCTTTATTATACCAGAGTGTTGCTTTAGTATCTGTTCTTCTCTCTTACTCTTATTTTCGGCAATACATTTACATTTTGGTTATTTAGCAAAGTGACTTACAAGTACCCCACTGGATGGTTAAGGGTCTTGCTCAAGGACCCGCATTAGTAACTTTCATGGGACCTGGGATTTGGACCCACAACTTTTAGATTCATACCCCAACACCCAAACCACTGTGCTACCACTTCCCCGTAGTGCCTGCATTGTTACTAAAAAAATGTATAAATTTATAACAAAAAAAACTGACCAATTAGTGACTTATCCTCTGAGTACTTCTTAGAGATAAAGAAAGCGAAAGAAAGAAGTCGACATGTGCGCCACCGCTGTGCTTTTTTTATCACTTTGAATTCAAACAGATGGTGACAGCCACAGAGGAGGGAAGCAGATAAAGCAGGGGAAGAGAAGGTGTGAGGAAGTAAAGGAGTGATGTTCTACACCTTCTGCAACAAAGAAACAAAAAGACAAGAGGGATTTCATAGATAAATTTGTTTGATCCCTGATATATTGTGCTGGAATGAGTGCATTGAATTACAGAGTTAAAATATCTGTTATCATGATTCTTATAAATAATTGAACATGATTTGCACAGGGGAGACCGAGAGAGAGAGAGGGGAGAATGGCAGACAGGCAAGTGTCTAATAGTCAGAATTATTTATTCTTTTATCCATCAATAATTCTGCAGCTCAGTTGAGATCAGATTTTTTTTTATAACATTTCAGTAAACCTTTATTATTACTACTTAAAACATGTCATATGAATAACACAGATTGTGTTGATCAGCTTGTAATCCCACAAGAAATAGAAGGTCATATAAGGGTGGAAATTGATTTTGGTCCCCATATAGTATAAAAATGATATTCTATAATTTGGCATTTCATTTCCCTTGTTACTAATGGCTGCAGCCAGGATGCTATGTTTAAACAAAAATAAAATTAAATCAAATACCTGCCAAAAGTAAAAAAAAAAAATGGTTGTCTAGCTTGATCACTTGTACAAGGGAATGTTTATTCATTCATTCATTATCTCCCGCTTTATCCTCTATTAGGGTTGCGGTGGGGTTCCCCATGCCCATCCAGGGGAGAACGTCTCGGGCGCTGGGCAGATAGACCCAGGACAGGGCGCCAACCCATCATTTTATAGAAATATTTGGTAACACTTTCTGTGAATAAGTGCATACAGTGTACACAGCTGAAAAATATTTGTTCATAATTACACTTATATTATTATCTTCTTCTTAATTCTATACTAGGGCCTAGGGTCGCAGGGGGTTCCCCATGCACATCTAGTGGTTTCGGGCACTGGGCGGATACAAGCAGGACAGGCGCCAATCTATCACTGAGCACATTCACACACACACACACACACACACACACACACGCACACACACACTATATAGGGGCAATTTACTTTGAGTCCATGTTTTTGGATTGTGGGGGAAACTGCAGAACCAGGATGAAACCCATGCGGACACAGGGAAACATGGAAACTCCAACCAGCTCGAAATTTGAACCGGGATTCCTAGTGTTAAGAAGTGGCCATGCAAGCCACTATAATTTTATAATATAATTTTACTTTATATAAAGTTTCTAACAAGTATTTCATGTGTTATATGCTTAAATTGGTTAAGTTAAAGCTTAATGGACGTGTTTCAATACCATGAATACCGGATTCACAGAACGTCTTACCAAGAATTTAGCTAATTATTATTTTTATTTATGGTCTAAAGTGCATCACATGGGCTATTGTTCATGATTGTATTTCAGTTTGACCATTAGTAGAAATGAGACACCTCTAGCAGTCATTTTATATCCTACAAATTCCTGTATATTGTTGTAAAATTGGCATTATATAGAGACAAATAAGAAGTGAAGATGTTTCAGGATACAGTAATGCAAGGTAATAGAATAACTTACATTTATTATTTGATGCAGTAAAAAGAGAAATCCAGTAAGTGATGATTCTCTGGGCAGACATGCTGGATTGACCTGACAGAAAGACAACAACTCAAAATACCACTTCTAACAATTAACATAAGCAGAAGACTATTATTTAAAATATAATAACATTAAAAATTTGTTTAGGGTGGCACAATGGCATAGTTTCTGTGTTCTTCCCGTGGTCGTGTGGGCTTCCTCTGGGTTCTCCATTTACCCAGTCCAAAAGTCCAAAAACATTTGTTCAATGTGAATTGGCTGCTCTAAATTGCCCTATTGTGTGTATATGTAAGTAAGTGTGTACCCAGCGATAGAGGCACTCTGTCCTGGGTGTATTGGCACTGGGCACGAAACATTCTCTTGTGGATAGGCATTGGAACCCGCACCCCCAACCCTAAAAGAAGATTAAGCAAAAGATAATGAGATGAGATAAACATATAAACATGCAAGAAAGTAAACAAGAAGTAATAAACTATCCCTTTAAGATGGAATGAATGGAGTGTAACTGTCTAAATAGACTACCTGCTGGGAAAGTATTGAGTCACAGTAATGGTATTTTAGTTATATTGACGTCATACAAGTTTAATTTCTTATTGTATCATCCAGGTTACAGACATATAATCTAACTATACAAAAAGTAAAACCTAGTGTTAATCAGGGAAGGTCAATTCAACAGAAATTCAGAGCTGTAAAATCTTGCCCCGAGGGTTGAACCTAGACAGGGACACTCCAGACAGCCTTAGACTGAAGGCTTGTTGTAGCATGTAAGTGTGTTCCTCTGGATCAAAGGACACTGATCATTTCGGGCAAAAAAACCTTGAGAGCTAACCAACAAGAAACCAAGTTTCCAAATAAACATTTCTAGCTGCTGGATTGATTCTCATGAATGTTTTATAATTGTGCTTTAAAAAAAATCCACTGAATAATACATCAGAAATCTTTACACGATCCTTTATTCCTCTTCATAAAACAATTCATGCTGATAAGAGTCATACTGTGTTTAGAGCCAGTATCTACTAAAGACAAGACTGAAGCATACCTCAGATAGGAGGCAACTCATCTTTGAGCATTACACATGTGACCTTTACTCGATCAATTTCTACAGCACTTCTGGAATATCCAATAATCCCCAGTCCGTATTGACTGTAAGACACTTCTGTGCTCTTTAGTAGATTCTAGTGACTGAACTTAATAACAAACAAATTTCTAATAGTTTGAAGCTGAAATAAAATATATACAATTTATTAAGGTCATTCCACGTCATTGAATATGAAGATAAATAGATGAATGGACTCCCTACACTGCTCAGACTACTGTGTTGTTCTGTACCAAAGTTGGTTAATAAAAATTTTAAAAGGTCCTGTCAATAAAATTTCCTCTCACCCAGGTTCTAGAGTCAGACCCCATAATGCATGAACTGTGCCCTGAGCCTTTTATGCACTTGTTATGTGTCAATCAAAATACACTTTAAAATCATTTTAATCACAAATATTGTTAGAGAACCTATACATATGTCCTCCCTTCTAGCACATCTGAAATTATGTTACCCCAATGTTCTTCTCTTTGGGTAATAAAAAAAATAAATAAATAATGAACAGAAAATTGGGCAGTATAGGTTACATCATCGATTAATCTATAGGTAAGAAGATGCATTTTTAATAAAGCCAAAAACATCAAGCTGTGTTAGTGCATAGTGTTACAATTCAATGCTGCCTTGATGCTTTAAAAACATCAATTTTAAAGACTGGGCATATTTTCAGCTGAGAAAGTTAATGTACAGTGTGTGTACACCGCCGACTACCAAATACGATCTGCTGTTTAAGAAATGCTCTGACTCAGTAGTCCAAGTGGTTTACATGCTTACTTATTTTTCCTTCGAACATTCTTATTTCAAGATCTGACTGCTCACATGTAGTTCTTGATCAATGCCGTTGTGATAATGTGACATCCATGGCTAGAAGGTTTTTAAATGAAACTACATAAGCATTGATGCACTAAAACCCCCCACCACACTGTAAGAACTAGAGAACAGAGAACCAACAGAGTATGGAAACTGATGGACTGCACTCTGTAATTGTAAAACTACTGTAATTTGTAAAAAGTCCATCTATATGTTTAGTGGAGGAAATAGAGAATGGGGCAAGAAAAGGGCGTGTCCAAACTTTTGACTGCTATAGTGTAGAGCTAAACCTTGTTGACCTTCAAAAAGTACACAGTTACAGTTAGGTGCAATAATGAGGTTAAACTATACTATTATATTTTTTATATATATATATATATATATATATATATATATATATATATATATATATATATATATATATATATATATATATATATATATTATATTATCTTCCACTTTATCCTCCATCCAGTTTTGTGCGCTGATCTACCACTGGGCACATACAGTATATATATATATATATATATATATATATATATATATATATATATATATATATATATATATATATATATATATATAAAATGTCTGATAAAGGAGCACATGGTAACAATTTATTAAACATTGTTAAACATCACAAAACTACAATTTAGCAAAACCTGTCAAAGATTCACCTAAACTTAGGGAAGTTGTTTGTGTTCTTAACTTGTCCTACACTTGTTCTCCTAATATTCAATTTGGTTTGTGCCCTAAGCAGGACACAAAGTAGGAAAATGGGCTTTTGTGTGTTTGTAAAGTGCATTTGAGATGTTTTGCCCACCAATTAAAACCTTCAGACCACAGCCATTGTTTTCTTTTATTCACCTTCAATGTAGGCTGATCCGCTGTGGAATGGTATCGAGAGAATGCCAGATCCTCAAGCCCCCTCTCATACTTTTAATTCTCTAAATTATAACAGCGTGCCACATATGTGGGCTTTTAACACTAGGCCTCCAGTTGGCTTCTGGCAGATTGCTGCCAATAAACCCAGACACTTTCCTATGCAACGCTGATGCGGGTGACAAGACCATAATGTCAGTGAATCTGTGTGTGTGTTTGGTGAGAAAAGCCTCACTAAATTGCTACTGGGTCTCAGATTTCATTGAGTGTTTGCCCTTAGCAATCGAGGAAAGATGGGAAGAAAATCTGAATCAAGTGGATTTTATTTTCGTGAGCATCTCTCTCTCTCTCTCTCTCTCTCTCTAACTCTTTCTCTGGAACATATAATGGTGAGTGTTGCAGAGCCATAGTGCACTGCAAACTGATACTCTCCATGTAATACCTGGCTGAATTAGATAATAAATGACTGGCCCTCGGAGTGACAGACTGAGACAATACTTCCTGCTATTTTGTAATTTAGGCTCTAACAGAGTGAGGGTGTATAAATAGCTTACAGGGTGTTGTCTGGGATTACGAACATTACATTTACATTTGGTTATTTAGCACACCCCTTTCTCCAAAGCAAGAACTTGATGGAATCCAAGTCGATGGCTGAGGTCGGAACAGCACCAATGTAGCAATAGTGGTTAAGGGCCTTGCTCGAGGGCCCACATTGGTAACTTGAGTGAACATGGAACCCACAGCCTTTAGTTTGAAAACCACCCTAACCACTGAGCTACCACATCTCTCGAACATCACAGATTTGTCAAATATATGGTTTGTGGTTAATCACAACCACAAGCCTACATGCGGACATGCTGATCACAACGCCACCGACCCACTTCAACTTTCTATCTATCTGTCCGTGTAAGTCATCAAGCAATCAAGAAGTGTAAATAAAAGTGAAGGGTTCTGCACACTGATTGGGCTGCTGGTTATTTTTTTGCTCATTTCTATTCTACACACACTAAGGCCTTATCACTATATCCAGCCCTTAGATGAGGTTTTTGCTAAGTGCAGAAGGAGGCGATGACCCACATGTTTGAGACATCTTGTCTCTTCTCAATCTCCAGCTCATTTCTCACTCTAAATCTGAAAAATTAAAAAAAATAAATTCATGTGCAATTAAAAACACAATTAGTCTCAGAGTAACATATTACAAAAGGTCAGATTAGTTATGGTTAACGAGTTTTAAGCACCTAGTTGTTTCTCAATTATATTTAATTCTGACTTGTTTCCTTATCCAAGCATGATAAATATCATTTCTTCCATACACCATTTGATTTACTTTAATCCCCCATGAGCCTTTGCATCATTGTTTCTTTACGTCATTAAAAAGTTGCAATTATATCTTATCCACAATATTTAGACTTCTGATGTACACACGCCTTGCACAAACCGACCCTGGCCTTGTACAATGTCATGTACATTGCATTTAAACATCTGAATTTATCAGCTGAATGTCTGAAAATGAGGTTATTAAAACATTTGTGTACATGTGCTGAAGCTCTGCTCATCCAGTAAAATGTCCAGGAAAATGTATTCCGAAATTTAAACTGCAATTCCAGATGACGTGAATGAAGTCACACAATGTCGAATATGAAAGGATGTGATGATGAGAGAAAGATGACATTGAAAGATTACCTCGATCTAAATCTCTCAATACACTGACTTAAAAAATCTACATTCCACATTCCACTACATTTGCAGTGGGTTTAGATTTAAAACAACATTGTTACAGATTCATCCCACATATCTCTACCAAATATTTTATTAGGTAAACTCAGCTCTACACCCAATGTCTGTTTTTTTCAGTTTCAACAATCATATATATATTATAGTTCTACAATTACATTCTGTAGTCTGTAGTTTCTCCAAAATAATTAGTTTGTTCATTTTAGTATGTTCTCCAATATTTAGGACCCACACAGAGGAGATATTACGGTGGTGGATGAGTTTCAGTACTGCAGTGATACTGACATGGTGGTAGTGTGATAGTGTGTTGTGCAGGTACGAGTGGATCAGACACAGCAGTGTTGCTGGACAGAAGATTACACCAATCAAAACATGCAGGTGTCTGATCTTCTTGTACCATCATACACAAACACAGAGACTGAGGAGGTGGAGGAGCTTTTTAGCCTATGGTTGTTTGAACTGTAAACAAGAACTAAACTGACAAATCCTGAACACTTTTATAACGTACAATACCTTTTTAATTCTGCACTGCATTAGTTGCACAGAGCAATGCACACCATTCACTTTAACAAAATTATTATAAGCAGTTGACTTATTTTAGTTTTTTATTTTACCTTCATGTTAATTATATTTATAGATAGATAGATCTATAAATAATTTGATAGATAGATAGATAGATAGATAGATAGATAGATAGATAGATAGATAGATAGATAATTTGATAGATAGATAGATTATTTTTACTTATTTTATTCTTTTATTTTTATTGTAAAAAAAGTCAAAGCATTTCACTGCTATCTGTACTGTGTATATCTATGCAAGTGACGAATAACTTTGAATCTATGCATGTGACAAATAACTTTTTTTTTATTTCATTAATCCAATATCTTAAACCACCTGTTCTCTAGGGGTCCTGAGCATCAGAGAACAGAGTAAAGGAGACTAACAATGTATTTAGAGAAACAGATGGACTACAGAATGTAACAGAATAACTACACTGTCCATCTATATTCTAAGTCGAGAAACATGAGCTGAATAATACAATGGCTGGTAGTTGTAGCCTGTACATTGACCTAAAATGTGGCAGGTATATTTCTATTTTGAGTGAGTAGGGGAGTGAGGGAGATGCAGAAGGTTGTGTTTGGTCTTGTCTGCCTCTCTCGAGACCTGTTTGCACTCGAAATGTTGCTGACAGATAGACTACGCCTGATTAAAGAGCTTGTATGTGGATCTGAATGTATGTGTCTGTGTGTATTTGTCACCTTGTGATTTTAGTGGCCCGTTTCATGTTGTTGTTTTTTTTTCCTTCACTATCATTAGTACTAGTGTGACTGTGCAGCATACTGCAGTGTGTGCATTTCTTTGCAGCAGGTCTTTGTCTCTTCACCACCTGTTGCCCTCTGAAAGCGGTTCTCATAGCAGCTTTCACAACATTATATTTCCTACCTGTTGCATGTCCAGTGTAGTGAGAATGGCATTTCCTCTGTGTGTTTGAGCAAATCTGTGTGGTGTGTACATACGCACATACTTTAAAGTCATTTTTTGGGGAAAAGTCACTGAAAGGCCAAGCGAAACTGCTATGATTTATTTAGTGAATTGACAAAAAGGCCAGGACAGCGATGGCAAGAAGATAGATTAGCGGCCGAAGAAAGAGAAATAAAGCAAATAAAAGCGAGCAGCTGTTTAAATAGGTGTGTGGTTGACCTTAACCTTGTTGGATTTACCTGAAAAGATTCATCATGAGAAACCACAAACTATAAAGAAGGGAGTTGCCTGTGTTGTGCTTCATGTGTGCTGAATTTCTGTACCTTATTTTCTATATATTGGTTACACAAAAATGTTGCTGAAGGCTATATTACATAAGAACAACCACATCTATCTAGGAAAAATTGTTACTGGCACATCATTTACCTACAGGCACATCACCTGCAGCCGGCCTATTACCTAAACTGATATTTTTCATTCATTCAATATCTTATGGGGTCGCGTGGGGTTTTCCCATGACCATGCGTGCGCTGAGCAGATACACCCAGGAGAGGGTACCAATCTATTGCTTGGCACATGCACACACAGTGCCATGCTGCCCTTACAGCAGTCATTTTACCTTAAATATGTGTGTATGTGTGTATGGGGGGTGGGGGGGTCACTGTGGGATGAAACTGGAGAACCCAGAGGAAACCTACATGGACACAGGTTGAACATGCTAACCACTAATCCACCATGCTGTCTCCTAAATTGATATGATCTTAAAAAAAATCCAAAGTGAATAAATAAAATTTCATATAATAAAAAAATACAATCTTAAATCAAGTCACTTTTATCGAATCTTATCTCATTTCATCTTCCACTCAATCTTATATTTCAGACAAAGTTTGCGGGGGGTGGGGGGAGGGGGGGTTAGGGTTCACCATGCTCTTCAAGGGGGAATGATGTTTTAGTTGCAGGGTGGATACACCCAGAACAGGCCACCAATTCATTGTTGGACACAGATTTACTCACACAAACACACACACTAGATTTACACTATGTCTTTGGACTATGGGAGGACACAGGAGAACCTGGCGGAAACCCACGGGGACACAGGGAGAACAACCTGGAAACTCCAACTAGATTTGGACTCTAACGTAAAGCTCTATTATACCCTATTTAGCATAAACTTTTGGAGCATAAACTTTTTTTTTTAAGTTTGCAATTCCTTTCATTTGGTCAGTTTGAGGTTCAGCAAAATTATGTGTCAAATAAAGAATAGCTGAGTATTTCAGTGTACTGAATGAATGACCAGGTTATCTCATCAATAAATCTTTATTTCTTCCACAAAGGCATGATTCCAGGATAACAATGTCATAGTTAATTAGGCTCAAATTGTAAAAAAAAGCAGTTCAGAGAGAGCATGAGAAAGTACGTTTTATTTGTTTAATTGCCCACCACAGAGTCCTGACCTTTAGAACTTGTTGGGATAGGTTGACTAACATAAGAGAAGTGAAACTGATCCATCATCAATACAATACCTTGGACAAAAGCTGATTCAGCAGTTGGTGAAAATAAATGCTTTGTAGTTACACAAGCTGTTTCAAACCATGTTACAGAGAACATAACAAAAACTCAAACTAAAGGTGATCCAACAATATATAACTGATATGTATGCATGTTTTGGCAATAGTGTATAAATTGTATAACTGTTTTTATGTTAAATACATAATTGTTAATTAAAAATTAAATAGGAACAGAAGGATTTTTATTCTCTTAGATTTTAGCACACGCTGTTTATGGAGAAAGGAATCCATATTCAGACATGTAACACATGCCACTTGATTCTGTTTTTAGTTGGAGACTAAGTTTTCGAGATGAAGCAACATGCCATTCATACCTGAAAGTTTGCCAGTTTTCTTCTGTGTACAGCTGTCAGTGCATGAGCTTTTTTAATCACTATCTTTAAATCAGCCCTCAGAACAAGCACTTGCCTTGGGCATAAAGAAACAAGCCAAATGCAGTGATATAAAAGATCAAATTACCTGAAATATGTTGTTCTTAAGTGCGGCACGGTGGCTTTGTTGGTTAGCATGTTTGCCTCTCAGTGCTGGGGATCCTGGTTCGAATCCCAATCTGGTGGAGTTTCCATTCTCCTGATGTCCATGTGGGTTTTCTGGGTTTTCTTCTCCAGGTAAATTGAATGCTGTAAATTGCCTCATTCAGTGTTTGTGTTTGTGTCTGTGTGAGTGTGTCCAGTGATCAATTGGTGCCCTGTCCTGAGGGTTTCTGCCCAGCACCTGGAATGATGGGCATGGGGAACCCCCCGTGACCCTAGTGGAGGATTGAGCAGGAGAAACTATATGAATGAATAGTGTTTTTAGTAAGAACAGTAAAGCTACACAGCTGCAGTACCATGATGAACAAGATACAAATGACTATTCCTTAGCTGAACAATGTATATGCAAAATGAAAGGATTCTTAGCAAAACAAAAACTCTCATATTCCATTATCTTTTGCTTAATCCTTTACTAAAGTCAGGGACTTTTATTTTGACATTTTGTTCCCTCCATGCATTTCCTTCACTGTTTTTCAACAGGTGTTCTCGGTATACTAATTATTTAATTCAGTTCACTGATTGGTTCCCACTTTTATTTAAGCTCTTAGTTTCAAGCACTCAGCTTCTGTTCTGTCAATTTTTTGGTTCTCTATATTGGTTCCTGGTTGTTGTATAATTTCCCCTGTTTTTTTTTTTTATTTGCTGTTGGATTGGTTGTGTTTGGCCTGTTATGCTGTTGTTTGTAGTTTTAGACTAATCTTTGTTGTCATGTACATGTGGATAGTCTGTTGCTTTTTTTTAAAATTCTGTTTAGTTCAGTTTGTGAGTTTGTAAATTATTTTATCCCATTAAACACTAAGGTCAATTAATAAATACCTTTCATGTTTCTCTCCTATGGCACTGGAACAAAACTTGGTCATGTTTGTAGTGCTACTACACCATTCATTCATTATCTCCCGCTTTATCCTCTATTAGGGTCGCGGTGGGGTTCCCCATGCCCATCCAGGGGAGAACGTCTCGGGCGCCGGGCAGATGGACCCAGGACAGGACGCCAATCCATCGCTGGGCACACACTCACACAGACACACACTATATGGGGCAATTTTGAGAATTCAATTAACTTGATCCATGTTTTGGGACTGTGGGAGGAAACCGGAGAACCCGGAGGAAACCCACGCAGACACTGGGAGAACATGGAAACTCCACCCAGATAGGGATTCGAACCGGGAACCCCTAGCGCTGAGAGGCGAACGTGCTAACCACTAAGCCACCGTGCCGCCCTACTACACCATATACACCTAAAATATAAACTCACAAATTCTCAACTGGCTACAAAGACTAGCTAGGGGATCAAAGGTGACTGGAAATAAATAAGTGAATATAACACAAATGGTACAACAAACAATACAGGAAAAAGTTCCATTGACAATTAAAAAACAGGATAAACAATTGCACGTGAGCTGGTTAGGGTGTTGGGATATCAACTTGAAGGTTGGGGGGTTTAAATCCCACATCAACTGAAGTTACAGTTGTGGGCCCATAAGCAAGAACCTTCATGTCCTTCCTGACACAAACCTCATCCTCTACCAGACTATGGGGACTTGAATCTACATTTCTGACTGTGGGAGGAAACTGGAGGAAATCCATGTAGACATCGTGGCTCCCCACACTCCCTCTCTGTAATCAGTACAATTTGCAGATACACAATGCTGTACTATAATATATTCATTCATTCATTATCTTCCGCTTTATCCTATATTAGGGTCGCGGTGCGGTTCCCCATGCCCATCCAGGGGAGAACGTTTCGGGCGCTGGGCAGATACACCCAGGACAGGGCGCCAGTCTATCGCTGAGCACACACTCACTCACACAGACACGCATACACACTCTATATGGGGCAATTTGGAGAACTCAATTGACTTGATCCATGTTTTTGGACTGTGGGAGGAAACCGGAGAACCCGGAGGAAACCCACGCAGACACGGGGAGAACATGGAAACTCCACCCAGATTGGGATTCGAACCGGGAATCCCTAGTGCTGAGAGGCGAATGTGTTAACCACTAAACCACAGTGCCGCCTTACTATAATATAATTTATTTATCTTTTTTTTCTCTTTTCTTTTCCGTGACTTTCTTGACTTCCCTGACGACTGACTTTTGGTGTTCTCTCGTTTGTAAGCCGCTTTAGATAAAATCATCTGCTATAAATGTAACTCGATTGGTTTAAAAATTTGGTATAAAGTTTCATTTGGATTTGAACAAAGGCATCATTGGTCTTGAAATGTGTAAGCCTGTATGGAAGTATTATTTAGGTGATTTGTGTTTAGAGGAATATAATTAAGCATTTACATCTCATTATTGGATCTTCCTCCTGATCAGCATGGTCATATTTGAAGTACTGCAAGCTCTCAGGAGTCTTTTGTAACAAAAACCTTATAATCAGCAGACACTGAAATTCCTTCAACACTAAGAAGAAAGCCGATTACTCTCATTACATGATTAAAGCCCCACTTACTTTGTCTCTCGCTTACTTTTCTCCTGTTGTCATTGGATCAGCTGATAGTCGCTCCACCCCAAAGGAGGTAAGCTTATTCACATCTCCTCAAGCCCTTGCACAAGGTTTCCTCCTTTTTTCTACTGTTCTGAAATGAATGCATAATGCTTTTAAAAATGTTATATAATTTTTTTTTATTATCCGCACACAATAGTTTCTCATCCACTCACTCCATTAGGAAAGAAATGTTACATTTTGTTTTAGTGTTTTGGCTTATTTATACCTGTAGGAATCCCCATGCCCATCCAGGGGAGAACATTTCGGGCGCTGAGTAGATTCACCCAGTACAGAGCACCAATATGGGCGCACTTACTCACACACACACACACACACACACATGCAAACACACACTATATAATTTAAATTAAGCAATTTAAAGTAATCAATTTATCTAGAATCCATGTTTTTGGAAAAAGGTGCATTACAAGTAATACAGTAGGTTTTGGATGACCGCAGACATTTTTCATTAAATGCCTTACACTCTGCTGAATGTAGTGGTTTAGGTAAAGACTAACCGGGTGCAGATATTGATTTACTGCACTAATCTATATGAAAACCCAAACGGTGCAAAGTCAGACCTTAAACTGCATGAAAAGAGCTTTGTGTTTTCTTTGAGGGTTTTGTAGTCGCTGAAGTCACATTTTTCTCAGGTGAAGCAAGCATGAATGAACACCACAGTTGCCTGTCCATCAGTGCAGGCCTATACCTGCCCAGGTAAGTGTACTGCAGCCTAAAGCAAATAAGATACAGAGGCGAAGAGGTAAAGAGTGATGGGTCATTTAGTCTCTCTAAGCATGATAAATGTCCTGGCCTTCCTTTTGCTGTGGTTTGCATTTGTAACTTGTGCATTCCCTTTTCTCTCCATCTCTGCCCCTCCCTCCTATTCCCTAAAGACAGCTGAAGCACGTTTTCTCTGCAGTGTTTTTGCACTTAGTAGACCGTTTCCACTGCACCAGAAAACAAAAAGTTCTTTCCACCCTTCCAATTTCAGTATCACAGTTTCAAAATGCATATTTTCTGGGACCTGATTGATTTTCAAGGATGTGAAGGTATGCAGTGATCAAAAAGGAAATGAAGTAAATTGATGATCAGTGTCATCCAAAGTTAAATACTGTTAGGAAATCAAAGAGAGAGATAACGCAAGAGGAGTGGGTGAAGAGGGTCATGAATCTTTTTAGTATTTAAGAAAAATAGAAAACCTCATTTTCAAAAATAGCAACTTTTTATTAAATACAAACATATGAAGACACGTGTTGATGCATCTTCATAATACACCTACAGGAGTTTGTCACCCAATTCTAAGTTGGTTCACCTTTGCCACTATAAAAGAGTCCACTCTTAAATGGATATTTACAGGCGTGTGACGTGTATCTGTATAAATCTTTGCACTTTTATCTAGAAGTACATTTGTATGGTCAGATGATAAAGATAAAAATATCATCTATTTTGCATACTGTACTCACAGAGGAATTTGTCCTCCACCTTTAACCCATCTGTGCAGTAAAACACACACATTCACACACTAGTGAAGTGTGCACATGTTCTCAGAGCGGTGGACAGCCTTGTACAAGGCGCACAGGAAGCAATTGGGGGTTAGTTGCCTTGCCCAAGGGCACTTCAGCTATAGTACTTGGTAGGACTGGGAATCGAACCGTGCAACTTCCAGTTGCAAGGCTGATTCCTAAACTAAAAGTCTACCACTAATTATCACGGTACAGTTAATAGTCGCTTAGTGGTTAACATGTCTGCCTCTCTGTGCTGGGGAACCAGGTTTAAATCCTAATCTGGGTGGAGTTTCCATGTTTTCTCTCTTTTCGGTTCTCCAGTTTTCTCCAAAACTCCAAAAACATGGATTCAAGGTATATTGGCTACTCTAAATTGGCCCGTATTGTGTGTGCGCCCAGCGATAAATTAGCACCGTGTCCTGGGTGTATCTGCCCAGCGGTTGATATGTTCCCATGGATGGGCAGCTGGAACCCACCCCCAAACCCCAGTTGTTTACAGTTAAGGTGGTTCATTTTAATAAAAGTCCAATGTTTTCACTTTTTGTGGTTCACTGTTGAAATGAAATATTTCAGAGTATCCTACCATGAATGAGAATCTGTGGACACCTCTATGATTTTAGATAAAATTACTTCATCTGTCTGAGATTAGAGGTCATTTGAATATCGTACATAAAACTAATTGGGCAATTAAAAATAATATTTTTATACAGCCAAACAACAAATGTGAAGCATTGGTATTGTTTCATTAAATCATCATTATTAAATCACAGTGATATTAAATGTAAAATTTCTGCGTAACAAGAACTCCAGCACCTCAATAGATAATGTGGACTGTGCAACTCCTTATTTCGTCTTTGCAACAATTATTTTTATATTTAACATGCCCATGTCTTCAGCTCTAAAATGAAATATTACATACCGATGTTTATTTTTTACCCCCTTCATCAATCTCACACCTGCAGGTTTTCCTCAACCCCACGACCCCTGAGGATGCAGGTGGGCGTGTGTAAAGTAATTTATCACTAAGAGAGATTTAATTTCCCACTTTGTCACTCCCTGTTGCATTACATCACCTCTTTTGCCACACACACACACACACACACACACACTGCATTGCGAATAACACAAAGAAAGTACAAAGGAAAGGTTCTAAATGTTATCACTGGCCAGTCTAATTGTGTTTTGCAAGTTTCTAATTCAACAGGACAAAATGTTAAGGAAACATTCTGCATATTCAAGTCAATTGTTTCACAATAAGGCAGTGATTTCAGTTACAGGTGAGGCAGAGTATAAAAGGGGCCACGTATCACTTTTAGTGAAACATCAAATGAAAAGTTTCTCAGTGCAGTTTCAGTATCAGTGCAGGTTTGAAAATAATTTTGTTTTTATCATCATTGTGTGAAAGGATTCAGGGATTCTGATATAACCTGCTATAGTGTTAATGATTTTGGATTTCTCAGGTAGTATTTAACCAATTGGGGGGGAAGGAAAAAAAAACACCAGACGAAACAACTTGCATATCACCTAAATCTAAGTTAGCACTCTTGGCAAACACTTTTGTTGATTCTCAAACCACATAGAGGTGTTGGGACATCTTGATCCATCTATTTGGATGTTTCTAACACCCATCTCGGTTTGATTTTATCCATTCTTTGTATCGTCCACATCGGATTTTTTAAATTCTCAATTTCATACACCGATACTCCCATCAGACCTCTGACATCAACAATTAATCTCATCATCTAACCACTCTCCTTCAGCTCTAACATGACTGTAATTTCATTAACCTCAGGCTCCTTCACTTCAAAACACTTTCAACACAATTTTTCTCCTGATCTCATTTAAACTAAAGATTAATAGATATCATAGAATATAAAATTATTGTTGGTAAGTTATCTACAATGTAATTTAAATGATTAGTTTATGATCAGGAATTTAATAATAGACTAATATCACAGCAGAGGGGCGGACACACACGCACACACACACTTATTTTTTGCAAAGTTTTGTCAGAAGCCATTAATTAAAGGTGCTTCAAGTTTTTTTTTTTTTTTTTTTGTGTGTTTGTAAAACAAATAAGACCGTGTGAGTTCTCCTTTTGTATCAATCAGGCACATTGTGACTCCTCTATGGTCCATCGCCCAAAATGGGGAAAGTTTCATTTCCACAAAACAAAGTGGAGGTTAAAGGACAGTCCATTTGTAAAAACCTAAGAATTGCAACAATACTTCTGGAGAAACACATGGACAGACTGGCAAGCCGACAAGAGAATAACAGAGAAAGGAAAACATGCTTTAAATGGCTGCATGCATGTCCAGACCCTCCACACACTCTTTGTTCCGCACAATGTATGTTGATTGACTCAAAAGTGTTACTGTGGTGTTGATCATGTTTTCACCGTTAAGGCAAAAGAAAATCAAATGTCTTTTTGATTCATTTTGATTTTATTTTTGTATAAACTTAAGGGTTTTGAAAATTCAAGCATGTAATACATGGTAAAAAATTCAAGAGACTTTGATGTAGTCAAAATTATTATGAAGTAAAGTTTGAAGTGAAGGTGTGCTATTGACTTCAAATCTCAACAATATTGAAATTGAAATAAGAGCGATTAGTTAGAGTTTAGTTGTCTTTGTGCCAGGTAGCTATATTATATGCATGCCAGAGGAATACCATTTCTTTACTCTAACCTCAAAAAGTGCCTTTACTGAATGCAAATTGAACAGTAACTTAATTTACAGTCAGAGTTATTGGCAATGTATGAGTTTGTATGAGATGAGTGTATACATAAAGTATTTAGTATTAAGTGTTGGAGAGGTTTCCAGGAAGCTTGCTGTATCATTACATGATTAGTCAGTCTACACATACATAATACTGAGTGACTGCTTGGTCACATTGTATAAATATTGCAATCTGTTAAATGATACAATGTGACTATGATAATAGTATTGTGTTAACTACTGTTAAACAAGCTGCAGTATTTAATTGTTTTGACTTCAAACCCCTTTCTATAAAAGATCAGGGATTTTACAAAAATATGCTGAAAACGTCTAAACTTTCATTTACCATAAAAATATATATATATAACCTAAACAATTTTAGTGTTTTCACTGACAGACCTAATTATATTATGTAAATATTATAAAGAACAGACTGTGACTCCTACCGCAATCTCAAAATAGGTTTGTGCTGAAGGCTGAAAAGGTTATACAAGTAACATTATTCTGGAATATTCCATATTTAGAACTGATGAGTGGTGGTTCATCGCTTTTGTGCCAAAATTTAAACAAACTGGATTAGTTTGAAGACAATGATTATCTGCTAAAGATTGGCCTTGCATCATATACAATTGAGAAAATCATCCATTCATCCATTTTCTTTCACTTGATCCTATATTGTACTAGAGTTGTGGGAAGAGATCCTGTTCCCATCCCATTGTTTCACTAAGCACACACACAAACACACACTAAATACGGACAATTTTGAATTTTTGAGGTGCACTGAGAAGCGAATGTGATAAACACTAAGCCACCATGCCACGCTTAGAAAATCATAAGAACAATAATAATAAGTCATTGCACAATAGGGGAAACCAATAGTGCTGAGTGTGAGTGACCATAAAGCTCTTGGGTAGTATTGCTTGAGAAACTGTCATACTACCATGGTGTTTATTTAGGCTTACAAGTACTTTAGAAAAAAATGTAACATAACAGAGTTCCGTGTTGCAGCAAGAAAATGTAACCTAAAACATCTTGCCTTTGTGTGGAAATGCTCGTGAATTGTCTGAAACCAAGGTCATCTGTGTTGGGATGCAAGATATTGGACATTTTGAATGTTCTATGGTCAAATAAGTCATATTTCATTTTGCTTTCAAATAAATAGACAGTGGATGTGCCGAGATAAAAATAAATAAATAAATAAATCGGCGCCCATGATATAAGTGATCAGCATAACTAAGACTGTTCCATCAATGCGAAAGATTAAATTGACATTTTACTGACTTTGTAGGTTGCCTTGGATAAAAGCGTCTGCTAATTTTAAGTGTAAAGAGACCTATGGTGCTTTGAAACTGATGTACGCTCCCAGGAACTATATTTTACCAAAACTCATTCTGTATGAGCTACAACAGCATGGATTGAAGACATAGTGTGCCTACAGTCTAGATCTGTCTGCTATTAAAAATGTATGGTGCATCATAAGGAGGAGAATCAAACAATGACCACAGACTGTCTAGCATCTCATGTCTTACACAGCAACAAGGGGCAAATATTTCAGCTGCAAAATGCCAACAATTTGTATTTTTAGATTATTTTGTATGAAATAATACTTAGGTTTTGAACTAAACCTCTTTACCATCCACATGAACACACTGTTTATAGGTGCAAAGGCATACCAGAATGGAAACTCAAATACAGGTTTTGGCGCACACACAAATAGTGAGCATTTCCCTTTAATGCAACTTCCAGGCAACAGCTGGTTTAATAATCTGTTCACCTTAGCTAGTAAGAAGAACTGTCAAAAGAATGCTTAAAGTATAGAGGAATATGTGAAATAACAGAGATTGTGTAATTAAGGGTATGGTTCATCAGCGATCATTAGGTTCCAGATGCTTTGTGTTTATTTATTAGCATCGACAGCAGGAAAGAGAAAGAAAAAGCAGTAGCTAAAGATGCAAATATTCAAATGTGTGGTATGCCCCAAAAGAATTTAAATAGTTATAGCTGATGTCATAAATAAAGCAGTGTGTAATATAAAGCGCATATATATATATATATATATATATATATATATATATATATATATATATATATATATATATATATATATATATATATATAAACTCTCATTATTTTTTTTTTGTATTTATGTGTAGTATTGTTTTTGTATTTATGTGTAGTCTAGTACTAAAAATATTAAATTTATGTACACAACTCCAACTGAACCAGCTGTAGACGTTTGTAAAGAGAAGCTTAATGCTCCCTTAAAGCACATTAGAATAATAATAATATAATAATAATAATAATAATAATAATAATAATAATAATAATTTGAACTGATGCCTCTGGCCTTGTGTGTCTCATGCTGTGGAAGAATAGCTGATGCAGGGAAATTGTAACTGAGGTAAATCGAAGAAAAAATGAAAGGCTGTGCATCAAATATTTTTATAAAGTCAAAGCCCCTTATACATGTTTTTAAATTAGAGACAACATGTAGAACAGGGAAGTCCCTTTTCAAACTTGGCCAATAAATCATGGTGTATGCATGTATAAATGAAATAAATAGACGTTTGTAAAACTAGAATTATGTTTAATTATAAGTGTGAAAAAATGTCTTATCTGCTTCCTCTCCTTTACTCTGCTTGATTGTGGTGTATGTGTGAGAGCAACTATAAAAGTAAAAATTAATAACTACAGCCTTGTAAAACTTAGCGCTCGAATGATTATCAGCAAAAAATTTAATTAACTCATCTTCCTGGATGTCTCACTGCATTTTACACTTTGCACAGGAACACTTATGCCAATGTGGTCTACAAGGCAAAAAGTTAATGATGGGTTAAATGTTTTGGCTGCATTAACACTTTGTTTAAAAAAAAAAAAATAAAAAATATTACTTGGCTTACCTTAGGTTTGTAGTAATAACCAGCATAGGTGAAGATTTTGTGGTGCTCTTTGGCTAATTTTAACATTGAAAGATTAGTTATGGTGTTGCATTTTGGTCATTTAAGTTATTCTTTAAACATGACTTTAAACAACCTAGGTAACACTTCTTATGCATTTGGTATTTATAATACATCTTAGGTGCATTTATAAAACTTTGTCAAGTATTTATAACACTTTTAAATTTTCTTACAAGCTTCTGTTAATGTTGATATGTATAATCAGACATAAAGTGTTATAACAATATGACCTAATGCATCATTGCATACATTTTTATAAACTTTGAATTTGTTGGATTTTTAAATATTCTTACTTAACAAGATGATGTTGCTTTACTTAAAGTCTGTAAAGAGCATTTATAACCTTTAATTTAAGTGCTCACATGCTATTAATTAATTTAGTCTTTACATATGCATATACACATGAGTTTTCATTATCAATTATGAGCACATGTACAGATTTCTCACTCTTATAATGACTTTATAACACAAACCTTAGAAAAAAAAGTCTGTAGTTGATAAACAGATATTATCAAATAATTCATGTATTGATGTAAAAATAAATAAGTACTCAAATTTTTACATCTTGCAATGATGAAATAAGTAGCAATGCTAGAGAGAAAACAAAATGATTGTAGGATCACATTCACTAGATGTAAGCAATTTCTGCCAGTTATGAATTGTTCTCAGACCCGACTAGAAAATGTTGAACTAATACATTTTGAGACCACAAAATCTTTTTTTTTTCTTTTGTCTTAACTGTGTTTGTTTTATGTCTGCACGAGTTTCTTCCATTTAGTAATAGATAATAGGCTAATGTAAAAGGCTACTTCCAAGCAGCCACAGTAAAGTTTTATAATACACCTTTTTAACAATGACCCAATTTGAGATGCAATAGTTATAGTAGACAGATGTGATTTTTTTTCTGTACCCCTCCCCCGACCCTACATTCAGGTAGGTAGATAGATGGGTAGATGGATAGATGGATGGATAGATCATGCTGTACTCTACAGTGCATTTCTCTTTATATCTAAATTTTCTATTAATAAGCATTTTATAATCATATGAAACCCACCTTCAAGGACAGTATCACAATGATAACACACACACACACCCAAACACTCAGTCTAACCTTGCATGCTGTCTGAGTCTGTGTGTACATGCTTAGATATATTAAATGTTTCCTGCTATGATTCTAAAAATAGTGTATTCAAATGTGATGGACAAACACTTTATACACATGTAACCCATGCATGTAACCCAAGGTCTAAGCTTAAAGATTCACAAAGCTGTAACGCTAAATTAATACTGACACGAATGCATGGAACAACACAAATGCATTGACAATGGTAATCATAGACTGTTGAGCAGCTTGTATAAAGTAAGGCAAGGCAAAAAATCCAGCTTCAAAATGCCATAAATTTATATCTTTAATTCTGAAATTATAAATCAAAATATAATTAAATGGATAGGTCATGTGACCCAATGACAGCAATGCTCTTTTTTTTGTTCTTTTGCTTTTAATTAAAAAAATTACAGATCTTATTTATTTTTCAGTTAATCCTATATTAGGGTCGCGGGGGGAGGGTGTGGGTTATGCATGCCAATCCATCGCTGGGTGCACACACACTCAATAACTCACACACAGACACACGCATAATATGTAGGGTCAATTTAGAGCCCCCAAATCACCTTGAATCTATGTTTTTGGTCCTGTGGGAGAAACCCAAAGAAAACCCACAGTGACAGGGGGAGAATAGAGAAACTTTACCCAGATTGGGTATTCCAGCGTTTCTGGACATGAGGTTTGTTTTTTGACACTAAACAAAATTTTGCAAAAAAATATGAAATATAAAAGATCTTAAAAAAATTACCCAAATGTAAACCTTCCTAAATTACCAAAATACAAATTTTAAACAAAAATAAAGCTGCATATAAATTAAATCAATGAATGAAAGTATAATCAAAAATATAATTTATAATATTATAAATATAAATAAATATATTATACATATAATTGGAAAATACAACTTCTTTATATAATAAATGAAAGTATAAATCAAATAAGTGGAAAATTCAAATATATATCAGTTCATTTTTTGTAAATCTGTGTGTGCAGTCTAACATATGGCTAGTGGGTTGGAATCTCTGCAGTTTATTAGAAATTCTGAGTGAACAGAGAGAAAGTGAGAGAGAGAGAGAGAAACGGCGAATTTAAGATCAGGGTTACTGAGGTAAGTGACAATAAGTTTCGATGAGTGTAAGATTACAGGAGGGTGTATGATGGTAACCCAGTGGCAGAGGTACGTTATTAAAGTTTTAAAAAAAAAAAAAAGAAAAGAAAACTGTGTGTGCATGCATGTTTATCCAAAAAATATGCACTGGGTAGGCAGCCTACATTTTTGGCCTGTGTCAGATAGACTCTATCCATCATAGAAACAAGACTTTAACAAGTTTTGTAATAGCAACCATGTTCCATTCTAAATTGCTCTTTAAATTGTACCTACAGTATAACTTTAGTACAGTGATGGGGCATGAATTTTACATCTAGGCCTTCAGTAATATTTCGTCTGAATCAGTACACACCTGACACCTGCCAATAACTATTTCATGGCAATAAAAGTCATCTTATTATGCAAAAATGCAGTATAAAGAGCTGTTGTATCGAAAAAAAAAACCTTGTGTAGCCACATAAAAAAATCACCAACAATAACCTCATAAATCTGCAATATTGTTTAGGAAAATAACACTCCTTCCTCTTTTTTTCCTCAAAAAAAGATCAATCAGTGCCATTAAGAAGTCATTTTTTGGATGCCATCAAATCTAATGCTAAAAGTTGAATCATATTTCTGGTTTTAATTCGCTGAAACTGTAGTTGCATAGGCTTAAGGTGCATAACATAGATTCAGATAGCATGTTTAAATGTATATCGCAAAAATTGCCATAAACTCAACTTAAAAAAACTGCAATATGTATCTTCAATTTCCAAACATTTTAAAAATTATAACTAACAGACCCAGTTGTAAAGATGCATGTACCAGCTGTTTTCATATTTTTAAGGAATTGAATATAATAAAACAATGAAAATTACATGTCAAAAACACAGAAAATTGTTGTTTTGTCCTTTGTCTTTCAAATTAAGTTAATTAAAGTCATTATTCTGTGTGTGGTAGATTTTTTTTTTTTATTTCGGGGTGGCATGGGACCTTTGTTAAGCCCACAGCATGAATCCTGAATGATGATTGGCTCTTCCACCTGTGCCATTGGAGCCTTTATTGTCTCATTAGACACATGTGAATTACTGTGTGTGTGTGTGTGTGTGTCTTAAGAACTGTTAAGGGGGTTTTGACATGGTCATAAAGTGTGACCCTCGCATGCATTAGAGTAGTGTTTAACAAGGGTGTGGGTTTGGCTGCTGACGCTGTCGGTGTCCATGACAATCATTTGTCTAGATATCAAATTTCCATTCGCAGGAAATACAGGCATGATAGAAAAATGTGCTTTGAGATTTGTGTATTTGGTAGATGACGTCATGGCAATATTAATCATTAAGTGATGGCTGATGTTTGACGATAAGCGTGTGGGAGGGTGAAAACAGAAGTCTCAGTGACACAATAAATGTCCAGCCAGTTTCAATTCTCAGTGGCTTGTTTGTATTGTTTCTTCAGCTTATTGGTTTGTACAAACTTTCAGTTTTATAGATTTTTACAACACATCTTCATCATGAAACAAACATTTGCAAATTTTATTGCCCAAGTTGCTTTAACTAAAGATAATGTTTTGGGCATTTGGTAAATACACCCGGGACAGGTTATCCATCCATATAAAACTGTATATAGAGGCCCTTTAGATGGAGGCAGCTAATTCACCTTGAATCCAATTTTTTAAACTGTGGGGTGAAACCAGAGAACTTCGAGAGAACCCAGGCAGAGATACTGAGAACATGGAAATTCCAACCAGATGGATGAATAAAGATTCATTAAGAATCTCTAAAAAGAAAAAAAGAGAATTATATTATAGAGCATTGTCACTTTGCATATAAAGCCTTATGACATAGTTCTAACACTGTATATGTGTAATTATGAACATCTGTGTACATTAACAGTCATATAACTGATGTTATAAAGATGAATACTGAATATGAATTCGTTATGAATAGCAGATTTAAATGTTACCAATGAATCTAAATAGTCATGAAATAAATGCATGTGAATGTAATTTGCTCACTAAATCCCACATAAAAATAAATATCACACATCTTTTACTATACCCAACTTTTGTAAGTATTTGGGTTTGTATGGAAATGGAAATGATAAGCCTCCATCCAACACACAACATTAAACACAATAAACAACTGTGTGATGTTTCACATATGTTTAAACAGGGATTTTTAAATAGGAAAACAAACTGGTTTCAAGCAACTATTATTGTAGATATCACCACAAATGTTGATTTTTGCCAATTCGAATGCAAAATGAATAATAAAAGACATTAAGAAATGACGAACATTGTAAATTCATTATCTACTTTATTAATGCATGTAATGTTGTTTGTGTTTCAATAAAACCAATAATAAATTCATTTGAAGCTATAAAACCATCTGTTAGTAGATTCCCTTATCAGTTTTCATTCACAACATGCTTATGAGATTTACAGAGGTCAGAAGCAAACCCCACACAGCATCGTGGGCCTGTGCTGGATAGTGACAGTCTTCCACTTGTGACCAGTCTCCACCCAAAGCAGCCTGCCATCTAGGAAGGAGTGGCCCAAATAGGGAGGGGTGAGAGAATGAGGGAGGGAGAGAGGGAGGGTTAGAACGAGAGCAGGAGTGCTGTGCAGTAGCAGGACTGAGTTAGACGTTGCAGGAGCCAAAGTGGAGGCAGACGTGGCGAGAGAGGTGCACAGGATACATCCTGCCACATGAAGTGTACATTTGGGGAGGACTGGGAGACGTGGCATATTTATTAAGGAAAGAAAGTCTTTTGAACAGAGGTAGAAGTGCACCATTAAACTGTTCTGCTCTGGGACAGGGACTGAGAGTGTGGAACAATAAGACGTGTTTCCCAGAAGGACCGTTTGGAATTCTGCACTTCAATTCACACACGCACACACACTCACACAGACACACACACACACAAACAAACAAGAATCCAGCTGCATGAGGTATTAATCTCAGCCTGCAGGTTTGAGATCGTGTGGTCTGTGTGTGTGAGAGAAAGATAGAGGGGGAAAGAGAGCAAGGGAAAGAGAGAGGACGAGTGAGAGAGCCTGCAGTTCCTCTGGAATCTACGGGACCATGGCACCTGTCAGGGACTGTGCAGTGCTAGGCTGAGCCGGGCTTTCAGAAATACGTTGAGTACAAAGGTGAGTGCACATTTTATTGTCTTTCATATGAAACAGCAGGGTTGTGTGTGTGTGTGTGTAATGCCACAAAAGTAATAACAAATTTACTTTTACAGTTATCAGGGTCAGTGCTGTGTTTAGTATTATTCACATTTCCTACTTCCAAAAATCTTTCATCCTTATTCCCACCAGGGAACACACATCACCAGGGTATTACTGCTGACTAGGACAATAACAGACACACAGACACACACATAAACTATCAAAAAAAAAAAAAAAAAAAAAAAAAAAATATATATATATATATATATATATATATATATATATATATATATATATATATATATATATATATATTTTTTTTTTTTTTTTTTTTTTTTTTTTTTTTTTTTTTTTTTTTTGACAGTTTCTCATAATTTGCAAGTTTACATGTGAGACTTTAACATTAATCAAATCAAAGTGAACAACTTCAATTGACTTTTTGAGTTTTTTATTAGTTTATTTCCATCTTGCTAATTGTTTGACCAATAATTTGTTGCCAAGAGTGCATGTATATGTGTCTGTGTGTACGTATATGTATGATGGCAATATATTTACAATAATTGTGACAGATCTTAAGATGCTGATGCATACAGTAATGCACATGGCTACATATATGTCTGGTTGTATTGATGTGTTCTGGCAAACAGTAAAACAGAGCATCATTTTCTGAATAACTGGAAAAACTTGATTTGCATACGTGTTAAGTATTTATATTCATTTTGAAGTTTATCAAAGTATAAGTGACTATATATGTCTTTATTCCAGTTGGTTTCTTCACAGTCTTGCTCATTGTATAAAATTAAACGCATCTGCACCTGCAATCCTTGTCATTACCATTCAATGATACTATAATAGTACTGTGTATTCCGTATCTCTAAATTGTCATATAAAATGCATATATTGTCTACCTAAATAAGCACTGAGGTGCTTTAATAGGTACTTGATCTTTATTAAAGAACATTCACAGTGCATTTTGTTTTTATCTTGAAACAGCTAAAGTGATATAAAACAAGGATCAGATAAATGTTCACTACAAAAAAATATTGCTTCTTTATTGTTTTCCTTCATTTCATTTCGGTTCTCAGCTCATTTTCAGTCACATTTACACTTTTCTCTCAAAGTACATCAGTGACTGGTTGTGAGTTATGTGTTGCATGGTCCGTGTGTCCACTAAGATACCATTATGTTAGGACATATTTTTGTCAATTAGTACATCTTGGATGCACATGGATAGGCCATGGACAGGAGGCTTATAAGGGATTAGACAGAACAACAGAGCAAGAGGGCGGAAAAAAGAGAGACGAGAAAGAAATTTGGAATTCCTGTCAGTTGTTTTGTCTAAAATATTTACTCTTTTCCACTGAGCTGAAATATCGACGTTTCTGTTGCTACATAAAAAAGAGAGGGGGGGGGGTCATCTTATGTCTGCACAAAGAGCAAAACCCTGTAACCATGAACAATTTATGAGATTTTAATTTTCGTTCTGTAGCATGGACGAACACTGAAACAAAGAGCTGCATACCTTGAAACAGGAGTAGCTGTTTTCATGAGTATTGGGGTGGTGCGGGTAGAGGGAGATGATATTGGGGTGGGAGGGGATGTTCAGGTAAGGATTGATGTGTTTTGAGAAAAGTTCCTGTCAGTTGAAACTTTCTCATCTGTACTCACTGGGTGCAGCTTAATTAAGGTATTCAATTTAGGAGTCTTGAAAATGGTTTTCTTGTGTTAAACAGGATTTTTTTCCTTATAATGTTATCTTAGCACATCTAGTTCAAGTTCAAGTAGTTTATTTATATATCACTTTTTACAATAGTACATTGGCACAAAGTAGATTTGCAGTGATAATAAGATTGAAACCCCCAAAAAGCAAGCCAGCGACAGTGACAATTTTAAATTTCTTTTTTGGAAGAAACCTTGGGAGAACCAAGACTCGGGGACTCATCCTTTTTGAGCAACCAAGCAGCATCAACAGTGCAGGACAGCCTTGTATAGATTATGTAGTGATCAGGTGTCTGTATCCAATAACTGGAAAAACTATATAAGTTCATTGAGGCCATCCTGCAGGACTGCAACGTCACCAGTCCAATAGAAATCCAAGTTCCATTCAGTTATCATTGTAGTCGCAGTGCTGCTGACGACACCTCAAAGAAACTGGCGACACCTCTAAAGTAAAAAAACTGACAAAAAAAGCAGTTAGGGTTAATAAAGCACAGTAATTATGTAATAGCTAGAGTTTGATTGATGCAGTGCAGCATGAGACTCCTGCATAACTGACTAGAGCAGCACAACTAATAGGGGCAGATACACTTATATGTACAATTGTGTGTGTGCTTTCTATTCTGTCATGTCTGATCCTTTGACTTTTTACATTTACATTTAGTCATTTAGCAGACGCTTTTATCCAAAGCGACTTACAAATGAGACTTTTTGACGCAACATCTCACTGAGGTTCTTTGAGAACTCATGGGTTTATTTTGTTTTCATGTACACTTCTAATAGAAAAGCTAAGCAAGCAGGTTTATAGTTAGTATACACTTCTGGTTTAAGTGAGGACCAAGACCAATCTTCTTTAAGTGGCTGGGCAGTGTTAACAAGTAATTATAATGCACAGATTTGCACCTGTTAACACTGCCAGGCCACTCAAGGAGGATAGGGGCCCCAATGAGCCTTGGTGCGCCGAGGTTTCTTTCTCTCATCTTATTATCTTCCGCTTAATCCTATACTAGCATCACGGGAGGCTCCCCATGACCATCCGGGGGTAAACGTTTCAGGCGCTGGGGCAGATACACCTAGATCAGAGCACCAATACGTTGCTGGTCACACACTCACTCACACAGACACACACTATAGGGGCAGTTTCATTCATTATCTTCCGCTTAATCCTCTACTAGGGTTCCCCTTGCCCACCCAGGGGAGAACATTTCGGGCACTGGAGCAGATGCAAGAACAGGGCGCCAATAACAGTGCGCAATTCAAACATTCACTCAACAGACACAAACTACAGTTAAAAGCAGCCAATTCTTCATGTTTGGATTATGGGAGAAAACTGAAGAACCCATATGGGGAGAACACTGAAACTCTATCCAGATTGGGATTCCCTGGATTCCAAGCGATAAGAGGTGGATGTGCTAACCATGCCACCATACCCTCCAGGTTTCTTCCCATAACAGACAAAACAAGAGGAACTACTGTCAATTCGCTTTGAGGCAATGTCCTGGAGCAATAAAGTATACGTTTTAGGTCCTATCTAAAAGTAGTTTCAATCATGTAATAGTTTATTTATTTTATTCATTATTTTCAAGAACTCATTAAAAACATACAAGCTCAGTTGAATAAAACATATACCAAGTCATGTATCCATTAAACTTCATACTTTAGTTGCCTTTGCAATATTAATCAGAAAAACAGAAACTTTGTCTCTACATTATCCAAGCTGGCCCTTGGTGTGGAGTAAAGCATATCCAGGACAATGGTAAGTAATTACATACCACCCCATACCACAGGTGTTACAAACCCATAAAACTGGAATGTGAAATACAGCACAATATGTCATTGTTTATCAAATAACCCCTTTCAAATTCTTTAAGTTGCACAGTGGTAGCAATTCTGCCTTGATACCCAAGTGGGACTGACAAAGATCCTGTCTGTGTAAAGGCTCCCTGTACTTCTCAAGCTTGCAGGAGTTTCCTCTGGGAATGGTGGTTTCCTCCCACAATCCAAAGACTTGCTGTTAGGTGAATTGGAGATACTGAATTGCCTGCATGTGTAAGCATGTATCTGACCTCCCATGCCTGTGTCATTCAAAACTGTTACTGCTGTGAATATACCAATGTGCTGCTCGGACATTAAATGCTGCATTACTTAAATCATTCTATTGAATGATTTTTGCAATATTTATTGTGTCTGTGAAAAGTTGGGATGCCTTTACATCTGTTTAACCAATAAGGAGTCTTTACACCCTCTTATATGATTTATCTTATAAGTGTACACCATGGGGTACACTTGCACAAAACTTTTACCATGAACCAAAAGAGTAATCTATTTGGTGTGATCTGCTGTGTATGTGCATATAGTGTGTATAGTGAAAGATAAACAGAATTTCTTAGTGAGAATCATTGTTGTCATCTGCTTTTGTTGTCATCTGCTTTTTACTGTGCTATTTTTATCATTATAAAAGTATAAAAAAAAATGATATTATAATATCATTATAAAAACTATAAAATATTTTTTAATAATTCAATGAAAACAAGTATTTTACCTGCCTCATGAATCCTTTGCTACAATATGGGATAAAAAATAGTCAAGAGTTATCAGTTAAGGTTCTGTCAACAGTTATCAGTTAAGGTTCTGCCAGGGGGGAATGTAGGTAAGCACAATAGCACACCATCACAAAAATCTGCTCAAAAGCGTTTGATGTTGTGGTCCTTAAACAGTATGTGCACCATGAAATTGCCCGACTTTCTTTAAACAAGGTTGGCTTTGTGTATTTAATTAGTATTTTGCTTACTGTATGGCTTGTAGTGAATAAAGACATGGTTTGGTTTAAATAGCATAGCTAAGTGCAGCACTGAAGTAGTCCTACATTAAAACAAAAGCTTAGTGTGCGAGAGCGAAAAAAGAGAGTGAGAGTGGGTGCATGACATAATTTGACTTTCTGTAATCAAAGGGCATTTTCTCATTTACTTCACATCAGTGTTAATTATTGTTTGGAGTGTTTAAAGTGATTGCTAATTGATTTAAAGTTGCACTGTTAGCTTAGCTGTAATGATGGATTCTTTTAAATTGCCTATTAACTAAAACTGAGAAGGACTTACAGTCTCTCTATCCTTGTTTCTTGTTTACTTGCATTACTCCAGACTAGAGATATTTACATAGATCATAATTAATTTTAGCTTTTTTAAAAAAAAAAAAAAAAAAATTTTTATCACAGTGGTTTAGGGGTTAACATGTTCACCTCTCAGCACTGGGGATCCAGGTTTGAATCCCAATTTCGGTGGAATTTCAATGTTCTCTCTGGGTCCGTGTTGGTTTTCTCAGTGTTCCCAGTTTCCTACCACTTTCAAAAAACATGGGTGCAAGGTAAATTTACTTGATCTAAATTGCCCCTATATATTTGGTGTGTGTCTATGTGAGTATGTTCGCAGTGATGCATTGGTGCTCTGTCCTGTGTGTGTCTGTCCAGCACCCGAAATGTTCCCCCATGGATGGGTGTGGGATTTCTTTAGATATTGTTGGTGTTTTGCTTTAAGTTTACTGTTTCATACAGTATTAGTCAAATGTTTGGAAACACCTACTTCTTGCTTCATTGTCTATTTTTTCTACTTTTCATATGCATGGACTTTGTAGTTTTACATTTACAGACTGTAGTACATATGTTGTGTTTTCTAGTCCTCTGTTGGTTCTTTGTTCTCTATTGGTTAGGATCATCACAGAACAGGTATAATTTGTGTGGTGTATTGTGTGTCAGTTTTGCAGTGACACTGATGCGGGGTTTGAAGGGATTTTTATTGCAGCAGTGCTGTTGTAGTTTTATTTAAACACCTCATTGACACAGCTGGGATAGTGTCATATATATGGATAATGTTCATATATTGTATTTATCACAATTAATTTCTTGAGTTTAAATAAAAACAAACTTCAAGTAAAGTGGCATTAGATCTAAAATGTGATGATTTAAATAATGGGGATGACAATTAAAAACAGAAAAAATGGAAACAAAATCACTTATTTCATTCATGTCCAAGTTGATTTAATACCAAGTAAACATATTAGATGTCATAATTCTATAATAATAAAAATTTCATTGTTTCTTATTGTGATTCATTTAAGCTGAATCATTTATTAATGGTTTAATGTTCACATAAAGGGCATGTGCTGTCCCTGGGGAGTATTCCCACATTGAGCTCAATGTTCCAGAGATGGGTTCCAGTTTCATCATGACCATGGAGTGTGTGTGTAGACATTGGGCAGAACCTCTTAGCGTGATGGCTCGTTGGACACCATTAACGGCATGATCAATGGGCCATCAGATTTTGGTTCTAAAACTAGTCTTTTCTTTTAATAGATGTGAGTTGCCAAACAGCTGGATTTGCTGTGTGTGTGTGTGTGTGTGTGTGTGTTAGTGTGTATGTGTTATAATCTGGAATGAATGTCTGTTTTTTTACTTTGAGTTTCAGTTTAAGGTCAAAAATGTTCACTCAGTTTTTGGAAAAGACTTTGCTGGTACAGCTGCAAAGCACATGATGGACACACACACACACACACACACACACACACACACACACACACACACACACACACACACACACACACACAAACTCACACATACACACACAGCACTGATCTGTTTTGTCATTTAAAGATCTGTCTGATTTTTCCACATACACAATCGTAGTAATGATAGTGTAATAGTAGTAATCTCTTTATTGTTTATACGTAGTAATTTCTTTATTGTTTTCTCAGCAGTTTTTCTAAGGTTATTCTTCTTTCATTTTTTACACCTAAATATGTACCTTACACCTTACATAATCTTCAAATTTGGAGCTTGATAGGGTATCAAGCAGAATAAAACGAAATCAGAAGTAAAGTGTGTCAGGGAAGTGAGCTAAATAAGAGAAAGAAAGCAAGATATTGTGTTAAAAGAGAGAGACAGTGATCAAAAGAGAAATAGAGAATGAGAGCCAGAGAAAGGGCAGGAGGGAGTGGATGGCTTTTAGCCGGGTGCCTCAGCCGGTACGGGTCGTTAATTGAGCTGCTCCCAAAGGGGGGTATCAGACCCCAGATTAATTTGGCTCCCCTTTATCTCAGCCACACACACACACATACCTATCCATCTCTCAGACATCAGGAGCACTTAGTGCCATCCAAGTCCCAGCTGTTATAGAGAGTAAGTGTTCCGATAGCAAATCGGTATGCTTTCCAATGCTGTGTGTGTGTCTGTGTGTGTCTCTGTGTGTGTGTGTGTGTGTGTGTGTGTGTGTGTGTGTGTGTGTGTGTGTGTGTGTGTGTGTGTGTGTCTGTGTGTGGTTTTACAGTACAGCATCAACATCAGATAAATAATACAAATACAGTATTACAGCTGTATATTACATGGAAAGTGGGCTGTCCGGTTAAGTCATTTTGAGACGAAAGCAAATTGCAGTCAAACAGAGATACTGAAAAACAGGCAAAATATGGTTATGGGACAGGCAAAATATGGGACAGGCAAAATATGGTTTCACAGTTGGCAAATAAACTGTGTAATAAGGTGGGATCGAGTGAGGACCAGAGACAGGATTTCTCATGCACAGGAACAGGCTTTATTAACACAGTTTTTAAATACAATAAAACACACTGATGGATATTGCTGAAAGGCTAAAAAATATAAGAAATAATTATGAAAAGAGCTTCCACCATAAGCTTAGTCTTTTTCAAGTAAGTATTAAAACCATCATGCTATCATAATGAACATAGCCACATGGGCTTATGAGTACTTTGGAAAGTCCTTGTCACTAAATGCAGATTGCCGCTGCATCAGTAAATGCAACATGAAGAATATTATGCAAAAAAAAATCTGATATAAAAACTTCAGTTTGTTTTGTAGAAATAGTTATCAAATTGTACATCCCTATAATAAAGACGATCCATATTGTCATCAACGGAAAAAAAAGCAAAAATGACCCGATGACGTCTTAATGGCCAACCCTTTTGGTCCTGCACTGAATTAATGTTTTACGGTTTTCACTGTAGTATCACATAGCTTTAGCAAACTGATTAATATTTAGGTTATGGCGAGTTTACAAAATTTTTTCACCCAGATTGTCCCCATTAATATGGATGCTAAGCTGTTATGGTCTGTATATCGTAACCGATAAGATGGCGATTCATACAGTCAGATTTTAGTAACTAGCCAGTAACTGTTCATTTAATACATTACATTTGTATTTCCACATTAAGATTTGCAAGGTAGTTATTGTAATACAGTAAGTATGTATTTGGTAGGTTATGTAGGGAAAAGCTAAAGCATCAGATCCTAATCTCCAGCAGTTAAGATCGAGATGCTAATCTGAGTCCATAAAAACTGAACTGAGCTCTTTTCTCTACTCTGTATGGCCTCACATCTGCTGTAGTATGTAGCCACAATGGCTTTCTATACATACTGCTCTGCCTACAATGCAACCAGTGTGCATTTGAATTTGAACAGAACTAGTGTTCAACATTTCACACCCTCGAAGTCAAGGTCACGTCATTAAACGGCCCATATAGGAACTTTACTAGCTTCCTACGAAGCACGTCGAGGAAGTGCTTTTTAAACAAGTTGCAGCTTAAGTTTAATCATGCAGAAAAACTTAAAGTAATCCACTAATGGTAAACCAAAAATAAAATTAGATTACAGCAATCATTAATATCCTATCATTAAAATGTGTGTAATTTAAAATAACTGCATTTTGTCACATTATTAATGTATTGAGGCAGGCTGTGTCTACTTTACTAATATGTGAATAAACATAGCCAATATTTTGTAATCACTCGTAATACATACAGGTGTAAATTGATTATTATAAAACAGGTATTACGGTCCATAAATCTGTAACTTTATATTCATATTATTGTGTGAAATATGATAGATTATTTCAAATCATGTACCTTTAATACAAATACAGATTAAAATATAAGTATAAATATAAACAAATGGGCAATAAGGGTAAAAACAAAGCTGTGGTTTTAAGGTTATGTTTATTAAAAATGCAACAAGATTAAGCTTAAATAAACCATGCAAGTAGGTACCTTTATATATTATTTCTTTAAACATTTATTTGAGGTCACTTCTGAAATGGCTATAATGAAATACCTAATTTGGCCTCCCACCACTTAGACATGGCCAACTGTGTTTGCACAAAACGAGGTCAGGATGAATGCTTGAGCACTTAAACACAAGTCTTTCGCAAAAGTGCCCCAGTCTGCTGTATCACTTGCGCATGTTCGCGGTGTGGTTTGGGGAGGTGGATTATATCCAGCACAGCAATAATAATAGATACATTGTGCTTTTGGTTGCATAGTGGTCGGCTTTTGCTGGAATGACCACATAAGGTACCGCTGCTCCTGGACATTCATTCATTCATTATCTTCCGCTTTATCCTATATTAGGGTCACGGGGGGTTACCCATGCCCATCCAGGGGAGAACGTTTCGGGCGCTGGGCAGATACACCCAGGACAGGGCGCCAATCTATCGCTGGGCACACACTCACACACACAGACATGCACACAAACAAACTCTACATCGGGCAATTTGGAGAACTCAATTGACTTGATCCATGTTTTTGGACTGTGGGAGGAAACCAGAGAACCCGGAGGAAACCCATGCAGACACGGGGAGAACATGGAAACTCCACCCAGAAGGGGATTCGAACCGGGAATCCCTAGCGCTGAGAGGCTAACGTGCTAACCACTAAGCCACTGTGCCGCCCTGCTCCTGGACACTTTATTCAAACACTTTCTTTGCTGCCATTGCTTGTAGGTGTAAGTGTAGTTCATTTTATTGAATACATGGTATTTATCTACCACTAGTTCCTCATCAGTGTTGCTTTGTAACCACATGACTATGTTGGCTAAATGTTGGCTGGAATGTTTCAAGACTGAACGGATATACAGATTTCAGTGTGTCTGTGTGTGTGTATGGTCAAACATCAGCTTATTTCTGAATCACACTAATGTAAATGAGTTCATGTAATGAGATCGTGTATACCACTGAAGGTGAAGTAGTTATGTGATGAATTTTTCATGTTGGTGTTGCATGATTAGCATTTGTGCTCATCTCAGCATACTTTAGAAGCCCTGCTGTAGAAATTAGAGCCCCAGTCAGGCGTCACTGCACCGGCCAGCACTGCATACTGCAGCACTTCAGGGTTTTCGGAGGCGAAAGTCATACATTCTGAAGCAGAATACATTCCCTAATACAGTAGGCATTAAACTGCGGAGGATCTGTTTAGTAGTTAAACTGTTTAGTAGTTAAATTTAGAGCTTGAATGCATTGTTAATACTAGTATTTATGGAAATATGGTTATTAGTAGCATACTGTAGATGTATAGAATAAAAGACCCAGCCACACTAAACAAAACACAACTGGAAATGGAATAAAAGAAGGACATTCATTCATTACCTTCTGCTTAATCCTCTTTATGCGTCGTAGAGGGGTTTTCATGCCAATCGCGGGGGAAGAACATTTTGGGCGCCGGGCAGACACACTCACCAATCTATCGCTGGGCACTCTCAATCACAAAGACACACACTATATTGGGCAATTTAGAGCATTCAATTTACCTTGAATGCATGTTTTTGGACTGTGGAGAACCCGGAGGAAACCCATGTGGACACGGAGAGAACATAGAAACTCAACCCAGATTGGGATTCGAAGCAAATGTGCTAACCACTAAGACACCATGCCAACCAAAAACATAACATTTATTAAAAATAAACATAATAAAATCAATGCATTGAACTCACGCCATTTTAACAACAAAATTTGGAAGACATGTGCCGCCACAACTCAAATTCTTCTTTAGGGTGTTAATGGAAATGGGAATGTAAAAGGGACATCTAGAGGAATTGACCTAATCATGGCCAAGGCCAAACATGGTGAGGCACTGGGGGAAGCCCATCCACCAACTGCTCAACCTGCCAACACCGCCCACATGAGACGAACCTTGTGCACCTTATTAGCACATGTTCAATACAAATACTCACTGACATGATGAAGACTGATGATACAGCCTGACTGCATATTTGTGTGTATTATTGTGGGGTATGTGAAGGGCGACAAGCTGGACCCGACGATGTAAATTATTAACATGTCATATGGTTATGGTTATCGTTGGGCTAGTAGCAGTTATGGTTAAGGCTTGGGAAAGTCTCTGTGAAATAAATGGATGTCTGTGTGTGTGTGTGAGTGTGTGTGTGTGAGAGAGAGAGAGAGAGAGAGAGAGAGAGAACATGCTCTATTGTGAATGCTTGTTTGCTGACTAACTAGCCCCTATGGAGAGGGAGTGATCTCATTTAGCATGACCTGCAGGCGTGTGTGTGTGTGTGTGTGTGAGTGTGTGTGTGTAGGTGTGTGTGTGTCTGTGTGTGTGCATGTTTTGGTGGGTTGGTTGATGATAACAGAACGGTTATTTGCATGTGTACAGACTGAGTTTGTAAGTTAAAATATCAAATAAAGGTAATTTTTTCATTAATTTACAATATTTAATCAATTGTCCTATTAATAATAATGTAAGAGTTGGACAGTAATATCAAATTAAAAAGAAATTACTGATATTTATGTACATTATTAGAATATTATTAGAAGCAGATACCCTTGTCCATAGGCAATCAATCTGTTAATCCAAAATGTAATATATTCTCCACTGAGCCACCTTCATCCCTATAATTTATAGAGCATATATGACTAACTAGTTGATGCTCGTAAATTGGATACACACTAAGTGCCATGCCCTGAAGGGTCGTTAAGAGTGCATTCCTTTACCCCCTGCTTTCTTTCTCAATTTCTTTGTTTTTAGGCTCAATTAAACCCATGCACATGTGAGTTTTTCTGCTTTGCTTTGAAAGATTAAATCAACTCGGACAGGATGCTAAATAATATGTGACACTTCACTGAAAGAAGAGCTGGTGTAAATGTGATTCTGATGGATTTCCTCTTGAACTATGTTAGACTGAAGAAGGCTTTATGCAGAAAATAGCCATGTTTGATTCTGAAACAAACTGCCTTTCCCAGTCTCTTCCTTCAGACAGTCTGTTACATTTGGACTGATCTTTAAAGTCAGCATCACTTATACCTCCCATATCGCATGAACATACACGGTACATTACACAATTTTCATAATGATGTATGAAAAAAGACCATTAAAATGATGGCATGGCTATTTAAATGGTAGTTGGTTGAAAAATGAAAAACACTTAGCCATGCATTCTCCATACATTAAAGTAGATAATACTTTAAGGCTCATTGGCGTTTCACATACATTACATGGACAGATGCATTGGAACACCTATTTTAACATCAGTATATTAAATCCTGCCCAGCTACAAATTCCATTGTCAGTTTTAAATGCTGACATTGTAAAGTTATATTAGATGTATCTAATTAATGACAAATGCAATATTAAGCACAAAAACATGTGTGTGAAACATTGTCACAAATAAGTCCACAATAACTCAAAGTATTAATCTCTTTATGTGTGGACTCTGGATTTATGGATTTTAAAATCTTTATTTTCTGGCACTTTAAAGATGTAATAAAGAAACAGATGAAATATTCATACATTATACTGCAGTGATGGTTCCAATAGAGCAGCCCAAGCTTTCTTATTTTCAATAAATACCCCGGCTTTCTATAGGTCTCTTTTTGTTACACACATTTTTAGGGAAGAGTTAATATTCTAAACTATAAATTAATGAAAAACAGTCCAAATTCTTCTAGATTCACTTCAACTACAACAAGGATAAAGCCTTAAGTGATCACTGCGTAATAATATTGAACTTACAAATGCAAAAAATTTAATTAGCTTGTTGCATTTGTTTCATGCAGATGTAAACCTTGTTCCTCTAATTTTCCGATTATGTTCTTATGGTCTTAAACCTTACAGTGTCTGTAAACTGTCTGTCTTAGACTGATTTTTTTTAACACTTGAAGAAAGATTTATTGGTTGGAACTCTGTAGAAAATTTGTTTGAATTGACTTGTTAAGTGTGTTTTTTTATATATATAATTTTGAATACAATAAATAGTGATGTTATTGTAGCTTATTACTAATTTTAAAGCAATGGAGGCATTAATATTTTTGTGACAAATTTTAAATGTTAAACCATTTTAGTTTAAAATAGCTCAAAAACTGCAAATAACATTCAAGCCTATTTTCAGCATTTATATCATACGTGTTACATATCATCAATCCAATCAGTTGCATCTTCACCCATTTTTATGCATCTTCATCCTTTTTAATATTTTTGGGAACTTTGCAGCAAAGGTTCCTAAACACAGTATGAATACTTTAGTATGCATGAGCTGAAGGGGCAATGTAAACAAGCAAATTATATGAAATTTAAGAGCAGCCACTGTACCATGGCTTACTACACTGTTCAGTGAAAAAGCAATATAAGGCACTTCAAGGGCAGCTGCCCTTCGAATAAAACATCCTTTATCTCACAAGTGCAAATGCTCCCCAAAAATGCCTGCTGTTCATCCTGTTATTGAAGAGCAATGCCTGACTGCACAAGTTCAGCACAGTCCAGGCTTAATAGTTGAGATGCAATAGCAAAGTAACGAAAAAAAGGTTTGATTTTAATGTAATAAAAGTGGAGTTATTCAGGCACATGAAAGGAACGTGAGCGGGCGAAAGAAGAACTCTACGTAAGTGAGACACATTAAAAAGACATTAAGGATGATGGGTAATGGAGCGGGGCCGTCGGTGCGGATTAGCTAATGCTCATCATAGGACGGCATAGGAGTGTGAGTGTAAGTGTAGTTGCATGTACATGTTTGTATGCGTGTGTCCCAGCTCTGTATGTGGAAAAGAGCACCGTACTGTTGGTAGAACATTCCAGTAAGTGCATTTTTAATTGGTGTGTGCAGACATCGGTAGCTAGTGTCCTGTGACACCTTGTCCAATATCATAGGATAAAGTGTGTGCAGCAGGCAGTGCGTAAATAATAAAAGATGCTGGGAGAGATTAACAGTGTGTGTGAGTGTGTGTGTGTGTGTGTGTGTGTGTGTGTGATATGTGCATGATTTGAGACAGGACTATCTGCAGTCTGTGCTCTAGTAGACAAATCCCTAATGAGAGGAACTGCCAGTCAGTGTGTGTGTGTGTGTGTGTGTGTGTGTGTGTGTTTAAGTGCATCGAAGCACATCATTCCAATCCTTCCTAATTTTCGTAATCTTATAAGTAAAATGACACTGATCTGAGCTTTGCACATATTTTACTATGCTCTGCATATTAATGATAGGGATAGGTCCTATCTGCTGAAAAAGACTTATGTGTGTGTGCATATGAGTGTGTGCAAGCGTATGTGTGACCACAAATAATGTCTGTGTCAGTAGGTCAATGTGTATAAGTGTTACTCTGTGTCCACTATGGAGTGTCTGCCATTAAAATTCAGAAATACTCTAACAACTGGCACCCTACAGCATTCAGTAATTTGAAACCTGTCAATGTTTATCTTTCTCTTTATCACATACCTGAATTTCACACATACACCTAAATCCGTACACACCCTTAGTGGATATTTGCTCCAGGGCACCTCAAAGCAAAGGTTATGGAAATTGTGTGTGTGTATGTGTGTGTGTATGTGTGTGTGTGTGGAGGAAAAGTAGGTTGGGACAGACATTTCTGTGTCCTTCCCCATTCATTTATACAAATTAGATTGGGTTCGAGATTATATGACTCATTAGTAGTTTCTTTTATGACTCATTATTAGTTTTAAAAAAACTAATGACTCATTAACTATACCAAGCAATAATTCTTACAGGACCAGGAACAGAAGATTAACCTCACATTCATTGCAGGAGTGCTAGAGACAAAAACTTTGCATTACTTCAAATATCAGGAATTAGAACAACTCTGAAGAGGTGGTGTCATGTTCGACTGTTCAATCACATTTGCACAACTATAATATTTATTAAGTAACATTTGTATAAAAAAAAACATTGAATTTTGGAAAATATTCTTAAACATAGGCGGCACGGTGGCTTAGTGGTTAGCACGTTCGCCTCTCAGCGCTAGGGATTCCCGGTTCGAATCCCCATCTGGGTGGAGTTTCCATGTTCTCCCCGTGTCTGCGTGGGTTTCCTCCGGGTTCTCCGGTTTCCTCCCACAGTCCAAAAACATGGATCAAGTTAATTGAGTTCTCTAAATTGCCCCATATAGAGTGTGTTTGTGTAGATTGTGGCCTAAAGTGGCTTCTGTTGACTCATGTCTATCAGGGGAGAATGTTTTTGGCACTGGGCAATCTATTGCTGGGCACACACTCACTCACATACACACACTATATGGAAACCCACGTGGACATGGGGAGAACATGGAAACTCAACCCAGATTGAGATTCGAATCTGGATCCCCAGTGCTGAGAGGCAAACCATTCCGCCGGCTTCAATTGTTTATAATTATAAGTTAAATTAGTTTAAAAGTTTAATAGTTAGGCGGCACGGTGGCTTAGTGGTTAGCACGTTCGCCTCTCAGCGCTAGGGATTCCCGGTTCGAATCCCCATCTGGGTGGAGTTTCCATGTTCTCCCCGTGTCCGCGTGGGTTTCCTCCGGGTTCTCCGGTTTCCTCCCACAGTCCAAAAACATGGATCAAGTTAATTGAGTTCTCTAAATTGCCCCATATAGAGTGTGTTTGAGTGTGTGAGTGTGTACCCAGCGATGGATTGGCGCCCTGTCCTGGGTCTATCTGCCCAGCGCCTGAGACGTTCTCCCCTGGATGGGCATGGGGAACCCCACCGCGACCCTAATAGAGGATAAAGCGGGAGATAATGAATGAATGAATGAGTTTAATAGTTAAGCGAAGGGTTGAATTGTTTAACTTTAAACCAGAAACATTACACTGGAAAAGGAAAGAAAGAACAAGGAAATTCTATAAATAAACATCACAATGTCAGTAAGAACAGTGAAGCTGATGAAACATAGGCTTCTAAATTAGTATGATTCTAAACGCAACTCAAAATCCAGAACAGACTAACTACCTCAGCAGCTGTAAGAGGAGGGTTTTGTCATGAATCTCAGTCTGTGCATCCCAAACAATGCGTCATATACTGTATATCTGTAATTTTTGGATCTAACACTTATTAAGACTGTAGCAGAACCTAACTCTGCTCCCATCAGGAGCTCAGGTGCAGCTGAAGGGAGTCAAACGAGGCCAGACTGTGACTCAGAACTCAGAATAAAAGAGCATTTGAAAGCATGGCATGAGATACAGGATACATGTTGTGTTCATTAAAGAAGACAAATTTGGCTTCTGAAAAGAAGGTTTAAAGGGGCAGCAAGAAGTTAAGAGGTGTGTGTGCATATTAGAGAGAGTGAAAGAGAGAGAAAGTGTGACAGAAAAAGGAGAAGATGGAGAGGGACACATAAGACTAACAATACAAAAACAGAGAATTAGAGAGAGAGAGAAAGAGAAAAGAAATGTGGACACACACACACACACACAATAAAACAGATGGAAAGGGAGAGATCTGTTCAGTGAAGCAAGGATCAGGCAATACAAAAGTTCTTGCCTGCATTCCTCTGAAGTGTCCATGAATACCCCCCCACACACACACACTAACTGTATGTGTGTCAAAACAGAATTTATTCTGTCTATAATGCAAATGAGATTTTTCTATAATGTAATTTTGTTACAATTTTGTTTAAGTTTGACAGCATATCTGATTTGCTGGTATATTACTCAGAAGACTAAAATCCATATTTCTTTGGGAGCGTAATCCTAGTATGTCAGCCACCTAAAACTAGATTTTTCCACCTATTCAAGTACTGCCAATCGCATAAATCATAGCTATTAGCTAAGCACAAACAACTCAAACTGACTTTGATTTAATCCATATGTTTGAAACAAGGTCCCTTCAGATATTTTGGTTTTCCAATTACCTAAATTCCATTTTGAGTACTTATAAAACCCAAAAATGGGTTTTGAAAAAGAATTGGTCACAAAATCATATTTAAATTCAATGATTAAGTTTTACAACTGCTACTGCAAACTATTTTATTACAAGTAAATTTGATTTTGATTATTAAAACTACACATATTAAATACAACATTAAGAAAGTGATGAAGTGATCTATTTTGTTTACTTTGCTTGCACACTTGATTCTCCACATTTAGCCCATCCATGCAGCGATGTGAAGTGCTCACGCTGGTGAAGTGAGGACACATGTCCAGAGCATTGGGCAGCCTTATACAGAGCACCCAGAGAGAAACTGAACAGGGACTTTAAGGTCACATGGCTGGTTCCTTAACCACAACCTTACAACTGCCCCATTAAAGCTTGTTATAACTAGAAGTGTAGATTAACTGAACATAAAGTAAGTATAAAGTATTATGATTAATAATCCTTCAAATCAAATGTGATTATTTACTTAATAAAATGAGGTCAGCAATTAAATCCATAGCACATGGTGAATGTTTGGCTACCCCACCTATGTCTACAATCACACACCTGCCCATTTGGCGTGATCTGAGGAAAGTCTGTGTGGTGAGTAAAGGCTTTCACACAATGACCAGTCTGTCTGTATCCATGTAAGGTGAACGAAAGTTTTCGTTTCTGCAGAGTTTTACAATTTCTAGGTGTCTTGCAATATATTGGCAGGTATTTCTCCCAAATATGGTTGAGTTAGAGTGTAGAGCAGTTTGAAGCACTAATATGTTGGCTTTTGGACTTTTTTGCTCAGCCAAGTTGTCAATTTGCTTGCAGCAAGTGTTTCACGACACACCTGTTTAAAACACAACTTTTCCAAAAAGAGAGAAAAATAAATAGGAAAATTAATCTTTATAAACCCCCAAATGATACCTGTTCTGTGATGGTCCTGAACAAAAGGGAACAGATAACCAACAGGAAATAAAAAAAAAAAGAAAACAGATGAACTACAGTCTGTAATTGTAAGACTACTAAGTCCTTCTATATGGTAAGTGCAGGAAATAGACAATGGAGCAAAAAGGAGATGTATCCAAACTTTTTACTGGTACTGTAAGCTGTTTTCAAAAGACATAATTTATATAATCTATATATAATAATCTATTAGGGAATTTTGTTTCTTGTCAAAACTATACAGCAGCACCAAAGCATAGGTTGTTTCTGCTCTTTGTTCCTGGCAATACAGGAAAACCTTTTTTTTCCTTCATCAAATATAAACTTTCAAATATAAAAAAAGTAGTAGTATTGTTGTTCTATTACACTTTACATTTTTAAAAACTTTTTAGTCCTATACAATGAATATCCGGGTAAAAACTTGGCAAAACAAACAACTAAAAGAAAAACAGAAAGAAGTAAAAAGAGTGACGGCAGGTGGAAAGGAGGGAAGGCAGTAAGGAGGAAGCAAAGGGAGCTGGCCTGGAACAGCAGCAGATGTAAGAGTGTAATTAAATGTCCATGCTGACAGAGGACTAATGGAACGAGATGCAGAAACACCATCATGGTGCATGAGCTTGTGTTAATGCTGTTGGTTAACATATGCTTTTGTTTTGGATCAGATACCTTGGTACCTGCACTTTTAAGCATCACATTACTAGTGTTTTTTTTTTATTATTCTTTTATTACAGTGTGACCGCGTGTTTGCGCGAGAGTGGGCATGTGTATATTGCAACGGTGATTTCCCAGGTGGGTGTTTCTGTGAAAACCATAAATGGCCCACCTGCAGATGTCATCTGGTGTTAGAAGTGGGAATGCTGCCTTACCTGAAGTATGTGCGTGTGAGTGTGTGGATGTTAAAACTATCTATCACGTTCTGTTCTACATAAAAGAAGGGGATTTCTGCCTTTTTAAATAAGCCCACTTTCCAATGAAAAGTGAGCTAAGTGGCTGCATGTCAGGAGCTTCAGATGTGGGACTGCAGTAAAGGTGGTGCAGGGTTAATAGTGGAGATGATAAAAGAGCTTTTCCATCTGCTCTTGGTCATGGCTGTGTGTGGTTTGATACACGCTCTTAATGTGGCTTCTGTTTAAAGGAAATGATGCATATGACCTTTAACGACAAGTGGCTACATGTATTTTTGATAAATTAAAGGGTGATAAAGTTAACTTTATGCATATGTACAGACAGCATAGCAACCTCAACACTTTTACTAATAAAAGTGCAGGATTTAGAATCTGAGTAGGTCTGCTGTCTAGTCACATTATCACTTATTGAGTGTGTGTTAGAGAGAGAGAGAGAGGGGGGGGTGTGCATGCAGCATCATTAGTTTAGTACCAGAGGCCTTGACGGCTTCCCTGCGGCATGCCTTAGCACTGCAGGCCAGCCCAACACTCACTACCTGTCATCTTTAGTTTGCTTGCAGTGTGAAACTCTGACATTTTTTACAGCAGTCGGATCTGCATATGGGATGTGCGCTGCAGGAAGCAATTCGTCCAGGGTTTTAAAAAAAAGCAAGGTGAAAAAAGGGAAAAGAAATGACAGGAAACTGCGCAATCAAACTAAAGGTTCAAAGCTTGGTGGTTTATTGACAGTTATGCTTTATAATGTGCTTATGTATACCCAATAAGAACATGTAATGTACCTGTAATATTCATTTGCATCATTGTTAGTTGACTCATATTAAAATATTTACTACATGGCCATAAGTATGTAATCATTGCTATTCACTTGAGTATTTATAGTAGCAAAGTTTTTTTTTTTTTTTTTTTTTTCTCCTCCATTACGAAACTGGTGTAATTTGGGTGGTAATGCAATGACACTGATGCGGTGATTTTAGTGCTGCTGTAGTTTCATTTAAGCACCTCAGTGACACTGCTGCAATAGGAATAATACACAAACCAAATAATACCTGCTCTGCATGGCTCTATTGGCATCCTGACCCTTAGAGAACAGAGTAAAGGGGATGTACACAGTATGTACTGTAGTCCACAAACAGATCGACTACAGTCTGGAATTTTAGAACTACAAAGTTCATATTTTTGGTAAGTGGAACTAATAACATGGACAATAAGAGGAGCAAAAAGGTAGCGTGTCCAAACTTTTGACAGCTCCTTCTTTTAGCAACAAATCTTAGATTTTCAGAACATAAACATATCGCCTAACTAGTATTTCCTTTTTTAATGATAAAATTAAACTTTGTAAAACTACTTATTTTTGGACTTTTAACAGTGCTGAACATGTGGAAGAAACAAGACAGAAAAAAAGAAAGATGAAACAAAGCAATCGGATTGACCTTGGTTTAATTAGTGTCATTGCCTCTAGAATAGCCCTGTCAGTCATTTCTAATCACACCTCAGGGTGGCTTCACGGCATGTCTGTGTTTGTGTGTTTCTGTCTTAATCTAAAGTCAAAGGACTCTGATCAGATAAAGAATATTAGTGCAAAAGACCAGCACTAAACTAAGCTCAGATAATCCACCTAAATAAGTATTGTGTAAACACAAATGATGTATGATAAAAAGAATTAAGTGAGAGAGGGATGTGTTTGTGTGTGTGTGTGTGTGTGTGTGTGTGTGTGTGTGTGTGTGTGTGTGTGTGTAAAACCTCTTTGTGTGTGTAAAACCTCTGGCACTTAAGTAGGGGTGGAGGATGCTCACTTCACAGATACAAAGGATTAATAATGATGGGGATTAACTTTAGAATGGAGTGACCGACCGAGAGAGACAGAGCGAGAGTGTTAAAAGGTGTTCCTTTTAAACTCTTTCTCTCTGCCCAACTAATTAACATCATGAAAGCTATTTCACTGCTAAAGTTTAGCACTTCTACAACAAAAATACATTAAGCAAGCTTTTTATTTCCTATATATTTATTTAAACGTTTTATTTTTAGTCAAAGTTATTTGGTTTAGCTGAAATATTACATGTCTGCTAAACTTCAAAGCTAAACAATCATCAGTGATAATGAGTGAAACCAAAAATAAATACATAATTGATAAAATACTTAAACAATGAAAAACGATTATTATGACGACATATAGCTGTCACCTGTCAACAGAAATTATTGCAGCCTGAAGTCAAATCCATCATATAAATGTTGTCTTGGGTCATTGACCAATTTACTACAAGAACTGTAGTGAGGGCCATGTGTGTGACCCAGTGAAGGTTGCTGTGGTGATAATCACCCTTTCAGTGCAGGAATTTGTTTTATGTCGTGTTGCATTGTGGACCGTGGCCTGAAGATTAGCTATGGCTGTTATGGTCAACAGCATATATACATACGCACACACATAAATAAAAATTTAGAACTGCAGTAGTGTAAGAGCCCATAAACAATATTCACACAAAATATAATTCTAAAGTCATTTTGTTTACCTCTTTTTAAAAAAAATGCAAATTATTTATATAATTGTCTTATAAAGACACTTTTTTCTTATTGAAAGTTGTAACTGACAGTAAATTTTCCCCTCTGAATTTAATAATGTCTGCTTCACTTACCATATAGGGCTTTGTAGTTTTACGATTACAGACTGAACATCTGTGTTTTTTTTTTTTTACTTTTAGTCCCGTGTTGTTTTCTGTTATCTATTGGTCAGGACCATCATACCGGTATACCGGTATACATTGGTATACCGGTAATTGTATTTGGGTGGTGGTTTGTTTATTGTTGGTTCTGCAGTGACACTGATGTGGTGAGTGCAGCAGTGCTGCTGTAGTTTCATTTCTCCACCTCAGTAACACTGCTGCGATAGGAAAAATGCACCGACCAAATAATACCTGCTCTGCGTGGTACTATTGGGGTCCTTACCTTTAGAGAACAGAGCAAAGGGGATGTACACAATATGTATTGAAGTCCAAAAACAGATGGACTACAGTTTGGAATGTAGAACTACAAAGTCCATCTGTACAGTATGTGGAACTGATAACATGGACATTTAGTGGAGCAAACAGGGGGTGTGTCTAAACTTTTGCCTGGTTCTATAAAGTAGGATGGAAATGTAAAGTGACATGCTTTGCACCACTGCTAGTTGACTCATCAAAATATTAACTATACGGCAATATGTAAGTGTTCCTATTTACTTGTGTACTTTTGTCAAAAATCAGGTTTTTAGCGATTCCTAAGAGCTAATAAGTAACAAATGATGCAACATATTCTACTTGTGCCATGGTCATGTGGACTGTTGAATGATGTCCCTGGAGTGATGCATCCATCTTGTAGTCTGCCAGTCAGAAATAATGGTCGAAAGCTATTTGTGATGCTTTGGGCTGGGTCTCTACTCCCAGCAGATGAAAAGATTAATGTTACAGCATGCAATGCCCTTCTGCATAATTGCGCCTGTCCAACTTTGTGGCACCGGAGCGCATCTGACATCGTTTTGTTTTTCCAGCAAGGCCATGTAAACTATGATTCATAAAAATCAAACAATATTAAAACTAAGCTCTTATGATGGTAATAATGTGAAACATCATTAAGCTAACCTACAGCTTTGAGTTTTAGAAACATGCTAGGGTTTAAATATTCGAATGACTTCAGCACGTATTTATGTACAGCTCTGAATCTCCAAGCATTTTGGCCAAAGAAGGAATTTCATTGTCATCATGTAGGTTTTGAGAAACTCTCAGTTAACAAGATGTTTGATGAATCAGCTTTATGTTGACGTCATGTTAGTTTGTTTAAAACAGTGGGATGCTGCAGCCAGGGGCTACATCTTATTACTCTAAGAATGTACGTGTCTGTTTACTTGCATGTGCTGGGTGTCTTCGTGTGTCTGCACATGCAGTACACAGCTGTGTATGTGGTGGAATTATTTATAATTTCATGTGGTGGTATTATCTACAATTTCTAACACGACTTCCTCTCACCCTCCAGCACTAATTCATATTATCTAATTTGTCACAGAGTTTACAGTAACACTGCACTGTGTCTAATTATTATAATTATGGTTGTTCAATGATGAGTTTTAATCATCTATGTGAAACATAATCTAGGCTTATACTTACTGAAAAGAAGGAAACTTTTCTTGTTTGTCAGCTCTTTCATGTCTTGTTCTCTTAAAGTCCTTTGAGGTTTTAGTTAATTCCTGGCAACTCTGAAACTGTGCCCATGCTTACACACACAATTCAGGATATACAGTATGATGTTTTTTTGTGAATGTGTATTTATCACAATGTGAGATATTCTTTACCTTAGCTTGTACCAATTCATTGCATTTACATGGTTATGATAATGACAGTTATGTTTAAGTCACTGTGAAATTAATGGAAGTCTATGTAATATCACTACAATAAAATAAGTGTGGGTGTGTGTAGTTTGGCTGACAGCTGCGATACTTGGCCTATAAACTCAATATTGTGCACAGCGGCAAGAAACAGAGAAATATCTTCTCGAGGTTTAGCATATTTTATTGCCTTTATTTTATTTTATTTCCTCTCCTGTCCTTATTCTTGACTTGAGTTTGTTATTGTACATGTTTATACGTATGTACTTTTAAAGGTGTCTTGAAGAATTTGGGGCTGAGATCATCACTAGAAACACATGGCCATTTGTCGAGACTTGATTTTGTCCTTTCATTGGATTTGCTCAGAGGTGTTTACTCAGATCCCAGTGCCCATATTCAGAGTTGTGCATATTACTTTATTAATATTATAACAATTATAAAATGGGTAGTTTCAGTCCTTAAATCTGATTGGCTGAGCCATTTGTGCAGCCATAACATTATTTGACCATAATGCACAATGCCTGATATACAATACATTATTTTAAATCATGTTCCATGAATAGAAATACAGATTAATATAAATAATAAGTCGATTCCCGATAACATTTACTTTAAATAAACGGATTAAATTACATGGCAAATGTCCAGTTTATTAACAATGTGGTTTTCAGGAAACACATTTATGAATCAAACCTTGTTTTTTTTTTCCATTATAGTGGGTTTATAAGTGTGTTTTATAAAAGTACGCCTCTTTCTCATAATTTATTTACAATAATGCACAACCTAGAGTGCCTTAGTGCTGTATTAACCCTACTTAGAAACTCAAGTAATTCAGATATTTGTAACCTTCATCTGCATATAAGAGTAATTACTAACTGTTTTAATTTTTTTGTCCATGCATGTAATTTGTGCTGCGGGTATGGCTCACAGTATGCTGATAATATATATGAGCTCCAGGACTCAACAATGTGAGACAGAACTGCAAAAGGCAAAGGTTCGAATCCAGATCCATGTTGAAGTTTCCATATTCTCCCCTTGTCTGTGTGGGTTTTCTCGGGTTTTCAATTTTATTCACGTCTTGCATACTGCAAATAACACCTAATAATACCTTAGATGTGCATATGACCCCTATAAATAGGACACTCCTGCACATTGGATAAAAAGTTGGGTGCCCAAATAATATAATTAATAAAATTAATAAAAACTTTTTTTCAAAATTTGGCCGATATTTAAGTTGAGTATTTCTTTCCTTGAAGTAGGAATCTCCCTATGATTCATTGGTCATTGAGACGAGAAAAACACACAAAGCAGTGAGGTTGTGCTGTATCTGTAGATGTAAAGGAACTGCTTCTCACAGTGGAAAAGAAAGAAAAAGACAGTGTTTCAACTAAAACGGTAAGTTTCCTCTCCCTCCTTTTCTTTCCTGGGACAGGCTTGTGAAAGTGTACCCCTGCTTTTGTGGGAGAAAAATCTGCTGATCACCTGCTGTCTCTCTCTCTCTCTCTCTCTCTCTCTCTCTCTCTCTCTCTCTCACACACACACACACATACCACTCTCTCTCTCTCTCTCTCTCTCTCTCTCTATCTCTCTTTCTCTCTCTCTCTTTGCCCTTTCCCCTCCCTGTGTGAGTAAGAACCCTGCCTCTCTCTTTTCTTTCCTCCTCATTCTTTCTTTTCTTCTTCACTTCGTGTCGGGAGGTCTGGCCTGCTGGGCGGAGGCCAGACGAACTACCCAGAACAATCATCTCTTTTCTCCTTCCCTTGCTTTACTTCGGCCTCTCACTCTCTCAAGCCTTGGCCTCTTGCTCTTGCTCTTTTTAAGACCCTTGCTTTCACATGTTGCTGCCTTGAACCAAAAAAGGCTTATGACATAGTAATTACCCCTCTTGTCTTTCTTTTTCTCTCAATATATCAAATTAACTTCAATTCAGAGTTTGTTTTTGTTCAGAGTTTTTTGCATAATTGTAAACAAATCGCAGGAATGAGCTATAACATATCTAACATCTCTTTCCTGTGATTTACTCACAATAATGCAGAACCTCGAGTGCCTTTTTGCTTTTCTAAAATTGTTACAATCACACTATTATTAAAAAAAAATACAAGGTTTGATTCATAAATGCATTTATTGAAATATTCTTCTGCCATGTAATCTAGTCCGGTTTTTAAAGTAAAGTAACTTGTTTGCTGAGTTACAGGATACCATTTTCTCGAACAACCAAAAAATACCGACATGTAGCAATATTACAGAACACAGTTCATAAAAAACTGCCACAACAGGTTTAGTGCTCATCGAGAATCGGCTTGCTGTTTATTTTAATCTGTATTTCCTTTTATGGTACATGATTTAAAATAATGGAATTTAAACCATGCATTGATAACAACGTGAAGCAGTCGCAACTTCCCATTTTATGTCTTTATATAGAGGACAGACTTGTAGCTGGCTCTCATTTATCTCCCTTGCTCATTGATTTATATTATTACATTTTTTTTATTTAAATTTTTTTTTTTGTTTTGCTTTAATTTATTCCTCATTAATACCTAAATCTCTTCATGATGTCCTTTATTGTTTTTTTGCTTATTGTCTACCTTTTTGTAGGATATTTGTAATATTGTTCTTCTCTGTATAGCCAATTGTTATAACCAAAATTTTGGCAAAATAAAGGAACATATATTCTTTACTTTGAAACTATTTACCATTTTGGAATAACTTTTAATTTTAACATCATGAGATGCAGTATTATCTTTTATCATGGCACACCACACAATTGTGCAATAGTTAATAAAAATGTAAACTGATGTAATTTAGGTAATGGCATTTCTGCTGAGAAGGTCTGAATGTCTCTCCCCGTGTCTCTTTCTCTTTACTTTAAGCTTCCTTAAACACGGTTTATGTGATATGTAAATAGATAAATTAGTCTCACCTCTTGATGGCTCATGTGTGTAGTCTGGTTTTCTGAGCTGCAGTAGTGTCCTCATGTCTAACCACTAGAACAGTTAGTTCATTGTCTCTTCACCTTCTTATATCGAAAGCACAAATTCACAAGCTCCATTGGGAAACACAAATGCTTACTATAGCTGTATTGGTGTGAAGAGGTTTTGTACAGATTTAAATGGTCTAAACATCCATTGTGCAGTGTGTGTGTGTGTGTGTGTGTGTGTGTGTGTGTGTGTGTGTGTGTGTGTGTGTGTGTGTGTATGAAAGAGATACACAGAGTGAGGCAGAATCAGCCTTGACTATAATGAAAATATATTGTGAGTCTGTGCTTAAATAGGTGTGAAGGACAGAGGGATGTATTTGCTCTTTCATTTCTCTCATGTCAGTAATAGTGTCTCTCTCTCTCTCTGTCTTTCTCTCTCTCTCTCTTTCTCTCTCTATCACTCTCTATATCTCGTTCTCTCTTTCTTGCTTTTGTTTGTGTGTGTGTGTGTGTGTGTGTGTGTGTGCAGGGGCACACAAGTGGTCTTGGCCTTGATATTTGGTGTAATGAGGAAACAATGGCAATTTATTCAATCCTACTCTGTGGAGCTATACACACACACACGCACACACACATGCACACACACACACACACACGCACGCACGCACACACACACACACACACACACACACACACACACACACACACACACACACACACACACACACACACACACACATACCTATGTAGCAATTCAGTTGTTCCTAACTATGATGGATTCCTAAATTACTTTTCAATCTTTTAGAGAAATGAAGAAAGACAGACAGCTAGGTTCAATTCCCAGGCAATATTCTTACTAAGTTTGCATGTTCTCCTCACATGTGCATGCTTTGTCCAGCATCCAATAGCTTCAGCTGCCTATGTCCAAAAAGATAAAATAAAGATATTAACTTGTCTCAACCTGTGAAATTGTCCATGAATGTGATTGTGTGTCTGCACTGTAATGGATTGGAGAACCATATGGAGTGTTTTACCTGCCATTCACACTATGAGTGTTGGATTAGGTTTCATAATAATGGGTTGGAAAATAGTTAGTTAAGATAGTTAACAGACAGACCATTGCTAATATATTGAAGAGCCAAAACAGGGAAAACAGACAAGAAAGTAGTATAAGAGCAAAGACTTTGTCTTTTGGAACAGAATGTACAACTGTTCCAACTTAACGATAACTCTATCAATAGTTGTGTCTTATATTTTATTGACAAAAATGGCAACAAATATTTCAATAAAAGCCCACAATGCATTGGAGACAATGACAGAATTGGAGACAATGACAGAGTTAAATTAAATTTATTTTTTCTTTTTAAATTAATATTTTTTCTTGCTTTAAAAAACACTGAAAGTTCAGGAACATGTTGCACTTTTGAACTTTAGCTAATCTAGCTAATCTAGCTAATTTAGCAGCTAATCACATCTCAAAGCAATTGCTTTTTCTGTTCAAGATCATAAACTAAATTATTACTGAAACAAAATTAAACACTTTAAATTTGTCTCAGTGTCAGAACGAAGACTACATTTTAAACTGTTGTTAAGATAAGCTCTGCAAATAACACACACATTCACAGCGAGAAAGACCCTCATAATGGGCAGTAATCTGCTAAACTAGACCACTAGACCAGACCGTGTGATTTATTGCGGCCTGGCATTATCTTTTTTTGGGCACTGTGGTTCAGCGAGGCATTCTGTGGCCATGGCAGAGACCCAGGGGTGATCTCTCTCTCTCTCTCCCTCTCTCTCTGTGTGTGTGTGTGTGTGTGTGTGTGTGTGTGTGTGTGTGTGTGTGTGTGTGTGTGTGTGAGAAATTAGCTTGCAAAATAATGTAACTCAGTTTATGAGACATTAATATATATATATATATATATATATATATATATATATATATATATATATATATATATATATATATATATACTGTATATTGAAAACATAAATGTGAGCTTATCTTTCAAATCAAACTTTCATGCTGAACCAGTCTGTGTGTATCCATTTAATCGTGCTCAACCATTTGATACTCTATAGACCATTTTACAAAAATTCACACTTATAGAGTGTCATGGTGGAGATTTTTCAATAGGTAGGTCGCCAAAACTTCCTCAATCATAAGAGAGGTCAATATACTGACCTACTAGATTTTATATTCAATTTGATCATCGATGTTGGGAAATGGGAAATAATTCAAATGAAACGGTATGTAACTTAAAGAGCAGGGTTGGAAACCACTGCTGTATAACATTTTAAAATAACTTAATTATAAACTAAATTATATTATAGGTGTAGATGTTCTCTCAGAACAGAAAGAGTTAGGATGTGGTTTTAACACTCCTTTTTTGCTTCTTTTCTATTTTAGTCTTAAACACATCACCTCATTTGGAGCACTGAAGTAAACATACTTCACCAAAGCCAAGAAACCACCAAGCTCCCAGCAACCACTAACAGCCTGTAACTGGCTGGTACATCCCAGCACTGTGAAACTCAACTCTGCTTAAAATAAACACCACCACTCACAAAGATGATGACAATGATGATAATGTTGATGACCAGCACTCTTATGGTCACGGTCAGCTCACTGTCCAGCACTTCATCATTCCCATCTTCTACCTCTTCATCTTCATCCCCAAGGATGAAGCTTTCCCACAAAGGTGTGTGTGTGTGTGTTTGTATTAGGGATAAATAATTTTACATTTGTAAGAAATTCATTTATCTATCTGTTATTATTGTCTAATTTTATCTTATGTTTCAGATTTGCAGCAGTTTAATGGAGTGAAGCGCTTTGAATTGGACCGATCATGTTGTTTCAGTGCATTGTTGTTGGATGAGGAGAGGGGACGGCTCTTTGTAGGAGCAAGAAACTATTTGTTGTCACTTAGCCTGGACAATATTTCCAAACAAGAACAGAAGGTATATCAAAAACAATAAAATAAAAGTTGATAAAGCATAATACTGTGGGGAATATCAGCAAAATAAATATTTGTATACAAAGAAATACAAGATTATGCAGTTGGCCTTTTTATAAACCAGTGAAATACTAGCAGTAGTTGTCATCAAATAAGAATATAAATCTGGTAACATCTTCTTTAAATCCTGTATTTATAATGTATTATGAACACATCAATTAAGTTTTTCTTAAATATTCATAATGCTTTATAGCACTTGTCTTAAGCCTAGATGTTAATAACCACAATCATAAAGTGTTATAAGAATAAGGTTAAAATTGTTCTTTATAGATGTTGACAATATTTCTTTCATTAAGTAAGAATGTCTTATTCAAAGTTTATATTATAATGCATTACGTCAGCTTGTGTTACAAAGCCTTATGACATTTTGTTATAACACTGATTATGAACATTGTGCATTAACACAGGCTTATGACAAATGTTCTAAAGTGTCAAATACTATGTAAAGCTTTATGAATGTGCTTATAATATATTATGAATACTGAATTCAAAGAAAATGTTACCAAATATCAGGAAATCCATAAATCAAAAATAAATAAATTCTAACTTTTATCTTCTGATTACTTTATACATGGTGTCCAAAACCATGTCATTACCTTTCATGGGGGTCTATAGGATCTCATCTGTCTGACCTCATTTTTTTGACTTATTGACCTGAAATGATTCTATTGTGGGTAGTAAGCTTCTGTGACACTAAAACACCCCCCATATAACCCAATGACCAAAGGAGAAGTAGGGAGGATGCTTTGTTATCTAAGTTACTTTTATATGGTTATTGTTATTTAAAATGGTCACCTTTCATCAAAGACCATAGATAATGATCTGTGACTGGGGAATAAAGTTGTGGGTGCAGGTGGCAGAAGTAATGCAAAAGCTATAGAATTGAGTAAGCTGAAGGTTTTATTGCAAATCCCAAATGATTGAGACCTTTAAACTAAAGGTAATGCTTGAGAATGCACTATGATAAATACATTTATTAGTAACAATAATTAGAATCAAACAATTTAAACTGTTTAATCCAAATTTGCTCCAGAGTCACTGTTGGGAGTGTGAGAATCTACCAACATATTTAACACTATAAAGATTTGGTAACAGGTTTAAATCTCTTGCATCTGCCCTTTTCCATCTTTTACCCTTGAAAATTATAGTTGATCCCATGGATTTGCACAGGTTTAAGGGGATCTTTCTTTCAACCTCAGTCAGCATTCTAGTTGATGTATAATGACTTAAAGGTGAAATAGACCATAAGAGTGCTGATAATAAAGTGATGGATTGTCATCAGTGCAAAAAGACAGATGAGAGATGAGGTCACTGTGGAGGGCAAAAGAATTTCTGCACACATGCGGACGCACACATATACATTTTACTTGTACTATCTGTGTGTGTGTATGAACATGCACATCTATATGATAGGGTATGCATGCAAACACCTGTGTGTGTGTGTGTGTGTGTGTGTGTGTGTGTGTGTGTGTGTGTGTGTGTGTGTGTGTGTGTATTGTGTGTTTGGCAGGAAGGGGGTAGTGTGCGCATGTGTTGACGTGAGTGCATGTGCGCACGTGTGGACCCTCCAGACATGTGTTTTACGTACAGGATGCCTAGAGAGAATGTCCCTCTGGCTACTGGACATGTCAGACCTTGACTGGGTCATGGCCTTTACCTGAATTCCATCCTAACATCTGCACCCCTCCTTTTTTTCTCAGATCTACTGGCCAGCACCTGTGGAGTGGAGGGAGGAGTGTAACTGGGCAGGAAAAGACATAAATGTAAGTTTAACCCATTCGGGTACTTAAGCAGTGGCTTCCAGCTTGCAGCCTTAAGGCAGTTTGTAGTTTGTAAATGACACATGGCCCTTTATATTTCCTGTCATTGTTTTAATTACATGCATTCTAAATGTATCTATTGGACATATGTATAGCCAGTGAGACCTACTTTTAGTCACTATTGTGAAAATAAGGATCGATAACTCAAATATGAAAAATAAAGCGATTATAGTCATTTCAAATATACACACACAAACTGTATTTTCTATCACAATTAAATCAGAGGGCGGCACGGTGGCTTAGTGGTTAGCACCTTCGCCTCTCAGCGCTAGGGATTCCCGGTTCGAATCCCCATCTGGGTGGAGTTTCCACGTTCTCCCCGTGTCTGTGTGGGTTTCCTCCCACAGTCCAAAAACATGGATCAAGTCAATTGAATTCTCAAAATTGCCCCATATAGAGTGAGTGTGTGCCCAGCGATGGATTGGCGCCCTGTCCTGGGTCTATCTGCCCGGCGCCCGGGATGTTCTCCCCTGGATGGGCATGAGGAACCCCACCGCAACCCTAGTAGAGGATAAAGCGGGAGATAATGAATGAATGAATTAATTAAATCAGACTCTACCTGATGGTTTTAGGGTACTAATCCTTACATTCATTATAGATAAACTGATAAATCAGTGAAATTTAATAAACTTTGGAGTTACATACAAACATTGGCCAGTCTTAGCCATTAGGGCTTGTAAGTTCTTTAAATGTGGGTTGTAGTAGCTTTCTGGTTGAAGACCCTCTTTACACTTTCATCTACTTTAAAGGAGCAATCTGTGCCAGCTGTAGGTGGTCCTTTTAACTTCTTAATAATGCTTTTAACAATGCAGAGTGTCACATTCTGTCTCTTGTAATGCGGGAATCACAAAATAGGCTGATGTTCGGGAGCAATGAAGGTTTAATGTTCTAATGCAACGTGTAACACAAAAATCACGCACAACGATAACGTAAATTAAAATTACGATAAACAAGACTAGAAAAAGAGATAATTCATACAACATAGAGTAATTAACCCAAATAAGCAATACCAATAAAACAAAGACAAAACCACTGTTAAAATAATAACCATAAAAATCAATAAAAAAGTGCAGAGTGCATTTAAAATCTTTTGTAGAATTTATTCTTACTAATAAATTTTAAGGAATAATGAGTGTAACAATCTCTTTCATTAACATATTGGACAAAAAGCAAATTATGTATATGATAACAGTAATAAACTATATAAGTCACAACAAATTAAAATTGTACAATGCTCAGAATACGGTGGCCTCTTAATATCCATATATCACAATAACCCTTACAAAATCATTCAAACTTTTTGATTTATTAAATTTACCCCACTCTGTGGCCAATTAAACACAAAAACATTCATTAATCTCATCTCATTATTTTCCTCTTGATTCTCTACAAAGGTTGGTTGGGGGTTTTCCATGGCCATCCAGGGAAAACGTTTCAGGCAGGGCGCCAATCTATTGCTGGGCACACACTCACTCACACTCACTATATGGGGCAAATTAGAGTTTACCATGAAAATGTTTTTGGACTGTGGGAAAAACCAGAGAAAACCCACATGGAAATAAGGAGAACATGTAAATTCTACCCAGATCAGGATTTAACTACTAAGCCACCGTGCTGCTTACATGCATCACTCATTTACTTAAATTGCTGATTGATTTGATCCTGTTATATTTTGTCTTCTTTTTTTCCCACTACAGTCTCCTTGTCTAAACACTTGACTTTAAAAACTTGCACAAACACTCATTTTACCCCCACCTTCTACCCCCTGCTAATTGAAGTTGTAAACTCATTGGCATTCAAATAAGGGAGAGATGAAATAAAAAGTGGAACACGGAGCAAAAGAGCACCCCCGCTCTAGCTTAATTTGATGATGATGGAGCTGAGCGGCCCTTATACACACACTTCATGGGGTGCAGTAAGCTTAGAAAGCGACCTTTGTTCTTGAGGATGCTTGGGTGATGGATTATATGCGTGTGCGTGTGTGTGTGTGTGTGTGTGTGTGTGTGTGTGTGTGTGGCAGTGTTGTGCAAGTTACTGAAAATAAGAAAATACATACAGTTACCACAAGTAGATACTTGTAATAAAACTAACTAGACAATCTGGAAGTCAACACGAATTTTTTTTTTTTTTGGAAATAATGCCACTTATAATTGTATGTGTGCACAAATTTGTATTTCTTTGTACAATTATTTATATATATATATATATATATATATATATATATATATATATATATATATATATATATATATATATATATATATATATATATATAAAAACACACTATTTTTTATGTACTGCATCTTTCAGTATTTTTAGAGCAAGTACATGAGTAGCATCAGTATAAACTCCACTTTAAAAACTCTAACGAGATGAATCAGCCTCTAATATGAAAACAATAATAATATTTTGTTAAGCCGGAGGCAGTTTGGAAATAATTGCCATGAATGACTGAGACTAAACAAGAACCCCTTTGGCACACAAAGATCAAAGAAGTGTTTGGGGCAATTGTGTAGTCTTGTTTCCAAGCATGAAAGGTAATTCATCATCTTCCTTTTGATCATTGCTTGTCAAATGTCATAAAACAACTTCATTAATCATACAAAGTAGTTTATTGTGCTATTTTGAGTTCTGAATGTGTGTAATTTATTTACAGAGAACATAGAATTCTAAATCATTGTTATTAATGTATACATACAGAATTATGCAGAACTTTGGGTCACCTTTGGTCATATTTCTTCTAGAAAAATTATATATAAATAAACTTGTTCCTATTTAGGGGTTGAGGTAAATTGTCATATTTTAAGTTCATATATTCACATTAATAGCACTGATGGGTAAAGTGAGTAACAGTGACAGTATAACAGTGCCACCTGAAAACCATCAGTACAATTTAGAAACACAGGCTATGAGGTATGATGAGTTTGGTGAATTTGACTAGTATCAAAGTGCATCTCCAAGACAGATTTGTTCCTAAATTAGATTAGATTTAGTGTTGTCATTACACATGTAGCAGTTAAAAAAGCAACAGTATACACAGAGATGGTGGTTGTATAAACATAATATACAGGTGTCCACTGCGCCGATAACAGGCCAGAAATCAAAAGAAACCAGCATGTAGACCATCAAAATGAGGGTGATGACGGTAGTCTAATGCTCTGGACATTTTTGGAACCTGGCATTATTGTGGATGGCACATTAACAATTATTACCTGCCTTAACAATGTTGCAGACCAAGTTAGTGCAAAGTGCTTACTGAAGCAGGAACTTTAAATTAATGGCTGATCCATGTATATAAATATGGCAATTAAACTAACTATATTGTTAACCAATTACAACTCCACTTAAAATGATTAGGTTAACGAGATGCATTAAAGCAGAAAGTGTATAATATCCACATAAAATGAGTAGCATTTTCAGCTTTAAACCACTTTCAGTCGAGTCTGTGTAAATGGAAGAAAATACCCAGGTATTAAAGCTAGACAAGAATAGAGCATTATGTCATTTTCTAAGCAGACTATTTAATCTTATCCTAAAGAACCTTGAGAACAGACAACCTGCAAAATCAGAAAGAACAGAAGACAAACAGAGTGATACGTTAGAATTTATAGACACAACTGAAAAAAGGTTGACAGTAAAAGCAAGGTAGAAGAAGTTGTGATTGAAATAAAACACATGGTGTTTTTAACACTGTATCCTCTTTTGGAAAGAAAGTGCTTTTTTTAGAAAGCTTGTTTTGACCACAGTGTTTGGAGCTTTTTTAGCTTAACATTTATATGTGCTGCAGTCCACATTACGACAGTAAGCAGAAATAGAGACAGTTCATTTTAACACATTCTACGAATCTGGTATTAATAATGCTTAATATATACATTAATAAAGCTTAACCATGTTCATAGCCACACTTATAAAGTGTTATAAGAATATGCCATAAGGTTTATAACACAATGTGGAATAATAAACTTTAAACTCTATATTTAATTTTATATTTTTTTATATCAGTTTTTATATGCACAGTGTATCAAAAGTCCATCAATACTACTGTGTCTGATCCAATCATACAAGCACAGTGTCACTGCACTGTTGATAATCCACCTCCAACCAAATAACACCTCCCTCTGGTGGTCCTGCAGGGGTCCATTTCAGAGCAGAAGCTTGGGGGCAGAGAAACAGACTACAGTCAGTAACTGCAGAACTATGAGTATAGGTTGTATACATGAAATTAGCATCAAAAAGGTATTCGAACATTCCATTTGGTTGGTAATGTGTCTAAATGGATCTATGAATATTTCACAATTTGGGTTGACATTTGTTTTTCACATTTTTATTTATGTTTCATCAGTTAGTTTGTCTGTTTGTCTGACATTACCTTAAGTCAGGGACCCGTGATTGGTAGATTTTTTTTTTCTTCTCGTAAATGGCTCCCTTTTGCCCTCTCTCAATCCCTTCATACTACCCATATCCATCTCTTTCTCCTTCCCCTCACTGTGGAATCTAGACAGCGCCCTTGTGTTGTCGTAGTGATTCAAAGAGCCCTGGGAAACATGGCATGCTTCAGTGAGTACCCTCATAAGTGATTAAGGGAGTGTATTTGAAAGATTACATATGGTTTAAGCTTCACATTGAGGTGGGCAGTTATGCAGTACTGGTAATTCTTAAAAGGGACAAAATAAATCTGCCATCACCATAAGGAATTATTTTAAGCCTATATGCTCATTCATGTGCACCTGCATACATACACATCTTATCCATGCAAACATTCAGACAACCCAAATGGCTAAAGAGGGCATGACAATAGCACGGGCCGATGACTTTTTTTGTTTACCTTTTTTATTTATTTTTATGTCACTTTGTTTACTGTATATGTGACTTAAAGTTTTATTTTTTTTTGTTTTGTTTTCTAGATGGAGTGTGTTAATTATGTAAAAGTGTTACATCACTTTAACCGCACTCACTTGTATGCCTGTGGGACGGGAGCCTTTCACCCAACTTGTGCTTATGTGGAGGTGGGACACAAGATAGATGTAAGTGTGTTTTGTGTGTTTTGTGTGTGTGTGTGTGTGTGTGTGTGTGTGTGTATGTGTGTGTGTGTGTGTGTGTGTGTGTGTGTGTGTCTATTTAAAAATAGAAAGAAAGTGATCATAATTAAATACAGATTTACTATTTTACTGTAAATATTTGCAGTCACATTCTTTTTCCTCATGTTTGTATCTCTTGCTTCCGCTTCCACATTTTGTAGGATCATGTGTTTCGATTCAATCCATCTCAGCTCGAAGATGGTAAAGGAAAAAGTCCATATGACCCTCGCCACAATGCAGCCTCAGTTCTGGTTGGTCAGTACTGCAGTCCATGTTCCTTTCTATCTGTGCTCAGTGTTTGTAAAGCATATTGTCTGATAGAAAAACTGTTTTGTGAGCATGAAGTGTCAGCTACTTTGCAGCAATGAAAAAAAGAGCATGAAGTAAAGTAATTGCGCCTTTAGGTTTTAATTCCAAATGTCAGGACCCTTGAGAGTTTTCACTGTGGAAACATGATGACTTAAGAGCTGAGCACAGATTTGGAGAACTGATGATCTTTTAATGGGGATTTTAATATATCCGTTTTTGGCTTCTAGGTGATGAGCTTTATGCAGGTGTGGCCACTGACCTAATGGGTCGAGACTTTACCATTTTTCGGAGCTTGGGCCAGAGACCATCCATACGTACTGAGCAACATGACTCTCGCTGGCTTAATGGTGTGTATTTGTGTGTATGAGTGTGTGTGTGTGTGTGTGTGTGTATGTGTATGTGTGTGTATTCCTATGTGTAATGATGTAATGTGGAAAACAAATATTCATTCACTTTTTATTTTCTAAACCACTTTTCTTAATTATACTAGCATAAATATTTTCCAGTGCACAAAACAAGATCCATAAATACAGGGTTGGAGTGGATTAGTGTAGAAGACCTTAACTGTCCTGCACAAAGCACTGACTCTGAACTTATTAAACACCTTTTAAATAAACATAGTGTTGTTTGGTGACCCAGTCCTCATCTTCCAGCTATAACAAATGTATTTCTGGATAAATGTGCAAGAACACCCATAAACACAAATAAAAAAAACTTGTCAAAACTTTTTACTGAAGGATACTGTAGCTCCAAAGAGGGAAAACAATGAGTTGTTAAAATCCATTGCAGGTGTGATATGTAGGTGTCCAAATACTTTTGCGTTTTTAGTGTATATATAGTGGATAGATGAGATGACCCATAGCAATATCGAAGGTTTAATAGAAAAATGCTTATTTCTGTCTTTATTTAGTGTTATCAATGGCATGCTATTTTAAACTCTTCCTCCTCACTTTAGCCTTGATATGTTTGTATCTTGTAATGCTTGAAGATACCTGAATTGTTAGATATGTGTCTCAGACACAATTGTGATTTTGTTTATGTGTTTGTTTTGCAGAACCAAAGTTTATAGGCGCTTTTGCAATTCCAGAAAGTGAGAACCCTGACGATGATAAAGTCTTCTTCTTCTTCCGAGAAACTGCTGTCGAGGCTCAAGGATTCGGCAAGGTCACCTATGCTCGAATTGGCCAGTTGTGTCGAGTAAGCAGTTATTAAGACCACAGATCATTTCTGCTGATTAGCACTTCATGGTTCGTAAAATGATATTTCAGGTCAGAATTAGTTAAGACAGTACGAATCTGTGTTGTAGAATGACATGGGAGGGCAGCGCAGTTTGGTGAATAAGTGGACGACATTTCTGAAGACTCGACTCATTTGCTCTGTACCAGGCAATGATGGCAGTGAAACACATTTCGATGAACTGAGTAAGTAAACACACACACACGTTCTCTTGTATTTTGAGGACATCAAATGTAGGCAGGTGGACTTGTGGTTAAGGAACCAGCCTTGTGACCTGAGGGTCCCCAGTTCCATTCCCAGTCCCACGAAGTACTATGGCTGATTCCCATGGGCACATAACATTCAAATGATCTCAGGGTGCTGTATACGGGTCTGCCCACCACTTTGGGCATGTGCGCTCACTTCACCAGGTTCTGTATTTCTGTCTGTGTGTTTGTGTGTGTTTGTTTTACTGCATAGATAGTTTAAATGTGAAGGACAAACTCATCTGTGTAACTATAGTGGGCAAAATAGATCACTTCATCACTTTTAATGAACTTTTATTTAAATTATTGAACAGTTTATCATATCTGCATTAGCCCAAGTTTCAGTTTATAGAGATCTAATTTTTCAACCCATCTGCATGTGAATTCTCTCTAATTTGAGTGTTTAAACAACCTAAAAGATACAAGCACACACACACACACACACACACACACACACTCACACACACACACACACACACACACACAAATATTCATGCAGTCACGCACACACATGAATGCTTTGCCATCAAACACTCTGAGGGACCTGAGTCCCTCTCTCAGCTTAAGCTTTGATGTCTGGAGGTCATGTTTGTTTGACTTTGACCCTAGTATTAACCTTTAGGGGACGTGTTCCTGCTGCAGACACGTGACAGGAAGAATCCATTGATCTACACCATCTTCTCTACATCCAGGTGAGAAGTTTGAAGAAATACATTTATAAAGCAACCAGTTAACTGCAATATACAAGAGCTATAAATAACTTAAACTTCAATTATAATATTATTTCCTCATGTTCATAACATTATTTCCTCATATTGTTAATAACATGACATTTTGAATGACACAATGGATCGTTCTGGCAAGTTTGCTAGTAAATCTATGAGGCATAAAATAGTGTGCATTACTGTGAGTAAATGACAAAAAATAGAGGCTGACGCAAAGTGGAAAATTATTAATCGGCAATCAGTTCACTATTTGTACATTATAAGCATTCATAAATTAAATAATATGCATAAATTAAGTATTCATAATTCTTTATAACACTTGTCAACAGCCTCTGTTAGTTTACACAGATGTTTTTGACCATAAGGTGTTTAAACATAAACATAAAGAATATGCTTTATTGTGACAAATTGAATTATTAAATTAATATTTTTACTGTTTGTTATCTTATTGTAGAAATCAGTGTCATAAAGCACATTATCACGTTTTTGTTAAACAAATGCCTCCCATGTAAATTACCTTATAAGTGCTAAAAAATATTGCTAGAGACTGCATTATATTAGTACATAATGACTTGTTAGGTGCTTGTTAGAGAAAATGCTTTTTACGAAGTTTAAGTAATGTAAAATCATCATATTTTAAATGAGAATGACAGACACCCCAAAAAATTCCAAAGTTCATATTTATATTATTATCCATTATATTGTCCATAGTGTTATAATACTTTATTACCATGATTACAAACATCTATGCACATTACATCATTCAGTACAAAGTGTTTGTTTTGAACTTTTTCTCCTGCAGCAGTGTATTCCGTGGTTCTGCTGTCTGTCTGTACACAATGAATGACATTCGGAGGGCATTTCTAGGACCTTTTGCCCATAAAGAAGGACCAAATTACCAATGGATGCCCTTTCAGGGTAAAGTGCCTTACCCTCGACCAGGCATGGTAAGTTCTGCACTAAAAAAAAATCAGAATCCAATTCAATGATGGGTTTTTATACAAAAACAGCTTTAATAGGTTACTCCTACATTTTTTTCAGTGTCCCAGTAAAACCTTTGGCAGTTTTGAGTCTACTAAAGGCTTCCCTGATAACGTAATTCAGTTTGCTCGGCACCACCCACTGATGTATAATCCAGTGACGCCACTTGGTGGCCGTCCACTCTTCCTGCGTACTGGCATTTCTTACAGCTTCACTCAGATTGCAGTGGACCGCGTCAACGCAGCCGATGGCCACTATGATGTCATGTTTATTGGAACAGGTTGACAAATTTATTTCGTAACACAGCAAAATTGCATATGACTTATTCTGAAGAGTTGAAAAAATAAACAATAATGAAATCTCTTCTGTAGATGTTGGCACTGTGTTAAAGGTGATCTCTGTATCCAAGGGAAGCTGGAGCAACACAGAGCTACTATTGGAAGAGCTGCAGGTTTTTAAGGTGGGTGACCGCTGCATGGTCACTCCCAAAAATATGACAGAATAGATGAACACATTTTACATACATCACTATGAAAAGTATCACATTTTCACATTAATCTTACACTTAATTTTGATTAAATACATTTTCTTCGGCTTAAAACATCTTCTAGGGTTGTGGGGGGGACGGGTCACCATACCCATCCAGGGAGAACACTTTGGGCGCTGGGCAGATACACAGAGGACCATTGCTGGGCACACACTCAATCACACAGACACACACATACTATATAGGGGCAAAATACATAGGGGCAATATAGAGCAGCCAAATGGTGTAGTAAATGCAGTAAATGGTGGAAAACAGCAATAAATGGTGGAATAGTTTGTAAATACATAAAAAGGGTAACCTTTAGTTTAAATTGTGCTTTTAAAAAAAATCTTCTCTTTCCACAGGACTCATCAGCTATTGTCAACATGCAAATCTCCTCCAAACGAGTGCGTACTCCTACCTTAATGCAACTATGACATTATTTATAGCCATTTACAAATTGAAAATTTATTTTATCAAATGATAATATAACATACAGTATAATATAACTCATAATACTCGTATTAGTTTTCATACTACTACAATGTAAATATGGTGTATAAAAACCGTCATTGTAAACCATAATTTTATAACAGAATATTAACTGAAATAGATTTTTTTTTTAACATATAGGTTTAATCTATGTTAATATTTTATGAAGAAAATAAAACGATTACACAAAGTCAAGTCCCTGGTGCTTTTAAACTTGAGTCAAAAAGAAGAATATTCAAATTTACAAAATGATAATTGATTATAATTAGACAGCAAAATAGCAAACATGACAGAAAAATATTTGGAAGAATAAAATATATTAATGGCCCTAACTTCTCCACCCCTCTATCTTCACTCTCTACAGCAACAGCTCTATGTGGGCTCTGATACAGCAGTTGCCCAAGTGCCTCTGCATCGCTGCAGCATGTATGGTAAAGCATGTGCTGAGTGCTGTCTGGCTCGAGACCCTTACTGTGCCTGGGATGGACACTCATGTACTCGCTATCTGCCCAACACTAAAAGGTATACACAATCAGACAGTCCACTGGACAATGCTGCACAAATACCCTGCTTTATATCAGGATATCTACATTGCATGATGGCATATTGATGATATTTAATATAGTGTTTTAATTTGATAGTTCATAATTATTTACAATCATTTTTTTCTGAATGTCTTTATGAAGGCGCTTCCGTCGACAGGATGTGAGGAATGGTGATCCTAATACACTTTGTTCAGGAGGTTAGACTGCATGGTTCTTCTCTTCTAGTAGGCAGTATGAGACAAGAAATGATTCATTCTAAGCATATAAATTTCTATACTAAATCTATAGCAGTTTATTATGTTGCATCCTTTATTTATTGAACACATGGGGAACAAAATTCTGCTTTATTATCCAATATAGCACTAACTGCTGTAACATTAATTATATTAAATGTGCAAACCTTACATTATAATAAGATATTTTCTGATTACAAATAACAATGAGCACTGAATAAAGCTGTTTGATGATCACTGGTTTCTATTTTTTCGATCAGACCACCACAAGCAGCGTGTTACAGAGAAGAAATTGTATGCAGTGGAGGGCAGTAGCTCATTTCTTGAGTGTATCCCTAAATCACTTCAGGCTCAAGTGACCTGGACCTACCAGAGACATCCTAACAATGCGCGAGAAGAGGTGACAGATTATACACTGAATAATACACTGAAAATAATGACTGAGGCTTAATATTTGCGAGAAAAGATGGATTATTACTTAAAGAAATTCATCATGGAGACTAAGAATTCAAATAAGAAATGAATAAATTAGTAAAAAACAAGATTTATATATATATATATATATATATATATATATATATATATATATATATATATATATATATATATATATATATATATATATATATATATATATATATGCATGTACAGTATATAATCATTTTGTGGATACAGTGTGATGAGGGCCCTTTTCATCAAGCCCATCGAACACATTTGGGATGAACTAGAATGGAAATTATGAGCCAGGCTCTCAGTTCATCATCAGTGTGTGACCCCAAAAAAATTCTTCTGAACAAATTAGCCAGACTTCCTACAGACAAATTTAAAACATCTTGTATAAATCCTGTGCAGAAATGTGAAAGTAAATAGCCATAAAGGATGGACAGACCTAAAAGAGGATGTCATAAATGATTCTGCAGATGTAACATAAAGGCATCTCAATACAAATGCCCATGTAGCACAGTACGGTTTTTAGATTTAGTGGCTTAAAAATTGTTATTTCCTTATTTATTCACTTGTACAGGTGCGTCTTGATGACCGGTTACTTCAGACAGATCGTGGACTTCTGTTACGCCGCGTTTTGCGTAGAGACAGTGGTGTGTTCCAGTGCCATGCCATGGAACATGGATTCACTCAAACACTGCTAGGTATCACGCTAGATGTTGTACCCAACTCAAGTCCCATTCCCAACACTCAAAACCCTACTCAAAGCCAGGGACAGTCCAACAACCAGAAGCTGTGGTACAGAGACTTCATGGAGTTGGTCGATCACCCCAACCTAAGTACCATTGATCAAATTTGCGAACAAGTTTGGGCACGCAAGCACAGCCAGCCAAACATGAGCATAACAGGTGCAGCCAACGAGGCGCCATTACACAACCCTCTACATTCATCTCACAAAAAGTGGAAGCATCTAAAGGAAGTGAGGAAGGGAAGAAACCGCCGAACACACGATGGAAGACCTGCTGCTCGAGCGCCTCGAAGTGCAGGAGAGTAAAAATGGATGGAAGCAGTGAGAAACAAAAAACAGAGAATGCGAGAAAGAACGATCACTGGAGTTGGACAAAACAGCACATCATATTTACTGACTATTTATCATACAACACAAGCAATCTATACTTTAGAACGACACTGGCGCCACAAACTTCAATATCCTTCCCTTGTACACTCTACTGGCCCTAGGTACTGCACTTCTTCCCAAATCTTCATTTGCTTCCTGAAGCTGGTCAATTTACACTTTACAAACTAGAAATAAAACTTCATTAAAGCTTTGTTCTTAATAGACATCACGTTTCTGACTAATTGCAAGAGAATGTGGCTTTAAACTTTTAACCAGTCCCATCGTTCCAACTGGTTCGGCCAATCACACAGCTCAGTGCTCAGGAAATGCCAATTGGCTAAATCAAGAGATTGAAAGATAAATCACCTTCTTCATTTTGGTTTGTCACCCAAAAGCAAAAAGAAGTCACAAAAGTCACCATGTTTTTTTTTCTTCATTTTATCAAAAGCACTTTTTAAAAAAAACATTTTTACTATCATACACTCATTTAGACCAACAATGATTCACACAGTTTTCTGGCGTAGACACATATTTCCAAGATTTTCCTCTGGCTTGGACCGTGATAATGCTAAAGCTCTTCAGTCTTGTGCAACTCAAATTCAAAATGTAGCCTTTTGAAAATAATATTGGATGTTTAAAACCTGTGTAATGGAATAAGCAGTCTTTACAGATTTGTCTTTTCTTTTAAACCACAGTCTGTGTATTTGGCTAAATATATGATAAAGATAAAGACTAGAATTGGGAGGTCATGTATATGTTCCAATAGTCCTACAAAATGTTTCCAACTGTGTATTGCACATATAAAGAACCTAAAAAAAGATTTCCAGCTCCATATTGCAGGCCAATCACCACAGTATGCTAGAATAGGATTCAATAGGAAAATGTAGCATAATTCTGGTCCTGACTTTTCATACATGTTGGAATTACCAACCTACAAATCATGATCATTCTATAATGTACGGACATTTGGCTGCTGGTAGCAAGCTCTTGATAATTTCAAAATGTCGATTGATTGTTTAATACAGTACATACTTAAGGCAGTGTAGTTAATTATCATTAAGCTAAATAGCATGCATGAATACAGTAGAAGGACATAGTGACTGGTGGTTTGTAGACTTTTTGGTTCAATGGACATTAAAGTCAACTATAATATGTTGCATGTGTATTTTAATTTTGGCGGTATGATGGTGTAGTGGTGAGCACATTTGCATCTTTGCACTGGGGATCTAGGTTGGAATCCCAAACTGGGTGAGGTTTCCATGTTCTCCCCGTGTCTGTGTGGGTTTCCTCTGGGTGCTCCAGTTTCCTCCCACAGTCCAAAATCATGGATTTAAGTTGAATTGTCTGTTCTAAATTGCCCCTTTCAAAATTGCCCCTATATTGTGTGTATGTGTGAGTGTGTGTCCAGCAATGAATTGGCTGGGTGTATCGACCCAGCGCCCAAAATGTTCTGTCCTGGTTGGGCATGAGAAACTATGGAGATCCTAGTCCCTATAGGATAAAGCTGAATAAGATAATAACATTTGATGTATTTTCATTTAATTTGTTAATTTGCCAGTACATTATAATCAAATAATTTTGAAAATATAATATACATATATACATTACATAATTAAATTAGAGCAAAGGTATCACCACTGAGATTTATGGTTGTCACCCAGCTTCCCCTGTAGTCCTCACAGGTACCTTGTTATTCAGTATATCCTCAACCTTGTTACTCTTCCCAGATCCTCATTATTACTCAAATGATAATTTTTTTTTTCTGACAAAATACATACAGTGCAAACATGTTTGATCCTAATCCTTAAAAACACACACACACAAATAAAACCATATACACATATGTATTTATTAATTACTGGCATGAATATCTTGTTTACGACAAACTCCAGTGTGAAAAAAGAAGACAAGCATAATGTCAAATAAGACTGTCATTATAGCTTTGATTTCAATTGAATATACACAAACCATTACACACACACACACACACACACACACACACTGTACAGCTGTGGAAACGCATGCTTTGATTTGGAGCACTACAAACACTGTATTAAGATGAGGCAGTATATGTTTTATATGTTTATAATGGGTTTTGTGCTTTGTGCTGTTTGTGTTCTGTAGCTTAGTCTTTGATATTCTCTAACCTCTGTGTGACGTTAAACTACTATTAACTGAGCCACTTCAACAATTTGACCACATTACTTAGCACCACTAGTTGCCATCACTATTTATGCCAATACACTCTCCTGTCTCTTCAGGTTCTGAACTTTGTAGCATCGCTTGAGGGATATCAATAGCTTTTGCTTAACTCTTTTATTTTTTTATTTAGATGTGTGAGACACATTTATATAAGGCTGTAGTGGTGATGATTATGGAAGGAGGTTCATCATTGTACATCTGTATAGTATGTCTTTGTTTTCTTTTGATGTTTGTCAGTAGATATAAGACACATCATGGCTGGCTAATTTGATTTAATGATTTGATAAGTTTATTTCCCCAATTTGTTTCGCCTGCTCACATAGCAGTGTGTGTGTGTGTGTGTGTATGTATGTTCGTGTTTTTTAGAGCAGCAGTCACTAACTAATATTCAAGTAAAAACAGCGAAAATATTTAAAACACACACAAACTCTTTGTGTTTAAAAAAAACTTTTAAATGACTGACTCTAATTCTGAAAAAGCTAGCTTTTGAGCCTTGGTTGACTTTTTTTTGTGCTGACCCCCTTCTGTTTAAAGTCATTTCATGCCTTTTGTATATATTAACAAAACTAAATAATAAAATACCTGCACAAAACTCAAAGAGTTGAGCCAGATTACATTTTTTGTTAACAGTTTTAATTGGGCCACTCTTCCCTAAAACAAAACTTTGGATTGTTGACAGTCCAGGACAGTCCAAGTTTACTGTTCTGCTATAGAGAAAACATTTGGTGAATGCTTCTTTTATATCCAACAAAGTTACTTACCTAACCTCAAAAAATGTGTCAATAATGCTCATCTTGTATCAATATGAGTAACACTTTATATTTACTTTGCCCCATTCTAACTTTTTTTGTACTCATTGCCAGCAGTTGTTTATATTTACAAACTACAATCTTCTATTTTTGTTTTAAATATACCCTTATTTATCCCTTTGTTTATTTATTTACCTATTACTAAATATTTTGTATGCCATGTGCAACTGATGCATTTAAATGTATTGGTCTTCCATGTTTGTACAGCATACTTACACAATTACACCAATAATTATAAAAGCATAAATCTTAAAATGATAATGGTGTACCATAATGGCAAAACAATCAGATATATCAATTTTAATATTAATCTTATGTAAAAAAAATTTAGTCTTACAAACATAATGTGATAAAGTAATCACAACAGTTGTCCAACAGTTACAGTTACACATATACCAAGTATTTTTTAATCAATGGTATATTTGTGTTGTAGACTAATCTGACTTTATTGAATAATCATCTGTGTCACATTGACAGTAGAGGTTCTAGACCATTTGAACCAGAGCATGACAGACTGGTTCCAGTGGCTGTGTCATAGGGGCTAATTACTTTCCTTCTTATTGTGTTTTTTTCGACAAAAAAAAAAAAAAAAAAAAAAAAAAAAGTTACTGTTTAACTTTCATTCCAATGTGTGTTTGCAAAATGGGGTGACTTTTTTTGTCATGGAAGTGGTCAAACACGATTGGTCACCTTCTACAACCACGAACATTTTACATTTATAACTGTAATGTTTGTAAATCTAAGGACAAACTGGGAAGTGTAAAGTGAAAGACTGTTTTAAAGCTCTATACTCAAAAATAAATGGAAATGGTCAAAAAAAAGCCTATAAATGACCACAAGGGGGAAGTAGAACATTTTAATTCAGCCTATGACTGGTTTATGTCGATGGTTCCTTATGTTCCTTATGATAACTTTGTTCCTATGATAATGTTTGTTAATTAATAATAATATGGTTTACAGTACATAACTATTCAAGTATTTTTATTATCTTATTGTGTTTTAATATAATATTTTAGATATAATATTAAATGAATAAGTTCATCACTAGAGGTCTAAAACTATATCTTGTCTGCACATATTTCTTTATTTAGAAAAAAAGAGCTGCTGGTTTTCTTTGCAAGCAAACAGGAGCTTAATGTAAAAAAAAAAAATGTTACAACCACTTTTTCTTTTTCCTGACAAAACCAAATACCCTTGCTATTTCAGTAAAATAGGGTGAGTGGGAAGCTATTTAGATGTTGCCACTGTGCAGAGGCCAAAGGTGGGAATTGTTATTTCTATTATGTAAAGAATGGCCATTTTTGCATGGTTACCGACATGTCTTTGTGTTTACCGATGGAGAGAAAGCAGACTGTCATAGTGTGTTCTTACCGTATATTTATACTTCATATGTTATAAGCTATTACGTAGTATTGAATTGTAGTAAACTGCCATTTGTAATATATTCACTTGCTGCAGGAGGGAACTGGAGAGGGAAAAAAAACAAGTTTGTATATTTTGAATTGCATTGTTAATTTCCTTTTCGAACTATATTTAAGGACTCAGCGGGTCCACATCTCCATGTGTGTATTAACATTAACAATGTTTTCTGAACAGTTAATCAAATGACCCAAAATAGCTCACTTATATCTTGTCACTTAAGAGTAACAGAGTAAAAGTGTGTGTGTGTGTGTGTGTGTGTGTGTGTGTGTGTGTGTGTGTGTGTGGGTGTGTGTGTGTGTGTGTGTGTGTGGGTGCGTGCGCGTGTGCACATGTGTTTTGTTCTGTTAAAATGAGCATTCTAGTGAGCATTAAGTGTGGCTTCATTGTCAGAAGAGGTCAAAGGTTAAAGGCCAAAGTTGACGTGGAACACTGTAGTGACTATTCCTATTTCTGTGTTGTTTATTGCATCAGACTGTATTTGATTAACGCAAAGTAATAAACAGTTACTTTAAAACAGCAGATCTCTGGACCATGCTTTTAATTAGCTCATGGCTCAAAGGGTCACAGAGCCACAGATAATCGGCAAAGGTACTAAGTACCGGATTAGTATTTTTAAACTTGCACATGTGATAAACACTTACATGCCACTTGATTACATACACCTCCCTGTTTCTGCACTCATTGCCCACAGTGCAGATATTATTTGGGTGGTAAATTAAATTAAGTCTAAAATGTACCTCTGTATCACTGCTGGTATAAGAATCCAGTATCAGTCCAAAGTTTGAAACTCTTTTTTTTTTTGCTTCACTTATTGTCCATGTTATCAGTTCCACTTACTGTAAAGATGGACTTTGTAGTTCTACAGTTTGCGACTGTAGTCTATCTGTTTGTGGACTATAGTACATACTGTGTACATCCCCTCTGCTGCACTGAAACCCCCTCACCGCATCAGTGTCACTGCAGAATTTATAATAAACCATACATCACCCAAAGTATACCTGTTCTGTGATGGTCCTGACCAATAGAGTACAAAAAACCAACAGGGGACTAACAACAACTGGAAAACAGATGTACTACTGTCTGTAATTGTGAAACTACAAAGTCCATGTATATGGTAAGTGGAGAAAATAGACAATGGCACCAGAAGTAGGTGTGTCCAAACCTGTGGTACTGTGTGTGTGTATATATATATATATATATATATATATATATATATATATATATATATATATATATATACAATGCCGGGCTTTGTGTGCTAACCAAAACTGTTACACTGATGCCTCATGGGAGACAGCCCAAATGATTAATGATACAAATTAGCCCTAATTGCATCCTGCTAGAAAGCCTTATTAACCCCTTTGCCACTTGTTAGAGTGCTGATAGAAGGAAGTCAATGTTTCTGTGTCAGCACACTCTCACTAACACTCCTGCACTTTTTCACACAGTGTCACCCACACCATACACCCACACCTGGTCCCTTCAGACTGACAATCTTTCATTAACCTCATTCCCCCTTTTCGTTTTCAGAATTTTACTCTGCTTTGTGTTGTTTCTGCACCATTTCTTGTTTAGTTCTCTGTTAGGTCTCTCCCACATCCTTTCCTTCTGTAACATACTCGGAGCATAGGGTTTTTAAAAGGAGGCTGCGAAAACAAACCAAGGCTGATGACGGAGGGGTAGCGAAAAAAATGTGAAGAATGTCCAAAGAGGAGTTTACACAGTCAGCAAGAAGCAACAGTGCTGAAGCACACAGAAGAGTTAATTAAGCTTTAAATAATATTGTCTGTAAGGCTCAGCTGCCTAAGTGTAAATAAAGCGTGAGATATTGGGACTTGATCTTCTCATGTCAATTAACTTCACCCATGACTGTTCAATTTTCAGCCTTTCATTTTCTTGAAATCCTACTTTTAATCTAGGACAGCGCAGTAGCTTAGTGGTTAGCACATTCGCCTCTCAGTGCTGGGTTCCAGGTTTAAATCCCAAGCTGGGTGGAGATTCCTTGTACTCCTTGTGTCTGCGTGGGTTTTCATCATGTTCTCGTGTCTGTGTGGGTTTTCTCCGGGTTCTCTGGTTTCCTACCAGAATTTCTCTGGTTTCCTACCTATAGTTCAAAAACATGGATTTAAGGTAAATTGGCTGTTATAGTGCACTGCCCAGTGCACAAAACATTATGCCCTGGAAATTCTCTTCAGTATCATCCTTTAAAACTTTAATTCAATTTATGATATAAGACTTACTCTTATATATATATATATATATATATATATATATATATATATATATATATATATATATATTAAATGATATTTTAGTTGCAATGCATGTGCTGAAATAGATATTTAGAGATTTTATTGATTAGTTGTGAATGTAGCGATTTCTAAATTATAAATTCAAATGAATGAAGTTATTGTTGTTCTTTATCATTGCTGAGATGTTGACCAGTTTCTACTATGTATAGTGTCATGATTAGTGGTAAGTGGTGGTAAACAATATTTCAGCAACTGTCTGTTCCTTTTCATTTATTAATATACCATCAAAACATAATACACATGCTGTAATGTTCTAGTTGATTGCATTTTACTTTAAATGAGAAGAACATTCACATTGTCGTCCTTTTTACTATCTTATGCATTGTCACATTTATTTTGGTTCCTTAAATTTTTGACACGGGTTTCAGTGGAGCAAATGGATAGCTCTGCAAAGCTGTCCAACAGATCCCAAAGGCTTTTCAAAGGTCAGGACTCAGTGGTGGCCAATTCATGCATGAAAACGATTTCTCATGCTCCCTAAACCACAGGTTTACAATTTAAGCTCAATAAATCGTGTATTGTTGCCCATGAAAATAGGGAGGAAAAAATTTACTGATGGACAAACACAATCATTTGCTTTGTGCTGACCTGATAAAATATATCAATACCAGATTATAAAAATAAAATAAATAAAAAATAATTTATTCATTTAGTTATTCATTATCTTACAATGTATATATAATATAATTTAGTTATTCATTATCTTACAATGTACATTTGTGTTTCACAAGATTGTGACACCAGAAGCAGAAATTTGCATAACCGTGATTACTGTAAATAAGAGTAGAATATAGTACAGCCTTCCTTTGTAGAGTTGGCATGTTCTTCCTGTGTCCGTGTGGCTTTTCTTCAGGAGTTCCAATTTTCTACTAAATTCCAACAACATTCTAATGAAACTGAAAAAAAAATTGAATGTATGAGTGAATGTGTTTGTGCTTGTATGGTATATCTGCTTCACGATGGACTGGGGCACATTTTGGGGTGTTTTACTGACTTTAACCTTATGCTTGATGGGGCAGTCTTAAACACACCCTATGACATTGATCAGGGCGGAAATGAAAATAAATGGATATAAATTACAAAATTAAAATAAACAATACACAATAACAGTTTCCAATTCCCAGACATTTTTTTTTACAATAAACAGAAAAGTATTGCAGGTTTGATGCAACACAGGATGACATTTGACATGATTTGCTGCTATAACCTCAAATTATGTCATTCTTATTATAATGCAGCCAAGCAATTACTGTACCTCAGGATGTTATCTTAGGATCATTTTAGAATCAGCTCTGAAATACGTTTGTATTTGACTGTGGTTCCGTTCATGTCATGATCACTTAGGATCAGCCAGCTGTAGATAATGAGTTTATGTTCTCTGTGGTCTTTCTCAAAAAAAGCTTTATAAAACAATGCCTGGAGTGTGTATAGACTGCAGGCATCTACCCATCCTCAGTCATGGCTTTAAAATAACAAATCATTTTAATTACTGACTGCTGTTTTACATTTATGTTCAGAGCAGGCATGGCCTGAGGTAAATGTGGTTTCTAAACTTGCCCCTTAACCATGTACATCTGAAAAGCCTAAAATCAGAAGACAAATTTTGGCAACTTTAAAACACTCATGCTGAGCCCTCTATGCAAAAGATATCCACAGACTTCAGGAATGGCATTTTATTATTGTGTCTTGAAAAATGAAAAACCACATTACATGTACATTCTGCATGCAATTTTTAAATAAGACATAAATACATGACATGTTCCAATGCAAACTGTTCACGTACACATTTCGTGTTTTTTTTTTTTTTTTTTTTTTTTTTTTTTGTTTTTTTTTTTTGCAGCTACAGTGTTGACATGACAACAGTCTAGAGCAGTACAAAGTTAATCTTCAAATGGAATAAAGTATTGAGCCTGAGATGTATTCAAGCTTCTGTGAAGATGAAGTGTTCATCTTCACAGTCTTGAAAAAAAAAATGACATGTGATGAAATATTAAACTTTTTTAGTTGTAAAAACATCTTCAGTTTAATCACAGCAGGTATGATTGAAGTTTGGAAACTCATGAGCACAGCATCATATTAAAAATAAAATTAGGTTTCCTCCCACAGTACAAAAACATCAATTCAAGGTAAATTTATACTCTAAATTGCCCTAGCATCTAAATTGTGAGTGAGTCTGGACTTGCTTGTGTGCATCTGCCCAGTTCCTGAAAACCCCTGCGACTGTGGTATAGGACTAAACAGTCAAAAAATTGTCAGATAAGTTCAGACAAATACAACAACCGCTATGCCTCTATGACACAACTTTTTACAGTGTCATTGTTAAAAAAAAAAGAACAAGAGCAGTCTGCATGCTTTTTTAAACAAAACTGTAAAGCTTACAAACCTTGAAATGTGTTCTTTGTTTAGAAAATTTTGGAAAAAAATGTCTAAAACGAATATATTTAAATAAACTGCCTTTTAACCATTATAATTATTTAAAGAATGAGCAATTTGAATAATTCTTTAAACACATCTGGCCATTGTTTTGTGTCTGAGTGATGATCTAGCCATTTAATTCAAACTTGCATTAACAGCATAAAAACAATAATTGTTCCTTTAAACTGTACTAAATGGCAAATTGGTTTATATCTTGGCGTGTTTATGTTTTTATGCATAAATTAAGCACAATCCAGCTTTAAGCTATGATAATATAAATAATAAAAAAATAATACTAATGATAGTTAAAAAAACACAAATCAGTAAAATTAGGGAATATTTTAGAGAAAAATTTCAAACAATTTACAAAACAAGTCAAGCACCATTAAGCAATGTTTAATCTTAAACCTTTCAAAACTGACACCATGTGAAAATGAATGATTTTCATTTGCTAATATTAGTAAGAATTATGTTGAAATTAAAATTTTTAAAATTTTATTCAAACATTTAATTAGTATTTCTATATTAATATGGCATTTTATTTGTTTTGTTATATTTCTTATTAAACATAAGTAAGGACATTTACTAGCTGGTTGATGATTTAGTGTGTCTTATTCATTAAATCATTTGCATTTTGGGATTAAGTTAGATTATTTTAGTTAGTTTAACCAGTGTAAATATTACTATTACTGCAACATTAAAATAAATAGAGAGCAAAAAAAGAGGTTAGGACTGTGCAAATAAAAATAGATGTAAATTTTGACACTGTGAAATGAAAGTAGTAATAAAGTAGTAGCCGCCATTAAGAAGCTGATATCACACAGATTATATCTTTGTTGTTAGATAAACAAATGGCTTGTACAAAAGTCCTAGTTTGGGTGCCCTGGTTTATGTTTCAGTTCAATTCCATGTTTGTTAAGTGAAAATATTCACTACAGTGAAAAAATATTTCCTGCATTTAACATATTGGAAAAAAATCAAATAGTGTCTGTACAAAAGTAAACAATAATCAATGCATTTTTTCCAATAGGTTAAATTTAGCAAAAATACATATTTTTATTGATTCATAGAAAAAATACTTAACTGTTAATATTACAATCCATGTGTATAGTAACCTTAGCTTGGAGTAGGTAAATGGTTAAGTCAATCTGTAAATTATAAACCTGTAAGTTAGTAATGAGAATAATTAATTAGAATAACAATTAGTTTCAGAAGTGTCTTTGGATTTCCTGCATTTGAAAACATCATGCTTCAGATATATACAGCAATGTGTGCATGGGTTGTCTTGTTGAAACTCCAACTGTCGTTCAATTATAAAAAGAGATATTGGTAACACTTTACCTAAATCTGGTATTCATAAAGCATTATTAACACATTTATAAAGCTTTATAGAGTATTCATAATGCTTTATAACACCTGTCAAAAACCTTTGTTAATGTTTACAGATTTACATAACCACACTCATAAAGTGTTATAAGAACATGCCATGCGAAGACTTTATAACACAAAAATGACATAATAAATTATAAATTCTATAGTTTAACTATTTATCAACTTATAATAGAGACCAGTGACATAAAGCCTTCCAGTGTTTGTGTTTAATGAACACTTTTCCTGAAAATGACTTTATAAATGCTCATAACTGTTTAATAAAGATCTCTTTACAGGCCTAAGGTGTGGCCATTAATTACCTCTTTGGATGATACTGCATACATGGTAGTACATAATGACTTATAAATGCTTATAAATGCTCTTTAGGTAAAATGTAGTCATCTTGTATTAAGTAAGAATGTCTTAAAATCCAAAGAAGGAATAATATATTAATGCTATATGACACTTTGTGTTATAAAGCCTTATTTTTAATTTTTAACAATAACTATGATTATAACCTTTTATGTACATTAAAAAAGGCTTATGACAAATGTTATAATGCATTATAAATACTTTATAAAGCTTTATAAATGCACTTATAATGCAATATGAATACCAGATTCATAAAAAGTGTTACCAAGATATTATATGATAGAGTATTAACAGACAATGGGAAAAGAAATCTCTTTCTACGCTTGTACGCTTACTATGCTAAACACACATTTTACCATTTGTTCTGTAAGAGTGGCAAATATGTATGTAAATGTAATAAGTTTGAGAGAGGTTATGACTGAGAGCTCCAATCTAATAACCCTTGTCTTTTCGTTTATGAGTCCATGTCTCTTCCTTTGTGTCACTGGACTGCATGAGTGTCTCTAGGCATACGATTTCTTTCTCCTGTGTTCTTGGTGACCCTAGTTTTGCGTGCTACATCTTGTGCTTGTCGGTATTTCTCCATCATATTCTTATGTTTCCGCCGCAATTTTTCATTGCACCAAACGCGTTCACAGTATTGTTCTACCTGAGGGAGATTTGAGGGACCGATCAACTGCAAGACATCCTTAAACCATGTCTTCACCGGTGTCCGGTTAGCCGGGCCCATGTTGGTGGGGCAGGGAGACCATAACCGGTTCTTGCTGTCTCGTGACAGTAAATCTGTGAGGATGTCTGCTTGTAATACATCCAGCCAAACACGAGAGAGGGTCTGAGTGTATCCATATTCACGAGAGCGACACACGTACACCTGCTCATCATGACGCAGCACTCGACGAATCAGTAGTCCCCCTTCTGTCTTTACCACACGCTCATCCAGCTCCAACTAGTAAGAAAATAACATTAGAAAAAAAAATGAAGGACAGATTAATAACATACAAAACCTTTTATACGCCCTATCATTGAAATCCTATCTGCCCATCTTTATCTGTATGTGTATCTGCCCAGTGCATGAAATGTTTTTCCCTGGATGGGCAAGAGGAACTTCCGGAAAATTTATAGTAAGTGTTTCCATATTTGTTTATTATTATTATAATAATAATAATAATAATAATAATAATTATTATTATTATTATTAGAATCTAAATACATTAAATGGGTGGCAAAGTGGCTTAGTGGTTAGCACGTCTGCCTCTCAGCTGTGGATCCAGGTTCGAATCCTGATCTCGGTGGAGTTTCCATGTTCTCCTCATGTCCACGTAGGTTTTCTCCAGGTTCTCTGGTCTTTCCCACAGTTCAAAAACATGGATTTAAGGTCAATTGGCTGCTCTACATTTCCCCTATCTAAACTGAGTGAGCGTGTGAGAAATTTTCTTCCCGAATGGGCATGGGAAACACCCCTGCAACCCCAATATTGGGTGAGATGAAAAAAGATACATAAAACATAAAAAAGAAAAAATTAACTTCCTGTTTAATTGTAAAAGCTTAACTCTTTTATAGAAAGGTAGAGAGTAAGTACACTCTGTAATAACAATTTATGTAACTTTGTCATAACCCCCCCCCCCCCCCAAAAAAAAAAAAAAATCCTAATATAAACAAATCTATAACAAAATAATGTGATGCTTTAAATAGTGATGTACAGAGTGACTAGTGAAATTGACCCTTATATATCAATCTCAAAAAGACAGAATTGTTCATTAAGGAAACAGACTGCTAGTGATGAATAGTACCATTAATGGTCCCTGGAAACTCAGCCTTCAAAAGGTAAACATTGTTTGAAAAACCCAAATATTTAGCTGAAGCTTAAAGTTCTGGTTACCTCTTCTAAGTGTTCATCGCGCTGAATGTGCCAGGTGATGGTGGCTTGTGGTGATCGAGGATCACAACTGAGAAATGTGCTGTTATTTTCTGTGCCATAGACAACCTGCATTTCAACCGTGTCCACATCTTCCACTGCCAACAAAACATACGAGTGTTAGTAAAAACACCCATACGTTTCAACTCTGCAAAGGTCACTTTTGTTATTGCATGAAAGCTGCAGTGACAGCTGAGTTGGAAGTGGTTCATTAAGAGGTCAAATTTCCATGATGCAGGTAGGTGTGTGTTGATGTGGTGATGGACCTGTCAGTCTAAAGACAAACTTCTAAATGGTTCATTTTAGGGTTAATGTTACTTAATGCCAGTAACTGTGCTTGTGCACATTACAGGTCAGTGTTTCATCAAAAAGATTTGCTGTTTCAGTTGTATAAACACCAATCTACTAATTTCTCTTTTTCTGTCATAGCTACTTTCTGACCTTAAAAATATGAGTAATTAAAAGGGACCTTTCACCATCGAACAGTTTCGGATCTCATGACCAAAAAAAAAAAAAAAGGATTATGGAACTTTAATTTGCACATTGATATTAAGCTGGAGCATTTCTATATCTCTCACCACTTTGGCTTTGGTCTTTGCACTGTACTGCTGGGTTGGCATGTCTGATGTCCTGTCTACGGTGACGCCGTTTGCCATTGGGGGCGTAACGTGTGCAGGTCTGTCCATCCCAGGCACAGTAGGGATCTCGGGCCAGACAGCACTCAGCGCAGGCTTTGCCATATAGGCTACAACGATGCAGTGGCACCTGTGCTACTCCGACATTTGACCCCACAAACAAGGATTGCTAAAGATTTGGAAAAAGAATTAAATAATAAAAATTGATTAACATTTAAAAAATTTAAAAAATCTCATATATGACATGTTAACTACATTAGCAGATGGCAGAGGAACAAAAAAGATGAAAGTCCAAAAAAGTTGCTTTTACAGGAAAAATTATTTGTGCATATTAAAATTGCATTAAATTGATCATACATTATTAATCAATAAAATAGGTTAGTACCATTATAAGGGTCCAGCTTTGGTGGATTTGTGATATGAACCACCAACCTTCAGATTTCTGAACCATTACCATAACCACTGAGCTACCATATACCAAGTTAATCTTCTAAACTTCAAAAAATATTTTAAAATGCGATAAACATTTGCTACTTTTAATAAATGTGTATATACATAACATGACACAGTGAACATATATCTAAGGTTCTAAGGCTTAGTTTTCTTGTTTAACAAATGTAGCAGTATTTAAATTAGGATTAAATATGGCTATATAGTATGTACAACAAAATTTCAAACACAATAAAACACATAGACATGTCATAGTGTTCTTATTTAACATTTGCATATGTTAAAAACTGTTTCTTACCCTCTTCACTGAGATCTCCATGGAAGTGATGGGTGTGGGGACCTATAGAACCCAACATACAAGAATAAATTACATATTTCTATTAAAAAGTCAGGGCAGGTTTTTTTACAAACATTTTAATGATTTTCTCAAAAATCTCAATACTATCTTTTTTTCTTTTGATGCTGTAAACCTTTTTATAAAGTCCATTGTTTTAACAATACCCCCAAAAGTACCCCAACCATTAAATCTTCATTACTATGCTGGACCATGCATGACCACGCTTTTAGGACTGCATGATTATTTATTTACATGCCAAAGTTAAGCCATATCCATGCAAACAACTCTGCTCCCTGTTCAACCAACCAGAGAATGGCTTCCCAAAAGCTTCCTTCTTTATCTAGTTGATCTTTTCCGTGAGAATAGATTTATTTAATTCATTAGCATGGTTGTTGGTAATTCTTGAATTAGATGGCTTTTGAAAAAAGCCATCTATTGATATTACACTTTTTCTTCTTCAGCACATTTCTGCGATTAATTCAGCCCGAACCGCTCGACGTACAGACTCGGTTCGAACACCGTTGCGTAGGGAATGTTCACGAGACCTGTGCTATGTATTTTTGGAGTTTGTAACATTTATAGTTTTTAATAAAATTAAGTTTAAAAATTGAAAAATCCCCATAGAAATGAATGGGGCTGATTTTCGGACGGCCATAACTCGGCCATTTTTAGAGCTACAGCTACGAAACTTTAGAGACTTAGACTGGGGGTAAATGTCTGCAAAAGTCCAAATTTTTATCAAGATTGGACTTACCAATAACATTTTATCGATCTTTGAATATCTGAAAAATCACCCCATTCATTTCCTATGGAGCCGCTAGAGTGGGTGACGTCATCCCCACTTTCCGAGCTATGATCGTTTGTTTGGCAGGAGTGCCTGAATCAGCCCCATAGACTTCAATGAAAACGGACTTACACATACCTCTTCTAAGTTTTTAAATCGCCATAACTCGCTCAATTTTTATTCAATCTGCATCATATTACACCAGAATAATCCCCCAACGGTCTAGTTTCTAACGGTGTCTTTGGTTAAGCGATTTTCCGAGTTATGAGCGTTTGTTTGGAGTAAGGAAAAACCGGATTTTTTCACTGACATGAGAATGAGTCTCTTCTGTGTGGGGCTGCATGCAGTTTCACACACACAGGCAACAGCCAATCAGGATCAGGAAGCCTGCCGAGTGACGTCACCAGCAGGGTGCCTTATTTGAAGGCAACACAGACTGCTGCAGCGGATGTGGGGCAACAGGGCAAATTAACAGCCACTTTCTCCAAATTTTAACTCCTTCATGGGCCAAGCATTCAAAAGCCATCTCCGTAGTTCCTACAGGAAATACATGTCTAGTTCTTCTTGTCCTTCTGCATTACCGAGCCAGCACAGAAGTCACTTTGGCTTTTAACCACATCCTTTGGGATTTAAAACATCATGGAACTCCTTGTATTTATTTTGTATGAATCTGGTACTTTTCACTGTGATTAGTTGCATTCAAGAAACATTTTTTGTTACGTCAGCAGCTCTAATTCACATGTCGAACGCCTCAAAATGCTTTCTTTTTGTATTAATTGAGTCTAGACTTGTAATTGACTAGCAATTGGCAAGAGACCTACGCCATCAGCTGTTTTTCATTTACTTGATATGAAAACGTTTTGACAGTAGTGTAAAAAATAAAAAGCTATTATTTGAAAATATAATATGTTATGCCAGTCTGTTCGTTGAATTTTATTTCATTTGTGGAATAAATGTGGCAATACTTTGTACAGGTGGCATAACATTTTATGTTTTACCATTGCTGCTAAAACCATCTGATGTTAACAATTTTGAAATCTTAAAAAGAAAACCATTACAAAAAAATATATATTTTCCAGTATAAATCATTAGAACCTGTGTTCTGATTTATGAAATTGTCCACAGAAAGGAGTTATCTAGTGCATACTAGTAACAACACACCTTAAAGACTTGCAGCTCCTCCAAAGTGATTTCTTCAGTAGTGTGCATGTTGCTATTGCGCAGTGCAATGACCTTCAGTATGGTACCAACGTCTAAAAAAGAGAGAGCATTTATGTTAAACAAATGATTATTCAACAAAATATGTATAGAGGAAAAGGATCGCTTAAATACGCTCCAAATCTAACCTGTGCCAATAAACATGACATCATAAGAACCATCCTCAGCTAGTGTGCGGTCTACTGTGATTTGTGTAAGTTTATACGGAGTGCCAGTGCGTAACAGTAGAGGCTGCCGCTGTGCGGGGTACACGACACGCCACATAAGAGGATGAGTGCGTGCAAACTGCAGCACAGCGTCTGGAAACTCCAGAGTACTGCCAAACATGCGGCCAGGCTGAGCTGTGATCTTACTAGGGCACTGTGTAAGAGAGAGAGACATAGAATTATGGGTTGTGTTAGGTAATTTTATAAGTCATTTGAATCAGTGTGTGTATAACCTACCACTCCAGGTCGTGGATATGGAACTCGTCCCTCATATGGACCCCATTGATAGTCTGCGCCTTCTTTATGAGCAAACGGTCCATTAAACGCCTCACGAATATCAGCCATGTTATACACACAGACTGCATAACCCTGAAACACATTGCTATTGGAGCATATACACACACACACACACACACACATATACACATACACATACACATATATATAGTGGCTGGCCATCAGAACCATCAAAACTTTCTCTGCAAACCTCAAAAAATATCTGTCAGAGACTCATGTTAATTGTATTTTGTCCATGATAAAACATATAAAATAATTTTAAATGCTCTGTCCGCCTAATTTAACAATGCTTCCCTTGTTGCACTTCCAAATAAGTATTTTTCTTATTAAAGCATTTAGCCAATCACATTTTAGCATCATTTGTTGCCATAGCCATCTGCCTAAGGGCTTCAATATCAGTTCTGCAGTACATTAACATAAAATAAGTGTCAATCAAAATGTTGCTTCAACCAATCAGTTTTAAAGTTGGGGACACCGAGGCTCTCTAGCAGGCGTTTCTTAAGTCAGCGTATTCACACCCTCTGATTCGTTAGTCAGAAAGTTTACAGCTTCAGTCCAGTGGATTTTGGCTTTTATGCAGAAATAATTAGGATTTAATCATAATTTTTGGTGTTATTTTCCTAAATAATATTGCAATTTCATGAGGTTTTCATTATTTTTTATGTGCTGCTACACGAGTTATCTACCTGCTATTCAACAGGTTTTTATACTGCATTTCTGCATTATAAGATATTTTTATATCCATAAAAATGTTAGTGACAGGTGGATTGATTCAGACACACCAATACTGGAGGCCTAGGTGTGAAATTCGCAGCCCACCTCTGATACATATAATAAATAAATGTTCACATGTTCATAGATCTTAGAGCCGAATTGTGTTTGAATTTAATTTCACATAACATTTTGCCTGTTCACATGCTTGTAGCACTGTTTTTAACAACCTGCATCAGCAGCATTGAAAAGCAACAGTCCAAACTTCTGTCTGTCTTGATGCAACAAAAGCTGGCCAGCTAGATCTTTTTTATTGTCTTCTGAACTTGATCATGTACAGCTGACAAACTGTTAGCTGCCCTCCAGAGCAAAATGTGAGCCAAAAATGTGTTTCTAGCAGAACCATCTGGCCGGTACGATGATTTATTTTCATTGTTGGTGATGCGACACCCTTCCAAATCTGCTCATGTGTTTCGACAGATGTAGTTACAGTGCAGACAGATATGGGTCATTTGTTTATATACAGTATATGTGAACTGTCCAGCCATGCAAATCCAATCTGACCAGAAAAATCTAAACTAAAAACAGGGGTTAGAATAAAACCCATGTTATTATGAATACTATTTAAACATAAACTGTGAAAAAAAAATCTTTAAGATGTTTGTCACCAAATATATTGTTTATTTAATGTGATTGGAACTTATCCAATAGTCAGTTGCAGTTATTTATACTAAATGGACACTTTTTTAGATCTATAAGGTTAATGGAACACATTTAAAAGGCAATGAAGAAACAATAATAATAAAGTGGCTGGTGAGTGAGTACATATGCAGCTTAACACTGAAAATATTTAGAAATAATTTAATAATAATTAAAACTTAATGATTATCATGGGCGGCACGGTGGCTTAGTGGTTAGCACGTTCGCCTCTCAGCGCTGGGGATTCCCGGTTCGAATCCCCATCTGGGTGGAGTTTCCATGTTCTCCCCGTGTCTGCGTGGGTTTCCTCCGGGTTCTCCGGTTTCCTCCCACAGTCCAAAAACATGGATCAAGTCAATTGAATTCTCAAAATTGCCCGATATAGAGTGTGTCTGTGTGAGTGAGTGTGTGCCCAGCGATGGATTGGCGCCCTGTCCTGGGTGTATCTGCCCAGCGCCCGAGATGTTCTCCCCTGGATGGGCATGGGGAACCCCACCGCGACCCTAATAGAGGATAAAGCGGGAGATAATGAATGAATGAATGATTATCATTTTCAACTTATGTTTTTGTGATATTATATATTTGTGATATTAAATCTTTCAACCATTATGCAGTATGTTATATTTAAATGTACCTAATAGTACTGAAGATGGCGTAGACCTCTGGATTTCTTTCATCTTTAGTCTTCAAAAGAAACACATCCTCTGCACGCACAGACAGACACACAGACACACACCCCAATATTTATATTTTAATACAATAGAAGTGGAATATAATTATCATATTTATTATATACCAATATGTAATATTCAAACTCAGCATAAACTTTTTGCATGTTTTAAAACACAGGTTGTTTTAAAACCAAGCATAAAATATATCATGTAAAAGGCACATTTATTATTATTATGTGTCTTTTTTTCTTTTTAGTTTAGTTTAGCAATTGTGTGTGGAAATGTGTTTGGGTGTTTGCCCCGGAATAACATGATGACCAATTCAGGGTGTTACCAGGCACATGAGTGCTAAAATAGGCTCCCACATCTATAATGAGTATAATTGAAGAAATAGATGTAAAATAAATGTCTCTTATGACTCATTACTTTATAAAGAAAGAAAGAAAGAAATTAAATTCAATAAAATCAATAACAAATAAATATATTATTTAAATTCTGGATTTTGTAACGATTCAGCAAGTATCATCATCCACAAAAATTCTTTTACATAAATGACATCTTGTGGGGGCGGCATGGTGGCTTAGTGGTTAGCACGTTCGCCTCTCATTCCTGATTCCAATCCCAATCTGGGTGGAGTTTCCATGTTCTCCCCGTGTCCACGTGGGTTTCCTCCGGGTTCTCCGGTTTCCTCCCACAGTCCAAAAACATGGATCAAGGTCAATTGAATTCTCCAAAATTGCCCCATATAGAGTGTGTTTGTGTGAGTGAGTGTGCCCAGCGATAGATTGGCGCCCTGTCCTGGGTGTATCTGCCCAGTGCCCAAAACGTTCTCCCCTGGATAGACATGGGGACCCCCCCCCCCATGACCCTAGTAGAGGATAAAGCGGAAGATAATAGATGGATTGAAGGACATCTTGTGGATGATACACGTGTAAAATAATAGTTACAAAACTAGCGACGTGTCATTTAAGCAAAGACATGAATTATTAACAAAAGATTGCACTTATGTGCCGTTGATTTAATATATATGTACATATGAGTGTTACCCTATCTGTGCCTGTGTGTGTGTGTGTGTGTGTGTGTGTGTGTGAGCCTACCTAGCTGGTCAAAGTGTGTATCAATGCCATGAGGTCCAGGTACAGAACACACCAGTCGTGCTTTTATAAATGTACTCCATTTGTTTACCAAAACTCTTTTTCCTCCGACATCATTCTGAAAGACATAAACATACTTGAAATAAATTACATGCAGCTGCACTGAATTTAAAACGAACACCATGTTACACCATCTTAGCGTTTTAAATGACTGGATGAATATGTTTGGTTTAATTTTCAGCTCATCTGAGTATTTACAGGATTTTCCACACCAAAAGAAGATTTTTTCTTCTTGCCACTGTCACTTTGGCTTGATCTTTGGGGGTTCGGGCTCAGCTGCTTTGAGACAATGTACTAATGTAAAAACTCTATATAAATGAATAAACTTGAACTTAGTTTTTCCTAAAATGTGAATTCAGAATTTATAAATCAGTGCTGCAAGCAATATTTCTTATTAACATTATTAACTCATTAACTTTTAAATTTACAAGACAGACAAATTTCACATATATTCTCCATAAGGTTTGTGTTGTACTTTAGCAGAATATAGTTTAATGTTTTGATTTGATTTTCCAAATTATTTTTCAATTTTCAATACTTTTTTATTCCAGTCCTTATACGTATGTGAATGCAAGTTGAGGTTACATTGATTAGATTATCAATAAGCATCTCCTTCTAAATACACCTAAGGGAACCAAGTCATTTTTAAATATCCTACTACTTACAGCATTGTAACAGATAGGCTGTTGTGGTATGTACCATATGGATGATTATACTTGCAGAAATAAAACAGTGCACACAATCTCTTTCATGTTCTCTTACACACACACACACACACACACACACACACACACACACACACACACACACACACACACAATCAGATAAACTAAGCTATGCTCTTTACAGGATATTAAAGGGGATGATTAATAGTGTGCACATGTAGCATAAGAGCTGATAACCTCTGTCCTGCAGCATGTGTGTTGCAATTAATAATAAGAGTAACAGTGTCTAAATGTCCTTGAGGAAGGGCTTATTTTGTGAACCTATGTAAATATGTTTTTATGAGTGAAAAAGCATATATCTATCTTTTACACTATGCGAATGAGGATTTTTAAGTTTATATTATTTTCTTTTCATTTTATACAGAATTATAAACAGAATATATTTATTGTCATTGTACTTGGTATAACGAAATTAAGATGCACTACTCTCAGGTATTACATAAAATACATCTAAAAGACTAGACCTTACATAGAAATTAAGTGAATAATAAATTGTAATAAAAATTACAAAAGTTATGCAGAGAAAAAAATATATGAAGAAATTTACAAATAACACACAAACAGGCCTTATGTCATTACAAGTATGAAAAAAAGAAATTGCTCCTTTCATGCGTATGATGACTATGAGGTTTGTCTACAGAGCAATCTGTAATAAAAAGGATGCGAATGGATGTTGTAATGCTCATAGAGTATACTTTCCGTAATGTTTCATTTTACCCAGCCATGATCAGATGCATGAATGTGTTTATCTGTGCATTTGCCTGCAGTGGACTGGCAGCCTGTCCAATGTGCTTCCCCCTCTAATTGCTTAAACTTTAGCACAGTTATTGAAAATAATAACCTCTATTCTACTTCAACCTTCAACCTTTGAAAAGAGATGGACTGAAGTATTTAAGCTAATTATAAAAATAGTGGAACACATTGCTTTTAATATAATGATATTTGAATAAATGCAATGTAAATTAGTCTTTTGCTCAAGGCTTTGGTTGAAACTTCAACAAGTACACTCACTGCACACACACGTCCAACGTAGGTATGTATTGCAGCATCCCGTTCTCTCTCCCCCGGTTCACTTGTCTTCTCCGTGAAGAAAAAGTAAACTTTGTTATCGTCTTTATCTCCACTGTCTGGAATCAGATGCGCAGCCACAAACCTAGGCTCTAACACACATTTAGACAAATAAAGAGAATGGCAAGGTGATTTGGCATACCATAAAAATAAAGACAGTCTAATAAATGACCACAGTTATGAGATTTTTCTATCCCTGCAGCTTTTAATAAATCACTTTCTTATCCAGCCAACCAATCTGGCATCAATCAGAAAAGGATATGATGTCATGCAGCTGTGGTCAGTGTGAATATGTTACCGTGTAGTATTCTCTGGTCTGTCTCGGTCCTCATGGGAGATCGATTTCCAAAAGTCCTCAGAATAACAGAATCACGTCCCAAGAAATCAGCTGTCAAACCTGTGTACAGTTCCCCACCTGAGAGACAAAGAGGAGATGAAGGCGAGAAGTGGGTAACTTTGTATAAAGTGGAATCAGTACTGCTGGGTTTCAAAAGTGCTGCTGCTGTAATTGAATCCATTACAACACATTTGGTGCCTCTTACTGTGTTCTCAGGGGGATCAACAATAATCTGACACACTGTCGCAATCTACTCTCACAACACACACACACACACACTAACACAGACATACAAATGATATTTTTGTCATTGGTAATAAAAATCTGGCAAAAAAATACCATAAATTAAATTACAAATGACAACCATAGAACTACACCCTTATTTTTAAAAAGGCCAACAAATCTGTGTCTTGAACTTTGGAATATAATGAAATGTGAATTTGTATATTATTTAGCATTCATCGTGTCATCAGGCATTATGTGCCGTATGTAAGACGTGCACATGCACTGAGATAATCTCATCTAATCTCATTATCTCCTCTACTAGGGTCCTGAGGATGTTTCGCATGTCCATCCAGGGTAAAACATTTCAGGTGCTGGGCAGACACAACCAGTACAGGGAGCCAATCTATTACTGGACACACACTCACAAACACACACAAACTATATAGAGGCAAGTTAGAGCAGCCAATTCACCATGAATCCATGGTTTTGGACTGTGGGAGGAAAATGGAAACTCCACCTAGATCGGGATTCAAACCTGGATCCCCAGTGCTAAGAGGGGGATGTGCTAACCACTATGCCTTTACATTATTTATATCCACTGTGTATTTGTAATAAGATGGAATGACAATAAAAACCCTTTGACTTGACTCCATGCCATTGTTGCACTCCTCCTAAACTGTTGCAGTATTTATTCTAGATTCCTTTTATCAAGAAAGTTCTTTAGAAAGTTTAATATATCTGAAAATATGTAATGCAGAGGTCTTTCTTGTAGTTAGTTTGTTCATTGTTTAGTTACTGTTTTTCTAGTTTAGTTTTAGTTTTCCGCAAATGTCACATTTGCCCTCAATAGTCATATTTGCCGGTAATAAAAAGTCTGAAATCACATCAGTGGTTATTCATGCTGGAGAAAATCCACATCCACTTGGGGACTCTGGTGGCAGCTGTGTTTTGTTCCCATTTTGCTAATAACACAGTGGCTGTTAGAAACAAAATATTCATGGGGAATTAGTTAAAATTCTGGACAATTGATCAGAAGACTGAGGGTTCACATGCCACAGCTCTGTAAAGCTGCTACTAGTGGACTCTTGAGAAAAGTCATTAACCCTCCATTGCTTGAACTCTGTAATGACATACTTTGGTTAGTCATAGAATACTGTAATGTGAAAGTTTAAATATATAATGTGTCCCTGCAGGCATCCTGAGGCACCAATAAAGAAAAATGAGGATTCGGAGAATGTTTTTTTTTTTTTTTTTAATCTAATTGAAGAAGTTATATATATATTAGTTATTTAAAATGCCGTTTGAGTGCAACATAGATGGTCTTTTGGTATGTCGAATGTAAGTTATAGTTAATTTAACACAGTACCAGTTAGCATTAGTACAAAATACAAGATAAAGTACAAGATCAAAATATACTCTTAGTGGCTTTTTTTCAGGTTTTTGAAAACCTGTCACTGCAGCATATGATTCACTCATTTCAGCACAACATACACTTATACGGCACTCACCCTATTAAGGGGGTTAGTGCAATAGTGATAATGTTTCACCCCCCAAATAATACCTGATCTATGGTGATCCCCAGAGGGCTATTAGAGAATAGAGTAAAGCAGGCTAACCAAGTGAAGAGAAACAGATGGGCTATGGTCTGCAACTGTTGAACTACGAAATGCATCTATAAAAGACACTTAAAGTGTAAAAACAAAGTCCAGTATCTGGTACCTAGTAGTGTGTGTATTAATAAAGAATCAATAGTAAGTACATTCATGTAGTAAACATCCAAATATCTGCAGAACAAAATACTCTTAGGGATATCCACATCCACAACCAAAGTTCATATGCATTCTTCACTAACTGAACATATTTAGATATTAAAAGTGGAACCTACCCATAAAAGTGCTGGCAAATGGTAATTTGGGGTCATGAGGGCATCTTCCCCTCCCATTCTCCACAGTAGAAGACTCCAATAGGAATGCATGCTGTAAGACATTTAATATGGCGTTCAAACAAGAGTGGGCATTATGGTCAATATGATTAATAAAACCTAATAAGCAAGCACAAGATTATTCTGATAAAAAGGGTAAGCACATGCATATTATGAAGTTTACAGTAAGTTAAGTAATAAAATATATAATGTTAACAACTTTTAACACAATTATTTTTGCAGGTTCAAATTTTGAAGATCATTGACCTGATGATAATTCTGTTATATTTAAAGAATATCTTTTTTTATTTAAATAATTCCACAATGACATCGTTGTGCATGGTGCAACTCAACTATGGCCAAGATATATAAAATATATATATAGACAATAATAGTGAGATAGATACACTTCTTAATCACTGAATTCAGGTGTTTTATTTAATCATATTGTGAAAGGTGTAAAAAATACATCAGGGTCAGTTGTATGGTTTCACATTTAAGAATATTTACTGAATTGTTCCAACACGTATCTATAAAAAACAAAACTATTTTACAGAAAAAGTTTTTTCACATATCATGTGTAATATTGATGTTTTTATCATGGTTTATAGAGTTTACAGATCCATAAAATCACTATTATATTTTTTGAAGTCAGCTTTCTGAAAGAGTCTTTAACTGAATCAGTCAGTGCTTTTCTAAAGAGAAGAAGTTAGCGTGGAGAAATCATTTTATTATTCATTCAAGCTGGTTACTCTAGTAGTGTCCTGAAAGGTGCAGGAACTATCCCAGTGCTCAGTGAGCAAAAAGCTGGGAGGTCATTAGTTCACCACAAGGCACTTAGGGTCAATTTATTATTTATAGTTCACCTGGATACAGACTCATTGAGAACCTGCAACTTGGGACTTTCTTGTTAAGACTATTTTTGGGCATTGCATTCAATAGAAAGAAAATGAAGTTAATTAAGCATCTGTGCTTAAAACATTGAGGTATATTCACTATAGATTACATTCAGTGTTAGAGACAAATGAGTATTTCTCACGAGATAATCAAACGAAGGATAAGTGACAAGAAAAAGAAAAAAAAGAGCATGAAAGTTAATTATATGTGTGTGTGTGTGTGTGTGTGTGTGTGTGTGTGTGTGTGTGTGTGTGCGTGAGAGAGAGTGTGTGAGGGTGTACCTTTGCATGCACAATTGGACATGCTCTTTTATACGCTTTGCGTGTAAGTCACCAGATGTTCAACAATCAAAGTTAGAAGGACACACATAAATACACACACACGCACAGCACCATCACCACCACCACGTTTTCCTCAATTTTTTTTATCTCCTCCCTCTTTTCAACTTTTAGCTTATACCTGATCTTTCACTAACTGGTTGTCCTTTTTCTTATCATTTTCAGAAATGTATTCCTATGGTGCGCATGTTTATCTATTTATCCCACCCATCCACTCATACAGTATAAACTGCTTCTGATTAGTTCTGTCTGGTGCACTGTTTTAAACTTTGCCTGTTAGACTTTACTCCATTAAGTCATCCAGCTTTACAGTTACATCAATAAAACTGCAATGAAGCATGTATAGTAAATAGACGTGATACACAGGGGTTATCTGTGGGTGAAATTGTGGTGAATTCTTTGCCGACCGTGCGCAGGTCTGTGTACTTTTGTGTTTGTATGAATGACACATTTAAAGGAGCAGGTCTGTATGATCAATTGGTGTATTTGCCTTCCTTTTCTTTTTCGATCAGGTCATGACCTAAAGGTCAGCTTGTGGGTGGGATGACTTTTGACCTGAAATAGTTTTATCTTTGATCTGTAAATGGAACTTTGCCACTCATTCTGGCTACGCTGCTTTTGTCAAAGACCTGTTTTAGTCTTTTATCCTGAACCGATCATGTCTTTTGTCATGCTTTGCCTTTAAACCGGGTTCTTTGGAAAGAGCTTGAATATGTTTCAAATATAAAGCATTTTTAAAACAAATCACATACATATAAAGGATGAGGAAATACTTGCAGGGAATACATGCACTTGTTTCAAACTGGTTTTATGATGTACAAGTCAATGGAAACTATGCAGAATAATGTTGTGTAATGTGTTATAATAATGTGTTTAGAAAAAATATATTAAGAGAAAATTAAATGTTGAACATTACATCCTTAACACATATTTTTAATGCACCAAAGAGACCACAATATTTTTATAAAATAAGTTCTTGGTTTTACACTGTCATTTGTGCATTACACTTTTATATTACACTGTTGACTGTATGTAAATTAGGGGTTTTCCTTGGATTCTGACTAACTGTATCCCATTCAGGTCATTAAATCCGATGTCAATGATGTAGCCAAATTGCCTATAATAAACTTATTTGGGAATAAGTTCGGAAAACAAAATAATCACACACTGCAATATTTCATAGGAGCACATTTATTATAGCACATATTTGCAAAATCATTAATGATTAGTTGCATCAATTTGCAAGTTTTAAAGTTGTCCGATTTTGTATTGATTGAATGATATAATTATTTAGGCACTTAACACTTATAACACTTAGTATACTTAAATAACATCTAAATCACATAACAGAATAAAAGCAAAAATACTTTTGAGATTATGATTAGAGTGTAGAATTCACTATGATACAATACTCCTAAAGCAGAAATAGTATAGCCCCTTGCCCATGTGTCCACGGCACCCACGACTTTCCAAAAGGTCTTTCTACATTTGAATGAAATAACAGCCACTACTGCAGTTTAATCTAATTTGAATAGTGGTGCAATATTGTTCCTAAGGGTCATTGTATTAATGAAATTGTTACTCTTTTAATAAACAAAAAAAAAAGATTTATGTGGATATTGTTTATGACCTGCAACAGTATCAGACAAAGATTTTGAGCCATGTTTTTATGAATTAACTGTACTTAGCTCAGATTATAAACAGATTACATTTATAATAATTAGTAGTAGTAGTAGCCTGTGAACCCCCCCCCCCCCAATCATCTAATCACACTAAATATTGGTTATGAATCAGGAAAGCATGTGCTGTGTAATGAATTTAAGGTTTTCCTTAATCAGACTTGTATCAGTAGTGTTTAAAGTCTAATGCATGATAATTGGCTTCTTATAGGTGTCATTGCATGATTACCTCTCCACGATGTCCTACGTAGATGAGAGCACATACAGGTTGGAAAGCACCAGTGCCACAGGCCAGCAGATGAGTCCGATTAAAGGGGTGCAGAAGTCGCACATAATTTGCACATTCCATCTACAGACATTCATCATTACAAAAAGTTAAAGAAGAAATAAAAAAATCACTGATATCTTAATCACATCACTGTCTTCTAAACACAGTTCCCACATCTTTGGCTTCTCTTGCACTTTTTCTGTTCATTTGCCTGCATTGTTTATTCCTATGTTTCTCACGCAGCTTTTATTTTCATCTTTACTTAACCTTGAAACTGAGCTGAAGATATATTTATTTTTCATAGATTTATTTTCTAAAAAAACTAAACAAAATGTTCAGCTATGCCACACTGTGTATATTTCAGTTTCACTGCCGTAGCTGAGAAGGCCATGGGCGGTTCCTACATCAGCAAATACAACCCATGGTTTTGTAAATTCTTCTTGTACTTCACTATAAACTTTGCTAATGTTCAAATGCATACTACAGTTCGATTTAACAAATATTTATGCTTTGTTTCATAGAAACCGTTTTGCTCCAATACAATTAGGCTACATTTAATCAACAGGCCAGCATAAGCCCTGCGTTGGTAATCTGCCCAACTACATTTAAGGGACAGCATTAATATAAAATGACAACTGCAAATTATAACAGCATAACAGACCAGAAACTATGCATTCAATCTGGAAGCAATTGAAAATTTAATCACTTTGCTTTTATTGAATTAGTAAAATAATGGCAATCATTAAAAATTCAAAGAAAACGAGGGTGAGGGTTGATCTCGTTCTTTCAGGATAATTGCCGGGCACTTTGCTTGATGGATGCCTAGCCAACTGGAAACAAGCGACGCGTTTCGGTTTAAAAAGGCCAAGGTCAAAGCCATCCACTGCCAGAGTTGATTACGACTCATTCCATGAATTATCCAGCCAATTATTCTAGGAAGCTTTCACAAGGCCGTCCCATTCCCGACACACACACTTAACTTTTATTATAACTATACCCACCTCATTAGCTCCATGGTAAATGCCAAGATTTTCAATGTTAAGTAAAGGAAAGCTGAGTGTTGGGAGCTGATTTACAATTGTTGCTTACATCCAACCTGCATTATTTATGTCAATTTATGTTATATATACATGATGTTTAAGCTTAACAAAATAGAACTGTCCAATTGCGGTCAAATAACACATGCAAATAGACAACCTCACTGCAGTCAGCCATGCTTGTAATCACGGAGATGCTTCTGAACTCAACAAGTGGTAAATGCTAACAGATGCAGTGGGTGACATCATTAACTTTGTCCATAAGTGGTTAAACAAGTAAATGTTTAGTTTAGTCTATGGAAAACATAGAAAACTAAAAAAGCAAGTCTAAATGCTTGATAACAGGATTAAAATTCATAATAAAATTCATGAATTTAATGGCTTAAAAATAAACTGCCCACTTATTCCGTTCGTGTACAACAAAGACATGAAAGGGTGTGGATGAAAATGCTGAATAGTAAGAAAAGTGAAATATTGAAATCACATGCAGTTCACTCACATTAGTCAAAACATCCTAAAAAATAAACGCTGTCTGCACTTAAATATAATTTGGCCATTATAAAGGAAGTGACCTATTTATTTGTCAAAAGTAAAGACTAGTCAAAAATAGAAACCATTTTAAAACTTTTGCAGGGGTATTTAGGGTGGAAAGTGGACCGCAGACATAATGTTAAAATAAATACAATCTAAAAAAAATCTAATAAAAAAGATATTTGACTCACCTCCGGGTCTTTCCCTTTAAGTATACATTCTTCTCTGTTAGCAGGTAAAGACCAGTGAATCTGCATTAAATACAAGTTACAGTTACTTACTTTAAATATGCTTTTATTTTTGTTACTTTCTTATATTTAATTCTTATATATAGAATATTGTTTCCTGTGACTCTGAACATTCAACCCCAAATTATACAAAATTCATAACAGATTCACTCCTAGCTTAAGGATTTTGTTTTGTAAGATTTATTTCTCAAAACATATATTTGGATAGTTGTCAAATAGTAAGATTTTCCTTTAACCAGTCATAAACATTTTTTTTCTAATTTCTTTTTTATAGCATATTTTAATAAATATCTTTCTGGAGAATGTAAAAACAGTCTTTAAACTTTTCTTCAAAGACATTTACAGAGCCAGATAGACGCTTCCCATTTACAAATACTGACATCAATTTAAACATGAACAAAACAGGCTGTAAATTTAACTATGTTCATACTTTCATTCTTTTATGTGTAACAATAACAGCATGCTACTCATTAATAAAAGTGACATGATTAAAAGAAGAAATAAGCAAAAAGAAATCTTATTATGTAATAAACATTTTTATGTGTGCCATAATTGTTAACAACTCTTCCTTTTCTTGTAGCACCCATTTGCAAAAAAAAACAAAAATCAGTCTGCGTACCCACTGCTTTGGAAATTGCATTTATTACCCCAGGATTTCTACGTTATTTGGGTCAGAGGGTGAGAAGGTTGTCTAGGGTGACCATGGCAAAACCTTGATTTTATGATCACTGAGTACAAGTTTAACAGCAAGGGTCAACCAGAGGCAGATAACAAGCAATGAGCCACAAAGTAATACAGTGGATAAGCTCATTAAATTAATACATTACAAAATGATAGATTTAATTTAGTTCTGTATAGCTTATTAATTTACTACAGACAATTTAATACTTAGCGGGCTGCATGGTGGCTTAGTGGTTAGCACTTCCCCATTTCATTGCTGGGATTCCAGATTTAGGTCCTGAATCTGGGAGTTGTTTCCATGCTCTCCTTGTGTCCTATGTGGGTTTTTTCTGGGTTACCCAGTTTCTTCTCACAGTCCAAAAACATAGACTCAATGCAAATTGGCTGATCAAAATTGTCCCTATATGGTTTGTGTATCTGAGTGTGTAAGTGTGCACAGCTGTAGATTGGCTATGATATAATACTTAGCAAGCATGTATTTTTTATAATTAATAATTATGATCTAATATATATTGTAGTGGTTGAAAGTGAAAATATGAATTATCATAAAATTGATCTTGTGTTTAAAAATAATTTAACTCTTTAAAAAGCTATCTTTATATAGTTTGCTTATCACATTGAATGTTCTATTAATTATCTCCATCATCCCAAGGCTGATTCGGTTCCTGTATTTAGTGTTCCTCTGTCAGTTGCGGCTCTCAAATATATCTTCTGGTTTTGTTCAGTTGGTTTTCATCCTGTGGCCTTTTTTGTTTCATCAGTCTATTTGATATGCACCACAGTGGAGACAGGCCAAACCACCAGCTCAAGATACTGAAAGACCCCAACCAAAAGAAACCGGTTCACCACCAAGAAACTAGAGTGCTTAAACCTATTACAGTTTATACTTTAAGGCATTAATCAAACCTGTTGGATGAATAAAGTTTATAGGTTTTAAAGAATTTCATTACCAGCACTATAAATCTTACAGTGGTGTAAAACAGCAACACAAAGGCCGCTCGTTGTGTATGGAAGACTAGTGTGGTCCTTTTGCACATGATTTACTGAAGCCATTAGGAACTGTAGATCTCTCATCCTGTTTAGATCTGGTAGTACAAGCAGTGATTTAGGCAAGTCATTAATCAAGGCCCCAGCTATTTTTTTTAAGAAAAATATTTCAGATGAAAAATCCAAATATATTTCATACACCACTAGTGGGCTAGACTAACTTATCAACACTTAAATGCTTTGTAGTAGTGTTTTTATTTGTTCTGTGATATAGTAATACAGTAATTAGGTTGTATTATTGATATTTTTGGACTTCACAACATTAGGTTCCCCTTTTACCTAAATCATTCTTTAAGGCTCAACATGTACATTTTTAAGATACATTTCTTATCACCTTACACACAGAGAGGTTAAAATATATTTAATTTTTAACTTTATGTTAGCTTGTAACAGAACAGTCACCGTTGACCTTATTTAACAAGGCATTTTCAGTAAACCCAAGCTGTTTCAAGCTGTTTTGTGTGGAAAGCCAATTGGATCAGTTCACCTGGCACAAACTATCTTGCCACAACCACAAATCTCCTTTTGGAGAATGTTGACAGCTTCATAAATTACAAAAATACAATAATTTACTGCCACTTTATTTGGGTAATAAATGAAGGGCATAGATGAGTCTTCCTAGTGAAGTATTTTATGATTATGAAATTATTTATATGCAATTACTATTAAGTAATGCACCATGTGGCTGTTTGGACTAAGATATTGATCATGCTGTGTTGGTCAAGTCAAAACTTTGTAATGTATTGCAGTTGATGGAACAGAAATTCCATTTTGAGAGGAGTTGTCACCTGAACTGACCACAGTTTTTAAAAAATATTTTAAGATATGCTGAATATAAAAAAGAAAGACAGATATATATAAAGTGACCTATTTAGTCTATTGTGCTTACACACAGAGTAATTTGTCCTCAGTATTTAACCTATCCATGCAGAGAAACACTCACATATACACAGTCTGACCACACAGGACAGAAGTGAGCACACGTGCCCGGAACAGTGGGCAGCCCTGTACACGGTATCTTGGGAGCAATTGGGGTGAGGTGCCTTGCTCAAAGGCACTTCAGACATAGTATTTGGTGGATCGTAAATCTAAACGTTGACCTTTAGGTTGCAAGGCTGATTCCTTAACCACAAGCCTACGACTGCCTCTGTGTGTCACGGATGGAAATAAATATTATAACAGCGCATAAGGTTGTTAAAACATTGCCACCAATTGCATACTTCAATCAAAGTTAACGGAAGTTCAACCCAATATAAGCATTGGCAGCATGTTTAAACCAGGCAGTATATATAGAAACTGATGATAATCACAGATGTGGTAAACATCTCCGTTATTGCACTCCCACTATTCATGTGGTTTACTCATCAGTGAATCACTACATGTGTTTACCATCCCACATACTTCTGCATTGTCTTCTACAAGAAGTTTTTGTCGACTACAATATCCAGCATCCTTCCTTATCTTGGAGGCATTTCCTGTCATCGTGACCAGTGTCCAGTAATTAGTCTATGCTGTTGTTTTTACACTGCATCTCCTAATGGCATAATAGCAATGCTAAAAATAATATTCAACGGATATGAGGCTGGACGCTGAAAAGTCCACAGTGAGTCATTGCTGAAATTCGTCTGATGTTGAAGGAAGTGACTGTTCTGCATACGTATGTTAAGCAATTATTATATATGTTGTTATTGTGTTATTTTTTACTTTTTTTCTGTTAACAGCCTACCAAGATTGTATGTCAACCATAATGGTTGCTAATGTACTTGCTATATGGAATTATTAATTGTGATAATGTAGAAAGAAGCAGGGAATGTAACAAATCTTTCGAACCCATATTACTTAATGACAAATTTTCTAATAAAATGCAATATTTAAAGGTTTTAAAGACCTTTTAAACCAGCTACAGAAAAGGTATACAGCTGTAATTTACCTCTATAGTTACTTTTTGCAATTACATAAGCAGACAACCTTGTCTTATCCCCTGGGTGCATCCAGGGTGTATCTGCCCAAGACTCGAAACGTTCTCTGTTGCAAACCAGGTAGAGAATTAAGTGGTCAAGATGAAATGATAAGATAAAATAAATAATAATTAATAATGTTGCATTTATTTTTAGATATTTTCAAAAACTTGGACGATCTTCAATGGATGTATGTTTGTGTCAGTATCCGGCATAAAGCTCAAAGGTCAGGGCCCAGGAGTTGACAGTAGCTCTCCCATGTCTCTCATCATGCTAATATATGTCCTCTTCCTATTTGGATCATGTAACCAGCCCACACACACCAAGCAGCACTTAAAAGACAGGAATATCTTCAACAATCATAATCAGTAAAATCAGTGTTATGCAATTGTTTAGTAACACTTTATGACTGTGATAATGAACATCTATGTATATTAACAAAGGCTTATGACAAATGTTATGAAGCACTATGAATATACATTATGCTTTAAGAATGCATTTACATTTTGAATATCAGATTCATAGAAAGTATTATAAAAAAAATTTTCACATATCTTAAGAACTAGACACTGATTTGATTAAAACAACACTTTAGTAGCAATATTGGTTTCCTGAATCTTAAAAATGTATAATTAAATAAAGCCCAAAATTAAGTTCTTCCAAGTTAAATCCATTTTTACCTGCATGTAATTAACATATTACCATAAAAAGTCACTTAGCATACAATTAATAATGAAATCTGTCACAGCTGAACCCATTTAAACTGTCTTACAGAACCTGAAATGATGCTCTTACATTCTGTATGTCTTACCAAACCCACATCAGCTGTCCCAAATTACTTTCACAATCATGAACAGGTCCATAACAATAAACCCTTAAGCCATTCATTAGAAGTCAGAGTTGTAAATGCTTAGTTTACTATGTACTCAATTAATGTTTCAACAGATGTGTACACAGCGTAATAAATAAAATGTTAAGGACCTGCATGTGGGTATGTGTATGCAATGGGTTTGTTTTTTTGTTTTTAACATGTCACTTTCTTAATTAACTCTCCAGTGAGACAGCTGACATGGTACCTGAGCAAACAAACCCTACATATAATGATGTAAAGGTAAGTGTGAATTTGAGTAAGACGAAGAGAGAAGAGCTGAGGAGGAAGAAGAGAGAAGAGGATAAAGCTTAGCAGGAATATTAATGCCTTAAGGATTATATATTATATTATTATATTATATAATTATATATTATATTAGGCACGGTGGCTTAGTGGTTAACACGTTCGCCTCTCAGCGCTAGGGTTTCCCGGTTCGAATCCCCATCTGGGTGGAGTTTCCATGTTTTCCCCGTGTCTGCGTGGGTTTCCTCCGGGTTCTTCCGTTTCCTCCCACAGTCCAAAAACATGGATCAAGTCAATTGAATTCTCAAAATTGCCCCATATAGAGTGTGTCTGTGTGAGTGAGTGTGTGCCCAGCGATGGATTGGCACCCTGTCCTGATAAAGCGGAATATAATGCATGGATTATATTATATTATATTATACAGCTATAACTACAGAACACTAAACCTAAATTAAACAGTAATTTCATGGAAAATTACACCAGTTATTATTTTTGGAAGGTTACTTATGAATAATAATAAAAGTCAATTATCTATGACACAAACACCATAAATAAGCCAAAAATAAATCTTGCATCTAAAAGTGAAGAGGGCTTCCCCATTCCAATCAAAGGGAGAAAATTTTGGGTGCAGAGCAGATACATTCAGGACACGGCAACAATAAATCGCTTGTCACACATTCACATACACACACACACACACACACACATTATATAGGGGCAATTTTGAGCAGCCAATTCACCCTGCATCCATGTTATTGGACTGTGGGAGAAACTGAATCCAGAGAAATCCGGAAGAACATCCCTAGCACTGAGAAGCAGACGTTCTAACCACTATACGACCGTGCCACTGCAGTTAAATAATAAGATTACAATGAGTCGAATTTAAATTGATGTGTGCAGAAATTCACCCTGATTTCCTATTTATGATCCAACATCATTCCACTCTTTGGAGGCTGTGGGCAGACTCATTCATTTATATGAACCTCACTATTTATGTTTTCCCAGCATTTATGCAGAACAAATCTTCATATTTGGGTTATGGTTTTGGCTAGTTGTGTTTATGGTTATGGGTAATGGATATAAGTCTACATATGTTCACAATGCATGCTTGTGTGTGTGTGTGTGTGTGTTACTGTGTGTGTGTTACTGTGTGAGTTTGTGTATGAGAGCATGAATACTGTACCTCTTTTGCATCAGAGTGCGTGTGGTCCAGTCTAACGGAGTAAAGAACATCCTTTCCTCCAATAAAGAGTCTGTCATGGTACTCATCCAAAAACATAGCAGTCAGCTGAAGGTCATCGTGCGGGCCGGAGAAAATCGAAGAGCGATTAGTGGCCATCAGATCTGACAAAAAAATGCATCATAGTACATAAGTTGGAAATTGGAAGTTGGACATTAAATCTAATTGTGAAAAATTTCATTTTCAATTTCAAATTTCATATTTTATTCCAGTCTCACTAATGAAAAAAATGTAGCTTCACTACAAATTCAGATTTTTTTAAGATACATATGTCTGTTTGTACATTCTCCCCATCTATTCTTTCTCTTTTCATCTCTTACTAAAGTTCACATGTTGTTTTTCATCTGTCACCCATTAATCCACATTCCACTCTTTATTCATGTTTACGCTCCACTTTTCCACATATATCAAGATCACATAAAGGATTGCATTGGGATCACAAGAACAGTAATTGTCTACAATCAAAAAAGACCAACACACACATCACTTCTTCAGCCAAGATTTGAATTAAGTGCAGATGAGTGGAAACATGTTTAAAACAAAATGCTAAAACCACAATACTGACAAAAAAAGTACCCTATTTCCAAATAAAATACATACCATTAATACCATATACGTTACATACCACTCAGACAAATTGTTTACAAATGTTTCCAATGCCTTGATATAATCATTTAGAATTTGCTGAATTAAAGGGCAGTCATGGACAATCTAAAGGGCAGTCATGGGCTTGTGGTTAAGAAACCATCCTTGTAACATGAAGGTCCCCGGTTCGATTCCCGATGCCACTAAGTACCATGGCTAAAGTGCCCTTGGGCAAGGTACCTAACCCCAATTGCTCCCCGGGCGCCGAATTCAAGGCTATCCACTGCTCCGGGCACGTGGGCTCACTTCATGTGTGTGTACATATGTGTGTGTTTCACTGCACAGATGGGTTAAATGTGGAGGACAACTTTCTCTGTGTGTATGCACAGTAGGCAAATAAATCTCTTAATAAAAAAATCATTCAGTCTAAGACTCATTCCTCCTAAAAAAGACCACAGAGCGCTGCAGTAGGTCATTCGTACCTGTGGCCATCAAACTCTTATAACTCCTCTTTTCATGTGTAATATTATAATTCATATGTGCAATACCAAATTATTTGGTTTATATGTTCAATACCAAAATAGGTGCAATACTATATCACATTATATGGTTAATTCAAGAAATACATATATGTTAATATGTGACTACATATAGTGCAATAATCAGTCCAAATAGCTTAGGGTAAATTTCCATATTTCTTTGTACCTCAGTCACTGACATGTTACTTTATTGTTGTATTTAAAACGTAGTACTTTATGTTTTGGTATATTGCATTTTTCTTTACTTACTTCATTTACATTTTCATATTTTATTAGTTTTTAGTACATTATAACTTTGGTAAATGGTAAACTGTAACATCTGCAATCCCCCAACCCTCTTTCTGACTAACTTAAACATTTAAACTGTACTGATTAAGATAAACATACAGTATATACACACAGAGCGAACAAAGAGTAACAAAACAACAGAGCAAAAGAGGGCCTAGGTTTTATATGAACTAGTTTTATATGAAGAGTCCCCTGTGTGAATGGCGCACGCCAACATTTAATAAAGTGAAACTGCACAGCCAAGAACCTATAAAACCCTGAAATAAAATCCCAATTATCAACTTATTAAGCACAAACTACACACAAAAGCCTCTTTTCATGCAACCATCTGAACACACAAATAAAATAAACTTCCCAGACAAACACACACACACACACACACACACACACACACACACATACATACATACATACATACATGCAAGTCCATGATTATGCCAAAATGCTTGAGCAACTGAAAACAAAAACACAGAAACAACCGAAAACAAAACACCAAATCATAAAACCAAAATCATAAGGCCAAATCATAAAACCTAAAATAATATCATGCAGTCCTCAACTTGAGAATAAAAACAGCTCTGTGGCGATGTATTAGACCTACATCGGCATTTGTGTTCATTTGTGAGAACCAAAAATCTCTGTTGTGTGTGAACCACAGCATCTTCCCATTTTTTATTTTGTCTCAAATTGTGTAAGCAGTGTTGGACTTGGCAGTGTGTATGTGCTGAAATATTACTCTATAGATAATATTGACCCTCAAGATGATAACCGGTCACAAGTGAAAGCAGCTCAGCAAAGGGCATTAAGATTGAGAGAGAAAAAGGTCACATTCTGCAATTTCTAGGAAGATAAAACAATAAGGTATGCCCTGTTTATCTAAGATCCAATGTGCAACCTTGCACAATAACCTTTTTTTTTTAATAATTACATAATTTTTCATGCTCTGATTAAAAATAAATACAATCCAGTCATTTACAAATTTAACTTTTGTAGAAATTCTCTAGGTTTACCAGTTCTTAAAAAAAAGAATGCATATGTTATAAGTGTGTGTGCTGGCTACCATTATATAATTATCATGGAACAAATTAAGCCAGAGGCAGTCAATGCAAGCCGTTTAATCTGGTTAAAGACCTCAGGGTGTGACTGTCCTTAACTGTCTCAAGATGCAGAACAGACATTTTGGACATCTGAGAACAATTAAAAGCAACACTAGAATTAAACATCCACTGTCCTTATGCTTAGTCCTGCATGACCCTTCCTTTTTCTCTATAAATGAATTTACTAAAACACATATACAGAGATTATATAGACCCTCCCTAATTGCTGTATAAATAATCTGCTCTTTTAAAACAACAGTATTACTTGTCATTAGTTATTAAATTGAGCTTAAGTAGCCATCAGCCAGACACTAAACGAGTGTCTATCCTGGTGAAAATACACATGGATAATTATGCTCACTGGTGGTCATTATTGAATGTTGTCCTATGAAATACTGAAATTAAGAAAAAAAATTAAATATATACAGAGAGATAGCTCGGAATAAAGAAAAACACTAGAAGCCATACTTCCACACATTTTTTTTTAAATCTTGCATCATCTGGTTCTAAAGGAAGTTTATCCAGTATTTTAAGATTTCACTTTCAAATAGGTCATATGTTAAAGTTTAATAGAAAAGGTAGAAGTCATAATGATAAAAAACCTAAAAGGAAACAACCTATTTACAATAAGCAAACAACCGATGCTGAAAGAAAAAATATATTTTAGCAAAAATACATTCAAAAATATTAAAAAATTTTAAAAATACACAGACGCTACCAAGTACACTCTAGATTTGGTGACAGGCTGAAGATGAGCAGATAATTCAACTTTTTGCACAATAAGAATGCTAAACATGATAGCAAATAGACAGTACAGTAGCTTAAAGAATATACATGTCAATAAGTGACCGAATACTGCAGGTGGATTCTAAGAGTTCCAAGATAGCAGTTTCTGAGGAATACACCTAATTAAATTGGGCCAAGTTATTATTTTATTTAGAAGTCGCAACTTGCCAAGTGTACAAAGCTTAATTCATATAACGGGGGTAATTTAATGTATAAAAACACCAGTGTCCTACACAAAGTATTGAATTTGAGAATCAGAATCATCTTCTGACCATTTTAATAGGATTTGTTATTTTACAGACCCACTACAAAAGCATTGTGGACAGTTCCCAGAAAAGGCTGTAACATCTGCAAAGAAGAATGAGAGAGAGTGTGTGTGAATGTGTTGGGGGGGGGGGGTTAGGTTTGATATGTATTTTTTTATCAGGATGACACTTTACCACATGAAAAAGTGTAACTGCCTCAGAGAGTTTGAACATTGAAAATATTTCAGGAGCCCTGTGATGTATTTGTGCCAGATGTTTTACAAGTGTACACACATACATTTTGCCAAACCACATCTGACATCGAAACCTCCTATTGCATTATTTTGGAAAGTACTTCACAAAGGTCGACGCTGGTTTCTACATCCAAAACCATACAGTATAACCATGCACAATCCAATTGTCTTGCGTAACAATCAGCATTTTACACAACGAAAATGAAACTCAGTTTAAAAGCAAAACGTTGATGGTCAAGTTGGATGAGCTAATTACAAATTTCTTAAGTTCACTTTGTTGCTTGTGGACCACATTTTTAATTGCTTTGTATCATTATGGTGAAAATAGAATTTACAAGTAAATGTAAATAAACACAAAGTGTAAAGTGTCCATCCTTCTGTTATCCATTATCCATCCGTGCTTAATCTTTTAATCGTATGCCCTGGGGTGTGGCAATAGATTGGCCCAAGGCAGGGTGCCAATCAATCGCTAGGCACACACTTACACACACACAAAAACAAAAAACTATATAGTGTAAGTCACTGTGCCGCCCAACAGTAAAGTAAACTTAGTTGTATGTAGGCTTTCTATATAAGTATTCCATTTAATAGTGATTATTTATGCTTTGATTATGTATGATTATGTATGTCTGTGCTCTGTACACATTAATAAACTTCTTTTGTTTTATTTTTTTTTTTTTTAGTTTGTTCTAAAGCTTACTTTAATATAATACCTCAGTATTAATTATTCCTAAAAATAATATGTCATATAAGACTAACAATTTTTGTAGTGTGCCATATATACTTGATGTACTGCTCTAATATACTACAAAAATGCTAAGGTATGTTCATCTCAATTAAAAATGAAATAAAGAAAATGACTTATATTTACTATTAGAAATGCCAAGTGAGATTTTTACCCTTAATGAGTCTGTATTACCATGACATAGTTACAGCTCTGGATTTATCTTATACACTAAGAAGTCTAAATTGACCATAAGAACCTATACTCTGCTGAAAGTCTTTGTGCAGTATTGTAAATAATTCCAAATGTGTTCATTGGACATAAGGTCAGTGTGATGCAGGGTGTGGTAGCTCAGGGGTTAGGGTGTTGGGCTATCAATCTGAAGGTTATAGGTTTAAATTCCAGGTCCACTGATGTTACCAATGTGGGTCACTGAGCAAGACCCTTAACCCTTATTGCTTCAGGGGTCTGTATCAACCCTGCATTCTGACCCCAACCATCAAGTTGGGTAAGTTGTAGGTCGCTTAGAATAAAAGTGTCTGTTTAATGACGTAATGTAATATGACAGTGTTTATCAGACACCGTTTTATAACTGGGAGGCAAAGTCAAGGAAGGTAATTGATCCCTGTGGCTGTATTCAGGCCCGTTGCAACAGGGCAAGCAAACCAACTGATTGCAGAGGGCCTCGAGATGAGGGCCCTCCCCAGACAATGACTGGACTGGTTATGAATCAAATTCAAACTGTGTAAGCAAGTGCTTTGTTCCAAATGTTCACAATTAAATATACTGTATGTTTACTAAAGTAAGTAATATTTGGTCAGTTGGGCATTTTGCTTAGGGTCCCCAAATGATTTGAAATGGACCTGACTGCATCCTACTGGTTGTTTGAAATCTGAAGACCTGTTGATGGTATGCCACTATTAACAGGTTTTTGTTTGGTGTTAAAATAAAAGCCAAATTTTAACTTAAAATGTGAATAAAAATAAAATATGATTTTTTAGCCATTTAATGACATAAAAATCTTTTTTACATTTATTATTTTAATGACTTGATCACTTGGCTTACAGGTAGAAACATTAACCTTGTTATTAAAAACGTCTTGGTAATTCTCTTAAACATACTAAACAAAAATCAAACAGAGTATTTCTAAATATATTGTGCTGTACCTTCAACAAAAAGAAATTTGGTTAGTATGTTTAATGTTCACATCTCATCATGTATATCTACAAACAACCAGTCTGGAACCGATTACAGGGCCAGATTATACCCAGCATGTGATCACTATCATGTTCTGGCTGCATTGTAGCTCTTGGCTGTTTCTGTCAGCAGCTTAAGGCTGGAACTAATCGATGGTTGATCCATGCAGCTAGACTAATAGGGAATGATTACTGCACCGGCATTTTGCACATCCAGATTTTGACCTTTAAGTCAGCAAAGGAGGAGTTTAATTTGAACAAGCATTTGTAGCTCCCCTCATGTGCGATCTTTAGTTGTACTATTCACTTCCACAGCTTGACACTGCACTGCGTAAAATCCAAGATTTGATTGCACAAGATAATACTTTGGCAACTAATGACTGCCAGCTCCCTAAATGTAGAAGTATATGAACACATGCTTTGTGTCTGGATATTATCAGCAATAACAAGAGAATGCAGCAATATATAAAATTCATGTAAATAAAATTGCATTTAAAATTGTACTACTTTTACAGTGATAATGTATTTTATTTTAATTTGTCTTTGCTGTCTTATGTTTAATTTGGATTGAAAAAAAAGACATTAAGAAATTAAATAAATATGGCAATTTTACTTGTAACTTGGACAAGCACTATGTAAAATAGAAGTCACTTTGCTCTATACCCCCAAACACAAGACTTAAAAAAATTAAAAATGTAGATTATGGGGCGGCACGATGGCTTAGCGGCTAGCACGTTCACTATTCAGATTTTCATGTTCTCCCTGTGTCCATGTTAGTTTTCTCCCGATTCTCCGGTTTTCTCGAACAGTCCAAAAACATGGATTTAATACTCTAAATTGCCCCTATATAGTGTCTGTGTGTGAGTGAATGTGTGCCAAGCCTAACCCTAGACTGACACCCTGAAGAGTTATCCCCTAGATGGGCATGGGGAACCCTCTGACAACCCTAGCCCCTAGTTAAGTATTAAGTGGAAGATAATGACATGATATAATGGCAATGTAGAATCCTAGGTTCAGCGCATTACATATTTTTACAATTTTTATATTTTAGGGGGATTTTTGCTTTACTTCTCAAACACTGGGTTTCAAGACAAAAAATACATGAGAGATGCTGTCATCACAAAATAATTAAACATTCTATAACATGAAGCTGTGATGACATGTGGATTTGCAAATGAGAGGCAGGCAGAGTTAGAGGAGCAGGTGAGGTAATGAAGCTGAGCTGGAATGTGTCTGTGGTAATTTTCTGTGTGTCTGTTCAGGCTTTTGTGGGGGGGGGGGTACCAGTGAAGCGGAACGACAGTCTTATGTGCATTATGAGACGGCAATGGGATAAAAGAGTCGTGTTTGTATATCTCCATGCCTGTGGTTCCACATGCCAGCATATAATGCTGAACTGTGTGGATAAATCCACATTTGCTCACCATCTTGCAGAGATCATAATCAAGAGACTTACAGAGGTTATTACATCATGCAATCCTAGAACCTCTGGGTTAAGGAACTTGCTCAAGGGGCTGCAGAATGGCAGATCGAAAGTGCTTAAGCTCAGACCATCTTAAACCACTAAGCCATCATGGCCTTATTATAATACATCCAGCCTTCTGGCTTCATTCACTCCACACTCATTGTTACAGTAACCCTTTCAATGCGTCATTGACTGTTCTCACTCTCAGAGGAATTCCAACACAAAGAACAAGAATAGGAACAGAAACAGGGAGCAACATAATAAATAGAATGCAAATCCGTTATGCGGGCGGTATGGTAGCTTAGTGGTTAGAATGTTGCTTCTACGTGCTGGGGATTCAAGTTTGAATATCTTTCCTGGTGGAGTTTCAATGTTCTCCTACGTGTCTGTGTGGATTTACTCTGGGTTCTCCGGTGAGTGTGTGTGTGAGTGAGTGTGCAAAGCGATAGATTGGTGCCCTGTCATGCATGTATCTGCCCAGTGCCCAAAACATTATCCCCTGGATAGACAAGGGCAACCACCCCACAACCCTAGTAGAGGATTAACCAGAAGATCATAAATTAATGAATGCAAATCCTTTATACCACCTTAAGATAGATACATACAGTCTTTCTCTCTACTTCAGGTCACTTTACATACTTTTTCCACCCAGTCAATAACAGCCAACTAATACCACAGCTAATAACTTCCTCCAGTTTTTCTCTTTGTCCTGCAATATTTTACCTCAATATGCAATCACCCCCTAGAGTTTCCAACTGTCAGTGAGTGTGCATGTGTGTATGCAAACCTAAAGCAGCCCCAAAGCAGCTATTATCTTAAGGGTTCAAATAATTATAGCTTTTCTGACCAGCTGTCGCTTTTTTACTGACCACCTGTTGTTGAATGTTTATGCACTATTTTATATGCAATTAGCTTTTATACCAACAGATCCTCATTAAACAGGACCAAACTAAGCAACCCTACAGCACTAATGACCTTAAAAGGAAAGGGGAACCAATGAAAGGGCTGTTTAATTGTACACAGTCACTCTATTACTTAATGTTCAAATGATTCAGCTTAATGAAATATCTTTCAGTGTTTATTCCAAGAACAAACAGAGAAAGCATGGAGTCAACATTAAAGATAAAGTGTTTTCATCTTAAAATAAACTTGTTTAGTTTTTTTTAGGGTTTTAGGGCAACACTGTGGCTTAGTTGTTAGCATAATCGCATCTCAGCATTTGGAGTCCAAGTTCAAATCCTGATCTGGGTGGAGTTTCCATGTTCTCCCTGTGTCCACATGGGTTTCCTCCGGGTTCTCCCCGCAGTCCAAAAACATGGATCAGTATAAATTTGTTGTTTTAAATTGCCGCTATATAGTGTATGTATATGTAAGTAAGTGTGTAGAAAGTTTGGCACCCTGTCCAGGGTGTATCTGCCCAGGGCCCAAAACATTCTTCCCTAGATGGGCATAAGGACCCTCCCCAATCCTAGTATAGATAATGAATAGATGGATGAAGGGATAGGTCTTTTAATAACAAAGAAATCTCAGATTAACCAGCCCTCACTGGTGTTAATGAAAATAAGTGAGGTTACATCAGTAGTCAGCTTTCTTGAAATAAATCTGAATTAATTTAAAGGTTAATACATATACATAGGTTGTTACTAGGAACATCAAAGTTTGCATTACTTTTGAGTCAGACATTGGTTTATATCAGATTTCCATATTTCATTTCTTTCCACGAAGATATATTCTACAGTTATAGACCTATTTAGGGCTGAGTATTGGACTTTAAGGTTAACCATATGTAACATTTTGGGGATAAAAAGGTACATCTGTGTTTTCAAGGATCAATAAAAGTACCAAAGAGGGTACTGCTCTAGTAACAAGCCAATATACCGCTAAAGGCACAGTATATTTTTGACCTTGACTTACAGAAGAGAAAAATGTTCATATTTTACAGGCAGTCACTGAGTCATATTGCCTGCATGCTTTCCCCTGGATTTGATTGGGGAATCACCCCCTGCAACCCTAGTATAGTATTAAGTTCAAGATATTGAATGAATGTGTGCATTATAATAATTTACATTAATAAATATCACCAGTAAGAACAATTTATTCTGTAATGTTTTACTATCAACACCCCTCTAATCCCACTCCCCTTGCCCCTATCAATCAAGCAAAATATACAAGTAAGCTTGTTATCTCTTTCTTGTTTCAACTTTAATATAAAAAATATATATATGTTACCTATATTAACTGTCCAGAGATAAAAGTTTTACATTGTTAATTCAGCGACAAGATGGCAGGTTATGGAACAGTACTACAATATTACATAAAAATTATTATTATTTTTAGGAGAGGCAGATGAAGTTAGCTGTCAGATTTTGGTACATGATGAGGAAAATGGGCAGTCTCTAAAACGTGTTCCGTGATTGATAGCTTGATATGCTCATCAGTATGAGCACCGATGTGAGACCGAGTATGTGAGATTACTTACATCCTGCCAACAGACAGCTGTTTGGCCTGTTGTCACCCTTTGGGAAGAGTTTGTGTGTGTGTGTGTGTGTGTGTGTGTGTGTGTGAGAGAGAGAGAGAGAGGGACTTGAGTTGCAGTCAGTTAAATCTCTGGAGAATTCATATACAACCCGGCATTGTTCCAGCCATCACATGGACCAGAACTAAGCATTCTCGGTAGTCTCAATCATCAATAGCATGTCTTACTTTCATTGTGTGTGCTGTTATGTGTGTGTGGGAGTGTGCATGCAAGTGTATGGTTTATGTGTCATTTGAGACATACAGTAAGTCTCAATTACACCTATTTCTTTTATGAATTTAATCTGACCCGTATGGTGTGTGCATGCATAGGTGTGTATAAGTGTGTGTGTGTGTGTGAGAGAGAGAGAGAGAGAGAGAGAGAGAGAGAGTGAGAGAGAAAAAGTGTGTCCTGCAGACTTGACACTAATTTCCTCCTGGTTTCAGCCTTGACAAATGTAGAACCAAGGCATTACTGCCATCCATTTCATTATAATGGACATTTTTCATACATTGTACCCAAAGGAAATTAATAGAATGCACTTTTTCATAACTGGGCCAATTATAACCTGTCTAAAAAAACAGTTCTTACAGGCACATGTGCAAATACAGAGAAATATAAATCACCTTGTAAAGGTATAAAACAGCTGTGTCCTACTCCTAAACTTTAGTCATTAGCCAACCTGAACCCTGTAACTAGAATTTTCAGTTGCCTTTGCTGTTCAGGATCCATCGTTGTTTTAACCATTAAAATAGTAGACATGTAGCAAGAATGCATTCACATATGGAAACCTTAAATACATAGATATGTTTAAATGCAGAAAATGTACTGAAAGATGCTGCATGTTTTTTTAACTTTATTTTTACTTACAACAAACCAACTATTCGTAAAATTATAAATATAATGTAATTTAATGTAACATAATACAATGGCTTATGTATGGCTTAGTGGTTAGCATGTCTGCTTCTCAGCACTGGGGATCGTGGTTCGAATACTGATCTGTATGTTTCCATATTCTCCCCATGTCTGTTTGGGGTTTCTCCGGGTTCTCCAGTTTCCTCCCACAGTCCAAAAACATAAATTGGCTGCTCTTAATTGCCCTTATATTGTTTGTGTCTGTGAGTAAGTGTGTGCCCACCAAAATATTGGCACCCTGTCCTGGGTGTTTCTGAAATGTTATGAATTTCCCTTTGGAAAATGTACCAATCTATCTATATTCATAATTCAAAAATATAATATCATGATATACTACATATTTTTCTCACAACTCTTACAGTTAAACACAATGACCTGGTGGTTAAGTGATGACGTTTGTATGTACTGTATACAGCAGACCATTGTAATAATTAGACACTACACAGTATACTATTAATGATGTGCAGCATGTAGTACACATTGGAAAATATGCAGTATGTTATTTCATGCACTCATAGCCACACAAACACATACACACACCTTTATTGGCCTTCTGGCCACATTTACAAGCTGTCTTCCATTTCCCATTCAGAACATGCATGCCATGCTGCACAGAACCTAGAGTGTGTTTTAACAAGGTTAAAACACGAATAAGTAAGTGTTTATGAAAGTATTCTGGAAATCTGTTCAGTTAAGTGTCTGATATCTAAATTATTATGCAAACCAGAATAATTATATGAATCCAAAGCTATAACATTCCTACTATTAACAGAATCCAGATTTGAAATATGTAATCATTTGGAATAAATGAAATCATTTGCAGAGATTAAAATTGTTGCATTTAGAGAACTTTAATTACCTCTTAAGCATAAATCACAGTTTTGTCTGTTTGCTATGATGGTTTATTTTGTTGTGCATATTGACAGTTATATTATAAGTTCTGATATAAAATCAGATTGACTGAGTGACCGTAAAGTTTTATTATAAATCATTTTACAAAACAGAATTATTTTAAAACAACTTTACACAGCAGTAAATAAAATAAAGTGCATAATTTATATAGAATATACAGAAAATATCCTAAAATGAGCACATGGCAAAATTATCTTTAAATTCGTTCATTCATTCATTCATTATCTCCCGCTTTATCCTCTATTAGGGTCGCAGTGTGGTTCCCCATGCCCATCCAGGGGAGAACGTCTCGGGCGCTGGGCAGATAGACCCAGGACAGGGCGCCAATCCATCGCTGGGCACACACTCACTCACACAGACACACTCTATAGAATTAAATTAACTTGATCCATGTTTTTGGACTGTGGGAGGAAACCGGAGAACCCGGAGAAAACCCACGCAGACACGGGGAGAACATGGAAACTCCACCCAGATGGGGATTCGAACCGGGAATCCCTAGCGCTGAGAGGCGAACGTGCTAACCACTAAGCCACCGTGCTGCCATCTTTAAATTATATAAAAAAAAAAAATAAATCAAAGCCAGGAGAAAAAGACACACAACCTACTCAATGTTCTCAGGTTAAAAGTTACAAAAACTGATTCAATTTTATAAAGGACTTGACTACCTTTTTTTTTTGCATACCTGAAAAATATTTTTGGTTCTATTTCTTGCAATTACTGCAGTTTTATGTTTTATTTAATCCAAACTACCCAACAGAGCTGATTAACCAAACCAGACATGTACATCATATTGGAAAATAGTAAAAACTGTCATTCATCTTTATATTACAGTGTAAAATCAAACTCTAATTCAGTGTGAGACTGAACAGCTGGCCACTTAATCCTCAGACAGCCTAGAAACAAGTCCAACTGTTAATGAAGTACATTGTGTAACAGAAATGTAATCTATAACAAACACTCTTTTAATCCCACTGCTTTTATTACTAGTTTTAAAAAAAGAAATATGACCCTCAAGGGGTCTGACATTTAACACAGTGCATTACGATGATCTTCCATAATGCACATTCAAATGGTTTTGTCTACAATCTTTAAATGAAACATTTTGACATTTTCTGAATCATGTTTTATTTGTGTCTAGCAGTTTGAGGGAACATTAATATCTCTTATCAGTTGGCAGGCAGGTCAGGGTGTAGGTCAACATTTGGTTCAACACTTTCTGATAGGACACACAAGAATCCCCCTATTACGAAGCTAAATATTTAGCTTGACTGGAAGGAAATCCCAAGAGATTTATATCAGGTTTAAGAAAAGGCTGCTAATACAGAAAGCTCTATGATATAAGACTCTAGTACATACTACACTCCACAGACAAACAAGTCTGTAATCCCTAAACACATCCCTACCAATACACAACCTGCTATCCATCACAAATTCAAATCTCTTCTTAGCTGTGTTTGGATTTTTTCTGGAAATTAATTAATTAATGCTTTGCAGTATTCTAAGCCCAAATTACTACATAAAACCTTTTATAGGTTTTCAAAATTTGCACAATAAAAAAAAAAGCAGTCGTGTCTTCACACGCTTGTAAAGAAAAAAAATAAACTGGCATGATGACTGATATTATTTACTATAAACAGTCATAAGACACTTTATTTAGGTTCAAAAAAGATCATGGTGATTTAAACAAAGACCATACTGATAAAAATGTGTCTATATGGCACAAACTTCAGCAGATTTTACTTCACATTCATATCAAAGACAGCAGCGTGCTTGCCTTATAGCATGCAGGTCCTGGGTTTGATTACCAGGCTGCTAGACATAGTGCAGTTTGCATGTTCCACTAGTGTCTGCATGAGTTCCTCTATTAACTCGCAAACCCAAAACATGCTAATGAATGAACTGAAGTTGCTAAATTGCATTGCATTATGCATGGATGTATTCTTCTGCATGCCAGGCCTGTGATGAACTGGTGACCTGTGCAGGATGTTCGGCCACCTTTTGACCTGTGTTGGGTTAGCTTCAGCCCTCCTGATCAATTAAAGCAGGTTAACATATGAAAGCGGAATAAATACAATGTGAAATATGAATTACTGATATCAAAACTTTTATCCAAAGAAAAGTGACTTAAAAGTATCCAAAATGGCATGTTTAAAGTCAGAGCACTGATTCATCCATAATAGAACCAGCCCTGGAGCAATGAGGTTTAAGTGCCTTGCTCAGGGTTTACTTTGGCAACTTTAGTGGACTTGGGGTTTTGACCCCCAGCCTTCAGATTGATAGCCTAACATCTTATCAACAGAGGTTCCACACCCAAAATATATTGCCAATATCTAGAACTATTTTTAAACATATTTTGGCTGATTTCCAATGTTGTAACTGATTAAATAAATAAAATGCTAAAATCAAAAATATTAATATTTTGATGTCATTAAGTAATTCTTTATACTAATAACATTAATTTGTAGCAATATGTAACAGTAGCCTTGGCTTATAATACTAAAATAACTTTAATTTTAATTTTACCTCCAGCATGCAATCCTTGATTTTACAGTACAGACCGATCTTGATTTCTTAGCTGTGATTTTGCCCACAGTTCATTTTTTTAATATTAAGTAAGCAAAATGTTTCTGTGATTCTGTTTTTTTTCTATTTACTAATAAATGCAGGCTACACAACAACCTGCAGTGTTAGCGAGGGATGCCGAAATGATCATGATATTGTTTGAAATGCACTGTGTAGGGCAATGAAACATCAGTTATCAGTTTCACACGTAATAGCCCATGCGCCTCATCCAATAGTCTATAAGAAAGTATGGACAGCAAGTTGATCTTAGACACGAAACCAAAGTGAGAAAAAAATCTCTCAAAGTTAACACTGTGATTTACTACACGGCTCAAAAGGAACAAATCACAGCGCAGGTTAAATCAAAGGGATTTGAGGGGAAAAGGCGATTGCGGTTTGTGGTTTGCACTTGCGCAAAAATACTGAATGGAATTCCCCACAGCAGGAGGAAGCGCACCTGCCGGACACTTCCCCAAAATCCCACCCAACAAACTGTATGAGTGAGAAATGAAACCTCACATGCACCCTGCAGAATCACTCATAATTCCAAAAGCACTCTCATTACCACATCAGATTATCCAGTATTGCGCTTTAAGGGGGTTTGGCGCAAGAATAAAGCCACAACAATTCAGCACATATTTCTAATTAAACATCTGATCAACATTTCCAAGGAGCCAAAATCTAGTAAACGATATAATTAGAATAAATGTATAATTGATACAGGTTATTCAGTCACTGGATCGAGATCATTCAGATCTCAAGTTGCGCATCTCTCCTAAAGAACGCACTTGAAGCCTATAATAGTTTCTATACTATACTACACAATAGATTATACACTATTATAGGGTTCATTTTTAAGAAATCTAACCATTGCTTCTGTTTTACCCACCTATTAAAATGAATTTAAAAATGCAAACCGGTGCGTAATAAGTCGATTCCAATTTTAAGCAACGTCGGATATATTATACATAATTTGCTAAACGTTAATAGTCAAATAACACATTCGTGCAAACGTAGGATATTTGCCTGGTCTATTTTTCTAATAAACCAGGCAAATATAAGGTTTAAACCAACGTACATAAATAAAATTAAAGAACTAAATAATTTTAAAAGTTTTACCTTTGAAGGACAAGCGAAGCCGCGGGACATTGTGTTTGCTGGCTATTACAGATGTGAGAGCGATATTTAGAAGGAACCATTTCGGAGAAGCTGGTAGATCCATATTTTTGGGATGAAGCTCCAGCGGCTTTCAGGTAAAAGCGCAACTGAGCGCGCGGAGTTCCCTGCGTTCAGCTCGCTCACAGCTGCGTCTGCTGGCCTTCAGCGCCCGCCCTCGTTACGTCTCTGTCTGTGTGTGTGTGTGTGTGTGTGTGTGTGTGTGTGTGTGTGTGTGTGTGTGTGTGCGTGCGTAAGTGCGCGCACGGAACATCTCTGTGTTGGTCTCCAAAAGAGGACACCGCCCGCTGTAGCAATGTGCTTTAATTCACACTGCATTAAACTGCAAATGGGGGTGGATGTATACACTCACTGGCCACTTTATTAGGTACATCTCTTTAGTTCTACACCCAGTGTCTTTTTTGTAGTTTCACTGATCATACAGATGGCCATTGCAGTTCTACGATAACAGATCTGGTTTTCATGCTTTGTTCTTCTACTTTAGTAAGTTCTTCGATGATCAGAACCCCCACAGAGGAGGTATACAGGTGGTGAATGCTTCTGAGTATTGCAGTGATACTGACATGGTGATGGTGTGCTGTAGGAGTGGATTAGACACAACAGTGTGGATGAACAGAGAACAGTACACTAATGAAACCATACAGGTGTCTGATCCACTCCTATAATCATCCACCATCCTAATAATACCTGCTCTGTAGGGATCCTAAAAATCAGAAAATCAGCAGCTGTGGTTAGGGTGTTGGGCTATTAATCAGAAGGTTTTGGTTCAAATCTCAGGTCCATTGAAGTTACCAAAGTCAGTCCTTGAGTCCTTCATTGCTTCTGGAAGTCTGTATTCAACCCTGTGTTTTGACCCTAAAAATTAAATTGGGATACTTGTAAGTAGCTTTGGATAAAAGTGTCCGCTAAATGACCAAATAATGTAATGTAATTGTAAAGAAACAGACATAATACAGAATGTAATTGTAGAACTACAAAATCCATCTATATGGTAATTGGAAAAAAAATTTGAGCTGTAACCAATAAAATGGCCGGTGAGTGTATATTGTGTGATCACCATGCGTTGATTCCTGCAACACAATGAAAATGAGAATAGTTATTACATAGGCAGGGCAAGACTAAAGATGGACACAGTTATATTCCATAATAATTAACATTACAGATTAACTGGTAATCGATGAGGTCATGAAGATGTATTTAAATATTTAAAAAAAGAAAAAAAAACATCCACGCCGACTCAGGGTTTGCAAGCAAGGATGAGATGTGATACACTTGTGCTAAACATTCAAACAAAATGTTCTTAAGTGCCGGAATTTAAAGAATTTAGCTCTTTATCCAGATACATTTAATAATGTTATGAAATCTTGGTCTATAAAAGCCAAGGGCGGAACCCAGAGCTGAAAAGAAATAATCATTGAGCTCTCAGGTGATTTTGTCTCAAAAACCCTAATGCTGTAAGACATAGTCATGTGTGCTCGTGTGACAAACTCATGGTCACTAAACACAGTCCTCCACTAAAGAAATGCAAACTTTCTCACTTTTATTTTAAAAAATCCATATCTACATTATATTTTGTGCAGTGACTTTTCTGGGCCAGAAGTCTAAGCTCAAATAAAAGACATGTGTTCTGGTCAGACGAGTTCACATTCCAGTTTGTTTTGTTTTTTTTAAAAAAGATGAACTTTAGAATCTATGTGCTAAGTATTGAAAAGGCCATTGAAACTGGGGGGGTCTATGTCTACGTCCATTTCAGGAGTGATCAGCGTTTACAGTCAGGAGTGCTGGAATTTCACTACTATTTTAACTTTGTTTTTCTAATGGTCTGGTCTGAGTCTGCTGTATCGCACCCTATTTTATTAGTTCTTGTTAAATGCTTGATTAGTTATTGTTAATTAAATGATTAGTTATTGTTAACTAATAACCAATTCATCTGTATGCAAGTACAGTAGGCAAATATGTTCACTTTATCAAAGTTTTTTTTACCCTAGTGTTTTTATATTAAAAAGCCTATTTCACATCATCGTGTCAACATCTGGACTCCCATGTCGGATGCTGTACAGGTGTCAGAAGCATTACATATGATATTAATAGACATTTTTAATGACTAAATACAGGTGTCAAATAAACATATTTATTTACACACAATAGATGTAATTATTTCAATGTCTATTAATATATCTCAATTAGTAAAATATTTTCCAAAAAATTGATTCCAGAGCTGAAAAAGGGACACAAGGATTGGAAATGTCTTTAGTTTTGCTATGGTGACACATAAACTGCACATGTAGGCCAAGAACCTACTACTGACATTTAGATTCAAATAAAATGAATATTTAACAAGCTATGGTTGCTACTCAGACTTCACCCAAACAGTGTTGTCCAATTATTCTGTTCACAGCTGGATGTGTTGCACACGTTTTGAACTACAAAGATCTTATAATAAACCTTACATGGACAAAAGAATTAAGACACCTACACATTACACGCACTGGAGCTTTTATGACATCCCATTCTCAGTTTGTCCCCCTCGCCGCTTTAACAGCTTTCATTCTTTTGTGAGGTCTTTTTACAAGATCCTTGAGTGTGTCTGTGGGATGTTTTACCCATTCATCCAGAGAAGAATTTGTAATGTCAGTTGAGGATATTGGATGAGAGTAACTGGCTCTCAATCTACTTTTTAGTTCACCCCAAAGAGTTTTTATGGGGTGGAGGTCAGGACTCTGTGTGGGTCTAGTTCCACACAACCATGCTTTTATGGATTTTGCTTTGTGCACTGAAGCACATATATGCTGGAACACAAAGGGAAAATTGAAAACATACAGTGCATGACTACATGCTTAATTTTATATACAGTACAAGTCTAAAGTTTGAATACACCTCCTTTTGCATTACCTGTTCTGTGATGGTCCTTACCAATAGAGAACAAAGAATCAACAAGGGACTAACAAAAAGAAGAAAACAGATGTACTCCAGTCTGTAATTGTAAAACTACAAAGTCCATCTATATGGTAAGGGGGAAAGAAAAGACAATGGAAGAAGAAGGAGATGTGCCCAACCTTTTGACTAGTACTGTGTGTGGTAGTAACACTAAATAAAATGTAAGAATTCAATTATTTAGAGATGATATTCTCTATTGTATTAACAAAAAAAAATGTTTTTACAAAATCAATGAATGACGCACACTACAGCTAGTGAACTCGAACAATAGAAAATGCATAGCAAGACTTTCTAGCAATCAAAGAAACTTTCTGTTTTGTCCTATTATAAGGAGATATTTGTGAAGCTACCTCATGTATTAGGTCAGTATTCCTTTGGCTTCTCTACTCCTATGATCTCTGTTTTGGATTTAAGAAAAGGCATGAGTTGGTCATGTCTTTTAAAGGAATGACTTTAAGAGAATATGCTATAAAAACATTTATTAACATGCTAACACTTTCTATGAATCTGGTATTTATGATGTTATTTAAGTGCATTTATTAAGTTTTTTAAAGTATTCAGAATGCTTTATAACATTTGTCATTAACCATTAATGTACGAGGCTGTTCTTAATCACAGTCATAAAGTGTTAATAATACAGCTTAGGGCTTTATAACACATTGTTATAATGCATTATAAATTAAGATTTTAGATTATTTAGGTTTTCAGACAGACATTCTTACTTAATCTGATCATTTTACTTTACCTAAAGTTTGCAAAGAGCATTTATAAACTTTTATAAGTCATTATGTACTAATACTGTCTCCTTCATATACTGTAGGTAATAAATGATGACCCACTTAATTTAATGCATAATAAAAAAGCTAATAAATTTTTATGAACAGTTATAAACATTTATAAAAAGTCATTTTCATTTAAAGGATTTGTTTAACGCAAATATAAAGCTTGACAGCGAGCTCTACAATAAGTTAATGAACAGATAAAATATACATCCTATAATATATTGTCACTTTGTGTTATAAACCTCAAAGCACATTCTTATAACACTATTTAAATTTGGTTTTAAACATCTATGTACAATAATAGAGGCTTATGACACATGTAAACGTGCTTATAATGTATGGTGAATACCAGATTCATAGAAAGTGTTACCATTAACATTCAATATTAAAATCATGGCTTGTAATTATGGAAAAGTAAATTATCTAACTATTTATCCCAAAAGAAGAGCTGCTTACAAAACAAAACTATAATAATAAGACCAAATAATGGAGGATGATGGATAACCCAAAGACTTTTGTTACCCTGTTTCTAAAGCTTTTGTCTTAAAAGTGTTCTAAAAGTGCCTCGGCTGTCTCCATCCAGTAGTGTTACTGTTCTACATGTCAATAAGGGTCTTGATCAAGTACTCAACAGCTCTATAAGAAAACAAGTGTCCTTTTTGGTCTCTATATTTTTGATGTAGTTTCAAGCTTGCTTAAAGCCTCTTCAGCTCCAAACCCTTTAAGAGAGAAACTGTGGTTCCTGTACCTCGACATCAGCATTCCTCGTTCTTTAAACTGTGGCTATAGTAACAACAAATAAGACTGGCCATGGAGAGAGAGGGAAGTGGGGATTTGTAAAACCTAGTTTTGTTTTTTTATAAATAAATTCAAGCGTTTTTCTAAAGCTTTTGTTCTCTAAAGTTTATCAGACCAGCTTAACAGACATTCTTTAAAGCACATTGTTAAAGCTTTAATCATAGTGAAGTGGGAAAGAATAATAAAAGTGACACATGGGAAATTTCAGCATTAGGCTGTAAAGTAACATTGATTTCTGGGAACAAAGAATGGACAAGATGACAGATGCATTGTTAGTTTCACAGTTAGAAATCATGGGTGTATGATGAAAATTGGAGAGAAACTTGAATGTCAGAACACATTCAAAACAAAAGTATTTGGTCACTGGTACTTTGTCTATCAATGTGCGGGTAGTTCAGTGGTTGAGCTATTGAACTAAAGACCAATAGTTCGGGTTTCAAGTCTCCCCACTGCCAAGCTCTCAGTGATGGGCCCCTAGGCAAAGCTCTTAACTCCTATTTGCACTTATTGTATCAAGCCTTCACTTTGTGAAAATAGGGGTATCTGCTACATGCTGTAATTGTATATGACTTTCTGTGGCTGATCACTTTGGTTCAGGAGATTTCATTCCTCTAAACCTGTCAAGAAACCCAAATTATATGTGGGTCATTGTGTTAGAAGGAAAAGGCTAGATGAAACACAATGTTGGGTGCTAAGACAGAATAAAATCAAAGACAGATTTGTAAAAAATAATAAATTACAATAATAAAGATAATAATAAATAGCCTAAAATATCAAAAAGAATAATCAGTTGGAAAACAATTTAAAATTAAATGTTTACCTAAATATATTGACATCAACTATTTAAAAGGTTTGATTCCTTAAATCCATTATTCTTTTAGTTAAGAAACCAGCCGTGCGACCTGAAGGTCCCCAGTTCAATTCATGGTCCCTCCAAGTACCATGGCTGAAGTGCCCTTGGCCAAGGCATCTAACCATGATTGCTCCCCAGGAGGCATATGCAATGTTGCCCACTGCACTTTTTACTAGTGTGTGTATATGTGTGTGTTTCACTGCACAGATAGATCAAATGTGGGGGACACACGACTTAAAATATTTTTTTACTATTAATCTTTAATAATTTGTACTGAGCCTAATGATCTTGAGAGTTTTCAATTCAGATCTATTAAAACACAAAACCTGCTAATATTGTGTTTTACTTTCAATACAAGATGATGAAAATCTCCACATGGTCTGGAATCTTTCAACCAGTCAACACTGCACATGAGATTAGATTTAATTAGAAATCAGGATGTGTGAGTCCAGAAAAACCTGCTACCCACCTGCTGGCATGTGCATTGACATTGCATATTCAATGGCCTCAATCTCTTTGTGATTTCACCTTTGACCTTATAATGAGGGTGGGTTTTAGGCTAGGAGACTTCTGGTTGCTCTTTGACCTCTGAAATGACCGAAGCACATAGCCATTTAAACACGCATTCAGTGATACAGACATGCCATCACGAATTCTGTAAAGGTTTTTTTTTTCTCTTTTTCAATGCTGCTGCTGTTCCCACAGTGTGTCATGAAACATCTCCTAACCGTGAAAAACATGGATGGAGAGATTTTTTTATTTTATTTAGAATATAAATGACATATTCGTTCTTGTGAAGTATTCAGTAGTCTTCTTCTCGCCTTGGCTATTTTTCATTCAAACCTTTGCTTACTTTTCAGTGACTTCAAACCCTGATTTTGTTGTTGAGCCCTAGGGGGATCATGTCCTGTGACCCCCATCTCATGCTGAATTAGGACCAGGAGGCCCAAACTTTAGCCATTCTGCTTAAGTTTAACTTCTGTGTCCTGATTAACAAAAGTCACCATAAATCTTAGAAACACTTACATGCACAGATGTTCACATATTGCAGTGTCCATAGATCCCACAGAGGTCTGGAATGACTGAACATTCTTGATGTTCATCTAGAGTGTGACACAAGATGGGGATTTCTATATTGTGTTCTGTGAATTCACTGTGAACTCGCTGTGAACGAATGTGTATTTATTAAGAATATTAAGCAGTTTTATCTATACCACTGCTTCCAAAGGGTTGATCAATTTTGTTGTCTTAATGTCATGCTTATCTAAACTCATCATATATGCAACAGCTATCAACATGGGTCAGACTTTTTTTTTTTTTGAGGATTCTTTAACTTTAACTACTATATGTTTAATGTGTGTTTAATGTGTATTTATTTGTGTCCTTTTTCCTCATTTCTTATCTATGTTTTTACATCTGCCTACTATTTCTTAGTAGTCACAGTTTGTTTCTTTTTCCTAACCTGATTGATACTATTAAATAAAGATTCAGGTTTTTTTGCATTTATACTTTATGAATAAATATATTATGATCTTTACAACATACTCTTATAAGACCATGATTTAGGTCACGATTTACAGATTAAACAGTTTGCACTTCTCAGGAAATTGATTTGTTGTACAGGAAATGTTGCCCATTTATCCAGAAAAGCATTTATAATGTTAGACACTAATGCTGAATTACAGTAACTGTTCTGATTCATACCCCAAAGGTATTTGATGAGTTAAGGTCAGGACTCTGTGTGGGCCAGTCAAGTTCTTCCAGCACAAAGATCACTCAACTATACCTTTATGGACCTTGATTTGTGCACTGGGTTACAATCATGCTAGAGGAAAATGGGCCTTTCTCAAATGGTAAAAAGTTAAAAGCACACATTTGTTCTATATGCATGGTTCAATTCTTGATTTTATACACATGTGATGATAAGATTAAAACCCCTTTTTTAATTATTGTTATGCCTCAGTACTTGTCCATGTAGAGAACATGTATTTGCATTTGTATTTAGTTTGGTCTAGGCGAATGCTTCCTAAACATTACATTTTAACAAGAAATAATTATGAGAGAGAAAGGATTTCCTTAGATTTGAACATGCACTTACTAAAATTAGATATTAATTTATGTAAACCTATAAATCTATACTGTAACTATATGTTACTAATAAGGAGAGTAACAAAAGCACATTTTGATCACCTTTTGGAATGTGAATAGAAGAAGGTATATATTATATAGGCTGTAACTCACTTGAAAAAATTACAGTTCTTCTTGCTCAAACTGCGGACAGACGATACAAAAAAAAATGTAAAAGTTTTTTACAATTTTTACAAAAACAAGAACTACTTCTTGTACTGAATGTCTTAAATTATACTGAAAATCTGTATCTCTGTCCTCCAGTAGGACAATGCCCAAAGCATACTTTATAATGAGAAATAGTTTGAAACTAAGATGGTGGCCAGCAAAAAGTCCAGAGCCAATTCAAATAGAACATATTTTAAACTAGTGCAGATGCAAAAAAAAAACTCATTAATTTCTACAGGAAATTGACTTGTTCCATTTCTAACTAGTAGTAAATATTGTGCCTTTTCAACGCTGAAACACATATCTATGCTTTTTCTGTCCGTATCCTAACCAGTGTCTAAAAACAGGATGAATTGGTACATAATGAAAAAAGCAAGTTGTGACATTATGCATTGAAAAAAATACTTTATAATTGGCTTGTGTCACAAACAAATAAAGTGGCAATAAAACATGCTCTCCAGCAGAATACCCAGCTTGGAATGTAATAAATATTTACTTACAAATGTATATATGCACACAGCATGCTTGTACACAAACTCCATCATTACTACACCCACAAACAGTGATTGGCTGCACAAGCTGGGATCACGACCCCGACACAGACAATTGTAGTGATGCCATTATTGACCATGACTCCTGACTTCTGACCTTTTCAATGTTAAGTGCTTTATTTTTTTACCCTCTACTTTTTAACACACATCAATCATTATTGCCATACCTGTATGTGTGTTTACTCAGGTTTGTCACTGAGTGTTTAGTGTGTGCTTACAAAAAAACAAAAGTAGCATTTATGCAAGCCTTAAAAGTTGTCAGTATTAAAACATGGCTGAAGTCAAAGCCTTCATATTGTCTTGTGTGTGGCAGTACAGAGATAAAGTAAAAAGTGTATTTTTTTACTTCCTATGTTACAAGGAAGCAGAAGATAGTGTATGAAGGGATATTTTTTGTAACAAATATCCTTTCATCCACTATCTTCTGCTTAATCCAATTAAGCAATAATTATGATCCATTGATTTTATATCATATTATCGTTTTAATAGTGAAGGGTTTTTATAAGGTAGGTCATCAGGTCTTTTCTCAAACATAGTTTAGAAATGATCAAATAAAAGGGGCAATTAGTATCTTAAATAGTTTTACATATTATATATATATATATATATATATATATATATATATATATATATATATATATATATATATGAAAAATTTTACTCAGCTCACAGACTATGTGTAACGAGCACCTGCGGCACCTGTCCCTCGTTTTCGGTTTCTCATTGTCTCACATGGGTGATTGGTTGGTTTTGTCACGTGTTTAGTTGGGGTTTCTATTTAGTCTGTTTTCTCCCGCAATTCTGAGCACGTCTTTGATTTTGTGGTTATACACCCAATGTTACGTTTGTTCATTTATCCCCGTTTTGTTGGTGCTTCGGCACCATCTCTTAATAGATTCAGTTCTGTTTTTTATCCCGGTGTGCCAGTGATCTCTCTCCGCATTTCTGCCACGGTGTGTCGCTGCGCAGGCGTTCCGCACAGGTCACATTCGTGGGAGCGTCTCCCTCCGTCTAGACCGGCTGACGTTGTGGTCTACGCGTCGCCGGATCCCAGGAGATGCTCATTATGCGCGAGCGGCGTCCGCGATTTCCCTGCGGAGCCGCTCCCCTCTGGGGGACTATGGACAGGATGTGACACTATGAATGTTTAAGTGTTTTATCTTATCATGTGATTTTTACAACCTGCAGTCGACAACATTGGCTCAAAAGTGTCAGTGAAAAATATTCATCGTAAAAGATGACTTTGACCCAGATTTATGTAGTGGTTCCCTTTCAGATAGCATTTCCCTCTTAATATATTCATAGCGATGTTGCATCATCTAATATGAAAAATGTTTGGCGATTCACTGAACAGATAAATCTTTTGAACTCTAAACTTGTGATGCCTTGATAGTGGACATTTATGGCATTTGGAACAGAGCCTATTTTAAATGGGCTGTTACATGAATAAATGATGATTGGCAAGTTTTATTAATTGACTAATCTTTGGGATTCTATGCCACTTTCAGAAAACAAATCTGAACCATGTAAACAGGAGTTTTTTTTGTGATGTCCATCACCTTGTTCATGTCTAAAAATGTGCTATAAAAATCACTAAACCATAAGCAGTTCTGGAAACCTGGAATGCATTTTCTCACCACAAACTCACTACATAAAGCAATAAGGGGAAGACCTTCCAGATTCCCTTGGGAAGAATGTGTTTGCTCGAACTACATTAGTCTGTCTCTGTTCCACTAAAGCTATACAGTGAATGTGTTGAGACAGAACTGGAGCTGAGCCATGACCGTGACAGCAACCTGTTAGCTGTACTGAACTGATGCATAGAGGTTGAAATAAAGAAAGGTGTGCAAACTTTATTTCAATCATACAGCATGCAGATGGTTTAATGTCAACTGCTATAAAGCATTATTTGTTTTATGACATTTCAGTTTGGAATGCTGCACATGTTGGATCTAGGATTGCATGCTAGGATTGGGAGTAAGAGTCTTCTACCAATAGGGCGCACAAACAGTCCAGATCAGAGACTAATAAAATCCACATAGCATATCTCACATGCCTGGAACCATATGTTGAGCTTGACATTGTTGACAAATGGCGCCACTGGGAGACAGTTGCAAATTTCTAATGTGTTACGTCTGTAAAATGTCTTTTTAAGTTTGCTACTGAAGATGCATTATAAGGCTAAAATAATTGCTTATCTCATCATCATCTTCAGCTTAATCCTCTACTAGGGTCATAGGAAGGGGGTGGGTTCCCATGCCCCATGCCCATTTTTTTTCCATCACCTTCTTGTGATAGTATTAGGTTTATTAATTTAAAAAAAGTGAATAAAAATGAAATAAAAACAATAAATAAGTGATATTTTATAGCATCTGTGAAACCCAGCAAGGATTTTAGTGTCTTTGGAAAAAACACAATCCAACAATACTAATAAACCTCCATCTTACTTAACAGTGGGTATTATGTTGTTATGAAATTATAAGTCATATTTTTTTGTACCCAACTCACTTAGGTGTTTGTTCTTTTTTTCATTTCACCGAGTTAGAAAATATTGAGTCAAATCAGTAGCAGGGTCTACATTTGTGTGATTAACGGCAATTGTTTCCCTTCTGATAATCCTTCTCACTAAAAACAATCCTGAAAAGCTAAATATCAAAGCTAAATAACTCTTAAAAACCTCAAATAAATAGGATGTATTATTCAAATGTGCCACCTTTTCCTTAGAAAAAGCTAGAAATAGTTAAATTTAAATCATAAAAACCTTTTTAAACTATTGGGGTTTTTGGTAATCTGCAGGTTTGCAGACAAGTTTACCCACAAGGCTTAACAGCATAATAAGATCAGTGATGTAGGTTAAGCCCTACTAAGTTCCCTTATCTACTTGTTTAAATATTGCATATTTTCTAACCAATGAATAGTTTACAAATCGTTTACCCTTAAAACTTACTATTTTCTAATGCTTAGTATTGGCTTATCATTTTCTTTAAAGGTAGTCAAGAGCAAGACCATTTTTTCAGATTTCTCTGAAATAGATCACTCACATAAAAGTGGACTACAATACCTGAATAACCAAAATTTAACTGCATGTCCAGCATGTGACTATCTAATAACACCATTTTTTTCTTTTGTTGTACAAGGCTTTAACCACAGTCTCCTTTTCTAGGGTTAAACACGCAAATCAAAGTCTCTCTCCTCAGTCTCTACTCCAAGGGTGAATTGTATGCTTTATAGGTTTAGTTTGACTGATTTGACCGGTTTAAAACTCTTTTTCCATATTCCCACTTCCAAAGTCCAAAGTTAATTTGGCAGTGTGTTAGTAATAAAGGTCTTATAAAGGTTGCATGATAGCAATCAGTAAAGTCCTCTATTGCTTTCTCTATTAATCAGTCGACAATTTTTTCTAAGTTTATATTGCTGCCATCACCATAACTTGCACCACTAATAAAGACATATGAACTCCACACTGTCATACAGCCCCAATGATTTACAAAAGCGCTTGTACATTTTGGACAATAACACTGTGTGTGCATAAGTTTGTAAATGTACATAAGTACCTATTTTTTATTCATTTTGCAAGTTTGAGAATAAGTTTATATCTATATTTATATAATCTAGATTTATGAGTCACATCAATGAGATATTCTTTTGATACTGTTTAATTAATAGGATAGTTTAAATAGATGGATACAAACAGTTTCTGTTTTTTACCATATGTGTCTTTTTTGATTCATTTTGAACACAATGAAGATGATTCTTATTTCCTGCTGCTGTTATGCTTTTACATTTTGGCTCATACACATTGCCAAAGGTAACAGCTTAAAGTTAAAGTTAAAATGATCTATTTTACCTACTAGGCTTACACACAGAGAAATTGCTCCATTTAACCTATCTGTGCAGTGAAACACACACATATATACACTGAGTGAACTGAGCACACGTGCCCAGAGCGGTGGGGAGCATTGCATATGGCACCCGGGGAGCAATTGGAGTTAGGTGCCTTCCTCAAGGGCAATACAGCCATAGTACTCAACCACGAACCTATGACTGCCCCTTGGTTTTAGATATATTAATTACATCATGGACGGCACATCCATACGTCCACCTTTCGGTGCTGGGGATCAAGATTCGAAACCCAATCTGGGTGGAATTTCCATGTTCTCCCTATATCTGCATGGGTTTCTTCCGGGTTATCTGGTTTTCACAGTCCAAAAACATGGATTTAAGGTGAATTGACTGTTATATAGTGTATAAGTGCGTAAGTGAGTGTGTGCCCAGCAATAGATTGGTGCCTTGTCTTGATTAAATGGAAGATAATGAATGTATGAATATATATATATATATATATATATATATATATATATATATATATATATATATATATATATATATATATATATAACAAAAGCAATATATAAAAGATACATATATACATCAAAAATACATAAAAACTTTCCCAATTTCTCTTTCTTTGGTATTTTAATGAGATTCACAGCTAAACGATTTCATTCTCTGAATCTGCGGAGCTGTTGAGTTAGACCTCACATACAAATCTGAATGGCATTGTGACATTTACTTTGGTGGTGAATGAGAAGACTGCATATGATTATACAGATAATATAGCACATGTGAGAGCGTTTTAGTGTGAGCCTGCTCATTCATGTCAGAAAATGCTATACTTCAATGCAAATACAAAAATTTCACTGTATATTAAATGTGATCTATTGCAAGAGAAATGAGATGCTAAAAACATCAGACAATATGCCATTGTACAGATGTGTGATAATTTAGAGGGTTTAGACAGACACACAGCTGTGGGGTCAGCAGTTACAGTAGTTCTTTGTTCTTTTGGACCTTTTCACTCATCGTGTGTGTGCCAGTCTGTTAGTTTTCCTGTGCTTGAAACATCGACATGACATCATTGTTATTATATAAAACAGCCGTCAATACCTGAAAGCTATGTTACCAGAAGTAACCTAACCTAAAGTTGCAAGAGGTCCGGTAAGTTAACCGTCCTACTTCGTTGAGGTAAGAACAAGTACACTTGCTTTTGTACAACATGTTTTGATATTGCTAATTTTCACCACCACTCTTTTTGGTTCTCAGCTGTGTTTTGATAAAAATAATTCACAAATTTTAATAGCACTCGTGTTTGGGCAAGCAAATTATTTAAAAATAAAGTGCAATAACTTTTACTCTTTATGTTTTGCGTAATAAATCATTCTATAGGGCTTAGGGATGGAGGTGGAGTTTCCATGTTCTCCCTATGTCCGCATGAGTTTTCTCCAGGTTCTCTGGTTACTTCTTACAGTCCAAAAACTTAGATTCAAAGTAAATTGGCTGCTCCAAATTGCCCCATATAAAATTACACAATATATAGTTTATGAGTGTGTCTGTATAAGTGAGTGTGTCCCCACTCCCAGCACACATGGATTGGAGCACTGTCCAATCCAGCATAGGTTTGGAGCATAGGTATATCTGCCCAGGGCCTGAAACATTTTTCTCTGAGTGGGCATGGGGAACCCCTGCGACCCCGTTCTCTGAATGAATTTTATGAGAAATGTTATTTACCTGTATGATCTGTTCACTTTTAAACATTGGGCTATTTGAAAACCTAAACAGAACCTCTAGACTTTACTATCTTTTTATTATGTGCAAATGTTTCATGGTCCATATGGAGACTGTGAGTGGTCAGGAGTCTGCCATTTGGTGACCCCTGTACTAAAATATCACTAGTTGATCTTTACCTTGACTTTGGCTGTTTAATGTGTGTCTGTTTTTTCTCTGATTCTGATAAAGACCAGATCGCAACTTAATCCAGATTTTATTTTAGATAAATAACATGTGTTAGGATTTACACCTTTATAATTTCACACAAGCACGCACGCGCACCAACACCCGAACACACACACACACACACCACACCCACACCTCCTACATTGTTTTCTCTTCATTGCTATAGTAAAATAGACTTTGATAACTGTTCACCCCTAGAGCGGCTGTTCCCCTGAGTCCTTACCCCCGACCTTTCCAGATGTAGCCATTTTCCTACCCAATCAACCACTAAATCTCCAGAAAGCTCAATACGACCCCAAATGCCAAACACCAAGCCCCCTAAAGTATCTTAATAACCCTCATGGTCTTCTCACTAACTCCCACACTACAGCCAGATGTGGGCTCAGGTGAAGAAATTAATTCCAATCATTTAACTGAATTCACAAACTGGTACAAACAGTGAAAGTGCAAGTTCCAAACTATAAGACTTCTGAAACTGATAACTATCTAAAGCGTGAATTAGAAATATCATTACAATCAGTGCAAGAAACATGAAACAAAACAGAGAGAAAAAGCACTAGAAAACATATAAATAACTTTTAATGATATTTTTATATAAACTTAAATTTATATGTTACTTGTATAAATCGATTTCTTACAAACATGTTTTTAAGCTTATGACTGACCCTTAAAAAGACTTTTTTTCTAGAGTATACCAGAAAGTGCAAGAATTCAACGTCAATGTAAATAAATTAATTTATTTTTCTTATCTTTGGTTTGTTTCTTGGTCATTTGCACTATATCAGTGGTTCAGTATAAGTTCAAGAAGTTCATTTATATAGTGCTTTTTACAATAGTGCATTGTCACAAAGCAGCTACAATGATATAAACCTGAAACCCTCAAAGAACAAGCTGGAGTGACAGTGGCAAGAAAAAACTCCTTATTATGTTGTTTTTTTTAGGAAAAAACCTTGGGACAACCAAGGCTCAGTGGGGGACTCGTCCTCTTTAAGGGGCTGGGCAGCATCAACAGTACAGTTGTTTTGTATTCTCAGCTTATGTAATTGTATATATTTCATAACCTCATGATTCAGGGTCACCAGAGGGAAACGGGATGAATAGAATACAACACATCACATAATCACTACTCACTACTCTAATCGCATGTAAGAATAAATTGAAGTAACCAATCCTCCAACAGCTCAAAGGAGCAGAATGAATATGCCCGGCTCCACACAACACAAAAGCAGAGCTAACAAGAGGATTCCTGCAAACAAGTTTGTACATGAGATTCTGCTTTTAAAACATGTCTAATTCAGATGTTTGAATGCTCTCACATTTTAGCAATTTATTCACTCCCCATCCTCACACATACCTACACACAACTAGACTCTCCAGTCTGCCATTATCCCTTTTCCTGTCAGAAATCTGGGCTCACTGGCCAAAGATCTCCAGGCAAAAACCAGAACACTTCAGTAAAATCCCCCCAGACACACAAACATACACACCATTCACAGCTGCAGGCTAATTTCCTATTTCCATGTGGCGCCTGGTCCTAATCCTCCAGTGTGACGCTGTAGTAATTGGTCACATAGGCACACAAGACACACACACACACACACCGTATGCAAAAATGCTTTTTGTGTATTCAAACGCTTAGTACTTATTACCATTAATTACATCGTTTTGACAGAAATTTATTCTTTTTTAGATTACCCACAATTAGACATTTACACTGGATAACAAACAGGTGCACACACACTCAAAGCTGCAGATGCAAGAAACGCTATTTACATACATGTCTATTGTATATTGGAGTGGACAGAATGCAACAGCAGAAATGACAACCTACCCACAAACACACACACCTGATAAATTAAAACACAATTACCCACACACAAAATTCATTGCTCAATAAAGGGTCAAGACTCCCCTGAGAGTAACAGATTAGCTACAGCCAAATATACAAATCACTTACTCAGACAAACCACAAACTTACCCACATATACATGTGTCTGTTTACAGACACAGAAACCACACAATACAGGCTAGATGCAATTAGCCAGATTCCAATTAACTAATTTGTTCTGGTAAAAATGTATTTATTTCTGTATAAGATCATTTGAAAATTTGAGGGGTTAGAAAATAAGGATAACTAGTGGCTAGCAATCAAGAGTAGCTCCACAGGTACGCATACAGGTTCCATACAGACAAGGAGCCAATTATTTTCCAGCTAACTGACTGACCACTAACAAGGGTTAAAAAGTCATAGGTTAAACCCACATGACCACCGGTAGAGTCTTACATTACCTGCTGAGGGGCCAAAACAAAGAATGAGCTAAAAGAGAGGAAGAAAAAAAAAAGAGAAAGAAAGATTAGGCAATTTAGGCTGCATCAACAGGAGCGAATCATTGAAATGAACAAAAAGCCTTTGAAACCAAGGATTTGCCCTCAATGTGTTTCCTGAGATTAAAGCAATGAAACAGACTTACTGTGTGGCTAATATGTTTATTCTGTTTTTAAAGTTTGCATTTAAACCCAAGGAAATGTTTTGCACGTCATTTACTGAAATAACCGGATATCTTTCCTTCGACCCACAAGTTCTTTCTTATAATATTCAAAGATTAATAAGCTCATTTTTCGTTTGTGAAGCCAGCAACCTATTGCTCGGAATTCTCCTGATTATAAAAGTGTATTCATTATAAAAGCTGTTTAATTGTGCTTCAACTTTAACCAGAATTTCTTCCTCCTTCTACCTCAAACCTAAAGTCCACAACTTTGAGGCTTTAAGTACTGCAGTGTGAAGTCTGTATTATGTCACTGTCCACAAGGTCCACAAGCTACACCTAATTTATTCTGAGTGCTAGATGTTAATTCCCTATTAATTCTAATATGTCCCCATATGTCCTCGATTTAATTACTTTAAAATGTACTAGCATTTGTATGAAGTTCACACCAATACTTTGTACTTAACACTATACTAACACTTTAATAATCTACTGTAATCCAGATTTCAAATTCACACTCACTATTTCCAAGTTCACCAGCTTCATTAACCAGCATTCTTGTACCCATTATTAATTACCAAGGCTATATAACTACAGTTTTATACAAAACATTCATCTATCCTCAGTTCTATCTTAGAGAAAAGAAACTCCTAAGTGAATTTTGTTCCTACCATTTAATCAATAAAAAATAAACTCAAACTTAACTCCTTGATGTAAATACTCATTCCTTATAATGGAATCACAAATTACAAAGGATAAGATTATGGTAAGATTGGTAATACTGATTTTTTTCAATTGAATATCCAAAACAGTTTTGTACTCACTTAAATGTAGGGAACTAAGAAAGCACATTGGGCTATTGTTGAGGAGGCTTTGAAGAAATAAAAACTGTTGTTACCAATGAAATAAATTTACAACTCTGTAAAATATTAAAAACTAATGTGATATGTATTTAAATTGATTTTAAGCTAAAAGGAATGTTAACATGTTTATACTGGAATAATACCTATCAGTACACATCATATTTGCTGGGAACTAGTAAGGCAAACATCTGCACGTCAGTGTACCCGGCAACAACCAAAACACTTTACTGATATGGCAAGAACGCAGTAAAAATCTGGCATTTGACCAAAAAAATGTTGATTTATTATGGATGTGCCTAAATCCAAAGACTTACTGTAAGAAAAGCTTAGATATTGTGAAATTTCTTTAACCTGAAGTTGCTCAGCTTCTGAGACATGAATCTTCATGGTCGGCAAATGAAAAGTTATTGCTATCATCATTTCATTTAAAATACAGTTTGTTCCCACTCCTCTTGCATGTTTTAACTTCTGTGCTGCTGAACAATAAATTTAACTTTAGGTTATCCACCAGATGGGTGCTTTATACTGTAAAAATCATAAGAGGAAATCATACTGAAATGGTCTCTAAGCATAGATATATTCATCTCAGGGATTTTACAAGTAAACAACTTACAAGATATCTTCTATCAGCAAAAAGAAACATAAGAAAATGATGAAGGAAACTAACTTTTTTATTTTGTATTGTATTTGTAATTATAATGAACTGTAATTAAGGCAAATGTCTTTATAACAACATACATTCAATATATGAAGGTATATGAAACTATAATATATGAAACTACACCATCACCATCAATATGAAGTGTTTTATATATATCACCTATTTCTTCATGCAACTCCAAATCTTTCATCTGTTTTAATTCTTCTGCATCTTTCTATGCAATTGACAGTTTTTAACTTTTAACTTTAACTATTCAATATCTATTATCTATTCTTTCTGACTTTGGTATTACAAGTTTAAAGAGTAGTGGGTTATATTTTTGAGAAAAGAAATACGTAGCAGATGTAATGAAGCTGATTTTCTATTGGTGAATTCATATCTTTTATTATTTTATTATTCTATTAAATAATTGTAACTAATTATTCTTCTCTATAGTCTAGGATATGAAACACAAAAATGTTGATGTAATCAGACAAAAGCCTATTTACTCGAAACAGCGCATGCATCATACCCAATTTTAAAAAATACAAACTACATTAAGGGAATAATTTTACTTTTATCATCTTTTTTACCATCCACATGTGCTTGTGTTTTGGTCTGTCATGTGGCTTTGCGTCCCATTAATTTTAGTTTCCTACTGAGTTTGGTTACTGCTTAATTTGTTTTCGTTCAAACTTGTGCATTTTCTTGTTTTTGATTAATGTGTTTATTTTTGTCTTCATTATTGCAGTGGGCATCCATTTTAGCTGTTTCTTGTTAGTGACTGGTGTTTGGGTATTTGCAGTTCAATATTCAGTAAAACCCATTTTTACCAAGTTACTAACTTAACAGTTACTTTACTGGTAACCAACATAGTTAACATCATGCCTATTTAGATATATATATTTTATACTCTTTTATAAGTGTCTATATGTAGTCAGTGTTTTTAAAAACAGTAGTCAACAGTAAGAACACCAACAAAAAAAGCCCAGAGTAGTCTATGGAGCCACATCTTAACACAATCTTTTAGCAGATTTTTTTAAATCATGCTAAAGGCTTAAGTCTTAACAACAATAAAATTCTATTTTTCTTTTATATACATTATTTTTTTAGGACATGGCAATAATTATTTGCCTTACAGGTGAAAAAGATTTCAGAAAGGCTTAAGGTTAATGAAGCAGCAGACCTGCTGATGAGTGGCTTTAGTGCAAGATTTCACAAAGTCTGCACAAAGCAATTGTCAGGGGTAGTATATATTTGTTTAATCTTTTTTTTGCCCAGGAAATTTTCTTTATAGGTGGTGTTTCGAAAGATTAGCTCACAAGTGGCCTAATGCAAAGAGGCTTACACCTGTTCTTTCATGTTTTGGAATGTGCCTTAGCTGGCCCACAGTGTTCCAACGTTATTACTTTTTTGCACACCATTATATCAGGTTCACACTTTATCAGTCATGTCCTGTGAAGTTTGGCATGTACCTGCACTAAATTTAGAACTCTAATTGAACTACCAACAACATGATAAAAACCCCACTTATGTTTAATTACTTGTGGTTGATTGATTTACATGGTAATAAAAAATCTGTTTGCCTTTTTTTGTCCTCTTGACTAAAAACTATAGTAAATATTACTATATCCATCTAAATTGAAAAGTCCAGCATTAAAGCAATAAGCAATGAAAAGGTATGCAACTGTGTCATGTTAAAGGTGTTTTAGGTTTTACTGTAAAATAAAAATATATTAATTGTTTATTTTACTTCATTTAAATGTGTAAAAAAAAAAAACAATAGAATGAGAAAAAAAAACAATAAATGATTCATGAAAAATGCATGTGTCATGAAGAGCATTTATTAAACTGTTAAATCTGATAGGCTGAGCCATTTGTCCAGTCATGACATTATCGACAATAATACACACCTCTTAGTGTGTGATATACAATACATTATCTCAAATCCATGCACCACAAATGGATATACAGATTACTACAAACCATTTCCCAAAACTTAAGAACTAAAACCAGTATCCCAGTACTTAGCGACTAACATTCATGTTACCAAACAAACTAGATTATGCCATGGAAAATCGGTTTATTATTCATTTTCCACTAGGTCACTTATTTGTTTTTAATGTGCAGCAATAAAACGGCTTTCATGAATATATAATCAAAAGAGGATTTTTGCAGATTTTACATTATTTTGTATAATGGTCATCCTTCTGGAAAAGAACGTTTTGCTAATACGAATGTTAAATAAGTGAAAATGTCTGTGTGTGTTTGTATGATGATGTGCTACGATTTATTCTGTGTTTAGATTGGTCTCCAGTGTCTGACCTCATGGAGAAAGCCCCAACACAAAGTCTGCCAAATTCTTTTAAATCCCCGCAACCTCAAGCAAATCAGTCTCTCTTGTGTGTGGCTATTGTAAATGTGTCTTCACTAAGGAGACTCTCAGTAATAGATGTGTCTTCACTTAGCCGTTTAGACTAATCCCACTCTCTCTGTGTGTCACACATGCAAACACCTTTCCTGATTCCCCAGCCTCTGGCTTTTGACCTTTACCCACTGAGCTCATTCTTTACTTGTGCAGCTGGTTGAAAACCAGCACTGAAGCCTCTCCCATAGTGCATCAGTGCATTACAGCATTGATACAGTGAAACTGTCCATATCTGGCTCGAGGCACTTTGAACTTAGTATAGGATTAAGAGGAAGATAATGAAAGATCATTTGCAGTTTTTTGCAGAGTTAATTTCTGCTGTATACAAAACTTGAGCTGCATAAAAGTCTGTGGTAGCTGATGTCTGATTTTTTCTTCATGATACATTTTCGTTAGGAGACAGAATTGGCCAGGCTAGTTTAGCACATGCACTCATGCAGAAGGAGACCTGGCATTGTGCTGCTAAAATAAATATAAAGACAGTGGAGCTTGACAGCAGCATATGTCTCTTTAAATTATCAATGGAAGCCTCTGCATTAATCATACCTTTGCTTGAACATTGGTGCACCCACATGGCTATCACACATGCTAGTTTCTACACTTTTTGTAAATAATGTTGCTTTTTCTGTCCGTATTTCCCTTCTAACTGACAGCAGAGAATAAATTTTGGATATAGCTTATTATTTGTATAATATGTGGCCTTGTACACCAATTGTACATGTACAATGGTTCTCACATCAAATGCTTGATGACCTCACCTGTTGCCAGTTATTTTATACAAAATAATTGTGGAATCTTTTATTTTATTGATTTCTTTGCTTCTATCCAAACTGTTTTGAGGTTTCTTGCAAGAAGCAGTTTCTGAATCTGTAAATGTTAAATGAGTAAAATTTATTATTAAACACTGCCATACATTATTGATGATATTGATGGTAGAGACACCAAGATTTTTTGGGGGGGTGGGGGGGTTCCCTATTCTCATGCAGGGGAGAACGTTTCAGGTGGTGGGCAGATACACCCAGGACAGTACACCTATCTTACATCTATAGCTGGGTACATACTCACTCACTCACACACAAATGCTAAATATATTGAGGCCCAATATATTGAACCCATGTTTTTGGACTGTGGGAGGAAAATGTCAAACCCCTTGGAAACCTACCCAGACACGGGAAGAACATGAAAATTCCACCCAAATTGGGATACGAACCTGGAACCCTGGTGCTCAGAGGCACACCTGCTGAACACTAAGCCACCACACTGCCTGACATCAAGAATCATGCTGTGAAATCAAGGTTCAGAGAACATCAGGAATCATTTTAACCCATGATTTGAGCATCCAAGTGGCCTGACCTTTTCAAAGTTTGAGGATGTGCTGAAGAAAACTTTCCAGTTGTCAATATGATAACTCGGCTAAGAATCAATGCAGCTCTAGCTAAATAAATGTTGTGACGTCAAGACAGAAGAATGCAGAACAGGCCAAGTTAAAGGCAGCCTATGAGCTGGGCTCTATATGGTATGGGAGTTTTGCTCACAAAGCAATTTGGCTCATTTATCTTTATTTGTATAGTTTATTCCAGATGCATTCATCTTTTTAAAAAGGATAAATAGTAACGGTTGGGGGAATAAATGATTTTTCAGCATATGCATGCACCCGGATGTCTTCCTCCACACACATGTGCTTGTATATATCGTCCTGCGAACTGATGTCTACCGTGGCTTCGGATACAAACTGCATATGGGTTAGTGGCTTAATTACTGATCATTTTCTTTTCAGCACAGCATCAGTCTAGATCTATAGATATGGAAAAAGTTTGTATATTTGAAGTGGAGTGCCCACTCGCTTCTCTGACTGACCAACTAAAGCAGACGGACTCACAAACTTCACTGAGACCCCCCAGCAGCACATATAAATTATACTAACATATATAAATAAACATTTTTTTCGTCCCATAGTACACACTCGTAGTGTTTAGATGGCTTTGCGCTCAGGCTGCTCAATGGATTACATTAGTCTGGAAGTAATTTGCCGCTGCTGCTGCAGCTAGAGGCACAAGGTGTGTCACTAATTCAGCATGAATTCGGCTTGATTTGCCCAGGGGAATGACATAGGGTTTAGTGAGATGGGCTTTTTTGCAGACAAAAAAGAATGGAAAATATTTCAGGAAATTAAAGCTCCCAGGTTTAAAAAAAAAAATCAGGATACGTTTTCTAAATTTTAAACTGCAAGAATATAGTGGTTGCGATTTTGTGATGAATATAACACTGACATATAAAGACAAACTAATTTTTTTTTTCCTAATACTTATTTTATTTTAAAATTCTTTAAGTTTACTGTAATGGTTCAGAATGTTGTATGTAAAAAAAAACGTGATTCTTTTCTTTTAAAGGCTGTGATATGTACAAAATACTTTTTTATATTCAACTTTTTAAACTTCCTCAATAAATTGAGATTTATTGGATTTTTAAAGGTCTGTGGGTATATAGAAAGTTGGGTGTGTTACCAGGAAGGAAGGAAGGAACCATGACTCAAACCCTAACCTTACCCACAAATAAAGCATTTTCGACTAATAAGAATAACTATTTGACATGCCCATTCACCTTTCAACATGCCCACTATTAAAATATTCCTTTAGAGGCTGCACAGCATCGTTAGAGACTTTATTGGCAACCTGGACCTCAGGTGGCAATGAGAGGAAATAATCATGTCAATAATGAAGTCAGCCAGATTTATTTTGTAAATATAAAATGTATACAATTTTTTTATGTAAAATTAAAATCTTATCTACAATTGCAGCTGTTTTTAGTTGTTTAAATACTGAACATCTAAAGAATCTATAAAAAATCAAAATCTTAAAAAGAAAAGTAGGTCAGCATGGAGGATAGAGCTGTTACATACTGGAAACTTGGAAAGCACATAGTTTTAGGCAAAACCCACACAGACATGTGGAAAGGGTTGTTTGACAGTATATAAATATATAGAGATAACACAGACTGAGATACACCGTCACATATTTTGGTTTGATGTTATTCTTGTCCTTTTTACCTGATGAAAGGATTCCCAGAAAAGGTTCTGTGCTTCTTGGAATTGTTTTAATTTTTTTATTAAATACGCACAACCTGTTTCTTATTAAAAATAAAAAAGTGCTGATCTTTTCAGATATGACTTAATTTAGTTATTCATAACTCAAATGCAGCTAGACGATATAAGCATCTCAGTGATGTTTGTCATCTGAGCAGGTCAGCCAAAAAGCCATCAATGACTCATTTGGGAATATTTGACAATTTACAAGGTGTGAAATGACACCTTATTAAACATCTAATCATGTATTTAAAAGAAAATCAATGTATAATAGAAGGTTTGTTGTTTAACTTGATGCGTTAACGAAGAAGTCCATTTCACATACGCTTTGCCAAAATTTTTACTGATTTGCCACCACAGCTGGATGTGTGAATGGAATTTCTTTATCTTATAAGTAATGTAATGGTGTTTTGAGTAATAAATTAAAAAATATAATGTTTGCTTAGTGGTTAGCACGTTTGCCTTTCGGCACTGAGGATCCAGGTTCGAATCCCAATCTGCGTGGGTTTCTTCATGGTTCTCCGGTTTCCTCACACAGTCCAAAAACATGGATTCAAGGTAAATTTATTTAAATTGCTTTAAATTGCCCTGTATAGTGTGTGAGTGAGTATGCCCAGTATGCCCCCCAACACTAGTGGGGGATTAAGCAGAAGATAATGAAGGAATAAATATTTACTATCTAGGATTAGGTAATCCCGTTTACTTTTTCTGCTAATTCAGAAGGTACAGTACATTGGATTGGAGTATTATGATTCATATTACAAGCCTTTTGGAACACATACACAATGTGGGATGCAAGCTGCACTAAGAGTAAACACACTATGTAAAAAAAGGTTGTTCCTAAAAAGCAGTCTGATTCCTTGACCTTGAACACACTTAAGTAGCCCACAAATAGTTCCCTTTACCATTTCAAGGCTATACAAGGTTCAAAGTTCAAACTTGTATTGTCTACTATTTTCTTCCTTACAGCACAAAGGAGCTTCCTGTATATTTCCACTGACATTGTTAAACAATACAGAGAAACACAGCCTCTCCAGAGTATCTTGCAGAGGCCCCGCTTACATTCAAATACAGTAAAAAGTAAACTGTTTATACGAAATCTGCAGTTTAAACACAGAAAAGCGCCGTTAAAGAGTTTGGGCATACAATAAGCAGAAAAGGTTGAATGTTATAATACATTCATGTTATGTTCAAGACAACATTACCCCTTTTTTTAGACAACAATTAGCAACAAACTATTACATTTAGTTAAGTTTAAGTTTGTTACCTGTAGTGAAGAGGCCATCAGTTCTGGTTTTAATTTCCACCTTCCTGTTGATTCGAGATCCGACCACAATCTATTACACCTGTTCCAGCTAATTATCTTCATCAGAAGTCTTTAATTGGCTGTGTTAGCTGTTTCTCACAGGCTGCTCTCATCCAACACTAATGGCTCAGATTCAGCTGCCTGTGATTAGATCTTAACGTCAGAAAACGGAGAAATCAGGAAAATCTTCAAAACCAGGGCTGGTGATCATTACTTTAGTGAACATGCTTCATGTAAAACATGGAATTCAACCAGGGAGGCACAAACCTTTGTATAGGACATTTTCCTCATTTAGAAAAGACAGCACATATACTAAATATACTGAAAAAACAATTTAAAGTACAATATGTTTTAACTTGAAACCTTTTAAAAAACATCATCATTACAGAAATGTTATACCAATAGTTTGCTTGGAATATTCTCAAGTCAGTGCTGACAGTAAATGGGTTTAAACTTTGGCAGCAATGCAAAAGATCTACACATCACCACCTTTGCAGTGTTGAGAATTATTAACCACCCAAATAATACATGCACTGTGCTGGTCCTGTTAATTAAAGAACAGAAAGTGTGTGTGTGTGTGTGTGTGTGTGATCTGACCATAAAACCGAAAACAAATGGAAGTGGCAACTGTAAAAATCTAAGTCCAGCATTTACCGTTTTTAAACTGTTGATCCAGCTGCTGTTTGACTCACTAACATGTAGACCTTTAATTGTAAAATCTGTAAAAATGGTTAACTCTGACAATAATGCTTTATTAAAGTCTTTGAACAATAGGCACATGGTCATTTCAACAATGATTATTTTTAACAAATGTAATATTCCTAACATGATAATTGTAATAAAGTGATTTTATAACTGACCTTGAACACACGCCATTTACATATTCATTTGAAGTGAGTCGTCCTTCGATGTTCCAAACTCTCCAAATACACTTTCATTCAGTCTGGCCTTGTATCTGCTTTAAAGGAAGCAAACATGCAACGTTAGAGTTCTAGTTCCAGAAGAAGGAGAAAAACATCAAAAAGATGCACTTTGTCTGATACGCACGGCTTATTGCATAACTTATATTTAGATTAAAGACTTTTCTAATCCACCATGATTTTTTAAACAGGCACATACACACTACAAAAGATTGACATTAAATTAAAAAAAAGAACATGAGAAACATCATACACTGATCATCCCCAATTTAAAAACAAATGCCTAATAAGAGAAAAAAAACACAAGAAAGAGAACTTAACTAAAGCCATATTCAAGTTGATCAAGCATGGGGTCTGTTCAAAGAGACCACAGACCAGATGAAATAAAAAATATTGTAGGGAAATCTCCTAAAGGATTTTTTTCCCCCTCAAGTATGCATTTTTGTTTTAAAAAAAAACTCTCTACTTAATACTTGGAAGACAAAATACATTCCAAACATTAAAGCTTTATGAATATAGCACAGAATGAAGGTCATTGTTCTTATTAGACATTATTCTGTATGATGAATATTTCTATACTTCATTCTTCTGCTAACATTAATATTTTTAATAGTTTATAATAAAGCCTTAAAAATAAATAAATAGGCTTTTAAAAACTACACGGAGTTGCTGTCTAGATAAATAAGGTGGTTTCCTAATTTCATGTCTACAACCCTTTAGGATCTGGATTGTGTAATAATCAGTCATCCCAATACATCCTACATTATCCAAATTGTAACATTCAATGAATCATATATTCAAAAATACATAATAAAGCCATTCATAAACCTTTATAAATTATTCATAATGCTTTGTAGCACTCGTCATTAGCCTCTGTTAATGTATATAGATGTTTATAATCACAACTATATGCAAAAATGCTTTAAAACACAAAGTAATATAATGCATTAAAAGGCATAATAAAATTAAAATCATGAATGAAAACATATAATCTTTCTTTACTGCTTTAGATAAATAAGTTTAGTGTTTTAATGACAATAGATGTTTTTGCTCTGCTGAATAAGCTGTTAACATGGCTCTTTGTTGTGGCCTTAATAGACCTACGTCTTCATCCAGATGGAAAAGGGTGAAAGAGGTGATGCCCAGGATGTGAGAGGTCGGCTATTATATTGCTAGAGCACTCTGTGACCCTGTCGTTGTAAATGTCCTGAAGCACTAGCAAACTTTGTTCTGCTCCTATGTCCTAAATACTCAATGAACTTTGACTTTCGTGAGGTGGAAGCTTCAAACCTGATGGTTATTGATGACCTTATGAATAGAATTGATAATCTTTGTGTAGAACTGGATCATCAAGGCCTGTGACAGGATGGATATCTTTGGCTACCACAGAAATACCTTCTTCTACTTGGTTCTCTTAATGATGTTCTTTTCTTACTTCAGGTCAATGTATAAACTTGATCTCAAGCATGTCATAAACTCCACAGTTCTGTTCTGGTTTTCACTACTAATTTTAATCTGTTTTAAGAAGTTTACCCAGCAATAAATATTAACCAAAAAAAAATTAAGCTGGAACCAAAAAAAGCCTATTTTTCATTGTGATCTGACACATCAGTGGGTGTGTCAAAATCTGGAAGATAAAGAAGACCACAATGAAGGCATCTTTAAAACAAAATATTCTGGAAAGAAAGACTGTTTAGTGGTCTGCCAGAGAACACTATTGCTGGGTAAGTATTTGTTCAACTTATGGACTTCATTAAACACTGGAAAGCAGCATGAGAAAGAATAAGTTGCAACCATGCATCTTCATCCAAAGATGATATATCTGTCTGCAGAGTCATGTTTACTTCTGAAAAAAGTCTTAAATTTGTTCTGTCTACTAAATAAGTATGCATAGCTGATAGTGTATTCTCAATTACAATGAATCCACTGAAAGGATACTTAACCTGTTTAGGAACCTGATCAAATTTTATGAGAAGAGGTAAGTGGGCACTACGGAGTCAGTGATGTTAAAGTGGTATGGTTGTGGTGTTGGATTTTCACCATCATCCACCACTATGTCTATTATATTTTGTTATTTTGTGTATTTAATGTTGTGAATGCACCATTATGTCAGTAAGAATTTATCTATAATCATTAACTGTGAAATTAAGCACAAAAGCGGTATCAGGGAAAATTTCACAAACGACACCATTTTACTAAGAAAAATATTAAACCGCTATTTATCTATTTGATTCTTTTAGATAAGAACTTAAACTGAAATACAATGAAAATAGTGAACTGAGGCCATTTATTACGCTGATTCAGCTGCTGGTGTGTGAGTATGTATTTTAGGGTGACAGTATGAAATACACACCCCTTTGCATCACACCTAACAGTGTCAGTACTGTGAGTATGATAACTTTGCTGTATGGTTGGTTTGGCTCTTATTTTCCATTGTATTTAAGCTTGGACAGGGTAAAAGTGGTCTGACAAATTGTATGCATGCATTACCAAAAAAAAAACGTTTTTCTTCCATGTGCATCAACACTTAACCCTGGCTGCAGATGATAAATATGTTTAACAGTATTTTCTTTGGAAATCACAAGGTTTTCTATTGAAGAATTTTATTTCTTGGCTTTGCAAGTGTTATTTTTGAGTGAGAAAAATTGCTAACTAATGGACCATTATATTAAACATTATTTCACTGCTCAACAGCAAAAATAGAATTTGACAGTTTGAGCTTTAAATGATGGTACGCTTGCTTATCCTACAGCTAAATATAGTTCTCTATTTTGTAGTAATTCAAACCTTGTGTAAACTCCTTACACACAACCTCACAAAACAATTGAACAAAACTTATATAAGATTAAAGCTTAGCTATAGTACAATAATGTCATTATTACAATATTATAAATTATAAAAGGTTCATTTTAGGTTCTGACTAACAGATACCTTGTGGAAAGTCCATAGCACATCAGCAAAAACATCAAATTTGTGGGTATCTTGAATTATAGACTAAGCAATTTTTTTCATTTTGATTTATTGATTTATTGTTTACATGTCAAAGTGCATATAAAAAATTTGGATAGAAGTAGATTTTTATGGAAAAATCCAAAAACAGTGCATACAGTTTATCCTAACAGGAAATAATAAATAAATAAAAATAAATTATTCAGAATTTACACAAAGCCATGGGAGCCTTGTGGTTAGGTTGTTGCACTATTAATCTGAAGGTTGTGGGTTTAAGTCCCAGGTCCACTGAAGTTACCAATGTGGGTCCTTGAGCAAGATACTTAACCCTCATTGCTCCAGGGTGATGTGGCCAACCCATAATAAAAATGTTTAATACCTGGTGATGGATTTATGGACTTGAACACAATTGTAAAAAGGATATGGAAATCTATATGAAGGATTAAAGTACGTTGGGATTGAATGCATAAAGTTCAACAAATTAGATTACAGGAAATTGCCGTTTTCTGTGCCCAAGTGGCTAAGTAAATTTCCTGTACTGAATGTTGTATGCAAGACTTTTATATATTGAACCAAAAATGTTAGAAGGCTTTCCAGGAGCAAACAGAAACTGCATTGGCTGCACTGGTTCCTGGCAGAGCATCACTGAAGAAATAACAACGTATCAGGTAAAGTCATTGAGTTGCAGCCAGTTAGCAGCAGTGGCCAAAGATGTACGACCAAATACATAAACGGATATTTCTACGCCTGAACGTTTTGCCCAGCTTCTGTTGCACACATGAGTTTATTGGTTTAAACTACAAAATATCACAGAATTTCAATAAAATTTGAATTAAATTAAAATTTAAAGAACATTCTTTAAAGTGGGCCTAGAATTATATTTTAAAAAGTGTTGCAGTTTAAAACTATTGTACTAGCTGTCTATAATACATAAAAACACGAATGCAGTAATATACATTTATTTGAGATTTAGGAAAAACACACACACACACCCACCCTCATTCCAGATATTTTTCTGGCTAGTATTAAACCATAAGGGAAAACACAGAAGAAGAAGAAGAAGAAGAAGAAGAAGAAGAAGAAGAAGAAGAAGAAGAAGGAGAGGAAGAGGAGGAAGAGGAGGAAGAAGAAGAAGAAGAAGAAGAAGAAGAAGAAGAAGAAGAAGAAGAAGAAGAAGAAGAAGAAGAAGAAGAAGAAGGATTATACAAAGGAATCATTTTGGGGACGGGAATAAAAATGATTTCACATGACAACCAAACCAAACAACCATCTCAAAATGAATGAAAATGAAATCCTTTCAACCACCATGCTGATGCTCTATACCCCTACTGTTATTAAAAAAATAAAAAAACATAAAAATTAACAGCACTTAGTGGAAATGACATGGATGAGAACAAGCTGAGATGCTAGGAGAACCACCCATCCCTGTCCCCATCCCCGTGCCCATCCCCATCCCACCAAGCCACTCTGGCTGTGAGCACCATCCACAGTTAAAAGGAGATTGAGGAGCATTGATGTTTAACTGCACACTTGGGTCTGTCTAATGAGCATCATATTATTTGGCTTACTGTGTGCTCTTCTTTTAACGAGCAATTAGATGGGTAATTAACTAGTGTCCAAATATTTAAAAGAAAAGGTTAAGAGAAAAAAAAAACTTAAAAGGTGGAACCGGCTCTGTCTATAGGGAGGCAGGGGGGTTACTTTCCAGAAAATTGTCTGGATAACCTTATCAAGGGACAGCATGGTGGTGGGCTTTTGGAGAATTGCAGGCCAAACCACAGGAGACAGGAGACCACGGGAGACAAAATGTCATAATAAATAATCAGAAATAAAGCAATTCATAAATTCCTTATGGCACATACCATTCCTACAAAGTGCAAATGAAACCTCAGAAGGTGTGTGCCTGCTACGTTCGAAACCATATGTGTACCGACAAAATGCATGCACTTTTACCATTTCGCTGCTGCACTAAACATACCTTATACAACATACATCCCTACTGCAAATATATAAAATGCAAAAAAAAAAAAAAAACTGTTGAATATTCTGAGCATCTACCAAAAATTTAGGGGGGGTGGCGGTTATCATGCTCATCAAGTGGAGAACGTTTTACACACTGGCCAGATACACCCAGGACAGGGTGCCAATCCATCACTGGGCACACACTCACTCACAGACACACACAATATAGGGGCAATTTAGATGGGGCAATGTGGAGCAACCAATTCACCATGAGTTCATTTTTTTGGACCGTGCAAGGAAACCAAAGAACGTGGAAGAAACCCATGCGGACATGAGAAGAACATAAAAAGTCCATCCAGATGGGATTTGAACCTGGATTCCCAATTCAAAGATCGAATGTGCTAACCACTCATTATATGGGTGGTAACCACTCAAGTCATTATATGGGCTTTGTTTTAGAAAATGTATAACATTTTGCTGAATAAGGCCTTTTTAAGAGAACTTTCTAAAACAGCACCAAACTGCTTATTTATTGGATTAGTCAAAAAGAACAAAAACACACAGTGGCATATTCCTATTATCTTTATAACATATTATACACTGATAAAATTATCAGCTACATCATTATAAGTGAAAAAAGTGACAAAAAGCATTATTAATGCTGATAATCAGCATTATTAATATGTATAACCACGTTACAGCCTTGAAACAATTTCCTTTGGATGAGAGACGATTGCAAGAAAAGATAACAGGGTCATTTAGGTCCTTTCAATGGGTGTGTCAGTATCCTTTGGCTGGCCTGAAGCTGTATTCTTTGTTTTACAGTGTGTGTGTGTGTGTGTCCTGGTTCTGCTCCATTCACTGGCCATTGTTCACTGCAGATCTGTTTGTAATCAAGACTTTTGGCCTGACTACTTCTGCTCAAACCACAAATGCAAACAGCCTTACAGCATGCATGGAGAACAGACGTCTTTCAGTTGTTTAAAATTAAATCATCACAAATCAGCCAAACATGAATAAATCTATGGTATATAGTGTGAGCATATATATATATATATATATATATATATATATATATATATATATATATATATATATATATATATATATTTAAATAAGTGGCATGTTAGGTAAAAACTTAACACACCACCTAATGCACTCGTATATACAAATAAGAGGATATCTTCAAAATATCTGATTTTGAACCATTGAACATTTTGGACAGAAAATACTAGGATAATATTGGTTTTCTAGCTACATCTGACAAAGCTGAATACAAATCAGATTACACATTTTTTTAGTTAATCTTTGCTTTATTGCCACACATTTAATGCTTGATTTCAATACTTAATGAAACCATGTTTTTTCATTAAAATGGTGAAGAGGTTGTGTTATGACTGTGACCATCCTAACAAATGGTGGAGGTGGTGTGTGTGTGGTGGGGGGGGTTTACAAGAATCGCCAGCAGTTGAAGTTTCTGCCCTTTCCCAGGCCCTTCACACTCACAACCACAGGCCAAACAGAAGTCTACGATCTTGAGTACCAGTTTTTCAGGAAGGAAAGTGTCTGTAACCCTGGAGTGCATAATAACAAGTGCTTTCTGATTCCCGGTGGAGGCATTATCAAGCAGATAAAGCCCTTTTGATTTCTCTCCATCAACTGTTCTTCACGCCTATGTCCTCTAATCAGTCTATAACACTCCACTTAACTTCCTGCTGAGTTTTATTCTTTTATCTTCATACCAAGTGTTGTGGACCTTACATCTAGCAGGTGCAGTCCACACGACAAAAGGTTTTGGCGATTGTAAAAATTATCCACACACAAAAAATGAAAGAAAAGGCTGTTAAAACACATTGTACCTGAGTGTTAAGGTTTTTATACTCCGCCCCCTTTGCAATGTTTAAGCTTATTCAAAACCATTTTAATGAGACAGACATTTCTTTTTTATGTTTACATTTTAGCAGAACTCATGTATTGTTCAGACCAGAAACTAAGTATTAAATTGAGTGATCAGATCTCAAGTACACAGCTTTAAGTACAGGTTTGTATGCAACCACAACACACTGATGGCACATGGAGATTCGATCACTTAGCCACACTCATATGTGGTGTGGGAAGTATTTGGCCACATTCGTAGCGTGAAAAGCAATCTTCTCTTCTCTATACATACATCCATCCATCCATCTATTATCGTCATCTTAAATCCTATTCTAGGGTCACAAGGGGTTCCTCCATGCCCATCCAGGGTGGAATATTTTGGGCACAGGCTGAAATACATCCAGGACAGGGCGCCAATCTATATCACATTTACATTTGGTTATTTAGCAGATGCTTTTATCCAACAAGTATTCCAACTCGGTTTGGGTCAGAACACAAGGCATAGAGCACCACTGGAGCAATGATGGTTAGGGACCTTGCTCAAGGACCCACACTTTGGTAACTTCAGTGGACCTAAGATTCAAACCCACAACCTTCAGATTGATAGCTCAACACCTTAACCCCTGAGCAAACACACCCCAACCACATCCTGATCTATCACTGAGCACACACTCACTCAATCATACACAGCCTATATAGGGACAATTAGGAGCAGCCAATTTACCTTGAATCCATGTTTTTGAACTGTGAGAACTGGAGAACCTGGAGGAAACCCATGCCAACAAGGGCAGAACATGAAAACTCCATCTAGATGATATTTGAAAGTTCCCTTCCTGTCCTCTTTAAATATATGTTAAAAGCTCCCACTGAAAAGTCTGTTCAGGTTGAATTTTATTGTTAAGTGTATTCTCACATCACCTCTGAAATATAAAAAAAAACAAGCTTTTGCGCTTTTGAAATGTTAAAAAAAAAACTTATCTAAAAAAAAGAACAGTGAAATCTGTATAATCACATTCAAGTATTCCAATTTCAGTCGGTCCATTGTAGATCAATTGTCAATGCGGCTGAAAGCGCATTTGTAAGTCGAGCAGAGCTGCCGTTGTAGCGATTTCTTTTATTGCATCTAAATAACTTTGCATGTGTTGGGGGTGTGAAATCATTTTTTAAAATTCTTTTTTCATTTTCATTCATAATGAAATGGCCATAAGTGGTTTAAAAGCATTGTATTTTAGAATCCAGATGCAAATGGGTAAATATTTTCAGATCCAGATGTCATGTGGATTAAAGATTCTGCAAAAAGTCCCTTTTTACTGTTGTTGTGTGGAAAATTGTTCTATATTCAGCCAAATCTTTTTTGTTTTTTATTTGAACTTTTCAGGACATAACAGTCATTATCTCTTCTTTCCCACTCTGCTGCTGCTTCATTTTTTTCCTAACCCTATAATGGTCTGTCCATCCATCCATAAAGTCTCATCATTGATAATGTGTACTGACTCTGGCCCATGACGATCACCATGGCAATAACCTTCTACTTTTACCCCTATTTTGTTACTGCTTCTTTTCTCATGTGGGCGTCCTCAAATGTGCCGCCTCTCTTTCTCTATCTCTTTCCTTCCGTCTTACTCAAAACAACTCAGCCATGAAGAACAAATATCTCTGTTGTTTCTCACCCTTCAAAGCCACAGTGGTTAACCATCTCCCCTCTATTTCTTTATTTTACACACACATTCATACACACACAGGCATGCACATGCACACACAAATAAACACGTTTTCCTGTAGTTTCCTTTTCCAAATTTTCCATACATGCATTATACAAACCCAGTTCAATACATTCAGCATGCTGTTTAAAGCGGTGCCCTGCAAAGAATGTAAAGCCATATATTATTCATGCACACAGTGCCAAACATCCGAGTGGAAAGCAAACTAAGTTCAAATAAATAAATCCACCAACATAAATTCAAAATGCACAATATACAAAAGACACTCACACAATACAATAGGCACAGACTGAGTCCTTTGATGTCCTGCCAAGGCACCAGAGAGTGCATCATGCTGCGACCACAGTCGCCTCATTATTATTTGGAAACCAAGCAAAGCTTCAGCGCCAAATTGTGTGGCAACAACCCCAATACAAATAAATCTGAACTCTGAACTAAACTGGACAGAACACTAACAAACAGACCACACACAAATGCAGAGAAGTCTGTTCTGAATGGAAATTTCAAACACAGATACTTGGCTTTATTGAGCTGCACATCTTTCACTGTTATTTTACATGATAGTTAAAACATCCATGTCTAAATTTAACTTTTTGCCTGCTAATTTGTATGAAGAATTAGATTAGATAGACAGACAGACAGACAGACATATACGTGTTACCCAACAACAGTGGATTTGATAACCTGCTTTTTCTAACTTGGTACGTTAGTAAGTGAATTTGAGGGTCGTTTAAAATGAAATGCCTCCCATAATCTATTTATTTAAAGTAGTTGACAATTGGTGGCAATAGAAATAAATGTTTCTGCACTATATAGTGCACTATACATGCATCATTTTCCCACACGGTCTCCATAAACTTGTATGTCTTCACACCAGAGGAAACAAGTGCATCTATTCCCTGCTGGTACCATCTGTTGTCCTGTTCAAATAACCATGTTCGCATTGCTTGAATTATGCTGGCAATATCTACAAAGTGTCTCACAAGCAAAACATCTTTAAGAGGCCTAATGAGATGGAAGTCTGAGAGGGCCAGATGCTGTCTATGCTACGGCGGATGAGGCTATCTATTAAAAGGATCTTAAATGTAAGTTTTAAGCATTTAAATGTTCACAAAGTGGAAGACATCCCTGGCCCATCCCTTTTTGCAATATTTTGATAACATTGGACATAAAACATAGCTACCACAAATGATAATCTTTTAGTACATCCATCTGTCCATCATCTTCTGCTTAATCCTTTAATAAGGTCGCAAGGGGGAATGTTTCAAGTGCTGGGCAGATACCCCCAGGAAAGGGTGCAAATCTATCACTGGGCAATCACACACACACACACACACACACACACACACAGACACTATATGGGGCAATTTAGAACAGTCAATTCACCTTGAAGCCATGTCTTTAGACTGTAGGAGGAAACTGGAATTTTCAAAGGAAACTCACATGGACACAAGAACATATCAAATGTTCGGATCAAAATAAACAGATCGAAATCAACACTCTTAATGCTGAGAGGTAAACATGCGACCAAGCTTTGAGTACAAACCCCAAAAAATAAAATAATGTATTAATCACTTATTATTTCAGCAGTGCATAGGGTCATGATAATATGTAGTCTGACATAGAAATTTAAAAAATTATGTCAGCTGCGACATACTAAAGTGTTGATGCTAGAAATAGAATTTTACAACTACCTGTAACTTGTATCATAGTGAACTTTATAGATAAATAAATCAGATGTTATACCTTGATCACTGGAATAAAAACTAGACTGTAATGTTCTCAACACAGTTCTAATTGCAATACAATGGACATTTAAATACAAATGCATATCCTAAGTAGTTTATTCATAGCATTGGATGGCTTTATGCACTTGAGTGAATGCACTATCTGTGCTCTTATGATACAAATGTAACTACGAATATTGCATTCATACAATATAAATTCCAAATCACAAAAAATATATGTGCACACACATACACATACACACACACACACACACACACACACACACACACACTCTTCTCCATTATGTCTGTAAGTACTACTGTGGTTTGTGGTTTATTTAAGATTTAGGTTCGACTTATTTGGCAGGGCACTAGCCACATAGTTATACACTTCAGAGATCCCTTCTCTATCTCTTTGTCTTACATACCACAACTTTTGTAGAACACATGTATGAAATGTAAGCCTGCCTCCTCCCTGTAAAAAGAAAAAAAAGAAACAATAACAGCGGGATGGAATTCAAGTAAAAGATATAAAGAAAGAAAGACTTTATCGTAGATATTTGGCTTTGGCTGCTTGCTCTTACAATCAAACTATTCCAACATGTTGGTGTCTGAGATGTATATCTTACTGATAGCTAAGGAGCAGCTTAATAAATATGTTAATTGGGAGTCAGACCTGTCCTTTGTGCCTGAAGCTCAGGAAACAGCACAGATGCTATCATGACATCAAAATGATAATAAGTGGTCTGTTTTGGGTAAATCAACGTACCCACAATGACAGTGCAGTACATTCCACAGACAACAGGTCTCCAAAACCACACACAAAAAACAAAAAGATATCTAAAGAGGTATTTTGTTAACTTATTATTGTAAACTATTCAGGTTGTCTGTACTCAAAAGAACACAATTGCCTATAAATTGGCAAGGGTGACATGTGATGGGGAGGTAGGTAGTATTTTTGGGAAGAAAAAATTTTCTGTAATACTTTTTATGAATCTAATATTCATAATGCTTTATAACACTGGCCATAAACCTCTGTGGTGTTTGCAACCACATTCATAAAGTGTTAAAAGAACGTGCCATTGCCATGCCAAGGTTTTATATCACAATGTGACATAATGCATTATATAACGTATTGTGGTGACCATACAGTTTTATAACATTTATGTTAAACAATTTCCTCCCCTGAAAAGCACTTTAAAAGTGATCATAACTGTTATAAGCACTTTTGAAGCTTATAAGCTCTTTTTACAGGCATTAGGTAAAGTGTCATTTATTATCTCCTGCTTAATCCTTTACTAGGGTCTCGTGGTTTCCCCATGCTAGAACATTTCGGGCACTGGGCAAATACACACAGGACAGGGCAACAATCTATCACTTCGCACACACTGGCACATACAGACACACACACACACACTCTATATGGGGCATTTTAGAGCATACAATTTACCTGTAATCCATGATTTTGGACTGTGAGATACCCAGAAGGAACACACGTGGACATGGGGAGAATATCCATGGAGTTCAAGGTTACTCAGTGCTCATAAAAAGAAGTCATCCATCCATGTACCCTTCTGTAGTCTGCTTTCATATATCCATCACGGTCAGTTCAATACCTGACTCTTTTGTACACATGGCAAACATATGTTTGACCCCTAGCATAGCCCTCCACCCTATTCATTCCTGTGTTTTCTTTCTATTGAAATTAATTATGCTCTTCTCTCCACATCGATCACCTTTTCGCTGCTTGCCATTAGTCAGACTCCACTAGCTCTATGACCCTCAATTTGACCCCAAGCCCTGCCTCAAATGACCCCAAACCACCAATCAGACACAACCATCCCACACAAAATCTGGCTCCTATCCTTGCATCTTAGTAATTTTATTGGGTCATCTTCAGTGCTGACCTTGAAATGACACATTAAAATGGGGAGTGTTGACTCCTCCTGCCCTTGGCTTTACAACAGTGTAGTTTTTAGCACATGGCCTCAGCCTTGGGTACAAAAACACACAAAGATACTTTATACTTTATGTTAAAGGCACATGCTATAGAGCCATACAGACGCTCAAACGTAATCGATCAGTTCGCGATGTCAACAGAATAATTTAAAACTATTGAGAGTCTTTTTGTTTAAGTAAAGAGAGAGTGGCACTTCTTTAAAAATGTATACAAATTTTGGATATTATTGGATTCTAGCACTTTTTTTTATACACATATATATTTACTGTATGTATTTTTAACTTTATGTTTCAGTGTGTATATCTTTAGTCAAGTTATTTTTGGTTTGTTGTAGTTGCATGTTTCTTTGTGCATTTCTTCTAATAAATGATTTTAATCGCCTTTTGTTTTGTCTCATCCATGTCAGCTCTACAGTCGGTTTACAATTCATTCACACCCCGCCATATAGCCTGCCGAAATCATTTTGTGGCCCAGTACACTGACAGTTGATGGATCTTTAGTTTCCAAACCCTGGAAAAGCTGATTTCGATTAGAACATTCTCTAAATACTGCATTATTATATTTTGCACATTAGTCAATGTTATAAGTTGCTTTGTGGATGCTAATAAATTATTGCATGTTGCATGTCATATCACCTGTAATAATGCTGCATACAAATGTTTATTTTTTTAAATAAATGTATATCATTATATTACAACTACAATTAACTTCTGCTACATAATCTGTAAATGAACAGATTTTAGATCCATGCGTTGATACAGGCAGCTGTTTTCACTTTGTGTGCATCTGCATTAACACACCCATTACAAAAACAAACTATAATTTAAAAGAATGCAACATTTGGATGCAGCATATTTAAATACAATTGATACAGCATGACAAATATTAAAAAACTTTAGATCTCTGTTGAATGCATTTTGAAGCCTTATTGCTGACATACTGGACAAATACAATAGTAATACAAAATTCAGCATGCTGCATTCTGAACAAGTTAAGTTCATGACAACGTCTGATCCTAATTTCATGCCCTGAAATTCTGCTTCATAAAATAATATACAGAGAATTCTTATAGAGCAAAGACTTAAATATTCCACTGACTATATACATTCTTTTCACTTACAACCTAGGAATAGGAATAAAAGGAATATAGGAATAATATCCAATGACTAAATGGTCATGCTAAATAGCACATCTTGTGGACTTCCTAACCCCTGCTGTGGGTCTTCTCGTTTCAACAAAAAGCAGTTGAATTAACTACTCCAACACACTGACAATCAGATGCAGCTGCTCCAGTTAAAAACGTGCAATTATATGGTTTCCGTTTGAAATTGTGTGTGTCCATTCTGAAGAAGCCCTTACTTAAATTGCCCCCCCACCCCAAGAAAAGCTCACCAGCCCCTGACAGTCTGTTCATACACACCCCGAACCACCCAAGCATAAAAATATTCCCAAATGTAGTTACATAGCTCCAGCCACAGACCTCCATGAAAGAACCTCACTGTCCTCACTGGCGCAGCACACACTGAACACTACAACAGAAAAAGGAGAAATATACTAAAAAAAAACGTCCCATAAGAGTTACCACAAGTGTTACAAATGAGAAGACAAGATGAGAGATGGGGGTGCTGAAGAAAAAAAGAAGGCAATCATGGTGAGTGACGTTGGGCACTATACTGAGTGTAGGACAGAGGGGAGTAAAAAAAAAAAAAAGGAAAAGTGAAGGTGAAAGGCATGTCGGGAGATGAAGGTGCAAGTGATGTACAAGTGAAAGACAAATGGAGAGATGAAATGTTCTCCTGTTCGTCACATTGTTACTTTTCCTTCCTTTTCTGTTATCTGGTACCTTTTTAATCACGTCAGACCTCCTTTCATACATCTTCCTTTGCCTTCCTTTGCTCAGTCTCTGTAATCATCCTTTACAGGAAGTGCCTTTAATAACAGCTGAGTTTGATCTCACATTTTAATAGCTCCCACCATGTCAGGAATTTGGCATTAAGTTTGAAGCCCGCAGCCTGGTTGCCGTGGAGCGTTGCTGAGGTTCATCACCATTCTCTATGATGTGGTTGCAGACGTCGAAGGTCACACGCTGCTAAGCTATGGATCACCACACAATCCAGCACTTACTGCACAGTTCAATGAGCAACATCTATGAAAACCAGTCAAACCACAATGACTAATGCAGCCACTTTTTTATTTTTACATTTGACATGTCGACACAAGAAGTCTACAGGCGATTTCATTGAGATTCTGAAGTTTCTATCTGTTACTGAGCATCTTTTAAATACATTTAACATATGATAAATAGGGCGGCACGGTGGCTTAGTGGTTAGCACGTTCGCCTCTCAGCGCTAGGGATTCCCGGTTCAAATCCCGATCTGGGTGGAGTTTCCATGTTCTCCCCGTGTCTGCGTGGGTTTCCTCCGGGTTCTCCGGTTTCCTCCCACAGTCCAAAAACATGGATCAAGTTAATTGAATTCTCAAAATTGCCCCATATAGAGTGTGTCTGTGTGAGTGAGTGTATGCCCAGCGATGGATTGGCGCCCTGTCCTGGGTCTATCTGCCCAGCGCCCGAAACGTTCTCCCCTGGATGGGCATGGGGAACCCCACCGCGACCCTAATAGAGGATAAAGCGGGAGATAATGAATGACTGAATGAATATGTTAAATAGCCCAGTGATGGATTGGCACCCTGTCCTGGGTCTATCTGCCCAGCGCCCGAAACGTTCTCCCCTGGATGGACATGGGGAACCCCACCGCGACCCTACTAGAGGATAAAGCAGGAGATAATGAATGAATGAAAGGATATGTTAAATATAACATATGATTTAATAAGTCATGGCCAAACAAAGATGGGAAGATGAAAAGAAGTGATTTATATACATTTATATACTTATTACCTTCTGCGCTTAATCCTCTTCTAGGGTCGCGGGAAGGTTTCCCATGCCCATCCAGGAGATAACGTTTCGGGAGCTGGGTAGATAAATGCAGGACAGGGTGCCAATTCATCGCTGGGCACATTCATTCACACAGACAAACACACTCCATATAAAGCAATTTAGAGTTATCAATTTACCTTGAATCCATGTTTTTTGGACTGTTGGATTAAACCAGAGAACCGGGAAAAAACCCATGTGGACACAAGGAGAATGTGGATCTCCAGCCAGTATGGGATTTGAACCTGGATCCCCAGTGCGAAGAGGCTAACTTGCTAACCACTAGACCACCATGCTGCCCTGATTTCTATACACCAATGAGTAATCATCACGAGTAATTGTTATTATAATTCTGAAGTAACCATGTTACATATATGCTATTATCTCAGACTGCCATCCACAGTTCTATGTGCATAGAACACATGACCGTGAATCCAAGACCGTGGAAGTTTCATTATATTGATTTTGAGTGGTCAGGGATGAAGACCCTCATCCTCTCAGAGCTGATTTTCTACTATTCTACACAATGGAAAAGATTTCAAAAGTTTTTGTTTGAACAGGCAAAGCCAAATACATAATCACCGACTGACAGAGTTAGGGTTTGGAGGTGAACCAGGTCAATGATTTAATAGGATCTAAAATTGTACATAACTATATTGTATGACCAAATGTATGTTTACAGTATTCCTAATTAAGTTTAATGTTCACATTTCTTAAAGATAATATTAGGCTTTCAGCTTTGCTGCAGCAGAAGGATCTTTACTTTTCCAGCATGAGGTCTATGAACAGTCTGCAGTGAAATTACTCCAGTGGTCTGCACAGAGTCCTGACCTCAACTCCCTTTGAGGTGAAACATTGATTGTGAACCAGACCTGATTATGGGTCTGAGACGACGCAGGATTTTTATATCGAAATCCAAAACACTCCAAAATCTGGTAGAAAGCGAGCTAACACACATGGGATGGATAGGTAGCCACATAATTACTATATACTATTCTTATTTATGAACTTTGGTTGTATTATGTTTACAGTTTACAAGGGACAGGATATAATTTAAAATGTACAAAAATGATCCTGTGTAGCTCAAGAATTCAGATATCTTTGTAGGAAAACAGTTCCATTGGTGCTATCTTATGTCCATATCTTTGGATTATTCCAGCTTTCTGACAGTTGTGTGATAAAATCATTATCACTGTGCTCTCTCTCATTTGACTGCAAACTTAATTATCAGCTCTATTTGCACATGGCCTCAGTCAGAAAATATGTGGATTTTATACTAGAGACCTAGTAGGGTAAAGTCTGTGCAATGTCTTGTACTACAGATTTGGATATTGCTGTTATTTCTTCCAGCTCCTCTGGGTACATTTTTTTACATAATTTAATGTTGCAGTACTTACTTGCATAACAGTGCTTCATTGTGGCACTATTTACCACATGACTATTCAAAAAATACCTGTTTACTACTTTAAACCAAAATTTGCTTTTGTATGAGTGTACAGACATACAGACTGCACTTCTGATTGAATGTTGTAATAAATGACTACATAAAACCCAAATAATTTAGAATGCCACAGCCATAATTAGACTAGAACTAGAGACATGTTAACTCAATAACCCTGCATTGGTTCCTGGTTTAATTTGGTAGGGCTCCATATGTCCATGTTTGTTTTGGATCGTAAATTTACAGGCTGTTGATTCTTCATTTTTGTATAAAATCTGTATCTCTTTTTCACCACATGCTAAAAAGTTTCAGTGCTTTCACTGCTTTTTGGAAATTCGAATAAAAATACTAGACAAATGATTTTGTTATTTAGAAGCCCAATGTGTGGACAGCATTGGTGGATATTTTTAGAGGAACTATTTAAAAAAAGATATAAATATAAATTTGAGTTACCAATGTGTTACTGTCTCACAACTTTAACTTTTACAGTAATTGAAATCCAGCAGTACTTCTGTGTCTGATCCACTCGTACCAGTGTAGCAGATAAATTATTAAGATGAAGTACAGAAAACTACGCCAACAGCGCCATAGCGTCCATTACACTGCTAGATAGAAAAGTCCGATTTGTCTCTATAAAGAACACTTTTCCACCTCCCTATTCCACACCACTCTATTCTATGCTTAAAGTGAAGGGATATAAGGCTTGCTTGCAGCTGAACGACTATGTAAATCCATGCTGTGAAGTTTCTGATGGACATTATTTGTGCTGATGCCAGTAGCGGTTTGGAACTTATTATTGGAGTTATTAGAGTATTCGAGACTTTTAGGCACTGTTCATCTTGGAACACAGATACTCGTCACAACTTTACATGCTCTGCCAAATTGTAGAGTCATTGTGGTTTCCGAACACTACCACATTTTAATAATACCCCTCACAGAAAATTGTGAAATATATAATTGGACAGAAAGTTTATGCACTGACTTGTTACAACGATGGCATAATATTACAGTACCACACTGTAATATGTGTAAGAATAAGACATTCTTTCATAAATATTTATAGTGGCAAACTGAATAGCCGGGTGCTTAATTTTATACGTCTGTACCAATGGGACTGAAACAAACAACTAAATTAAACTATTAAATGTGTCCCAAAATTTTTATTCATATATAAAAAGCAAACAAATTTTAGTTAAAGACATAAAAATGCAGCAGCATCCACTAACAAAAAGTGATTCCAATATTTGCCTAGTGTTTAAACAAAGCCCTACATTTTTTTTATTGTTCCACCAGGAGTGCACATCTGTGCACAAAGTCCCTTAAGACATGTACTGATGAGTTTGCTGTGGGCCACATTTCAACTTCATTTTCCACCTTTGTGGATTAATTGGAATGCTAATTGCAAACACTAGTGCATGACTTCAAAAAAGCTTGTTTGACTAAATAGGCATAAATTGCCCAAATGTTAAAATCTACAGAGCTTTGGTATAATAATGGGTTTAAAGGGTTTAGTGTGAATTCTACCACTAAGCAATGGCATTTGAAATAATGCTGTAGTATTGTATATTACCTGTTTTAAATATTTTACATGTGTTTATAAGGTAAAATCTTAAATAAATCTGAAAATCATTTTAATTACAGTGAAAAATGTATTTAAAGCTGAATGGTGCAGGTATTTTAAACTGATTAATAGTGGCACAATCTTCCCAACTCTGTCCATGAGGCTGGGTCATTTAGCATCTTCAAGCTACAACGCAAATACATCTTTTCCACAAACACTTGATTTTTAAAAATTAATAAAAAAATGGATCAGTGTTGCTGGTTTTTCTGAATTGTGTTCTGATTTGTAAGTCGCTTTGAATAAAAGTATCTGCTCAATGACTAAATGTAAATGTAAGCCATCAGCCATCAGGGTAGTGCATAAATAGTTCCATTCTTTAACGTCTAGAATTGGCATGTTAGACCAGCTCCTGTGAGATTGGTGGTAGTATGAGTACTAAAGGTACGTTAGTGAAGCAAATGGAAAATACTGAACAGAAACCAGATCATTGTGACACTGAATAGAGAAGGTTAATTGACCAAAGAAGTGAAGGAATTACACTTGAAGGATTGTGAAATCTGAGTAGGAATTTCAAACAGATGTTGAGGAGCGCTGGATTTACTCTTTTAGGATAAAAATTTGAAGTCATGAGACTTAGAACTAAAAGTCTAAAATTATGTAAAACAAATGACTTAAAATTAAAAAATGCAAACAATGGAATATGGTGACCTTTTTTTGTTTATAGGTTCATGATTCAGTTTATATTTCGTCTATATTATTCAGTTCTCAATAATTTGACATGTATACAAAAAAAGCTGGTTTGACCAATATAGCTGTCAGTCTTTGGTAGATTGTTGGACTTAAGTGGTGAATTCACTAACCCAAAAATACATCAGGTATGTATGTAGTGCTGTGGCTGATCATTTACACACGGATGTTTGTTAAGTGATTGCTCTGGCAGTTTTATTTTATGATATTTGGCATCACTATTCCTTATGACCTAAGGCTCAACAGATGTTGCATTATTAGTATAGCAGACATGTGATATTAACATCATGGTGATGAGGCTGATGTTTTAGTGGCAGTCAACTGTTTACCCCTAAAAGAATTGTGGCAAATTCAATAAGGACTTAGGATTTGTGAGTTTGAGAACCAGGTGTGAACCATGCTGTGGGACCCAAAACCAAGACCACAGATGAGTGAGGGTTTGTTGGGTAGACACACCCAGGACAGGGCGCAAATCCATCGCTGGGCACACACTCACTCACACAGAGAGTATATAGGGGCAATTTAGATAGGGCAACATAGATAGGCCTATTTAGAGTAGACAATTTAGCTTGAATCTATTTTTTGGAATGGAAGGAAAACGGAAAACCCGGAGGAAATCCACATGGACACGGAGAGAACCTGGAAACTCCACCCAGATAAGAATTTAAACATGGATCCCCAGTACTCACCGTGCCATCCCATTTCGCAATGTGTTCTGTGAATTAAATCTATTTAACTTTAGCTATTGCGGCACGGTGGCTTAGTGATTAACACGTTCGCCTCTCAGCGCTAGGGATTCCCAGTTCGAATCCCAAGCTGGGTGGAGTTTCCATGTTCTCCCTGTGTCCGCGTGGGTTTCCTCCGCGTTCTCCGGTTTCCTCCCACAGTCCAAAAACATGGATCAAGTCTATTGAATTCTCCAAATTGCCCCATATAGAGTGTGTCTGTGTGAGTGAGTGTGTCCCCAGTGATGGATTGGCTCTGGCCAACACCCGAAACGTTCTCCCCTGGATGGGCATGGGGAACCCCACTGCGACCCTACTAGAGAATAAAGTGGGAGATAATGGATGGGTGGGGTTCCCCATGCCCAATCTAGGGGAGAACGTTTCGGGCGCTGGGCAGATACACCTAGGACAGGGTGCCAATCTATTGCTGGGCACACACTCACTCACTCACACAGACACATACACACTCTATATGGGGCAATTTGGAGAACTCAATTGACTTGATCCATGTTTTTGGACTGTGGGAGAAAACCGGAGAACCCGGAGGAAACCCACGCGGACACGGGGAGAACATGGAAACTCCACCCAGATGGTGATTCGAACCGGGAATCCTTAGTGCTGAGAGGCGAACGTGCTAACCACTAAGCCACCGTGTCGCCGCACAGTATTATGTAAAAGTAAATATGTTGCTTTGTTCAAAGTACACGGTCACTTCTACATGAATATATAAATATGTAACATTGCAGATGAAGGTTTAAACAGCAGAATCAGTGCACAAAATGTAATTGTTCTACTAATGCTTTGTGAAAAATCTCTTTCATTCTAGTTCTGCATTTGGTTCCAGTTTTTTATTCTCAGACGGAAGTTGGCTTTGTCCTAAAGTGTCCATTCAGTTACAAAAATGCACAAGTCTGTCACTATATGCCTAAAAGAACTGAATGGAGACATGATTCATGAAGCATGGCTTTGACAACCAAACCTCCAAAAAGGAATGCAGACTGTGTGCATTTGAGGCCAGCCATGATGTGTGCACATGCCATGCAATATGTTCTAAAATAAACGGTGTGTATGAGACTCTCAGCCCAAGTGATGTGTGGAAAGGTCTGAATGAGGAAACGAATAATGGATGCACTCAAATGAAAAGACTCTGAAGGGTCTGAAGAAAGAATAGAAGAAAAATCAGCAGGTGAGCAAAGAGAAAAGACACATGTGTGTGTGTGTGTGTGTGTGTGTGTGTGTGTGTGTGTGTGGGAGAGATATAATTTGCAGGATGCAGATTCCATTGAAACCAGGAGGATCCGCTCTGTGCATTTCTCAACCAATCCAAAACGGGGGTGTGTGTATAATAGGCAAATAGCCAGCATCCAGCGGATGTCCAGCAGGGCTGATTGCTCCGCAGTATCATAACTTTTTCTTTGTTGCCGTGTTTGGTGGAAATGACCACTAAATTGCATTTTATTATCTAAAGAATTCCATGGACCCATTCTGGTTTTTCCCGGACGTTTTCTCTTTAAGTGCCAAATTTCACATTTATCTCTCAATTTCAAGGTATATGATGGAATGAGTCTCTTGCAGTCATTCACAAACGAGATGATAAGAAAACATTTTACTAGCAGTCAAGATAAGAAAATACTATTTTTTCACAATTCACAAATTAAGCTTGTCTAATGCAAGGAAGCAGGTTTTAAATACAGAAGAGAGAAAAACTAATTAGTTTAATACACTGCGTATCTCAATACAGGGTTTAAAATAATTACAAATAATAGAATTGCTAAAACACCAAACTGTAATAAAAATGACTGTACTATATTATTAAATAGATATATTATTGTGCCTGCTATTTTTATGTAGTTCAAAGCACATGCTTTTCTTAAAATTCTACAGCAAAAATGTATTTTAAATGTATTTTTGTGTGATTCCACCCATATGGAATACCATCCCGACAGCCTGGGTTGCCAGGTAAACTACATGCTTCGTATAGTTATAGTATAGTAGACAGACTCTGCAGCCAAGACAGATCCTAAAAATGCTCTAATATGAATAGAAAACATCAAAACAAAGTAAAAAAAAAAAACAAATAAATACTGGTGCAGCATTTGAAAGCTGGATATTTCTGATTGGAATACAGTTTCAACAATGCACTGTTATGTCATAATGGTCATTATGTCATTATGACAAAGCCTAGAACAGTTCACAAGTAAAAAAAAAAAAAGCATTCTGCTTTCAAAAAGATTTTTACAGAAATAGTAGGTATATTACTCATGCAGTATAAGGCAGGATAACAAGCTTCTGAAAGCAATAATATTACAGCAGATACCCCATACAGACTCTGTTTACAGAAAGTCACTTGGCAAAAAGAAAGTAGAGCATTTTTATTTAGTTTACCTCAGAGAGATTTGAGCAATAGGCTATCTTGGCCTGGAAAGTAGTTTCAGAAGTGTGGGCTTTTGTTTGTGAGATCACCAGCTTAACTTTGGCAACCATACCCCACATATCCAGCCCCCATCATGCTAATGGTTTATGAATCAACATTGCAAACAAATACATTAGCTGATTAGATTACAGAGTTAGACTTTAAACAAAGGAAATGGATTATCTCGTGTTTAGTGCCCTCAATTTGGCAATCTGAGCTCTGAAATTAAGATAAACGGTTTTAGCACTCTTTAATTTAATTCAGACTGTGATTTAAATTGTAACACCTTGGCATATCTCTGCTAAATTATGAGCCTTTTAACAGTCTAAAATAGTATTAATCAACTGATCCAAAACTTAATATTAAACTTAAATATTACTAAATTATCTTGAAAATAAGATTTACTTTGTTTAATTTTGAATAATGATTAAGTTTATAAAGCTTTATGAATTAATGTGTTTATATAGCACATACACTACATAGGGGCAATTTAGAACAGCCAATTTACTTTAAATCCATGTTTTCGGACTATAAGAGGAAACCAGATAACCTGGAAGACATGAAAACTTACCACCCCACCCAGGGTGGGAATCGAACCTGGATTCTCTGCATCAATATACAACCATTACGGCACTGTGCCGCTCATAGATCATGCGGTATCTGCATCTTTTCAACATCCATAGCTCAATGTTAAACTAAAATACCAATTTCAGCATGAAATAGCAATGTAATAAAAAAAATAATGCCAAGTACTATAATCCGAATGTTATCCAAAAAAATCACTTTTTAGACACCATAGAAAATATACTGAATCTGCACATAGCCAGCAGTGCAATTACAATGGCTCCTACATCCACCACTCTCTCCACGCTTAAACATGTTTAAACATTCCAGTCCAATCATCTCCACTCCCACTAAAATAATAATCACTTCAGCTACTGCTAAGCCATTAAAACAACCTTTTACCAGCCTCTCATCTTTCCTCCCCTCTTTATCACTCACTTGTCAAACTATAAGACTGATGGAGGGAACAGGGTGCTGCTTTGTCTGTATATTTCATGTTGCACCATCGAACTGGCATCAATGAGTTTACTCCTTCATGGAACTTGGTACAAACATAGTGTCACCCAGGCATTAGTCTTACAGAAAAATGGAAATCCAGTGATAGACTGGGAACTAAGAGATGATACCAAAGCGCATTCTAGAATAAGCTACAATATTGATCATTCATGTCAAAAAGGGGAAAAAAATCAAACCCTTTCCAAAAAAAATTCACGAATACAGTAATTTATAAAAAAAATTCTGTCTAGAAATCAGCCCAAATTTTGCAGAGCATGAATGTTTTAAAGACTGTGACACAAGCCCAAATTATGAAAAATAATTAATAAAAAACTACTTGAAATCATTGAACTTGTAAGCCCTGAATCTATAATCTATGAAAGTTTAACTTTTTTGATGGAATTATGGAAATTAATCAACTTTTCCATGATATACTATTTTTTTGGAAAGTGTTTTATGAAAATGTTATAGTTTTACAGTCTGAATAAAACTTCTCACAGTGGTGACAGTAGGGGAAAGTATCTTCCCAGTAACAAGTTTGATGATGAGTTAAGACTTCAAACCCACTGAACACTTTTTGAAATTATTTGGATAATTCAACTTTACAAACACTGTTTTGACAACATGGATACTTTTCCATAGAGACGCTCCAAAAGCTGTCACAGCCCCAAACGCTGAACCAGCTCGCTTACAGAGTGGTATAAAAAGGCCAAAAATTAAAAACAGATTAATGTTTTAATACAGTTCATATTTTTCTTCTCTTTTGTAATCCTTATGTCTCCATGGATGTTTTTTTTTTATTTAATGTTTTTATTAAATCTTCCAGTTCAAACTACTTGCTCAATCTACCCCCACCTCCAACATTTTGCATACATGGTGATGCTCCAGTATCAAACATCAAATCAAAGATATTTCCAGAGGGATTGTTTCAGTGGATAGACACAACAAGTACAGGGTGGAAATCTTTCGCTGAGAACACACCATATAAGAGCAATTTAAAGCAGCCAATTGACCTCGAATTCATGTTTTTGAAAACTGGAGGACCCAGAGGAAACCCACACGGACATGGGGAGAACATGAAAACTCCTCCTAGTTTGAGATTGGATTGGATTGGATGAGCTAACCAGTAAGCCCTTAATAATATTATATATATATAATAATTAAGAAACAATGTTAGACCTTACATTGCTTTACATTTTGTTTCTATCCCATTTTCTCTCATTATCTTCTGCTTAATACGATTAAGCAAAGGATAATGAGAGGAAATGGGATATTAGAAACAAAATGTAAAGCAATGTAAGGTCTGACATTGTTTATGCAACAATGGTTGCAGAAGGTAGTTCCCCATGCCCCATCCAGAGGAGAACGTTTTGGGCACTGTGCAGATCCACCTAAGACAGGGCGCCAATCTATCCCTGGGCTCTCTAGTGGAATTTATATTTTTATTTAAGGATCTGTATAATTCTTCTTCAGTGGTATAACTAGCCTGAAAATTGTGAAGATTAATGACTCCTCAATGTTCCAGCAACAGTAATCTATAACCGGCAGTTCAGAGAGCACCTTGGGAATTAAGTAAGGCAGCATGCAGGGTTGACATTTGAAAATTTGTTGTAGGGCTGTGTCAATGGATTGGTAAAGGAAGATTTTGAATGCTACATGGAGTATATGACAGTAATACAGTGTTTATTGGGCAGCGGTAAATCATGTTCATTTATGGAAACTGGATAAAAAATAAATTAATTGAATAGTGGGACAATATCGAATTGATTTACATGTTTGTTCCATGTCTCAATATTCATAGGTTCTTATTTTGCTTCAGGGCTTTTCTACCTTAGAACCGATCACTAGATCACATCTGGCTTTGCCATTTCCGCAGCCATTTCCATAAAGCCTTTTTTTTAGCTAATTGTATAAATTATTAAGCACAACAGTTCCACAGTCTGTAAGTTGGTTAATGTAGTCGATGGAATGTGAGGGTGTATGTCTTTGTCACTGGTCTTCTGGGTAAAAGCCCCCACTGAGCCCATAACTGGCCTTAATATCTAAACAGAGATGATTGTAACGTTGTGCAGGCAGCAGGTAGTAATTATTACCTACAGAGAAGCCGAACCTTGCACAAGTTTATTTTAAGAACCTGGTACTGTTTAGGAAAGAACGAGCTTCTTTCTAAAAACCTCCTGAATGTAAAGAACACGGAGCAATAAATATTTTAACATGAGGGCCATAAACAATTAGGAGTGATAGAATGCTAAGAAGCATATGGTGTTCATGTGGGAAGGATGAAAGAAGCTTTACTGAATAATGTGCTATAATCATTCTTTAAAATTTGCCATTCTTTACAAAAATTACCGTTTTTTGATGCTTCTAAAATACTGTTTATGTAAAAATCATATTAAATAAGCTTTGCTAAAATTATTTATTCATATCATGTTTTAATTCCGGGTGGCACAGTGGTGTAGTGTTTAGCATGTTCGCCTCACATCACCGGGGATCTGGGTTTGAATCTTGATTTGTAAAGAGTTTCCATGTTCCACCCCATGTGTATGTAAGTTTCCATCGAGTTATCCAGTTTCCTCCCACAGCTCAAAAACATGCATTCAAGATGAATTGGCTGCTCTAAATCACCCCTACCTTAATTGCCCCTATATAATGTGTGTTTGTGTGAGTGAGCGTGCCCAGCGATGAATTGGCACCCTGTCCAGGGCGTATCTACCCACCACCCAAAGGGGCATGGAGAACCTGACCAAGACCCTAGTCCCTAGTATAGGATTAAGTGGAAGATAATGGGATAAAATGTGTTAGTTCACAGAGAGAATATGTTCACATTTTTGTATGTGATGATTCTGCTTAACAAAGATGTGATGTGTATGGTAGGGTGCAGGCAAAATGTCACGTCTTTGACAAAAACATTCATGCCCTGCATATACAACCAGGACAGGGCACCAATCCATCACTGGCAACACACTTTCTCACACAGACACACACTATATAAAGGTAATTATCAGCAGCCACTTTACCTTGAATTCATGATTTTGGACTCTGGGAGGGAACCTGAAAACCCAGAGAAAACCCATGCGGACACAGGGAGAACAGGAACACTTCATCCAGATTGGGATTTGAACCTGGATCCCCAGTGCTGACCGTGCAGAAGGTACCCTGAACAATACTTTGTTGATAAATTAGACAGAACGGTTTGTTTGGTTTAAATGAGAAATATTATCTTTGGGAAAAAAACACTGATTTCCAACATAAAAACCCACACCATCTGTGACACATAATGAAAGCGCTAATGAAATAATGATGAGGGAAGCCAAACCTCTGGCAGGAGGGATGTAGGAGATGTGGCAACTATTATTTATAAGAGGATCATAACAGATTTGGAAAAGGGTTGTTTGTATCGAGAAGGGGTCAACACAAGCAAAATAATATATAAATCTGCAGAAATACTATCCACATTAACACCAAGTTTTCACGAACTTCTGTTTTCGGTTGTGGATGTAAATGAGCGCACAATAACATTACATGCCAGGATTATTTTCTCATGTACAAGACACTCCCATAGCCCTGATTTCAGCACATAGCTCATGCAGCAAGGAAATTAAAATGTCATAAAATTGCTTTATTAATCATTTCTTATTGCAGTTTTAGAGTTGGAATGAGTAAACTAATCAGAGAGATAACACAAGGTGTATGAGAAAGGAAGGGTGCTAATAAAAAGGTTTCAATAAATGCTTCCTATGCAAATTACTCCAAACACAAGTGGTCATTACTCTTACACCCCCCCCCCCCCCCCCCCAACACATCATGCATTCTATTAGGTCAAAAGTATTTGTACCTGTTCATGACACCATGTGCTCTTCACTCCAAATCAAAGACATTAATAAAAATAAAATGGTATATTGTGTGCCTCGTAATCCCATTGGTCATTCCCTAGTATACTAATTACTTAAAAAATAAAGCCAGAACATACTTTGCAAAATATTCTGACTTGAATGCATCTAACACACTAAACAAGTACTAAAATTACTTATGAACAGTGGAGGGCGCTAAGGACTCACTTTTCATAATTTCACTTACATACACTTTTAATATAATTGGTAACTGTTTTGAGATGGTCTCCGTTTATACTAGTCATATACCATACATTTAAATCAATGTTATGATTGTTTCAAATATGAAAAGTAAAAAGTTCTATCTGTAAAACTATTTTAATAACATAAATAATCTATAAAGGCTGCTTATGCTTTAAACAGGACTACTGCAATTCACTCCTGACAGATCATCCCATGTGTACCCTCAGCCAACTGTAACTAATTCAATATGCAGCAACATGCCAGCTTTCACTAAAGTAATCTCACATCATCCCACTGCTTTGTTCTTCACACTGGATCCTTGTGGCTGTCTGTGATTTGATTTAAAACACTGATTCTCTCCTTTAAGGTCAAAACAAGATTTCTTATAGGTGCATACTACTACACTGTAATTTGTACGTTTCAGGAATTAAGATGTGACTTTGCCATTCCATTAAAGACAAAAATATGGCTCTTGTAACTGCATACATGTAATGGGAGAGGTAGATGAGTGATAAGGGTGCTGGGCTATCAATATGTAGGTTCAAATCTCAGGTCTGAAGTTCTACTAAAGTCGTCAATGTGTTTGCAAGTGGTGCTTCATGGCCAAATTCTTATACTTGTAAGTTGTAAGTCACTTTGAGTATAAGCTGTTGTTTGAAAAAAAAGGGGGGGGGACAGCATCAAATAACAATCAGGTTTAATGAATTTACAGTATAGTTGGTTTTCTCCATAACTTCTGACTTGTAATGTTCTCATTTGTAAGTCGCTTTGGATAAAAGTGTCTGCTAAATGGCTAAATGTAAAATGTATAAGCTGTTAAATGACATATATAATGTAACTTACCTTGTGTAATTAAATTAACTTAATTTTGCTGTTTCCAAACAAAACCATAAAATAATCAACATAATAAAATCATTACTGAGACATAACGGCTTATTTTATTTTATATTAGTATTGATTGGCCTTATTTCTGCTTTCAGAATGTTAAGGATTATTAACAATTTTTATTAATTCTTTCATCATGACAATACTTTGCCCATTGTACAATACATTTAGAAAAACAGTTAAGGTTATAAGATTATAGAAATAAAACTCATTTTAATTTTACTTTCGAAACTGCTTAGCCTGTCAGGCTTAGGTTTAGCAGCCTCCCAGTTGCTTATATGTTGAGCTATAACTTACAAATATAAAATATATGCCAACTCCACATAGAAAGAGTCCACTCTGTACAGGACTTGAGCATAAGGATTTGAGCAGGATTTGTAATGGACAGGCAATCTGTATTTTCCCATATTATTAGTGCTGGTAAGACTTCTGCAAATCTAATCAGTAGCTTTACAAATGATCTAAAACAACAAAGTGAAAGAAAAACACAACATATGATGCAGTGAGAAATTTGTAAAGATTTTAAAGTTGTACATAAAATAATATGAAATAAAATAACAGTCATTATATAATGTACATAATAAAGAGAAATTTTTTCGATAAGGAAAATAAGAGCACTGCCCCCTACTGTTTAAAAATACTAATGCACAATGTCCTTTAAGGACTCACAAATCTTTAAGCACTAACCAGAACCATATGATAAAGCTATTCTGCAAACCATCTCAACCTCGGCATAAATTACTTTTATCCTATAAACGTTTTTACTCCAGCATTTCAGATAAAATTCATGTTCTGATTAACTTTTCCAAAAGATTTTGGAAGCTGTGTTTTAGGGGATTTAGATCATTTTCCCCAGTAGAGATTACACACTAAATATATGAATGACACATGCTTCATAAGAATTGTAATTGCATTAATGTCACTAATATGTGGATTTTTCTGTCTTTTTGTATTTAGCCCGGCTCAGAATGAGATTGTATTTGCATTTTTCTACATCGGCAGCAGGTTTCTTATGTTGCTGCATGAATTACTCTGTATTAGATATCACAATAACCAATAACGAATTATTAATACTCATATCACATCTGACAGTAAGTTTTTGCATGAGCACCAACAATCATGGTTAAATAATTTATATGGCAAGCTAGCAGTTAATATAAATTTGTATGCAAGTATACAAAGAACTTAATTTATTAATTTTCTTCCACTTAATCCTTTATTAGGGCCATGGGGGGATCCCCATGCCCATCCAGAGGAGAACGTTTTAGGCATTGGGCAGTTGTGCCAAGAACAGAGTGCCAATTTATATCTGGGCACACATTTACACAGACACACACTATATAGGGGCAATTAAGAGCATCCAATTCACATTGAATCTATGTTTTTCGACTGTAAGACAACCTGGAGGAAACCCACCCAGACACAGGGAAACACAGAAACACCCAGATCGGGATTTAAACCTGGATCCACAACACTGAGAGGAAAACGTGCTTACCACTAAGCCACTGTTCCACCCCGTACAGAGAACTAGTGAATAAGTGAAATATGAACAATTATCATCTTAATATTGTACTGTTATGTTCTTTTTTAATCTTAATCTCATTTTCTGTATATGGTGTGCTTCAGAATGAACCATTTAACTGACAATGACAAATATAACCAACTGTTCTAATCACTAAATTATGCTGAGGTCATCTATATGTGGCAGCCCTCATATTTTAAGGGTTTAAAGATGAATGTCTTGATGATAAACATTATGCTCTGTAGAAAACCTTCTACTGAGAAAATCTGTTTTACATATTACAGATTAACTTTTGCTATTTAATGAGTAACCTGAACCTGAGTTAAATTTATGTTATTGAGGACAGCCATCCAAAAGGATTTATTAATTTAAGTATGCTTGTGAATTTCGGCTGATGCCAACTAATGTAATCAATAATCCATGATAGGTTAAGTAAACTTAATAAACATGTAATAATGACTCATATGACTTAAAGTGACAAAATGATTAAAATGTGTATAATTGCTTTTACTGAGCCAAACAAAAAAAAGGTAAAAACACATGGAAACCCACACATCTAGTACTGTACAAATATTGCCATCCCTTACTGGTAAACACCTCAACCTGTAAACTCCACACAGAGAAGCTTTGGGTCACCCCAGGGTCTCAAACTCAGGACAATTGTTCTGTGAAACAACAGTACTGCTTACTGCATCTCTATTCCTCACATTTATCTCATTAATTCCAATGATATATTCCAGATTCTAGCTCTCACAATCATATTTCACCTGTTTCAAATTTCTCTCCTGGCTTCTCGCAAAAATTAAGCATTCACTTAGAAATTATTTTGTTTATATACAAAGCTTTTAAAATGGATTTATATTAATCGATTTTATCACACATGTCTGCCAGTTGAAAAGAAGCATTCAAATTCGTGTATATATCATGCAAGCAAGTCATAGATTTAGAATAAACATAATATAAAAATATAAATAACTAATCTATTGCATTAACCACCGCTGGCTTTAATGAGTGGGAAACTTCTTTCCCACCTGGTTACTCAATAATAAATAATGTTTTTGGAGAAAAAAAAAAATGTACACATTTATTAAAATGTTTGTAATTTTTGCTTAACAAAAACACATAGTATGGTTGACAGAGGGTGTGTTATTGATCATGAGAAACAGAGTTTGACTCCATGAATTGTTTTATTTTTCCATAATTATTGCTCCAGACTGCATTAGTGCCATAATATTCGATATAACAGTCTCAGCTGTATATACACATTTTTGTAATTATTTTGTTTTATGCCACTAAAGACTAGGAACTGATGAGATATCTTAATAAAAAAACCTTACAGCTTATATCCTCTGAACAGACAATCACCAAAAAAGATTAATTCAAATGTTTGCATTATTTTATAAGTTTTTGGTTTATTATATGTTAAGTATAATATACAAAGATTAACTCAACATCTGAACTGCTATTTAGCAAAAGCTTTGAGCAGTACACCTGTCAATCATTTCATACTTCAGCACCATGGACAGTACCTTGTTGGTTTCACCTAAACATTTAAACACAACAGAATTCATGGCCCTGTTTGGTTCAGTTTTATAGCTTCCCTTCCATTTTAATAGAATTTTAACACTTTTGTACTTCATAAAACAGGTAAAAACATCATTTTTAGAAGGATAAATCTATCTATAAATCTGTAGAATCTGTGTAATTTCACAGATTGAAAAACTATAAAATCTACCGAACACAATTCCATAGAAACTGCTCCCAGAATAAAGTTTAAAGAATTTTTCTTTTTATTGTACTGAACAATGCTGGAGTTTAATCTGTGTTCAGGTACTGATGAAACCACAGTGCTATATTCAGAAAACAATCGGACTGCGTTTTCACTTTCGATAAACAATGGCCATCGGCATCAAACCACAAAAGCCTGAGAGATGGGAGAGAATACAATATAGAAAGAGAAGAGGTGCAAAAGTGAAAAGACAGATAAATACATATTGAGAGAGTGATACAGAATGAGAGAGAGAGAGTATAGAGAAAAAGACACCATGTAAGAAAATACAAGACAAGAAAAAAATGTGAAAAATACAAATAGACACAGAGAGAAAGAGAATGAGACATTGGATTACAGTGAATGTGTGTAAAAAATGTCTAAACACATTATAATTTGTATGTGCATGTATACGCATAAGTGTGTGTCTGCGTATGTACCTGATGGGTCGGTTTCTGCTTTTTAGGGATTTGTAAAGCTCCAGGCCTTGATAAGGTGACACTCTCTTATCCTTTCCACCCAACATAAGCAACAGTGGAGTGTGGATCTACACACACACACACATGCAAACACACCCACATTTTATAATGTTTAAGGTCTGTATAGCTCACTTCAGATGTGTTTATACCTTTGCTGCATGAACTATTGGTGATCTCTCCAGCATGGTGCTCAGTGCGTCTGCTGTGGGAATCTGGTCCATGGAGTAATCGAGCCCCACTGAAGAATATCGCCTTAAAAAATAAAACCAACAATTACTGCCTGTTTAACATTTTCACATCATCCACCATCAACACATTAAAGAACATATGCTTCTATCAAAAATAAACTAATTCTCATCTTTACACTTCCAATCTTTTTTAAATAATTTAAAACATAAAGATAATATTACAAATCTCACATTACAAATATTACAAAGGATCTCCTCAAAAAGACCATTACAGATGAAAAGTCTATAAAAGGTGATTTTTTTATAAAACATTTACCAGTCGACTATATCACTTGTCCCGAGTAGAGTGGCTGCGTTGATTACAGGGTTCCGTGCTGCACATGCTCTGTAAAACTCTGGATACTGACCAATCATGTGGCAAGCAAGGAATCCACCATGAGAGCCACCCATCACAGCCAGCTTGGTGGCATCAAGGGAGTCGTCACTCTGCAGGGTATGCAGCACAGCCCTCTGAGTACAAAAAAGGAAGCGTTTAAAAAACAATGAGCAAATGTTTCATAATATTCAATAAATATTCAAAATATTCATGATTTATATAATAAAACACCAAAGTTATGCTATTAAAAAGGTGATTATCAAGAATCTTGTTACAATTCAAAATATAATTAGAAACAAAATTTATTGTAAAAGAACTATAGCAAGACAGACAATTTTAAAAGCCATTAGAGATTTTTATAAGAAGGAAGCAGAAAACATTTTTTCAATATTATTAAATGTATAGATTTAGGCCAAAATTCCTCAGTGTATACCTGCACATCTTTAACATCTTGACAGCCAATGTTTCCAAGAAGAGAATCGATACTGTCCTGACCAAAACCAGTGGAGCCTCTATAATTAACTAACACATTCAGTGATTAACTCATAGACACACAAAATCTAATTCAGATATAAGGTTTTCCAAAATCAATTATAAAGTTCAATTACCCATGAGCACAGCAAAACCCAGTTTAGTTAGAGCAGCAGCACCGACATTCCATTCAGCAGCAAACTGTGAATGTGGCCCACCTGCATGAAAAAAAAACATACACACAGACAGACAGACAGACACACACACACACACACACAGACACAATTATCATTTAAATGTAAAATTGTCCTGTGGGTGCAAATATATCATGTAATCGGTTCTGTGCTCCTACCAACAAACAAACTTTAAAGTAACTCAATCAGGTCAGTTTCTGTATGCTGACAGTTAAATTTAGAGCATGTCTGTGTGTCTTTGCTATCGTGACACTATGATTCGTGGGTGTGTTTTGGGTGTCAGATGACATGCCATCAAAAAGCAAGATGTGGTCTGACTTTGACAGACTGCTATTTCAACTGGGCAGTTGGTTAAAAACAAGAAGTAACTAATTACGCATTAATGTTTGCAGAGAATGTCATCACAAGCCAGGTAAGATGGCTAGATTTTTTAATTTCTAAGCAGCATTGCTGATTATTGAATTTAAGTCATAATACATACCATGTATGAAGACAACCAGAGGAAACTTCACGGTTTTGGAAGAACCCACGGGCTTTAACAGCACTGCCCCAAAGTTAATTCCAGCTAATAAGCAAAAAGAGTGTGGAGAAAAAAAATTGAGCTGATGAAGTTATTCTTGTTTGGAAAGAAGTTTATTGTATATGAAATTACTTACAGAACTGATGGTTTTCCTCTTCAGAAGAAGGTGTAATTAACATAGACTGCCAATGAAAGCTTTCCTGTAAAACTGTTTCGCCCAAGTGAAACCTCTGTGTATGCTTTCCATTAGATACTAACCCTAATTTCTACAAATAACACGAACAAAAAAGGAACAAAGAAAATAAATACATTTTAATCTTTTTAATATTTGATTTACATTTTACAGAAGCGGTAAAATGTCATGTATTATAAAACAATGAGTTCCGGTCCTTAAATCTGATTGGCCAAGCTGTGACATTATTGACAATAATGCACACCTCTGACCACTTCACATTCATATTAATGCGTGAGATACATTATTTTAAATTATGTATCATTATTGGAAATACAGATTAATATAAACATCAAGCTGATTCCCGGAATGAACATTCCAGATGAATGCCGTTATCCCGTTGCTTAGCAATCAGTGTTCACTTAAAAAAATGATTCACACATAGTAATGTAATGAACCTTTTTTATTATAGTGTACAGATATTTTTTTTTTACTTTAAGTATATAAACCAACAGGCAATTACAATAAAAACTTGCTTTATGCTACATTGTTAAATTTTCACTTTTACTTCTCTGCTTTTACAGTGCAGGATCAAGTGGGTCTCTGGTCTCTGCTAGAACCACTGGGTGTAAGAAAAAGTGTGTCCACATGTAAGTTGGTGTTGTAATATCTTGGCCACACATGGGATGATGATCTAACATTTTGGCCGCATGTACGTGTTGTAATGTTTTGGCCCCATGTGGGATAGTGTGTCTGTGGTTAATGCTGTATTAGTTTTAGGCATCTCTTACATTTACATTGCGGTAAACAAGTGTCTTCACCCTGAGTGAATTTATAATGGAATGCTTAGAGGGAAAATGGACTTTAACTGTCCACCCGCTCGCTTCATAAAGCACAAGCAACTTGGATGGGTATAGATTCTACCACATTATAAAGTTTAGTGGTTCAAATTCAAAAGGGGTGCAGGAAGATCCACTGGAAAATTTGAGGGAAGAATAGAAAGAAAAAGAAGAAAAGTAAATCATCTTAGTCAGGCCCTTGAAATAAAAAAAATAAAAACCTTTTAGGTCACATTCTAATCTAAAACTAAAACTGGCGGCTGCTTAAAGATTTAATTGGATGCAAAGAAAAGAAAATATATCATTCTTGATATAGTAATTTACAAAATGCTCTGGAATAAAATTTGTGACACATGAATATTGAAAGAGGGGCCCAGGAAGGAACAATATTAAAAGTATATTCTTTACATCTTAGTAATGTATTTGGCAAAAAAAAGACTCTCATGCTGATGATGGTAAAATAAATAATGATTGCATTTTGATTGAATTAAACTCTAAGTTCTATGTGTGAAAAATTAAAGTCTGTTGTACTATTTTGTTGTACTATTTTTTAAATAAATTCTTTAATGTAAAACAATTTATTTAAACACCAGGTCCTTTGTAAAGCACTGAACATGGACATGTTCAACTTGCAGTATCATAATGAATACACACTACTAAAACATAATATTAGGAACATATCTGAGTGAGTGTCCTAAAGATAGAATATTGAAAATAGCAGTTTAGTGCATTTCACCACAACTAGCTGAATTCAAACTGGGAAATTAAAAATTTTAGATTTTGGTTAAATTTGGTTAACAATCCAGACTAATGTGTGCAATTAACGCAAACTGAAGTTCTAGAAAATAAAAAAAATCAGTGAAGTGATTTTCAACATGGTTATTTTAAAGTAACTTTCCAACTTATTCAACATTAATACGCTCCGCACTCTGTTAGAAGAGAATTTAAATGTGTTTCTGTGGAAGTTTATAGATATACAAATTATGCAATTCCCTGGTTTTGTGATGTTGGGTCATGACAGTGGAAGATGACACATAGTGTGGAATTTGTTATATAACATTGCATGCAATAAGTGCACTGTGCATGTGTGTGTGTGTGTGTGTGTGTGTGTGTGTGTGTGTGTGTGTGTGTGTGTGTGTGTGTGTGTGTGTGTGTATATACCAAGCTGGGTGGCTGATTCGGAGAGGAGCAGGTGATAACCATTACATCTTTCTCTACTGTTAACAGTTTTACACTGCCAAACTCTTGTCCTTTAAAAAAATCATAAGGTAGAGCATAAGTACAATGATGTACTCTGATTACAATGCAAACACAACCTTACATATACTAACCTGCACCATCATCAAACACTGGTGTTACTCTGCCACTTCTTCTCTCCACTGAGAAAATCATCTAAGGGAATAAATATTGGGTAAACATAAATGTGGCTGATATACGTTAACAATTAGAATATATGTTTGGGCAATTGCAATGTGATATGTTTGAAATGTATGTGTCCTTAAAAGGTGATCTGTCACAGCAAAGTGCTTAGTTTAAATTAAAGCTTAAAAAGTATAATCACCTTAATTAATTAGCATTAACACATTAACACATAAGGAATCAATCCACATACAGTAACACGTTTGAAATTAACAATTTAACAGACCGGGCGGCACGGTGGCTTAGTGGTTAGCATGTTCGCCTCTCAGCACTAGGGATTCCCGGTTCGAATCCCCATCTGGGTGGAGTTTTAATGTTCTCCCCGTGTCTGCGTGGGTTTCCTCCAGGTTCTCCGGTTTCCTCCCACAGTCCAAAAACATGGATCAAGTCAATTGAGTTCTCCAAATTGCCCCATACAGAGTGTGTATGCGTGCGTGTCTGTGTGATTGAGTGTGTGCCCAGCAATAGATTGGCGCCCTGTCCTGGGTGTATCTACCCCCCGGCGACCCTAATATAGGATAAAGCGGAAGACCAATGCTGCTTTTAGGTAATGTTCAGGTGGTTTTCCACCAGAGGGCACCACAAGAACACTCAGAACTTGGCAACTCAATTCAAATGCATCCAAATTTTCAATCTAGCATGAAGTTATTGAGTTAAAACTTTAGCGCTGTCTCTCGCAGTGGGACGGATAATGGTGTAAAGAACAAAGGTTCAGTTTTCAAGCAGGAAAGACAACATTTTTTGAGGATTTTGTAATTTTCCCCACTTTAAAGAGGAATTTCTCCAAAAGTTCTGTCTCGTCCCACAGTCCAAAAAGATTTATGTCTATGTATTGAAATGCTGTCTGGGAATAATCTGATCTAATATTTATTTAATAAAAACAGAAACAAATAAACTATTTAACTCCAATGAAAGCAAAAGTGCAGAAACATAACTAACACAGTGTGGCCTTTTCTAGCCATGAAGCGCCAATGGCTCAGTCTTTTGCTGCTAAAATGTACTGTATATGCATTTATATGTTCTCTTTTCTTTACCTTACAGTTTTCACAGGCAGTGCTGAAGAAAATCCTTTCACTATCTGAAGACCAGCAATGTAGAGGAAGAGTCTCGTACACACCTGCAAACTGACCTACAGACACACATTACTTTAGATCACATTACATATGTATAGTGTAAAGAAAATGCAAAATAGACAATATTTTGAATATCAACAAAAAAAACAAAAAAGTAAAAAAAGTAGTGTTTTCAAAGGTGCTTTCAAAATCTCACAGTATATATTAACAAAGGTAAAAATATCTTTAATTCTGCCATTTATAGGTCAATATAAAAGATTGGGCTTTGGTTGCCTTTTAAATTTGAAATGCTAATTTTAAAAGGGTTACGACAGAGTTTATACAGTATATAATAAAAATTGTGTACCTCTTTCAGCTCTACGAACTACATCCACTAAAACTGAGGTAGTCTTGTTTGTCATGTCATACTGAAAGGAAAGAGACATTCTGTAAGACCTGAATAGACTAAATGTTTCCAAAAGGAAGCAGCTATTAAACTCCTAACAAATTTAAAAAAAAATGGAATCTACTTAATAATTTAGAAATTTAAAAACAATAGCATACTTCTGCTCTTATATGCATTGATCTATTTAAGAACTTACCAAAATCATCTGAAGGCACTGTTGGTGTGGCCCAAACACTTGACCCTGCAAATAAATGAGCCAGAGGTTGTCTGGACTTAATCGAGGACTCAGCACTGACCCTGAATCAGTCGATAGGAGATCTAACACAAACAAATACAATTCAGACCTATGACATGGAGGGTAAATACACAGTTCAAATTCTTATCATTGACAGCAGAAATATTTTCCAAAATAACAAAGTTATTAGGCTTAAGGGGGCTGAGGAATTATTTACACACATTAATTGGTCACCACAGAGTTGCCAGTCTTTATGATGTTCTAAAAGCTACTTCACGGAGTGGTTTGACCCTGCTATTGTCAACACAAGCACCTCTCAATTATGTGTGATGTTGAATGAGCTTGTCAAAATAATGTTGTGTCCATTGTTGACCATGTGTACTGTATGTATGTATGTATGTATGTATGTATGTATGTATGTATGTATGTATGTATGCATGCATGTATGTATGCATGCATGTATGTATGTATGTATGTAAATATGTATTTATGTGTGTTGCACATACAGGTATTCTTCATTCTTACCACAATTCCCTTTAAAATCCATGTAGAAAAGTGCTGATCTGAAACAAACAGAATTTAAATATTTATCGAATTTAACTAATCATCATGCAGTTTATCAGTGTCCAGATTTTTACCTTCGATTAGAACAGAACTTCAGGCCTAGTCGAAAAGGCTCATGCCACCAGCCCACGAAGATTACACCTTTGCCATCTCCTGCCCAAAAGGCCTAAAAAAGAAATATAGGAAAAATATTTACTGTTCAAAACTGAAGTAATATTAGACAGTTTCATGACTAACCATATGTATATACAGAACCAATATTACAAAATAAATAGAAAAAGACATTTTAGAGTAATACTATTACATTATAATAATAAACAATAAAAAGAATACGTAATCATACATACCTGTCCAGGTGATACATGAGTTGGAACACCAGTGCACACGGTCACATTTCCTTTAGGTAGATCTGCTATACACAACACTGATTCACATTTACCTGAAAGACCCTCACCCCAGTCCTCCAAATAAATATTTCTGTCCTGTACCAGAGACACAAAAGCAGCTTTAAACAAAAATATTACACAAATAAAATACAAAGTAATTACAAAGCATAACAATTAGAAACCCTAAAATATCATAATTTTATGTTTATTAAAAAAACAGGTATAACTTATTGGCACAAGGTATAAGAGAAAAACAGGACAATTCAAATCCTTCACCTGATCGTTACATGATGATTGTGCTGACGATTCTTCTCTTTTCTTTTCTGCTACGTAGAGTAAACGTTCTTCACATGGTGACCAGGCTAAGCAAGCAAAGTGCGCTATGACAAGTGTATAGTCTGGATCAGAACAGTAAAACCAAGCAAAACCATACTTAACTTTAGAAATGTATTATGAAGGTCATCATACCATCATTGTACACCTTTCCATGTTTGTTACAAGCCGTGAGGTCTATGCTTTTATCTAATCCATTAGCTCCCCATACCTGCATCAAATATCATTAATGATTTTAGTAAAGAAAATCAGTAAATAAGTTTTAGTAACAAATTATTACTCATAAAATACTAACATCAAGATACTGATGGCACTTGGAGTTGATTTCACTTATGACTGCTCTGCGAGCTCCAGATGGAGAGTAACTACTAAGTAACCTAAAAATAAACAAAAAATGAGATAAGATGCAAACCCTTCACAAGTTTACACACAATACAATTAGATAAAAATAGGAGACGATTTAATCTAATAAGGAATAATTTAGAAAACTTTGCTTTTGTATAAATTGCTTACAATTCTGCAATTCTATACATTTATTTCAAAAAAGTTTAACACAAAAATGATATGACTTGAATGTATTACATTTAATACGTTATTACAATTAATTGAATGACACTATTCATTCATTCATTATCTCCCGCTTTATCCTCTATTAGGGTCGCGGTGGGGTTCCCCATGCCCATCCAGTGGAGAACGTCTCGGGCGCTGGGCAGATAGACCCAGGACAGGGCGCCAATCCATCGCTAGTCACACACTCACTCACACACAAACTCTATATGGGGCAATTTTTTGAGAATTCAATTGACTTGATCCATGTTTTTGGACTGTGGGAGGAAACCGAAGAACCCGGAGGAAACCCACGCAGACATGGGGAGAACATGGAAACTCCACCAAGATGGGGATTCGAACCGGGAATCCCTAGCGCTGAGAGGCGACCGTGCTAACCACTAAGCCACCGTGCCACTGAATGACTCTATAGTACATATAATATAGCAATAATTACAATCCAAAATCTTAAACAATTCTGCACAATTCCAAATAATTGAATGCTCATGTATCTGTGTGTTAGGCAGTTTGTTCGCCATTGTCAGTGTATGGTAAGTATATGATGCATATACTAATCTCTTACTCTCCATGTATGTTAATAGATGGTCCCAGAGACACAGCAGTTTCTAAAGTCCTTTGATTAAGAAGTAGATTCCAGTGCTGAGTGTATCTCAGTCTAACTCCTCTGTCCACCTCAACTTGAATCCATTCTATAGGAAAAGTAAAGTAAAGCTTAATTACAAGATATGCATTAAAACATTAATTGTATAAATATTTTATTCTTTCATTACACCTTTGTGGGCCAGGGCGACCGCAATGTGGTAAAGTCACTCGTGTATTATGTTTATTATGTAGAAATGTTTTTAAGTAGTACAGTCATTTGCCATTTTTACTGACTCTTTCTAGTTACTTGTAAGGGTAAAAATTGTTTTTCAATAAGCAAACACACTCGTCCATGAAAGCAACTCAAGCAAAATTACCACCATTCTTAAATGTGCTCTTTTTAGTGTGTATTCTGATGATAAAACAGTAAGCTGGTTGTAATATTGTGGATGATTTGTGTGCATCACTGAGACAAGCTTACCAGTACTTAAGGTGAGATTCCGGGTACCGGGATGAACATCTGAACCAGACCCGATGAATTTTTGTGCGGTTATAGAAGCTGAGACAGGTACAGGAAATCCACTATAGTGTCTGAACACATCGCTAATCAAACCCTCTTCCATCAGCATCTGCTTTAAAAAAAACAGCATTTGTATAGCAAACAATGAAGACAGTTTTACAATTTATATACAGTTTGTTAGTATTTGCTGGTATTACCTGTCGACAGTATGACTTAAATTAAATGTTTAATAAAAAACTTGCACTACCCTTTAACATTACTTTTAGAATTCAAATCCATTCTCCCTCACAGAATCAGTGTATTTTTGCTGTCCCTAATTCAGACTGCAAATATTTTAAGACTTTCAGCTCAGGACTTATATTTACATTTATGCATTTAGCAGACACTTTTATCCAATATTTACACTGTAGAATTTAAGATTTTAAGTGGAGCAGATCCTTTCCTTTTCCAGCACAACAGCCATGTTTCGTAGTAAGGAAAGTGGGTTTAGCATTAAAAGACAATAAAATAAAACAGTTTTAAAAGCCATCCCAAAGCTAGACAGCTAGACCATTAGACCATTTTTAAAACCATTTCTGATCAGATATAATATAAATGGAACTTAATGAGCAGTACTGGGTAGGAACCATTAAATTTAAAAACACATTAGAAACGTGTGGGTGGTGGCTTAGTGGTTAGCATATACGCCTCTCAGCACTGGGGATCTAGGTTCGAATCAAAATCTGTTTCCATGTTCTCCCCGTGTCCGCGTGGGTTTCCTCCGGGTTCTCCAGTTTTCTCCCACAGTCCAAAAAATGGAAGGTAAATGGAATGCTCTAAATTGCCCCACAAAGAGCATGTGTGTGTGTGTGTGTGTGTGTTTTTTGTGCCTAGATATAAATTGGTGCCCTGAATTTGCCCAGCACCTGAAACGCTCTCCCCTGGATGGGCATGTGGAACACACCGCGACCCCAAAATAGGATAAAGCAGAAAATAATGAATGAATTAATGAATGAATGAGCACGGTCTCTTCCCACAGTCCAAAAAGATTTATGTGTATGTATTGAAATGCTGTATGGGAATAAACTGATCTAATATTTATTTTAAAAGAAATAAAAAACAGAAACAAATGAACTATTTAACTCCAATGAAAGCAAAAGTTGGGCGGCACGGTGGCTTAGTGGTTAGCACGTTCGCCTCTCAGCACTAGGGGTTCCCGGTTTGAATCCCCATCTGGGTGGAGTTTCCATGTTCTCCCCGTGTCTGCGTGGGTTTCCTCCGGGTTCTCCGGTTTACTCCCACAGTCCAAAAACATGGATCGAGTCAATTGAATTCTCAAAATTGCCCCATATTAGAGTGTGTATGTGTGAGTGTGTGCCCAGCGATGGATTGGCGCCCTGTCCTGGGTCTAACTGCCCAGCGCCCGAGACGTTCTCCCCTGGATGGGCATGGGGAACCCCCCCGCGACCCTAATAGAGGATAAAGCGGGAGATAATGAATGAATGAATTACAAATGTGAAACACTCGAATTGCATACAACACAGTGCAGATGTATGATGTACAGGGACATGACAAACTACAGTGTAAATGCATGATGCAATATAAATACAATAAAAAATGTGTCTACATTTTACAATCGATTTAACTGATGAAAATTTTAAATACGACTTTATCAAATATGCAAAAGGTAAATCCTGAAGCACTGCATTAACTGTAGCATTGCTCAAGCAATATATTAAGGCTGCCGATCCAAAGCACTCGAACTGAGAGCATTAGTATTATTTAGAGATTTAATTTTGTAATCTAACAAACGGTTCACAGGTCACTATGATACACAACATTAAACTCCTCTACAGGACAACAGTGTGCGTGTAGACAGATTCATGTACTCACTGTTATAAAGCTTGTCTTTGTGTTTTTCTATGTGGTTTTGTAGATAAGCTTTCCTCCCTCATTGTTTACATGAACTTTAAAGAAAGCAGAATATTTTAAATCTGCTGTAGCGACAGGTTACTAGCTTTAAAATGGTAAGGCTTCACTCGAGCGCCACCTATTGTACTGGAGAACGAGTACAAAAACGTTATAGTTCATATTTGATATTTTCAGCACAGTATTAATACAGTATCTATCCATTATCTTAATCCTATGCTAGGGTATCTGGTGGTTCTCCATGCCCATCTGGGGGGGGGGGGCAGATACACCCACGACAAGGCGCCAAACTATCGCTGGGCACACACACAAACACAATATAGTGGCATTTTCATTCATTTACTCCTCATCATTGGTCAGGACCATTACAGAACAGGTCATTTGGGTGGTGGATTGTTTATTGTCAGTTCTGCAATGACTACTGATGTGGTGAGGGCTTTTTTTTTTAGTGCAACGGTGCTGCTGTAGTTTCATTTCAACACCTCCGTGACCACTGTGACCATTGAAACCACATGTACTGTTGTCCACAAACGGATAGACATAATTGTAGAACTTTTTAATAAGTGAAACTGACAAGCTGGACAATAAGTGGAGCAAAAAGGTGTTTTTAAACAGGTACTGTATACATTATTCCATTAATGGATTGCTTCGTGGGGCGTCACGGTGGCTTAGTGGTTAACAGGTTTACCTCTCAGCGCTAGGGATTCTCGGTTCGAATCCCAATCTGGGTGGAGTTTCCATGTTCTCCACGTGTCCGCATGGGTTTCCGGGTGGTTTCCTCCCACAGTCCAAAAACATGGATTAAGGTCAATTGAATTCTCCAAATTGCCCCATATAGTGTGTTTGTGTGTGAGTGTGAGCCCAGAGATAGATTGGCACCCTGTCCTGAGTGTCTGTCCAGCGCCCGAAACGTTCTCACCTGGATGGGCATGGGGAACCCCCGCCCCCCCGACCTTTTTTGGCCATGCAGTGTATATATGCATGATAATGTGAAGTTATGACAGAAAAAATGGAGGATGTCTCTCAATCTTTAATGTAACACACATACTAAAATAAAAAACACATTGAATAAGACAGTTGGCTGTAAATTGAATACTGTGGTCTTATTCTGTTCATGATTCTGACTATTTCCTACAAGAAACTAATAGTACAGTACACTGTACATTATTGGTTTTGGAAGCCACACATGTTAAAGAGGCTACAGCCTTTCAAGTCCATGTACTGTACTTGATGTTCCGCTGATTCTTTCATTCAGTCTGTACTGTGAGAAAAGTAGTGTCAACAGTTAGCTCCATGGAAGAAAGATCCCACATGAACTCATCCAGAACAGAACCAGGCAAGTTAAATCTGAAATGTGGAAAGTTCTCCATTATGCGGCGCTCTTCTCGCGTTCAGCTATCTGCAAAGGTCAGGAGCACAACTGATATTCGCCAGAGTTGATCAGAAGCATCGGTTGGTGCAGTTAGTAACGGGCAGGAGTAGGAAACAAGTCGAGAGCTTAAGTCAGAACTTGATGAATAATCGAAGAATTAATTAGAATTGAATATAAAAGTAAAAATGTTAGTTTATCCTGAACTGCAAAGAGGCCACATGGTACATCTGATGCTTGGTAAATTTGCCAAACTATGCAAAGCATTCCATGTTTGAAAGTGGTAATGTTGAGAAGAATGGTGATGATCCAATTTTGTTCTTTTACAAACATATTAAAGCAGCAGCAGCATGTAGCTTTATGAATTTAAAGCATTTGTAAAGAACATTAAATATTGAAATGTATAAAAACTAATTATTCTGACAACAATTTTTGTATTTTGATGACATACCATATCTCAGCAGGGCTAAAGTTTGGAGCTGGGTTACAGGGCTAACTGCACCAAAACGGAAGGCGTAGTTCAGCACAGAACGAAACTGCTGGTAGAACTGTGGTGGCTTCACTTGCCTGACTACTTACATTTTTTCAGTTAGCTGCCAGCTTCAGTGTTTTAATCAGTGCACTCGATTACTCCTCGTTAAAATGTTCCATTACAAAACGACTCCAAATGCCCATCACTAATTAGCAAATATTACAATAAAAACAATTATTTTTTGAATGCAGACTGAATACATGACAAAAAAAAAATGTAACGACAAAGGGAATCAAACAGGAGCTTTACAGGACAATAATTACACCAACGTCTAGTTCTAGATTACACCATATTGTAGCCACACTCTCCAAAAAACTAGCCTCTGGCCCCCACTGCTTTTGTAACAGGTAGTCTTTCTTCATGAGCTGGCCTCCAGCTGCAGTAGCTCCTCCCTTAAGTTTTGGGCTCGTCCCAATTTGTCCAACTGATCCTTTGAGGGGTTTGGCAATTCCCCCGAGTCCACTTTCTGCTGCAGCTCCTCTACCTGACGCAGCTTCTTCTTCAGATTCTTGATCTTCTTCGCTTTCTCTGTGGTACCAGCACATGGCTCTGTGGAGGCCGTGGTAGCAGTGCTGTTCTGCTCCTCTGTTGCAATCGAAACATTCTCCAGCTCTTTCGTCACCGTCTCCACCTCTTTTCCGGCTTCCTCCTGGACCAGCGACTGTTGCTGCTTGCGTTTCTCCTTGCGCTTCATGTTGCGTTTGGCCGATTTTGACAAGCCTGCCGCCTCACTCTCTTTGTTCCCTCGTGCCATTACCTGCTGCTGTTTCGCTGCAACCGCATCCTCTGGGTTCATGCCAGGAGGGAGATCGGGCTTACTCTTAAAAAACTTCACATATTTATTCTCATAGCTGGTTGCAGACAGGAAAAAGAAAGAAAACCATGTGGTCATTTATTTTATAGTAACTCAACTCCTTGTAAGCAATTTTTCTGCCAAAGTAGTGTTACTGACAATGTAAGGTCTCCAAACTTTTGCAAAGATGATTATTATTTTTTTATATTAAGCTACACTGCTAGACATGATCTCACTGATTTTAACATATTATTTATTTTTTTGCCTTCAGAATAGCAGAAAGGGAATAACTATCCAGTTATGTACAGCCTGTGGTTCTAACCATTATAGAATACCGTAGCTGACAAAGTACGCAGACAGCTTTAAAGACATGGCTGATCAGTGTAAATAACAAAAAAAAGCAACATCACATTCTGCAATATTTAGCAGTTGGCAAAATGAAAAACAATGTGAGGCTGTGGCATGTACATTAATCACACATTAGAAAGCAGGTGGAATATCTTAAAATCTGGAATTATTAGTATACTACAAATACAGTGTAAAAAAAAAACAGACTTACACAGGCACCTCCTCTTGAGGTACATAGCCATCTTTAACCCGCCGAGGTTTCCTCCATGTTCCATCTGGCCGCTGAGTTGCAGCAATGTATTTTCCTGCAATAACACAGAAATAAAAAAATAAAACCTACAGTTTAGAGGACGAATCACGTTGCAGAACAGTTTAGAGATCGAGACAAAGAATGTTCAATTTAATATAATCTTGTGGTGATTTTAATTGGATGCTAAAAATAAAGACCAAATCAATTAAAACTCCATAGTGCTTTTAACCTGTGGACTTCATAATCAAGGAGTCAAAATAACCAGAGTCTAGTCCATTTATCTTTATTATTAAAAAGCAAGACCTCAGTTTTATCTTTAACTACAGGACGTTCTGCGACATTCATCATTTAAACATGTTCAGGGTAGTGATGGCATCAACGAGCCCAAAATCATTTGGCAAATGAAGGTCATTCACAGGGCCATATTAAAAAAGAACTAACAACAGAGATAAACAAGAATATCAGTCATACACACACTCATTCTCAAACACACTTACTAATACACGTATGGGTATGTACTCATACACATACCCTCACTCATACACATACACTCAAACACACACTAGCTTACTCATACACTCACACATACATACATAAACCCTAACACACTTACTCATACATATACACAAACACACACACACAAAATAAAAATATACTCAAACACACTCACATATACACCTCAACTCGTATTCATACAAACACATATACACCAATACATTACCTCAACTCACACACACACACACACAATCATGCATACACACTATCTCTCTCTCTCGCACACACAGACAGACACATTAGTCACATTAAATTATTACATTAAATTACTTATTAATTAAATGGCGTGCTTTATTAGCTCTAACTGCCTTCCTTGTCCGTTTCTTTTGAGGTGTGACCGGCTTCCTGGAGATCTTCATCCATGGCTCTACTGACGAATACTGGATGGAACCTGACAAGGCGGTCCTGCAGGACACCCCCTAATGGACTCACATATAGTTTTCCAGTTGTTAGTTTTTCCATTTGTTTAATATCTGGACATGGCTGTCCTACATTGTTGTTGCTGCCTGGCCGCTCAAGGAGGATGAGTCCCCCACTGAGTCTTGGTCCTCCAAAGTTTCTTCCTTAAATAACAACATAAAAGGGAGTTTTTTCTTGCCACTGTCGCTTCGGCTTGCTCTTTGGGGGTCTAAAGGCTTTTCAATCTGTAAAGCTGCTTTGTGACAATGTATTATTGTAAAAAGCGCTATAGAAATAAATAACTTGAACTTGAACACATACCCACACACACACACACACACACACACACACACACAGGCAGACAGACAGACGGTGTTAAATGGCCTAATGGACGAGGTGAAGTTTATTCTTTATAAACACCATGCTCGAACTAAAGAAGTTCACAACATTGTATTCAGGTTAAAAACCTGAAACATCGTAAAGTCAAAATTGCTATGCAAAACTAATGGGTGCATCCATAAAGCGCAGAATCCAAACAGGTTATACACACACAGACACATACACATACACACACACATACACATACACACACACATACACACACACACACACATACAGACACGTACACACACAGACACATACACACACAGACACATACACACACAGACACATACACACACAGACACATACACACACAGACACATACACACACAGACACATACACACACAGACACATACACACACAGACACATACACACACAGACACATACACACACAGACACATACACACACAGACACATACACACACAGACACATACACACACAGACACATACACACACAGACACATACACACACAGACACATACACACACACACACACACACACACACACAGAGACACATACACACACAGGCACATACACACACAGACACATACACACACAGACACATACACACACAGACACATACACACACAGACACATACACACACAGACACATACACACACAGACACATACACACACAGACACATACACACACACACACACACACACACACACACACACAGAGACACATACACACACAGGCACATACACACACAGACACATACACACACAGACACATACACACACAGACACATACACACACAGACACATACACACACAGACACATACACACACAGACACATACACACACAGGCACATACACACACAGGCACATACACACACAGGCACATACACACACAGGCACATACACACACGGTGTTAAATGGCCTAATGGACGAGGTGGAGTTTATTCTTTATAAACACCATGCTCGAACTAAAGATGTCTATTTTCTTTCTGTTCACAACATTGTATTCAGATTAGAAACCTGAAACATCGTCAAGTCAAAATTGCTATGCAAAACTAATGTGTGCATCCATAAAGCGCAGAATCCAAACAGGTTATATTTGTGGAAAACCCTTTAGAACATCACAGTGAGCTGAGCCTGTGGCACGAGTTTAGCATGTTAGCTTAGCCGGTGGATTGATAGGCAGTTATAAACGCGTACAGATTAAGATATTTTAATCTAATCTCGTATGTATAACATCGAAAAATCCAGGTCATAAATTAGAAACTGTAAACGCTTCGTCGGTGAGAGGGCTGATCCATTTGATTCAGAGAGCGGGACTGACACACAGAGGCGCCGCCGCTCGCTGTCAGCGTTCAGCCCGCAGTCTTTCATCTGATCAGCGGCGTGGAACCCGCAGTCTTCATGCACGACCCTCTAATCTGCGTCCCTGAGATTAGACGAGATCCGATCTGAAAGAACGAAATCTTTTTACTCACCAGACTCATCCGTTACATAGGGAGTCGCCATCTTAACCGATGTAATTCTTCCTGTCACGTGGCGGAAAAGCGAATCTTGTGGAAAAGACGCGAGTATCCTAATCCCATACGTTCCAGATTTAATAATCCCACTGCTGTACAGCACAAGAACGTTCTCTGACAGTCCCAGCTCGCATCGTTACACGTGTAACGCATTACCACATGATGGTGGTCAGCTATTAACCTGCAGCTGTTTGTGCATAAAATATATTCATTCATTCATTATCTTCCACTTTATCCTCTATTAGGGTCGCGGTGGGGTTCCCCATGCCCATCCAGGGGAGAACGTTCGGGCGCTGGGCAGATAGACCCAGGACAGGGCGCCAACTATCGCTGGACACTCACTCACTCACACATACACACTCTATATGGGGCAATTTGGAGAACCCAATTGACTTGATCAATGTTTTTGGACTGTGGGAGGAAACCGGAGAACCCGGAGGAAACCCACACGGACACGGGGAGAACATGGAAACTCCACCCAGATGGGGATTCGAACCGGCAATCCCTAGCGCTGAAAGGCGAACATGCTAACCACTAAGCCACCGTGCCGCCCTGCATAAAATATCATTCATTCATTCATTCATTGTCTCCCGCTTTATCCTCTATTAGGGTCGCGGTGGGGTTCCCCATGCCCATCCAGGGGAGAATGTTTCGGGCGCTGGGCAGATAGACCCAGGACAGGGCGCCAATCCATCGCTGGGTACACACTCACACACTCAAACACACTCTATATGGAGCAATTTAGAGAACTCAATTAACTTGATCCATGTTTTTGGACTGTGGGAGGAAACCGGAGAACCCGGAGGAAACCCACGCAGACACGGGGAGAACATGGAAACTCCACCCAGATGGGGATTCGAACCGGGAATCCCTAGCGCTGAAAGGCGAACATGCTAACCACTAAGTCACCTGCATAAAATATCATTGAAGCAAAATAAATACACTAATCTGAAAACATTTCCACATGTTCTCAGAGTGTACATGTGGGTTTCCTCAAGGTTCTCAGGTATCCTCCCACAGTTCAAAAACGTGGATTCAAGGTAAATTGAAGGCTCTAAATTGCCCCATGTAGTGTGTGTGTGTATATGCGTGTTTGTTTGTATGTCTGTGAGTGTGTGTGTGCCCATAGATTGGCAATAATCCAACATTCATTCATTCATTCATTCATTATCTTCCGCTTTATCCTCTATTAGGGTCGCGCGGGGGGGGGGGGGGGGGGGTTACCAATGCCCATCCAGGGGAGAACGTTTCGGGCGCTGGGCAGATGAACCCAGGACAGGGTGCTAATCTATCACTGGGCACACACTCACATAGACACGCACACATACACACACTATATGGGGCAATTTGGAGAACTCAATTGACTTGAACCATGTTTTTGGACTGTGGGAGGAAACCAGAGAACCCGGAGGAAACCCACGCGGACACGGGGAGAACATGGAAACTCCACCCAGATCCGGGAATCCCTAGTGCTGAGAGGCCGACGTGCTAACCACTAAGCCCAATAATCCAATATCTCCTTTAAAATCTAGGTGGCTGGTTATCAGAAATCATCAGGGATTTTCTTAATCGGTTAAGCGGTTATATTTGTATATCAATCTCATCTCATATCTTTATCTTTGGTTTAATCCTCTGTTAGTGTCCTGGAGTGTTCGCTATGCCTGTCAAGGGGAGAATGTTTCATGTGCTGAATCTTGAGTATAACTAGTAATATATACATTTAAATTTGATCCTATTTGATTTAATTTGATCAAATTTAAAACGAGGCATCTGTAACAAATGCAATATTCCCCCGGGGATTCTGATTCTAATAATCCCACTGATATACAGCACAAGAACCTTCTCTGACAGTCTGTGAAAAATATATATTTATCAGGGATATTCGTGTATTAATCTCATCTCATCTCCATATCTTCGGTTCAATAATAGGGTCGCGGGGGTTCCTTATGAGAGAACGTTTCAGACACTGAGAAGATACATCCAGAAGGGGGCGCCAATCTATCACTGGACACACTCACTCACGCAGAGAGACAAACACACACTATATAAGGGCAATTTAGTGGCCAATTCACCTTAAATCCTTAGGTTTTTTGACTGTGGGAGGAAACCAGAGGCTGTGGGAGAAAAAGCACGCGGTCACGGAGAGAACATAGAACCTTCACCCAGAACTAGTAATATATACATTTAAATTTGATCCTATTTGATTTCATTTGATCAAATTTAAAACGGGGCATCTGTAACAAATGCAATATTCCCCCGAGGATTCTGATTCTAATAATCCCACTGATATACAGCACAAGAACCTTCTCTGACAGTCTGTGAAATATATATTTATCAGGGATATTCGTGTATTAGGCGGCACGGTGGCTTAGTGTTTAGCACCTTCGCCTCTCAGCACTAGGGATTCCCGGTTCGAATCCCCATCTGGGTGGAGACTCCATGTTCTCCCCGTGTCCTCGTGGGTTTCCTCCGGGTTCTCCGGTTTCCTCCCACAGTCCAAAAATAAGGCAATTTAGATCCAAAAACATGGATCAAGTCAATTGAATTCTCTGGGTGTATCTGCCAAGCGCCCGAGACGTTCTCCCCTGGATGGGCATGGGGAACCCCACCGCGACCCTAATAGAGGATAAAGCGGGAGATAATGAATGAATTCGTGTATTAATCTCATCTCATCTCCATATCTTCGGTTCAATAATAGGGTCGCGAGGGTTCCTTATGAGAGAACGTTTCAGACACTGAGAAGATACATCCAGAAGGGGGCGCCAATCTATCACTGGACACACTCACGCAGAGAGACAAACACACAGTATATAAGGGCAATTTAGTGGCCAATTCACCTTAAATCCACAGCCTCTGGAGGAAACCAGAGGCTGTGGGAGAAAAATAACGTGGTCACGGAGAGAACATAGAACCTGGATCCCCAGAACTGAGAGGTAGACGTTCTATCCACTACTTTGACCATATTTGTATAACTTAGAATTGTGTAAATTATTTTTATGAGTGGTAGTTTTGTGTAGTGACGCTTCGATTATTGGCGAGTAACTACATTTCATAAGTAGGTTCCTCAAAACATATTTAAACCAGCATTACATCTCAGTAAAAAGTCATTCCACTGTTAAAACACATTTCTCTTAAACTGATGATCTTCTGACCTTTTGTGGCAGCGTTCTCTAACTCAACCTGAGCTTCGAAGTGACGTTCTCTTAGTTCCATCCCTATGACAACCACCACTCAGAACGTTCTATTATACTGTGAATACACTACAGGATTTGTTTATTTGTAGTTTTGACATATTTACTCATATGATTTTTACTCATTCTTGTTTCTCATACAACGTTATTGCTTTAATATACTGCTTCAAATGCACACATATTGACTATTCTGCAAATTAGGTGATGACGTAATTTAGCGACGTCTAGAGACTTTTGAGATAAGGCAAGATAAGATTGTCTTTATTGGTCCCACAATGGGGGAATTCACATTCTCAGCAGCAAAGTGCCAGTAATTGTTAAAAAAGGAAGTTTAAAAGATACATTAAGAAAAGTAATTTAAAAAATAAAAAATATAATAGAAATTGAAATCAGTATATACAAAACTATGTATATACATAAACTGTACGATTATGTACATAGCATATGATACAGATGGAAGACAATAGAAAAACTCTATAAAGGACAACAGATTTCACAGCAACAAAGTGTTGCACAAATGATGAAGCTATTTTAGGTATATGTGTATTTGAAAAATCTACAATCAGTGTTTGTGCACATCCACTGGAGTATTTGAAACCAACCCAGTTTATGTGGGCTGCTGAAAACTGGAAATATAAGAATAAACATTCTGTTCAGAATGTACATTTTTTGGTATTTTTTTAAACATTTTACAATTTACGTATTTTTACTTACAGTGTGGTAGCTCAGTGGTTAGTGTGTCAGGCTATCAATCTGAAGGTTGTGGGTTCAAATCCCAGGTCCACTGAAATTACCTCTGTGGGTTCTTGAGCAAGGCCGGAAACACTCACTTGTTCCAGGGATGCCCTGTCTTCTGACCCTGTCTTGGCATTTGTTTAAGTAAATAACTGTGATATAAAAACAAGCAGTTAAAACAAAGAAGCATTTTATTATGTCAATGAATAAAGATCAGGGACACTAGACCTATCGGTTCCTTTGTTTTCCTTTTCTTATTGGTATTTCATTTTGTCTACTGAGATATCCAAAGAAAACTGAGACAAAATAATTTTAAAGCAAATATCAACACAGCTGAAACTCTGCAGCAATACTGTAAACCACAGCAAACACAAATCAACAAAATCCCACAAATTATAGAGAATCGGGTTTGAACAACTTCAAGAAAAACCATCTTAATAAAGGTCTATCTTATCTAGACAAGAAAATCATGTTTAAATGTTAAATTATTTTTTAAACTAGTGTCTTTTCTTATTTTATTTACACCTGAAAATATACAGTTTAATAAATGACCCTCTGTGACATTTTCACGCAGAAAAACTTTTTCAACAAAGACTCAAGTTAATTTGAAATATTGAATTATATAAGATGCTTTTTTTACTGCTGCTTTACTTGCATCAACTAGGAGATGGGAAGTCCTTTAGTGAGCCTAGTATAGGATTCAGCGGTCAAGATATTGAAATATTGCTTTAGGGTTTCCGCCGGGTCCACACTCCAAACATGGATTCAAGGTATATTAAATGCTTTTTACTGCCCCATATTGTGTGTCTGTCTGAGTGATTGTGATAGATCAGCACCCTGTACTGGGTGTATCTGCCCAGCACAAAAAACGTTCTTCCCTGGATGGGCATGGGGAACCCCCGTCATCATAATGTAGAGGATTAACATGAAGATAATGAATGAATAATAATAATAATAATAATAATAATAATAATAATAATAATAATAATAATAATAATAATGCAATAACATTTATTATCAACAACTCAAATTGTTGACAAACAACATTGGGATGAAATGAAAATTTTCGACAGATAATAAAAATTATGATTAAACCGGTTCTCTAGTTTCCTCCCACAGACATCCAAAAAAACATGGATTTAAGGTGAATTGCATGCTATTAATTGCCCCATATAGCTTTTTTGTGTGTGTGTCTTTGTGAGTGAGGCGGCACGGTGGCTTAGTGGTTAGCACGTTCGCCTCTCAGCGCTAGGGATTCCTGGTTCGAATCCCCATCTGGGTGGAGTTTCCACATTCTCCCCGTGTCTGCGTGGGTTTCCTCCGGGTTCTCCGGTTTCCTCCCACAGTCCAAAAACATGGATCAAGTCAATTGAATTCTCAAAACTGCCCCATATAGAGTGTGTCTGTGAGAGTGAGTGTGTGCCCAGCGATGGATTGGCGCCCTGTCCTGGGTCTATCTGCCCAGCCCCCGAGATGTTCTCCCCTGGATGGGCATGGGGAACCCCACCGCGACCCTAATAGAGGATAAAGCGGGAGATAATGAATGAATGAATGAATGAATGAATGAATGAATGTCTTTGTGAGTGAGTGTTCCCAGCGATAGATTGGCGCCCTGTCCTGGGTACATCTGCCCAGCGCCCGAAACGTTCTCGCCTGGTTGAGGATTAAGCAGAAGATAATTAATAATTTAATGAATAATAATAATAGGAATAGTACTAAAAATAATGCAATAGCATCAATTAACTCACACTGTCACAAACCATGTTGGGACAAAATTAAAATCTTAAAGAGATAATTAAAACAAAATAATAATGTTGATTATAGAAACGAAGGCCTGTGTGTTGATATAAATGTAGGAGGTCTGGTTGGTAGAGCAGCTGCGTTTGCCAGCAGATTCCAGTAGACCGCGGTTTTCGGAAGTGACGCTGCGCACCGGCTGATCGGGTTAAGTAAAAGAGAGAGAGAGGAGACGGGGTGAGAGACACAGAGTAACAGCGATTAACAGACATACACACATAAAGAGAGAGAGACCGAGACAGCGAAGGCGATTCAGCAGCAAAGACTCATCAAATTAACCTTTCGACTCCCGACTGAAGCTATAAGGTAGGTTGTTTTCACTGTTGGATCTTGTCTGTACAGATTGCGATTGTTTTTAAATAAGAGCACGGAACAGAGGGCGAAAGATTGAATAAATAATAGCTGACTTGCATGGAGCAGAGTTCAAAGTGTAGTTTGGCTGGTTCTATTTAACTCTAATCGAACCGATCGCGGCGGTTCTGCGTTTTTTTAAAAACCGATCCGACGTCGCTGCAAAAAAATATTTACACATCCGAAAACCAATTGGCTAAATTCTCCAACTAGCCAGCTGCAAACGCGTTGCTAAGATACTGCCGATAGCTCGGTTGCATCCCAAACCGCACACGGCGTTACTTAGTAGTGCGCCGACATGAACCGCACGTTGCTGTGTACGGCGGTCCAAACTGCACCCTCGTTAGTAAAGTGCTTTGTGGTTTGGAACACGGCCCCAAACTAATCGTTGGCTAGCCTATTTCCAGGGGCTATCCACTGCAAGATTTATCGGATTCCTTCGAAAAGTAAAAAAAATACACTGCAATGAAATACTTCATAGAATCTGATGAGCTGTTTTCAGTGTTGATTTATATAAAGAAGAGGTCCAGAAACATGCAGTCAGTTAGTGCTTTAGTAGCGTTCATCATCAGGGTATAGATTTGCGCATTGGTTAGCCAGCTAGTTAGCTTGCAGGCTAGAACACTAGCGAAGATGGCGAAGCGGCTTGAGTTGTGCGGTCTGTGGTTAGTTTAAATGACAATAAATGCGGTTGTCGAGCAGAAACATCGAGAAGATTTAGATTCCTTGCACTTGCTGCCCAGAAAGTGTAGACCCTCCGTAAGGCGGCGTGTTGGGTTGAGTTGGGACTTGGTTTGTGTCACACACTGGTTTCATGATGTGTATGAATATAACGGGCCACTTCGCTTTTATATATTGCTATATATATATATATATATATATATATATATATATATATATATATATATATATATATATATATATATGATATAAGGTGTCGGTTTCAGGTGGCACATTGCTTTTTATGCATTTGAGGTCAGTTAGATGCTGAACTGGTACCCAGAGCGGTGGAGTTCCTTCACATAACTTTTCATTAATGTAAAAATCCTCTTTCATGTTTATCAATATGCCAGCTCCTGAAACGCCTGGGTTTAAATGTCAATTGGTTGGAAAGCTGATTAATATGTATTAATATTATTTCAAATTTATATACCATATATTAAAAGATTCCCTTTTTAATTTCTTCATTCCACACAGCATTAATGCATTAATGTTAGTTTAGAAAGTTACCTTGTGCCATTTTTGAAACTCAGAACGTAGAGGAAGGTTGGAAAGAGGGAAATATGTTGGACTGTGCTTTGCTGCGTTGAGTTGGCAGTCTTAAGTTGGGTAACATCTGGTTCAATCAGCAGAGTTTGATCACTGATCTAAGGTTAACTGGAAGTGGTGCAGATGACAGTGAGTGCATTACAAACTTGTAATCTGATCTCTTCTGGAATTTAAAAGATATTATTGCGTGTGTCCAAATAATCATTTACAACCACATGACCAAGTTTAAAAGTTAGAAATGATAACTATCTTGGAGACCTAAACCAACTGTGTTAAAGTATTCCCACTGGATTTAACTTTTTTATATTTAATTTCCATTTTATCAGAAACGGAGTCTATATATTTCTTTGTCCTCTTTGTTCAATTTATAATATTTTAAAGCTTATTACATAATATAATTTGAATAGTGGGCTATTCTTAGCACTGTGTTGATACCATGGTGGTGGTTGTATGTGTGCTTGTGGTGTGCTGGTATAAATGTATTAGACGTAGTAGTTCATCTGGTGTTTTTAAACACTTCAGTGACACTGCTAAATGAGAACAATCCACCAGCTGAACACTGTTTTGTCTGATCTGTATAATCAATGCAACACCTAATAAAGTGGTCAGTGAGTGTATGTTATGAGTGTATGTTATATATTTTCATATAAGTAGTAATACAATAGGTTATGATCCTGCATCCAAGCTCATTCATATGACTGTTTATTCCTTAAACAGGTTCTAATGTCTTATGTTATGGGTCGTTCATACTGTAATATTGTTTGCTGCTATAAGCAATGTGCAGAGTGGATACAACTTACTAATTATCCAGGGACCATTAGCATAGAATTCTGTTAACAGTTGTGAGAGGCTTCATCCCTCCCCTCGATAAAAACAAAAAACAGGTGAACGAGACTAAGAGATTTAAAAAAAAAAAAAAAAAAAAAAAAAAAAAAAAGTTGAGCAGTATCTGCATTAAAAGTTTCTCACAAACAATGTCCTTAAAAATTAGTTTTACCAAACATAATGACTAAAGTAACCGTGTAGAGTGTGAGTGCTCTTGACATTAGTAGATTTTCTGTTGGTTATAAAAACTTGAATCCTGTAACTCTTATTAACTTTTAGGTGTTTTTCTTAAGTTCTTCTAAGGGGAGGTTCCGGCCCCTGATTTTTTTTTTAACCATCAAAATGAAATTTTACTCACTTATTTTAAGTACTCAATGTTGCTTATAAAAACTGTCTTCTTTTAAATATCCAGAACTTAAAAAAACACCTGAATTAGAGGGCTCAGGATGTCCGCAGCCCCCACTTTTGTGAACAGTTTGAGCTAAACCACAAATTCACTACTACTTTCATGTTTGTATATAGATCTGAGCCTTATTCTTACTTTGTGCATGATTAACCAACACTGAAAGACTTGTCACGAATTACATATTAACATCATAAATAGAACAAGCATGCAAGATATATGAATAGCATTGTGGTTTAGTATATTTACAGTTGAGGGGTGTGTGTCTGTGTGTAACATAGAACTTAACATGTATTGTAACACAACCACAATGTTGTATCAGCGCCATTATTATTATTGTCTTTGTATTGTCTTTTTTTTTTTTCCTTTTTTTAGCAATACATCAAAGCAGGTCCCAGGTTTGATTACTACCCAATGAGAGGGATCTTCCATGTAGAGTGTGAATGTTCTTTGTGTCATAGTAGAATTCTTTTGGGAGCACTTGTTTTCTCTCACAGTCCAAAGTAAGTCAGGTAAACTGAGCATTCGGAATTGTCCCCAGGTGTGAATGTTTTTGTCTGTATGTCTGCTCTGTCGCAGCCCAATTAAGGATAAGCAACATAATGGATTTTATGATGCCAGAATATTTCTTGTTGTTAAATTATTATTTTTAAACAGTATTTAATATAATTACTTTAAACTAAGTTAAGATGCTTGTCTTTATTTGTAGTTGATTATAAAAACAATTACAGTCTACATCTCTTCTAATAATAGATAGCTAAATTCATGTCATTCAGTAGTCCCCGTTGTGCCCAATTCTGGGACTGTAAAATGACCAGGATTTTCCAAAAATCATCACATTTGGTGGTAAATAAAAGTGTTCAGATCACCATACATTTTATTTGGTTTAAATTGTACTTTTGTGCATCACTGGATACTTTAAATCACAAAGCTTCTGTTATTAATATCATTACATATAATTAAGATGAATTATCTAATGTTACACATGAGTAAGGTGGGCTTTTGTCAATATTATAACTTTGTGCAACTATACTACAAAATGCTTGCTCGTAGCAAAGTTAGCATTACAACTCCAATGATCTTATTATAGTGAAGCACAGGGAATATGTATGGAATTTGAAACATATATTTATTTCCTCATTAAATGTATTGTTTCCTTCTCTCCAATTTTGGAAAAATAAATTGACATCTAAATTATCCTTGGACTCAGTTTTTAGAAGGTGTCCAAGATAAAAAAAGATTGAGAACCATTGGCCCATAGAAATAATTTGGGGTTTGTTAAATTATTGCACACAATTGCAGGTGTAAATCAATATAAATTTTTTTTGTCATATAGTTTATGATTGCACCTTTTGAAGTGTGTTACAATTTGGTAAGAAACCTAGGGAAATTAATGCTATATTCAGGATTGAACCATATCATTTGTGTCTTTTACTTTAATTGTCTGTAAATTGGTAATACTGTTACAGATCTCAATTTGTTTAATGTCAGAGATCTAATGTAATGGTCAATATGTCCATACTGTGTTATAATGTCTATATAGGTTCTTGTTAATGGCAGTGAAGTCAATTTTTTTTTCTCAAGAATATTAACTTATTTAAAGGTCATGAAACTGATGGTGAAACTTCTGCTTGATTGCTTCTGGTGTCTTTTCTCATACTCCCAAATTCTAGTCAGAATGCAAGTAGCAGATGTTCCAAGTTATAAAATGTAAAGTCATATACAGTTTTGCAGGGCTCTAATTATTAAATGGGTTTTAAGCATTATTTGGTATTTTTTGCTGTGGTACATTTATCTAAACTGAAGTCCTGATACAACCTACAAGTGGTTTAGCCAATCCAGCCACATATTTGGCATCTGCAATGGCCAAAAATTCCTGAAAAACATTTTGCTAAAAGGTTTATTTAAGTCATACTGACATTTTTATTTTGACATTTCCTGCGGGAGGGTGTATTTAATAAAGCCATGCTGTGCTTGTGTTGGAGAAGTTTGCCAGTGCCAAGACCATATGTCTCACACCACTTCCTAAATGTTTTATCAAATCTGTTGCACAATGCCTTAAGCTGGGTATCACTCGTATACTCAAGTATTTATTGTTGTATTTGTTAAATGCTTATGATTCCACACACAATGAGGATGTAAAATCAATGCTGGAAATTTAAATTGACTTTAGGTTTTTAAAACTTGATTTTACTTTTAAAATAATCTTGCCGTCCTAAGGCTTGCGTTACAACAAGGATTGCATTAATATCTGTGTATTTACTTGTTGGGATGTGGTATAGAGATGGAAAGATTGATTTTATTATTACTAGATTAAGTATCTGTTTCACAACTTTTTATTTTTTATTTTTTAATTGTGTACTGTTTGTAAATTGACTCAGACGAGAGTTAAAAGTTATCCGTAAACCGAACCAGAAGACTGCAGGCAGAACAAAAACTGGTGTTACACCTGGTTAAACCTGCTGTTCAGTATGTTGATTGTAGAAAACATTGATTTATTAAAGAGGTAGTTTGTCAGTGTTTTTTTTATTTTTTATTTTTATTTATTTATTTATTTTTTGATGGGGGCGGTATTGTATGATCTTAGTAGTTACAGATCTGCCCCCCCCACTATGATTTCATGGGTTAAAATGTGGTGTATTAAAGAAGTGACTAGTTACTGTAATATTCATGGTACATGACACTGTCAGTTCAAGAATTGGGTAGATGGGTTGACGGATACATACTTCATTGATCTCAAAGGGAAATTTAGAACAACAAGCAGCTGTATATTGCACAAAATAAGAACAAAATATATAAAATAAAGATTAAAATAAATATAAAGTACAAATATAGAGTATGAAAAACCAAAGGGATTGAAATGTCATGCTTTTATAATGTAAAGTCTGTTCAAGTCTTCTGCTCGGTTCCCTCATGAACTTTGGTTGATGCTTGTAAAATTAGGAAACGGTTTCTTTACAGTAAACAACAGGAGATCACATGTTTTTATGGTCTGTCTATAGGCCTGTCATAATTATTACATGGTTATCTAATATCAGTTATGTGCATGAGTAAAGTACATATTACTGATTAAAACGTGTTTTTTGCTTCTTTACTAGTTTTTGTGTCTGATCCCTGTAGTTTATCGTTCATTTTCTAATGCTGCTGCAAAACTTCATCAAATCTGTAGTTTATTAGTCTTTCCACGATGTAATACATTTAACGACTAACCTTTCTGTTTGCTAGTGTTTTTTCAATGTGCTTGAAGCTGAGCTTTTAACCACAGTACATTGTTTCCCTTAAACTAATGTTTAACTTGTTTAACAAACTACCATGTGGCCAAAAGTGTTGAAACACATTCTTTCTTATTTGGCCTGTAATGTTTTAAGCACTATTATAGTTTCTTTATCAGATGCGAGCGGCTCTAGTAGAAGCCTTTCATTTTCAGACCTGATGAAATATTCTTGGAAAAGTTACCGTTTAAATGTTGATTTTAAAAATTGTGATGGTTAATTTGCTAAAATGTCTGGATGTTTCCCACTCTTTCAGTTTCTGTTTACTGTAGGTCTTGTAATATTGTCAGCTGAAAAATGCACCAATTATAATGTGAATGATGCAGTCGAGCGTTGAATTAGGAACCGAGTGTGATGTTTCAGAAACACTGATTTAAAGGCTGAAAAACTTGAACTTCATTCTTTTATTTCCATTCACCACAGAGACATGTAGAAAATGTATCTTGTCAAATCATTTTACTATCTGACAGATTTGTCCTGGAAAAAAAGGCACATGTACATATTCTGTCTATCAGGAAGATGGGAAAACAATGGAATATTGGTGGCTGAATGTTTAGAGTACTGAACTGTTTACACATACAGTGGGTTTGGAATGTACTTGCACAGTCAAGCTGACCTAATTGGACCCTTGAGCTCTTAACTCCATTTGCAGACTGTATCATTACCACATCTGTCAAGCATGAAGGATTGAGGTTCTACATAAAAGTGAAAAATCTGAGCAAATTGTATTCATTTAGGTGTTTTTTTTTTTTTTTTTTTTTTTTTTTTTTTTTTTTTTTTTTTTAATTATTCATTTTTTTCATTCATTATCTTCCGCTTTATCCTCTATTAGGGTCGCGGTGGGGTTCCCCATGCCCATAAAGGGGAAAACGTTTCGGGCGCTGGGCAGATACACCCAGGACAGGGCGCCAATCCATCGCTGGGTATTTTTTTAAATTAATTTTAGTTAAATTTTTTTTACCTCAACATTATTACAAACTTTCTTTGTAGACAAATGAAAATGGCTTGATGTTAACATAGTGTCAGACACACTTGTTATAGAATTAGAAAGACAAACACAGATTATCCATTACATTTACCAAGGCAACCAATGCAAACATTATAAACACCTTCACTCACCAAAGGGTTTCAGTAACAACTGCTGAGACACATGTTTTAGACATGGCCCATGTGAGGAAGGGTTGTCTCTGAATCGTGACTGTGTAATGAAAAGAGCAAAATGAATGTACTGTAGTTCTCCTTTTTTTTTTTTTTTTTTTTTTTCCATTGCGGAAGTCATATGATTCATCTGATTTAATGCCCTTTCTTGGGTTTGTCAATATGATTATCATTTTATTTCCATGATAATTTAACATGGCCATTAAGGTGTTAAGCATGACATTTAACCTTTAATCTCAAGCACAAGGAGTTCCTATTCTACATGAATTGTAAAATATTTTACAGTATGTTAAAGATGATGATGTATGTAACTTGGGGTTGAAAAGAGTCAGAGTACAGACGATTAATGCAGGTTGTAATCAAAGCTAATAGCAGTCTAGTGAAATTATTTATTTGCGCAGAATACGATCCCATTCTCAATACATATTCGTATCCAGAGTTAGGATTTTTATATTTTGTAAAATTAGAAAAATATATTTTTATAAGAACTGAGTGGAGAAATCACAACATTGTGTTATAGATGCTGGTGGAGAGGAAAAATCTGAAAGCCTGATTGGGGTGAGAATGGAGTCACAGTTTTTTTTTTTTTTAGCTCAAATTTATATTTAAATAAGGAAATTAGCTTGGTTGTACTAATCAGTAACTTACCAGACTGTTTCACAAATCAGTGCATGAAAAAATTGTATTGATCCAGATTTTAGGAAAATATTTTGCCATGCCTCCCCCCTCTGCATGCTGTGCTTTTTTTAAAGTCTGGATAATCCAAAGACATTTTTATCTTGAAATAAAATATGGCCACATTTTGGAAACAAATATAAAAGCTTTATACTGCAGCCAGAGTAGCATAACTCCTCATTCCAGAAAATTACAAAAGCTGTAAATATTCTGTCTTGAGGAACATCATAAGCAGGGAATGTGTTAATAAAACAGTGTGTCGTTGGGTCCAAATATAACAAACAAAGTATGATTTTAAATGTTTAAGTGATTGCATTTTTCAGTCTCCTTTGTCCTTAAATTATTAATTTAATAATTGTCATTCAAATGGATTAACTTAATAATTATAATTATTTAAGTGTTATCAGTATTTAAATGACTAGGTTTATGTTCACAAATTTATCCTTGTAGTATGTAAAACTAATGTTTTTTTTTTAAAAAAAAGTTAGTGTTTTTTTTTTTTTTTCTTTTTTCTTCATACAATAGTATGTTGTGTTTTTACAAAAATTTGATTTTAATGTAATTGAATTATTTTATTTAGTCTTTTTATCAGATTTATGTATTTATTTGATTTATCAGAACTTGTTGATTTTGGTTAATTCTGATAGTTTCTCAGCAGATGTAAGTTTTATATATATATATATATATATATATATATATATATATATATATATATATATATATATATATATATATATATATATATATATATATATATATATATATATATTTTTTTTTGTTTTTCAAATGTCAATTTTTTATTTTTTTTTTAATCCAAATATGTCAATTTGTTTTTGTTTAACATTTTACATGGTCGTGTCTCATATTGAGACTACAGAACAGATTGATTATAGTCAGTGATGCTCATTATACACTGAAAGTCTTTAAATACAAAAGTCTTTAAATCTCTTGTATCTACTGTATATATGGTGCAGAGGTTTTAATCGCAGGTTATGATTATTTAAACATGTAAATCTTGCAAGATTGATTTTTGTAAGTCTGTTATTTGATCTCTTTGTTAAATTTGATAGTATTCCTGTTAAATTTTCAAAGGAACAAAGTTTTAAACTAATAATTTAGAAAATGAAACGATTCCTGATCACGGCTGCTCCTGTTTGTTTTAGAACACAAACGTGTCTATTGATGCATCATAAACTGACGCTGTTGGTCATGCCTCTGATCCATTAAGACCTATATAAAAGGTTTTATTATATTTTCAGCTGTGTGTAAAGCAATGAAAATATAAAATAGCTGGGTAAATAGTGCTTGTGTCAAGTGTATTCACATGAGGTGTGTTTCCCTCCGTTGTTCTTTTTGGGGCTGTGAGAGCTCACCTGTTTACTGTCATATCATATATGAACTATAACTGAAAACCCAGTGTATTTTATTGGCATTCCAAGATCAGAAAAAGACCACTTGGATCAGACAATCCTGATTACCTAAAGTCTTGTGGAAATTTGTCTGGGACATTGAGATATGTATTTATTTAAGGTTTTGGAATAATAAGGAAGTGTGCCAGTGTTCAATTTATTTAAAGTATTTTGAGAAATAAAATTCAATAAGCAGTTAAAGTCTGTTGATTAAAATGGTGTAATTTTCTGAGTTGCATGTATTTATTTCTTAGGTCAGTGCCTAAGATCTGCCACGTCATGTATGTCAGTGTGTATGTGTTTTTTTTTTTTTTGTGTTTTTTTTTTTTTTTTTTTTTTTTTTTTTTTTTAAACACCCCCCCCCCCTCCTTTTTCCTCTTCCTCTCTCTGTGTGCCTGGTTTTGCATTCCTTAAATCTCACTCACTGTTAAGTGGTCATTTAGAGACATGTTTTCGTCTTCCTTTCTGCTTATCCAGATCATCCTGCTTATCCAAATTTCTCTTGTATTCTTGTATCCAAAGGTAACATGATTATTTTGATGGGGTTGGTCTGTTCCCATTTGATTAAGCATTAATCTTTAGTTGCACTCCTCCTTTTTGTCAAACAGTCGGTTTATTTTCCTGCTAGTTTAAATATAGGCTCCGTGTCTGACGTCACCTTGTTCAGCTGGGTTCAGGTGAGTGACGTGCGTAAAGGTGCGGTGTCTCCAAGCTGGTGGCATGCTGAATCATAAAGCTACACCTACAGGACTGTGGGCGGAGTTATGTTGGCATAGTTTAGGTTTCTTTTTTTCAAGTCCGGTGAAAGAAACAGAAAGCTAAGTCTGTGCTTTATAAAGCAGCTTGTCCCTTTGCTTTGGTTTTCTCAGGGATTAGGTGACGTGTGTTGCACATACACACTGAGAAGAGCCTCTGGCCTCTTCACACTGATCTAGCATATACTAAAGGAAGTGTATGTGCACTAGGTTTGGCTTGGATTACCAGCTGCAGACCCAAATCATTGAAGAAATAAGCAGTTTTGATTCAGAAATTCAGAATTCCTGATTAAAGGTATGGTAAAGCTCTAATGTCCCTGCTTCTGATATAAAAAATTTGCTTTTCTCTTATTTGCACACAGAATCTTAAGTTCTGTAATGGAGGGTGTCATGGATAACACAGAACTTGTGTGCCTTTAAAAAGCATATATGAGAGGTAGACAGTAATTCGGCTGAATCTGATTTGCATTGTTGTGAGCCCCTACAGTGGAGTGAGGCAAAAAAGAGAAAAGCGGACATGCTCTTGAGGACTATCATTTCTGGAAGCCTGCTGTAGCACGTCTTTCAAATTGAACCACATGACTGTTTGTCCAAATCGATCTTTAAAATCATTTTAAATACCCAAGACCCTGCCCAATGTGTCATATTTCATGTAAGATGGAACTGCAGAGCATTTGGATGAGTAGGAAAATGTTACTATTACTTTTTTTCCTCCTTCTTTCTTCTTCCACTCTCTGTCCTGTCCCAGAAGAAGGAGAGGGGAGAGGAAGAGTCAAATACTTTACTAAATGACCATATCCAAGTGTGGATGTGGAAGTTTTTAGCTTGGTTATCCTTAAATGACCCTGTGAAGACGGGGGTCTGTTTTTTTGACAAGCATTCATTCACAGACCTGGAGAGAAGGAAAGGGGGAAGTTGGGAAAATACTTAATGAGAGCACAGCTCACTGAAAGACTTCGATTGCAATTTAATAAAAATGAGGGAGTTTGTATGAGTTGGGACATTTTACCCTTTTTGCATCAAAAGTTATGTTCAGACAGTTAACCTTTGTTTTTGTCTTGACAGACAAAATCTGACGACTTGAAGGTCGACTTGAACGCTTGTCGCTGTGGATTATGGCGAAGAACAGTCATAAGGGTAAGTGATGTGATCTGTGACCTTCTGATTTTTATTTTTTACAATGCCAGAATATTTTGTGTACCCTTTCCACAATGCCCTCATATGTACCCAACCTTCTGCAATTACTTCTGAGGAAATGCTGTGTCCCTCTTGTTCGCTTTTATCCCCTGTGGCACAGTATGTGGGTATTTAGACTACACTTCTGAAATGAGTGGGAAGGAGTGTTGGGTATGACTCCAGTATCATCGAAAGCTTTCTCCCTTTTTAATGTCCAAGGGCACCCGGATGTCTCTCTGCACAAATAACTTGGATGTGTAGACTTTGTATTGTATAAACAATATCACATGACCCTGAGTCAGTTCATATGTGCCTAGACCAATTCAAATTCCCCTCGATACAAATGATTTTTTTCAAATTGAAAAAGATAATTTTATATATATATATATATATATATATATATATATATATATATAATTTATTAGACACTATATATATAATGTCATTTCAACTGTTGGAAACATTTTGTTTCACTTAAAGTTGCCATTTTGTTCAGTAAGAAAGCATAATTTCATAACAAAATACCTGTGTTAACAGGTTTGATGAACTGAAATGTCCATTTTATCCAGAAATTAACAAAATTAAAGATATGGCTGAATACCAAACATGTTTTTCAGTGTTTTTATTCATTTTCATAATTGCACATATACTTGTTTATTAATTATTTAATGTACACTGAACAATAACCTCCCATCAGACAAACGAATGTAGCGCAGTGTCACTTCAATTAATGAGCCGAAAAATACACTTTTTAAAGCAGACAAAGTACAAATAAAAATAAATCTGTCAATGTGAGGTAAATCTGATTGCACTCTTCTCAAAATACAGTATTACAATATATTAATTACTCAAACATGAGCGAGTAAACAATTATTTTATTTACCCCTTGAATGAACTATTCAGCCTGACTGCTAAATGTATGTATGTTATCTTCATACAGCCGCACTGCAGTCATGTTGGCTGCATTTACAAATAGCGCACAGAGAGAACGCTTGCAATAGAAAAAGCGGATGCTGTAAGAGGTTGCTGTCTGCATCTTGTAATGTTTAGTGCTGAACACAACAGCTCTCTTCTTTTCTTTACTCTTTCTGGAGTAACAAGTAATAAGATATTGTAAGTTTAAAACTTAATAAAAGCTAATGGACTTCTACAAATTCCAGTCACAGTGAAAGAATTATAATTTTAAACAAAAAAAAGTTGAGACACTAAATGTGTTATTGGTTGCAATATGTTGTTTTCTTTCATTAAACTTTTTTGATGTTTAATTTTGCAATTTTTTTTAGTGCTGGACATTTGAAATTATTTTATTTTTGTGGTCGTATTTAACTGTCGACTTCTCACGTTTTGATTTTTTTTTTTTTTTTTTTTTTTCCTATTTCAGCTTGGTCACATTCTGAATCTAGTTAAGATAGGTGGTGGCTACACATAAGTAATTAAAACATTTCGCAATACATTTAATCTGGTTCGTCTACTAAAGTGTTAAACGTCTGGGGTGACTGTAGAAAGCCAGTGGCCTACACAAGAAGATAATGCGTGCGGTGTAAATGGGGAATGGCCCAATTATTATTCTGGAATGTAATTGGGTACAATTAAACTGAAGGAACTTTTTTTTAATACTTCTTTAAACTTTAAGAGGACGTGCCCTTGTGCCAGAATGTTCTTGGAGCCCAATTATAATTTACTCAAGATGAGCCATAAGTGTACAACAATCATATCAAATATATCAGCAGTGTGTATAAATTAAATTTTTATTTCACGAACGCTAATATTTTAGTTTTAGAGGTTAAAAATTGTTAGATTATTCATTGTAGATATATGAAATGTAGGAAATTCAATGCACTTTGGCTGTTAATGTAAAAAAAGTCATGTCTCATATTTCCTTTCAGTCAGATACTTTATTCATTCACACAGAGAAGAGAATATAGAAAAACTGTTTTACAAGAAATTAAAAATCTAAATTTCAGTTCTTAGCCCGCTATGGTAACCATAGCATTCCTTTTAGCAGTCTGAATGCAAACTGAAAAATCCCTTTAAAAGTATGTAATTCTTTCTGTGGGTAGTTCTTATAGTGAATACTTATGCAATGGCAATGGCTTCAATAATCATTTTCAGACCAAATAGTTCTGAGATGATGATGATATATTCAGTGACTAAATAAAAAATGTGGCAAATGTATTTAAAAAATATTACTGGCAATTGTTTTGTGTTATTCGTTCATTCTGCTTTGTCCTATATATATTAGGGTCGCGGGGGGGTTCCCCATGCCCATCCAGGGGAGAATGTTTCGGGCGCTGGGCAGATACACCCAGGACAGGGCGCCAATCTATCGCTGGGCACACACTCACACAGACACGCACACATACACACTCTACATGGGGGAATTGGAGAACTCAATTGACTTGATCCATGTTTTTGGACTGTAGGAGGAAACCGGAGAACCCGGAGGAAACCCACGTGGACACGGAGAACATGAAAATTCCACCCAGATGGGTATTCGAACCCCTAGTGCTGGAAATCCCTAGTGCTGAGAGGAGAACGTGCTAACTACCAAGCCACTGTTTTGTGTTTTATAAAAACGAAATATTTTTCAGCTAATAGGCCTGAGATGCTACATGCATGTTTGCAAGCAACGGAGGAGGTTTCTTACAGTTTTAGAGCAGCATTTATTTTGCAGTCTAGCCTGACCTGAGCATATGTCTACATTTGTTGATGCAAATTAAACAAGAGATCCTGCAACAAATGTTGCTGCCTCTAAGTCTGGGATTAAAACTGAACAGAAGGTAGTTTAATAGCTATGTACATTTTAATACTCACCATCTCCATTGTATTTCATCCCAAAGTTATAAAGGTTGGGGCTCTGTGCGGGTCAGTTATGTCCTTCAACACCAAATTCAACTACTGGTGTTTTTGTGGTGCTGGCTTTGTGCACTGAGGCACATTATAGTGCAGCAAAGATTTCTCATTTTTCTCATGGTTACCCAAAATGCATGACTAGTTGATGAAATTTATAAACCTCTATCAATAAAAAAAAAAGAGAGAGAAAATACACACAGTCAAGCAAAGGAACCTCTGTGTAATGCATTTTGATCAAATCAGGATCAATGGGGAAATGGAATCAGCAACTTGTGTGGCACAAATAGCTTGATGTACATCTTTATATAACACCGAACCAAAATCATTTGTAGTGTTCACAGACCTGAATTTTTTTTTTTTAATTCTATTCTGTAATTGAACATAGTATAAGGTCACAGTCAATAACATACAATTATAATATTAATAACTAGAATGGAGGGCGGCACGGTGGCTTAGTGGTTAGCACGTTCGCCTCTCAGCACTAGGGATTCCCCATTTGAATCCCAATCTGGGTGGAGTTTCCATGTTCTCCCCGTGTCTGCGTGGGTTTCCTCCGGGTTCTTCGGTTTCCTCCCACAGTCCAAAAACATGGATCAAGTCAATTGAATTCTCCAAATTGCCCCATATATATAGTGTGTCTGTGTAAGTGAGTGTGTGCCCAGCGATGGATTGGCGCCCTGTCCTGGGTCTATCTGCCCAGTGCCCAAGATGTTTTCCCCTGGATGGGCATGGGGAACCCCACCGCGACCCTGATAGAGGATAAAGCGGGAGATGATGAATGAACTAGAATGGAAAAAAATCAAGAACAAACTTTAAAAGCAGCGTGTTGTTTGATTTGTGGTGTGTACTCTGATGACTAATAAATTGGTTTTATGCTTCTGTTACATTTTGCTTTGAACAAGTATCTTGTGGTTGTGGGGGGGGGGGGGGTTGAATGTTGTCCATTATGTTAAACGGTCTTTGGGGTGGTTAACTAGTAGGAGAGTTAAAAGAAGTCTAAACAGTAATTTGGTTATAACAAAACAACCTAATATAAAAAAAATACCTTGATACATGTTTTTGGTCACTTCTCCTGTCCTACATTTTGCTGTTTAAGTTCATTTCGTGGTTCGGCTTATTATTACAACTTAGCATAAGTCATTAGTAACAAGTCTGGTCAAAAATCAATGCTGTAAAGGTTTTTGTTATAACAATGTTATATGCATGCTGTATATAACTTAATATGATTGGAGTTCTGTTCAACAAACATTTATTTATTTACCCCCCCCCCCCCCCTGAAATTTAAGACAAAGACGATTGAATGATGATAAAATAAATTCAGTACAAATTCAAATGCAGTTTTTTTTCCCCTCCTAAAAAGATGTAGCGATAATCTCCTCTTGTCAGTTCTGGCTTTTGGTTAAGATTTTACCAACTGCCTTAGCTTTAAACTTATTTTGTGATGCAAAGTGTATTTAAATGTGCTTGCAAATGTTCAGACTGTAGTAATGTATTAGGGTTAGGTACATGGTCATGAATAACCCCCATGTGTGTTTTCCTGAAAGCTTGTAACCGGGCCTTCTATCTGTGTGTGGTAGCAAATAGTGGTGGTCTACAGACAGCACATTGTAATCTTATTGGCTACACCTAGTTTCGTTTCCTCGTTGTTCTTCTGATTTGCTCTTTGACCCACAGAGTGCTGACATGCATCATTGTATTATATAATAGCCAGGCTGTTTATGACTGTGGCTGTGTGTCTTTGTGCCTTTGCATTATATTACTTACTTGACGTTCAGCATTATAAACTAGGCCTAAAGTGTAACTTTGTCCATTTTTTTCTCTCTATAACCAGCAAATATACAGATGTTCATATTACCCAAAAATATAAATGGCATTTATAAGTAGTTTACTAAAAGATAATTTGTTACGTAGTTAATACATTTTTTTTTATATAACTTTTATTTAGAGCTGTATGAAAATTAGACCTGAGCTTTTTACAGCCCTGGAGTCACATCTGGCAATTTGGTTGCCCAGTGTCCAGCCCACGGGAGGATAATGGGAAGTTATAAATCAAATGTAAATGAGTGTGCAGCCTACAACTAATTCTATCTAATTTCTAACATCCATTCATTTATGGCACTGGCATGCCATACACAAACTATATGTACCATGCTTTTATTTTAAATTATTTTTAGCCTATTGGTTTGTCTCCCTGCACTTTCTTATGTTTGCCACTTGAGAAAATAAATCGCTGCGATTGTACATTATGTTTAAATGGTAAGAAAACCTGGTCTTTATAAGGAAGTCGATATAATGATGTAACAACATTTGTGTATATTATTTTGTACTTTCGTGTATTTGCTGATTTTAGTATTTCTTTGGGGGTAATCAAAATAAATGTTTTACAGTTGGCAGGCAGTTTTACTGCCTAGTTTTATTATAAAAGACCCAATGCTCTTTTAAAAACCCTTACTTTTCTGCATCTGAATGAAGCTGCTGTGGTTGATGTCAACTGTGCATTTTTTTTCATACACCTCTGAAGAGTTTTGCCTTTTTGGTAATGCTGGAAATTGCTAGTTTTGGACTGTAGACTGAAACCCACACTAACAGGGAGAGAACAGAGGTCACCTCCCTTGGGAATTCAAAACAGGATGTTGTTAATGTGAGTCCAGGTACATTTTTATATAGTGCATCTCCAGTGCATTAAATTTCTTAGGTGCATTTACCATCTTAATAGCAAAAACCTTTTAATTTGATGAGTTCAGGTTTAGATTATGTGACATACCAGTGTGTGTTAAAAATGATAAATGGCCCTGACTTTTCATTACACTCTGAAAATAAACAACAGCTGTGTTACTACTGCTGCACTCGAGTACTGGTAATTCTGTGTATAGAGGGGTGTTTTTTTTTTTTTTTTTTTTTTTGGTCTTGCGTACCAAGCTGTTTATGATAAACATATGTGTGTCTACAACATTCAACTAGTAGCTCATCAGCATGTGTTTGTGCTTTATCTTCCTCTGAATGAGAATACTCTTGCCTGAGTGTTGAAAAATAGTTTAAGGAAGGAGTGAGTGGGAGGTGGAGACTGGGATCAGGGGAAATGGGGCAGCAGGAGGTTGAGGCTGAGATGGAGCTGAGTGTTTGTATGTCTGCATGTCGTTTGGTTTGAGGATTTACTTTGTATAACTATTCGTGTTCTGCTTTTCTGCTGTGACGATTAGGTTTTACAATAGCATTGAATTCCAAACTTTGCTTCATGCTTAGCTTTTCAAAGTAAACCATTTTAGATTTCACTGTTGGATATTTTTGCGCAGTCCTTACTGTTCGGTCGCTCTCTCAACCGTTCTCATGACCTACATATTTTTCGGGGAGCCCCACCCCTTCTCAGCCAAATCATGCAGGACCTTCATGCTGCAGAAGTCCAGCTCTTACTAAAGCCTTGACTTGATGGTTTCCTTATGCTTCATGTCTTGTGACAGATTCATCCGGGGTGGAGTTTGACACTCATTCCAAAATGGTTATGTCGCAAGGAGGAACATTTGAAAGAATGAAGGAAAAGGTAATGATACTTTTATCATTCGAATAACTATCTAACTCTACTAAATCCAAAATATGCATTTGTTTTGTTATTAGTAAGGTTACAGCACCTCCATATACACAGTACTTCTTATAGATCAGAGAATTCATAACATTAATAAAAGCTGTAAAACTGTAATGGGATCATGGGTAAAAAAAAAAAAAAAAAAAATGTGAATGTGCCAAATAGAATCAGCTACCACTTTCCTCTGGTTTCCTGCCTATGGTGAGATTGAGTTGTTTTAATGTTGACAGTGTGTTGTATTCTCAGTAAATCAATCTGCATAAAAGACATTAGCTAATTTATTAGTGTACAGAAAGACCTTATACTCTGGTGTGTGTTTGGGGAGGGGGGGTTAATTAGTTTAAACAGGTAACTTAAGGCGATGCTAATCTGTAAGTGAATCTCATAACATTGTACTTCTTTCACTGAGTTAACAACAGTTGAAGGTTAATTTTTACCTTTATCTTTGTACCTCACAGGTGAACAAATAAATGTGACTTGTATAGAATTTTAAACTATTAGTCAGCAGCACATGCATCGCTTCTGCTGGGTTTTGAACATGGAATGTGTTTCTGTAACACTAGGAATGTTACTGATTTTGTTGTTGGTTTGGTTTTCAGTGAAATGCTAAGTTTTACAAGGATCGGGTATCGATAACTATATCTAGTGAAGAGATGAATGTACGCACGTCACTAACACAGACATGACTGGAAGATTTAATGCCTTCTAATCAGATGGAATGCTTCATGCTTGGTTCTAACATTTGGTGGTAATGTGGGCCACATGTCGAATTGAGCCAGTCAGAGATTCTTTACTAGTTGTGACATACTTCTTAAAGAAGCCTTCACACATCATGAAAGGGTCACTGACTTGCTCATCTAAACTTGCTGACCTTACTGTCGGCTGTATAGTCGCACACAAGATGCTGTAATGCTAGAACAATGGCGGTAAAGCCAGGTCATGGACACCTTAACTAGCAGTCTTGGGCTACGTCCATAATCACCTACCGACACTAGGTACAATTTTTGAGTATGCACTGTTTAACCAGTAGTAGGTAGTAGTAGGCTTGAGTAAGTGAATATGTAGTAGCTGCACAGCATTGTTTATATTCTGTATTTCCATTTAAGGTACTTGATTTAAAGTAATGTATTGTATATCACACACTGACACGAATGGGCTGGACAAACAGCTCAGCCAATCAGATTTAAGGACCGAAAGTATCCATATAATTACTAGGGTTATTTGTTGTAATTGATGCATTGTTATGCTGAAATGTGATATGAATGTTGTGCTTTAATTATGCTATTGTGAAAGTAAAAAAATAAATAAAATCAGATCAGCTAAATGGATAACACTGATGTGTTTTGGTTACTTGTGACAGCCAACTCAGAAATTCCTGCTAAAGAGAATGTTATTTCCTTCCTTTACAAATTAGGAAAGCGTGTGGTGGTTGGCAGTGATTGAAATCAGGCTTGTTTTAAACATAATCGTTGATGTGGGACTAACATTGAACTAATCTTTTCACAGATTAATTGCCTCGGCTTCATGTGTCTTCCTGAATACTGCTTTGACCTTCTTAACTGGAGTATCTTTGTCTCTTACTCTAGATTACTGCAGTGAGAGCAATAGTCCCCAATAAGAGCAATAATGAGATTGCCCTGGTTCTTCAGCACTTTGAGAACAGTGTGGATAGAGCCGTGCAGGCTTTTGTAGAAGGTAAGTTTTGATATTACAGTGTGGATATCACAAATCAATGTGTACTAAATATATGCATATGACTTTTTGGAAACAACGCTTTCTTGCTCCCTTGTCTATTTTTTTTTCCACTTACCATGTAGTTGGACTTTGTAGTTTTACAATTACTGACTGTAGATCATCTGTTTTCTCGTTTTTGTTAGTCCCCTGTTGGTTCTCTGTTCTCCATTGGTCAGGACCATCACAGAACCGATATAATTTGGGTGGTGGATTGTTTGTCATTTCTGCAGTGACACTGATGCTGTGAGGTGGTTTAGTGCAGCAGTGCTGCTGTTTCCTTTAAACACATCAGTGACACTGCTGGGATAGAAGTAATGCCAAATAGGAACCAAAACAAAATAATATCTGCTCTGTGGTTGTAGTATTGGAGACTTTTTAGAGAACCAAATAAAACACAGTGTGTGTACTGTAGTCCACAATCAGATGGACTACAGTCTGAAATTGTAGAACTACAAAGTCCATCTTAACAGTAACTGGAACTGATACCGTGGAGCAATAAGGAGGTGTGTCTGAATTTTTGATTGGTACTTTAAGTAACTGCACATGCCATGGCTGTATCTGCCCAGCAATCACACTCACTCGCTCGCACACTATATAGGGAAATCCATGTTTTTGGACTGTGAAAGGAAACCGGAGAACCTGGAGGAAATACACATGGACATGTGGAGAACATGTTAACTCCACCCAGATTGGGATTTTAAACCTGGATCCCCAGCACTAAGAGGTGGACGTGCTAACTACAAAGCCACTATCGCTCCTGTTTAAAGTTAAATCAGTAAAACATCGTTCCTTAGGTTAGTGATTTTAGGAGTCTTAGTTTTGAGAAGGGTTGTAAACAATACTCACTGAACACCTGATATCAAATTAGAGTTTGGTTTTATAACCAGTGGTCACTCATTGGTTTAAAGTTAAGGTAGGGACTTTTGAGAACCAAATTGTGGGCCAGTTAAAATGAGTGTTTTACAAAAGGTTTTTAGTTCATTATTTTTGTTATAATAAATGTCACTGACACTCACCTGTTTAATTGATTTAAGTAAACCGGTGCTGTGAGTCACATGTGCTGTGTCTGTACTTTTTAGGCTTGCTATTAAAACCTGAAGTCAGCTTTGTTGCTACCTTTTGTTTCACCCACAGGCAGTGCAGCTGAGATCCTGAAGGAATGGAATGTTACCGGTAAAAAGAAGGTATGTGCATGCTGAATGACTGCCTGCGTCATAGTCCTAATGTCACTCCAGGGCTAAATTTAGTATTTTCTATTGCTGAGAATGGCTTTCTTATAAAAGAGCCAGTGGCATAGACTTCACCCCATTGTGTGCATGAACAAATAAAGTGGTTTGTTGCAGTTAAAACATTCGTACACATTGTAACATAATGCATTTTTTTCAGGAAGAGTTTTAGAACAAGTCTAAGAAAGATACAGAAAAAAGTTGATTTAAACTCATCATACTATATTTAGCACATGTACGTCAATTTGTCTTAATCTGAAGTTATGCATTGTCTGAATGCCATTACAGAACAATGAAAAGCCGTCCAGCTGCAAATTTAAATTCAAAATGCGAGTGTGTGTGTTGATTTACAAATATTCTATACAAATAAAAAAAAATATTTTAATCAAAGACAAAACAAATGCACAGCATTTCACACACACACACACTCATGTGAAGTAATGAGTTGAATATAAAGAAAACAAATCAAACTCCAGAAATGATGCAACCTTCTCACAGCACAAACTTAAGCATTGCTTTTAGACAACACTGCAAAGGAAAACAGTACAAACCATTCCATAAGTACACAAAACATTCATCACACCTTAAAAAAGCAATCATAAATTTCTTACCAAATTTATACTTATCGAATAAGAATTGTATGTATTAAAATGAGTATTTTGGTTCTTAAACAACTTTTAAAGTCAGAGATTTCAGTAATGTACAGAAGAAAATTGAAACAAATATGGATTATAAGCATTTATTTATTAAAGTATGTTATGGATTTTTATATTTTGACAGTAGATTTATTTTTGCCAGGGTTGGGGAGCATTACTAAAATTGCATCAATTAGAAAATAGTGAAATGATCTGTGGTATTGAACCTGGTATGAAAAAAAATAAATCTTTACCAATCTTATTTTTGTGAAAGCATTTCAAAATGTTGCTTAGACTTGTCAGGTAATGACGCAGGTTATAAAAAATGTATTTGTTACATTCTTATAGATTTTTCTGATCATTAAAATTGTTACTATTTAAAGCCATGTTTTGTTTATTTTACTGCTTACATACATGCAGTAACAAACATTCAGTTATGAACAGATTATAAATTTAAACATTAATTTTCTTCTAAAAATTTCCACTGACCTGTACAATTAATTATTATTTTTTTTTTAATAATGATAATGCAGTTTACTGATTCCTAATATTTTATATTTAGCAGTTATTTATTTTTTTATTTTACCAGCCTAAGAAGAAAAAGAAGCCAAAATCTCAGCCTGAGGCTCCTGTAGGTCAAACTCCTTCTGAATCCCCAGAAGTTAATTGTGCAGAGGCTGTAAACGGATTTCATGCCAATGGTTCGGCGGGTGCCGATGGTGAATCTCTGGACTCACTGAGCGAACACCTGGACTCTGCCTCATTAGATGCAGCTGAGCTGGAATCAGAACCTGCAACCTCAGAGCTCTCCATCACAGGTAGGACTTATTCTCTTCTATTGTGTCTTCTGTGCGAATTACTTGTATGTAATGTGACATTTTGTGCTACTGTAGTTTAATTTAAACACCTCAGTGACAAATCCTATTGCTTATGTTGCAAATCATTTAATTCCTCATAGAGCTGTACAAATGTGTCCTTGTTTTGCCCTCCCATAGTCGGGGAGACTGAATCTCGTTTGCCCCCAAACTCGGCCCCCCAGCAAAGCACCAATAATGAATCTCGACAGAATCACCACAGCGTTCGTGGTAACAAGTCCCGACCCAGACCTTCAGCTACCCAGAATGCTACTTTGGCTCCACCACATTTAACCGATGATGGCCAACATGGATCTGGATCGAAAAAGATTGGTGAGCGATTTAAGAAATGGTTGAAGCATTAGAACTCTAAATGTATAAAGCACTATACTACTACTCTTTTAATCATTTAGTATTACATTTAAGTCATTTTATTCAAAGTGACTAACAAATTAGAGAACGACATTACCTTTAACAACGACATGACTTACCATATTTCTGAATAATTCATTTTAGATGATGCTGCATTTTAGGCAATTTGCACTATGAGAATTAAAAAAAAAATCCCTAGCCATAGTACCACTTACTTATTTAGCTGCCTCTTGCTTAAAATAGCCAGTGTGTGGTTGTTTAAAGTTCCTATTCGGTTGCAAAGCCTAACTAAAGAGTTTTGAATGAGGAAGTCAACTGTTTCTGTTCCTTTAATTTACCAATCTGCAGACTCCTTGAGTAATTGCTTTTCCTGCTGATTACACTCTGTGATTGGGAAGTCAGCTCAGGTTAAGGTGTGTGTTTACTAATTTGTTCCAGGCCCGGGTTAGAGGCTGAGAGACCAGGTGTTTGTGTGCTTTTATTATCCTCACACACCTCTGCCAAGAGACTGCATGCTCTCACGAGTATCAGGAAAAGTGCTTCTGTATATACTCCGCTCCCTAAAGCCTTGGAGCACAGCAGGTAGCGCTGAGGGAAGGTCGCCATTTAGAGTAAACCACAGAGTTCGTCAACACAAAAGACCCAATGGAAGGATGCACAAGGGTGCTGTGTGTCACAGCAGGGAATTGTAGGTCTCGTTGCTTTGCTGATTTTGTGTGCACACATCTGTATTCTGCTAATTCTAGTCGGGGTGAACTGATAGTAAACAGGCATGTTTTGAATCTGGGAATTTATATCTGCAGTGTGCTGATCTATTTGTTCTTGGTATAAAACATTTTGTCTGCTATGAGCAAAGCTAATTGTTTTTCCATTACCAGTGATATAGCACACATTAATAGGGCTGTCTTCAACTAAGGATTTTCATAGTCGAATCTGATTCGTCAGATTTTCCCTATAGTCGACTGATAGTCGAATCAGTTAAAATTTCACCACAAGATGGCGCTATAAGCGTGGTTTTTAAAAAAAGATTTTAAAAAAATATTTTACTTGTTTTTCTAGAGCACCGTAAATGGGTTAAAGCGCACACATTTAAAAAAAATATTAACAGAAATTAGGATGAATTTATTTGACAAAAGGCTATATATATAACGAAAACAAGGACATTTCATGTCAAAATTAATGCTTAGCAGCAGCCATGGGCACCCCCATGTGGTCAAAATGGTACATTCGACTATGAGGTTCATAGTCGAATATGGTTCTCCGAATCGAATCAGCGAATATTGCAGCTCACCACTACACATTAATACTTATTTTGAAATATGTATTTCTTCCACATGTCTTTATTCCTCAGCATCCAACATTGATCGCTCAGTGAAGGATCTACAGCGATGTACAGCTTCTCTGACGCGATATAGAGTGGTAGTAAAGGAGGAGATGGATACTTCTATCAAGAGAATGAAACAGACCTTTGCTGAACTGCAGAGCTGGTAATTTTCTCTACTGTTATTAATATCCTATGTCTCAATGGTTTAGTTGTTTTTTTTTTTCATTTGAGCGACAATAACATTTACTTGAAATAAAGTTAATGAAATAAAATAGACATATTTACATGAATTGGGTGGGAGCGGGGCAGGACTGTGGGTTAGTGGTTAATATGTTCGTCAGGGGATCCAGGTGCAATCTTGATCTGGCTGGAGTTTCCATATTCTCCCCATGCCGAAGTGGTTTTCGTTACCATGTTTTTTCGTTACCCTGTTTTTTTATTTATTTTTTTTTGGGTGTAACCGCCCAGCATTAAAGGTCATTTGGATATCCCAAATTGTCCCAAATGTAAATCAGTGAGTTTGTGATTCCATGGTTATTTGATAAATTTAATTAACAGCTCATATCCAGATGGATAGATAAAAAAATTAAGTAATTTTAAATAATCCTCTTTTCTGTGTGTTCTCTTCCAAGTCTGATGGACCGGGAGGTGGCTCTGTTGGCTGAAATGGATAAAGTCAAGGCAGAAGCTAGTAAGCATTTACTTCATAACTCTTTTCTGTTCAATTCTAAAATACTTAATCTAAAGTTAATATCGAGCCAAAAGCGGAAGTGCAAAATCTACACACAATTTTCCTTTATGTTTTGAACAGCATCTGATTTGCACTGTATGGTCGAATGATTGAGAATAATGGAAAATGTAAACAGAATAAGAACGTGTCGGATTTCATTCCAAAATGATAAACATTAATATGAATGTCCCCTGTTTCTTTTAGTATTTATGGTTTATGGAAATTCTACACATTAAGTTTAAAGATTCTGAAACTCTTACCTGATGTTAAGCAAAACAGCCATCGCAGATGTTCGTCTCTGATCTGGAGGAAGTCAAACGGCATTTACATTTACAAAGTTGCCTTAGTCTCTTAGTCTCTCTCTCTCTCTCTCTCTCTCTCTCTCTCTCTCTCTCTCTCTCTCTCTCTCTCTCGCTCTCTCTCTTGCTCTCTCTCTCTCTCTCTCTCTCTCTTTGCTCTCTCTCTCTCTCTCTCTCTCTCTCTTGCTCTCTCTCTCTCTCCTATATAATTGAACTGGAACATGAAACTGCTTTCACTTGAGATAATTTCCCTCTATGACTATAGGGTACCATCTACTTGTTTCTACACTCATTGTTAATTTTATTACTTCAACTTACAATCAGACTGCTTTCAATCCTCTTCACTTTATGCACCACAGAGCAGATATTAATTGGATGTTGGATCATTTTCAGCACATCAGTGACCCTTATGTTGGTTGTGGTAACTGTTTTGTGCAGGTACAATTGGTAAAGGGTGTTGGAAAAGTAATTCAAAGAAAAGTAACTAGTGGAATATCAGACCTGACTGATTATAATCAGGGCAGTATTTTTGGTAAATAAATAAATAATCATTTTTAACTATTGAAGTAGTAAACAGTTTATACGATTCTGGAGTGTGCTGGGTCAGGGGGCAGTGGAACCGTGCTGGAATGCATACCTCACAAGGAGCCTATTCTCCTGGACTTTGCTCCAGGACACCCTATCAGGTGTCACTCCTCCCTCAATGCTCCTTTTGTGTGTGCATGCAGTTAGGAAACAGCAACCTTACAGTAATCCCACTTTTAGCCTCGGCACTCTGCTCTCTTCTTTCTTTTTCCCTTGCTCTTTTTGTCAGTCCTTTCGTATTGGTAGAAGAATCAGAAATCCTTCCTCTATATGGAATTTTATTACCCAGTTACTGAGTGTGTGTGTGTGTGTGTGTGTGTGTGTAATGTGGGATGCTAGGAGTGCTCATCTCCCCCTCTGCTCTTCCAATATACATGTGTTCGGAGAATTTTTTATGACCTTTTTATTCAGACTTGAAAGCAGTATGACTAAGAACCATTGACTGAGAAGAGATGTGAACGGACAACATGCGCAACATACCGCATTAGACATGCACTTAACACATTCACACCTGATGAAGGGAGAACCTCCAACAATATGTGACGTAATAATTTTGACAAATACAAAAATAACTCCTGTGCATATAATAACAAAATATAAAACAAAAAGTTTGCAATACCAGCCTCAGTGGTGGACATTTTAAACAGAACAAAACTGACATCTCGCATTTAATATTACCTGCTATTAAACGAAGAACATGATGACCTCTCAATAAATTAACATGATACAAAGGACTCAAAATACAAATACTATTTAATAATTTATTATGATTATATTTATTCATTTATGTGAATACTTAAAAGAAATTTATTTTCTTTTTTTATTTTTTATTTTCTTTTTTTTATTTCCAATTGTGTTTAGTTTCAGTTTGACTACAGAAGCTCAACCAGGTATTTGTTTCTCCAGGTTAAGAAGCATACACCCATTTTTACTGGTCTGTGTACTTTTAGTATTTAGTAATGCATTCAAGGATAACAATAAGGTCATTAAGTCCAGAGTGAAAGACACAGTGCAGGCAAAGGTGATTCTTCTGAATAATGGGAAAGCCATTGCATTTTTAGCAGTGTGCTTGAGGACCGGCAGAGCTTCTGATCATTGTCTTTTGTGTAATGGTGATCTGTTTGTGCGGTAGTGGCTATACTGGACAAGCGTCAAAAGAGAGCGGAGGAGTTGAGGAGACTCACTGATAAGTCGGCCTCTATGTCTGAAGAGCAGCTAACAGAACTGCGTGCAGATATTAAGGTTCGGATCCACACCAGACTTCTATTTACTTATATACATTTAGTTAACTAAAACAACAACGGACAATAAAAAAATTTAAACAAAGTAGAAAATGTTTCTAAATCATCTTTGTTGGTGTACCTTGTTACACACAGATCTGATAATATTTACCATCACATGTATATTATTTTGGACATGTGTATTTAGTTCCCTTTACTCCGAACAATGCAGAGCACTTACTATTTGGGTGGTGGATGAATCTGAGCAATGCATTTACTTTAATTTACAAGCCATAGGCTTGTGGTTAAGGAGTGAGCCTTGCGACCTGAAGGTTCCTGGTTTGATTCCTGGTCCCACTGAGTACTATAGCTGAAATGTGGGAATTTTATTATTATTTTGCTCAGAAATTTAGACAATATAAAAATATGGATTATAAAAAAACCATAACATAACTTAACATTAGAGACTCAAGCCTTATTTTTGCCAATTAAAAAATAATTTAAGTTTTATATAAGCTTGAGCTTGTAAAGTCATTCTTGCATGTGCTCACTAACATTTGATTTTGCTTCTAAGGAGTCACACAACTAAATGAGTATAACACTAGGTTCTAACTGTAACAGTTTACTTGTTCTTATTTCTCACACAGCATTTTGTGAGCGAGAGGAAGTATGATGAGGATCTGGGAAAAGCTGTTAAATTTACATACGAATTAGATCCTCTTAAAGCCAGCATCATGGCCTTCGGATCAGGTATAGTGTGGACAAGCAAGATATTTGAGGGCATTTACTTTGGATTGTCACATTTTTAATATCTGATCTTTTTTTGCCCCCCTGTTATCTTCCTGTAGTTTATCATCCTCAGACCAGCTACTCAAATCGGTCTCGCTGCAGTTCCACTTCTTCTTCATTAACTGGTTCTGCAACTGTAGAAGGGCCACCTCCTGCTCAGGCTCAGCCTCAGGCATCTGGTTATACACGAGGCCCTAACGTCCCTCACAAACAGGTAACCGATCAAAACCCCTGCCACAATATCCACCTGCCCATGTGATTCTCAACACCTTACCCTAAATTGATGTCAGAATTATGGAAATGATTGTGTTCATTTTATTATCTGGTAGGTTGTTGGATCCTGATTGACATTTATTTATCCAACAGTCTATTTTTAAGCAATCAGAAGTAATTTGGCTTTTTTACATTACAGCTGGTTGCTTTCATTATGTACTTCTCACAGAAGTCATTCTCAACCAGTGGGCCTCAGAGCACCATCTAGTGGGTTGCAGAGGGACTGCTGCTTCCAGATTGTTAGATTATATTAAAAGTTATCTGGTCATTTACAAAGCTAGTTTATTTTATAATATTTTCTGCTTATCCCTTTACTGGGGTTCCCCATGCCCATCCAGGGGAGAATGTTTTGGGCACTGGGCAGATGCACACACAGGCAGTTTACCCTGAATACATGTTTATGGACTGTGGGAGAAAACTGGTGAACCCGGGCAAAAATCACGCATGCGGGCTGGAGAGAACACATACAACTCCACCCATATCAGAATTCGAACCTGGACCCTATCATTATGCTACCATGTCACCTTATTTTATAATTCTATAGGTGACAGCAACCCTGGCACACCTCAACTACTCAACTGTGTAAAAAAATGAAACTGACATAACCGTGCCTTTCTGCTTCAACACCTTTGCAGGTTTTCCAGGGTAACAGGCGTATATTCCAGGGCTATTCAGGCCAGCGCTACAATGGAGGCACCCACTACGACCGCAACCCCAACCGAACCACCTACCGTAACTCTGGTGACCAGCGCCAGGCGGGGGAACGTACCCAAGGCGACAGCCACAGCTCCCAGTTCTCCAGTAATACGAAAACCTACCGACCAGATCGTCCTGCCCAAAACGGGCTGCCGCAGAGGCAACCACGGACACCCCCCAAATGCCCCTGACGTGCCCTGTTCCGTTCTCCAGCCTGACAAAGTCCTGCCCGCCCGTCCCTCTTCCAACCCTTTCTCAAGATCATTCCCCTACCTCTCAAAGCACCATTATCCCACCTGAATGTTCGACCGCTCCACACAGATGAAGAATAGAACTGAAGTTTACATCTTTTTTTTTTTTTTCGTCAGTTGTAGTGCCACCTCTTTCTCATTCTCATTCGTTTTTCCACCTGTAACCTTGTTTCCGTTTTCAACCAAGTTTCCCACTTTTTCTGTTCGCTCTTTGGACATTTCTTTGGTCATTTTCACATTAAGCCACTTTGCACCAGTTGCTCCAGAGGTTTTGCTGTTATTTACTTGTTTCTTTAAACTAGTTAAATCTAGGTTTAATTCATAAAGTGATTGGTACATTTTGCATCTTGACATGCATATCTTTTATTTCTTAATCCTGTTTTATTTTGTTCCTATTTTATGTAGTGAGCTATTCATGTTTTCCCCTTTGATTTTATTTAGGTTTTTTTTATTTAATATCTCGTTTTTCTTTTTAGAAACACTGGCATTATAGCCTTTATGTTCTTATTTTGTGTTGAAATCAAGAATCCTAATGTGTAAGTAAGTATCAGGCGATTAGATGACACTGTTTTTGAAGTTATTTGTAAACTGCAGTGTTGAACAGTAAATTCAGAAATAATTATTGTTCTGTTGGCTTTTTTTCACAGAGCCGATGGTAGAACTAGTAACATGCCTGCTAGACTGATGGTTTTTGAAGAAGTGCTGCTAAACATCCAGTGTGTTTAGAGTCAACCAGTGTCATAATGCCTTATGGTCATGTTGATCACTTTACATTTGCGTTCTGGCTTGATTTTTGGCTTTGTCTGTCATGAGGCTGACATTTGATTAGCTCCGCCTGAGAAAGTTGTGCTGACAGCATTTTTCACAAGGGTGGTCACAGGGGTTTGATCACTTTGTGCCCTTATCTATCTTCCACAGTATGCATGCAGCTCATTTAATAACTTGCCTTTGATCACAGTACAACCTCACTTCGGTCCGTTTAAAAATATATATCTTTTTTTTTTTTTTTTTTAAATAAAGCAACTGTGTATGCTTGTTACATGCACAACCTCTGCACAAGTATCACTCTAGTTTCTTCACAAACATGTATTAATCAGTCTTGCTTCTCAACTTCCTGTACAAAGAAAGGATCATTTATGTTTTCAGATGAAGTTCATGAAGTGCATGTTTTGTTGCTGATCTTGCTGAAGGTGCTAAAGTAAAATGTAGGATCTTTTTCCTGGTCTCCTTGATGATCATGACTGAATAGAAACGGTGATGATATACCTCAGCCGCCAAGATCACTTGGCCTTGTAGAGAGCTTTTGTAGATTTGGCCTGATGTGCAAAAATAACCCAAACTAAAAAGAGACCATACTGCTAGCCCACACTTAAGTGTGCTTTTTAAATACACAAGCTGCTTAGCCTCCGTTTTCAGGTAGCAAACCCTATTTTACTGCCTTAGTAATTACAGGCACAGCTTTATTTTTTTATTTTAAAGGCTTATTTTTTCTCTTTCACTGAATGAATGGGTAAAGAAATCGTTTTTTTTTTTTTTTTTTTTTGTTTGTTTTTTTTTTTTAAACCACTTGCTTTCTTGTAATTTACAGTAAAAAAATTTTACAAAAACCTTTTAACACTAATCAAAGGAAATATCAAAGCTTGTTATTTCTTTCAAAAAAAAAAAAGTTATTCTGGTTTCATGAAGCTTAAAAAAATCCACATAGTCCCTCGGAAAAGTGTCAAATAAAAGAATAAAAAAAATAGAATCTTTCTAAAATATTCGACTTTCTGATGGTAACAGCTTTGGATCATGAAATTTCTGTTTTTTTTTTTTTTTTTTTAACTCCTCCCCTCTTCTCTCCCCTCCCTCCAACACATTTAATGTCTGTTCTTTTTGGGCTTTCATGTTTGGTCTCTATATCTGCATGCTAAGAGCCAGAATCCATATATATATAATTTTTTTTTTTTTTTTTTTAAGTCTACATTGTTTTTTCACTTCACTGGTTGTGAATAGTGGCAGTCACGTTATCTCAATCTTAAAATCCTTAGCAGACGTTATCTCCTTTCTTAGTCATGTCTGAGGCTGAAATTTCATTCCTTCACTGAGAAGGAAGTCATTTTACTCGCCGTTAATTTCAATATCATGCTTAAAATCTTTCACCAAAGAGTTGTTTTTGTTTTGTCTACTACTATTTCTGATTTGTTCTTATGTCTTTAGGAGTTACTGTAAATGATGTCTCTTACTGTTTAAAGCTGTTTGCCTGTTCCTCCCAAACTTTGATCATCCTGTTTGTACAGATGTACCTGTTTTTGTTTGAGATCCTGCAGAGACATGCATGTACGTAGATATATCATTAGAACTATGGTTTATCCACATCTGTTAACGGAACCTAGTATAGTTTTATTCTTCCCAATGTACATTTGTCTGGTTATCGACCGACTGTAAACTCAAGTGCCTTCTGTAGTTCCTGGCCTACATTGTCATTTTCATTCCACTATTTCCAGATATGGACCAAAGACATCTAGCTTCAAAACTCAACCGCCATTAAACAGGACTCCTCAAGTCTCTGACTAATAATACAAATCAGCATTTGGACAAACCCCTTTTGTTTCTCACTGGTTGGCACTCTTCTTATTTACTATAAATAAATAAAAAATAAAGAACTGATAGCAATGCAGACTGTTATGTGCGCATGTGAATGTTGTTGCCGGTGTGTCTGATCTGAAAAGTATTAGCGGTGATCAGGGTGTTGTCCTTTCGTTTGCACTTTCGCTTTTAATCCAAAACTTACAAATGACAGGAACACAAGTAAGTAGTTAAAGAAAAACCGCTACACTGTAGAATTATCAAACCTAATCATTAATCGATTCAGACTTCTTAAAATTTTTTATATTAAGTATTTGTGGAAGAGCTGTGTTTTGAGTTGTTTCTTGACAATGCTAAATGACTCAGCCTTACGGACAGAGTTGGGAAGATCGCTTATAATATTAAATTGTGGTTCTTATTTACAAATATTTCATTTATTAATAAATTAAGTCCATCTCAGGAAATACAAATATCACTCGGCCTTCTCCAGAACAGTTATACGGTGTCCATCCCATTTGTGCTCCTGTTGGATGATGGTGTCCAGAAATTTACAGAACTCGGCTCTGCTGACTGTGTAGTCAGTGGGGCAGTGGAGATCAATGTTTTTATAAATATAGTATGAGCTTAAACGCCCAATTTTGAATCGTGAAGTCTGCATATATGTCTCCTATGAACTCTTGTTTCTCTCCAAAATTCTGAGACAAGCTGGTTAAGTAAATTGTTAATCCTAAATTATCTCTACATCTTTTGCTTAAAACCTGCCAGCAAACAGCCTGTTAAACAGATGTTTAAACTGTTATTTCAAACTAATTAAATGCCTCATAGTGCAAAAGTTTTATTTTGATGAAAGACTCTCTCTCTATAAGGCAGAAAAGCCTGTGTAATGAGGGAACAACAGATAAATACTGCTTAATTTTTAACACTTGCACCTGTTGCTTCAGATCATCACAACGCTCCTGTGTGTTACTGACTTCTCTTTAGCTGGCGGTGCATTGTGTAATAAGTGATTATCATCTGCGTTTTAACGGCTGTGCCATGGCTTTAGACAAAACGAAAAACGAATGCCTGACCATAAAAACATAGACATCCATTTTTAGAAATGCAGATTCGAATGTGCGTTATGATAATGGTTCATTTTGCCAAAGTCTGTGTGTAAACATCAGGAATAAAAGTAAATTTTCTATAGCACATGCACTAAAAAAAACAATGTTTAATATTATGTTTCATTCATTATCTCCCGCTTTATCCTCTATTAGGGTCGCGGTGGGGTTCCCCATGCCCATCCAGGGGAGAACGTCTCGGGCGCTGGGCAGATACACCCAGGACAGGGCGCCAATCCATCGCTGGGTGCACACTCAAACACACTATATGGGGCAATTTAGAGAACTCAATTAACTTGATCCATGTTTTTGGACTGTGGGAGGAAACCGGAGGAAACCCACGCGGACACGGGGAGAACATGGAAACTCCACCCAGATGGGGATTCGAACCGGGAATCCCTAGCGCTGAGAGGCGAACGTGCTAACCACTAAGCCACCGTGCCGCATGTTTAATATTATGTTTATAGTTATTTACATGTTACTAATATTTTTTTTTTAAGTTTCTTTTTTTATTAAGATCTTTTTGAGTCTAGATTGTTCACATTCAAATGAGCAACAAGTCTGTTTTCCTAAATGGCATGCATATAAGCACAGCTTGTTTTTGTGCCTAACCCTGTTTGGTCATTTAGTTCTGAATGATGGCAAACATTCATTCATTATAATTACAAATAAAATTATTATTATTTAGCGCCTTTCCTAAAAACTCAAGGCGCTTAACAGCAAAAACATACATACAAACACAAGAAAAATACAAATAAACAGCAAGTAAAAATAACAATAGCATGGAGTAGAATGTAAGAAAAGTAAAAAAAAAAAAGAACAAGTTTCCCACTTTTTCTGTTCGCTCTTTAGACATTTCTTTGGTCATTTTCACAAAAGAACAAAAAAAGAGATTGTAAATGCCTACAAAAAGATTAAAAAAAAACTACTACTTGTCCAGAATAGAGCTAAATATCCTGTCCTGGGTGTATCTGCCCAGCGCCCGAGACGTTCTCCCCTGGATGGGCATGGGCAGACCCCCCCCCCCCCCCCCCCCCCCCCCCCCCGGACCATGATGGGTGGATGATTACTAGCATCTATGTGAAGCTTTTACAGAATTTTATTTATTGCTTAATCATCTGATCTTTTCAAATATGTTAACTTAAAGTTATCTGTTATTATTTTTTTATTAAAATGTAAGTTATACTGTAGGAATAAACATTCATTCATTCATTCATTATCTCCCACTTTATCCTATATTAGGGTCGTGAGGGGGGTTCCCCATGCCCATCCAGGGGAGAACGTTTCGGGCGCTGGGCAGATACACCCAGGACAGGGCGCCAATCTATCGCTGGGCACGCACTCCCTCACACAGTCATGATCCTGTATATAAAGTCAACTATTCATAAAGATATTTAACAAAATGCCATGTCATATCTGGAGTTCTATTTTCATTAATGCATGTTTTTTCATTAACAGCTAATCACTTCGATGCTGTAACGATGCTTGTTTATTGTTTGTGTGGACGGAACGATAGTGCTGCAGAAACAGTCAGTTCCCCAATAAACGGGTTTAGCCTTTTAGATGAACGTTCTGCCATTGTGTGTAGTGTTTTGTTTATGCTTGTCATAATATAATTAAATATAATTTTCTTTTTTTTAATAACCTGAGAGGTTTCAACATAGGTTGTAGTCCCAGTTTTTTTTATGTTCCTCTGTAAATAATTGCTATTGTCTTAGAACTGGAACTTGCTGGCACATCCCTATCTGTGAAACTCCCTACTTAATAGAGATAATTTGACTCCGAGCTGTATCTTTTCTGCTCTCTGACTAAAGAGAATTAAAGAGTAAATGTATTAATATTTATTAACTGGGATTTTTATTAGTGGAGGACAAACCACTTTTAACTACCTTCATTCTGGTAAAAGAAAAAATGAAGGTGTCCTCTGGCTCAGTCACTCTTCAGAGGTTTGAATGCATCCTATTCCAAGATCCTTCATATAAATATGCAAAGCAGCAGTGCGGCAGCGTTATGATTTTGGGTGAGCACGGTGCAAAGAACATAACCTTTAATTCTGTGTTAATCATTCCTTTTGTGGGTGTTTCATCTTTAGTTTGTGGTAATGTACAGAAGCAATATAGTTTGATGGTGGAGTATTGAGGTTCAACAGTAACTAAAACAAAACCAAATACAAATTTGAATAAGTAACTATTTTTTAAAAATGTAACAAAAATCAAGAATCTTTATTTTTTTAAGTATAAAGAGTTTTACACATGGTTTCAGTATCAAAAGCCACAGTGGCTTAGTTGTTATCACATCTGCCTCTTAGCACTGGGGATCTAGGATCAAATCCCGATCTGCTCCGGGTTATTTTCTTTTTTTCCCCACAGTCCAAAAACATAAATTCAGGGTGAATTGGCTGCTTTGAATTTCCCTTATGTAGTGCTTGTGCGTGTCTGTCTGAGTGTGTGCCCAGCGATGGATTGATGCCCTATATGGGGTGTTTCTGCCCAGGGCCCAAAACGTTCTGTTGTATGGAATATGGTCACTATATGCAAATGAATCATTATGTAATAAATTTTAATAATTAATAATTTCTTTCAAAAAATGAAAACTTAAATAATTAAGTATAAATATTTAAAGTGTTTAAGTTTGGATGGGTGTGATTGGAGGGTGCAGCATGAACTGATCATGCTCAAAATTTGCAAACAGCATTTTTTTGTCCAGAGTAGAGCTAAATATCCTGTCCTGGGTGTATCTGCCCGGCGCCCGAGACGTTCTCCCCTGGATGGGCATGGGCAATCTCCCCCCCCCCCCCCGAAGATGTTGGGTGGATGTTTATTAAAATGTAAGTTATACTGTAGGAATAAATATTCATTCATTCATTCATTATCTCCCGCTTTATCCTCTATTAGGGTCACAGTGGGGTTCCCCATGCCCATCCAGGGGAGAACGTTTCGGGCGCTGGGCAGATAGACCCAGGACAGGGCACCAATCCATTGCTGGGCACACACTCACTCACACAGACACACTCTATATGGGGCAATTTGGAGAATTCAATTGACTTGATCCATGTTTTTGGACTGTGGGAGGAAACCGGAGAACCCAGAGGAAACCCACGCGGACACGGGGAGATCATGGAAACTCCACCCAGATGGGGATTCGAACCGGGAATCCCTAGCGCTGAGAGGCAAACGTGCTAACCACTAAGCCAGCGTGCCACCAGGAATAAATATAATTATGATAAGTGCAAATGTTAAATGTTTATTTGTGGCATTTTCACATCATCTACTAACATGATTTTGGATTGTGAGTGGAAAACTAATTAGATACAAGGGGAGCATACACACTAAAAATAACGAACTTCCTTTTTTCTCCTCTTGTGTCATAGTTCACTGTAATGCTTATGGGATGACCTTGGTTGGATGAGGAACTGAAAGGCCACCGGAAATCCTGGAGTGCCATTCAGCCCAGTACTGGACAAATAGACCTGCACTGGCATGTGAATCGCAGTGGCTTTATTAAAAAGGGTTTTCCACTCAGTAGAAGAAGGTGCTGGATGATGAGCATTATGAGTAATTCACGATGCAGCAAAAGCATAATACTTCTTACAAGTAAGTGATCTTTATACCCATTTTTAAGACATGAAATACAAAACATAGCATTTTTAGTAAAGTAAACTGCAGTAATTCAATTTATTTTAATGCTCTATCAGGTTCTTGCAAACTTTCTGACCAATGCAGGAAGACACAGGACAGGGCAGGCTGGATCATAAATGTTCACCGTTGCGACCCCTAATAGGAACTGAAAAGACTGAAAGAAGTCATAAATGTATTATTGAACGTCTTGTTTCATGTGTAGAGTATTGAACTGCACAACCAAAATGGTAGTGAGCAACACAAGAAGTTAAAACAAACGGCTATTTGATTGATTCAAAGATTTCTTGGATATTTTATCTCGTAGCTTTTAATACTGGTAAATAATTTGTACAGCATTTCCTGTAAGTGTATCTTAGTGTGTGTGTGTGTGTGTGTGTGTGCGCGCGCATACTTGCACTATTGCAATCTGCACAAGCACAGTGTGTAACTATAGTGATCAAGTTATGTATTTTGCCCTTTGTACTTACAAACACATCTAACCCATCCATTCAGTGAAACACACACATATACACACTAGTGAAATGAGCAAACTTGTCCGGAGCAGTAGTGCCCCTCCGCCCATGACACTAGTCCCTAGTATAGGATTAAGCAAAACATAGTGCAATGAGTATGGTTTGAAATTCAAAGAATAAAATTGGTTAAAATGGTTATTAGGAAGTAAAAGGATTCCACATGGATAAGAAACCAGAAAATATAGTTCTTCAACTGAGTTCATGATAATAATGCAGACAGTGTTCCCAAAACGGACATTTATCTTCTGGTTAGCACACACAGGATTTGTGGTCATCCCTCTGTCACTATACAGCATATTTCCTTGCACTTCATCTTCCTCTGTGAACAAAACCAGTCGGTGCATTTCTGTGGGTGGTTGTGCATGGCTGTGCTTGTTCACATCCTGACCACTGTAGGTGATGAAGGTGTAAGAGGCACCATAGATCCAGTCTCATAGTCAAAGTCAATCATGGTGTGGTAGACTGTGCTCAGACTGCTCATAGACGACCCCGTGCTCATCTGTCGCTCACGCAGATTTGCTAGATAGCTCTGCCACAAAGGAGACAAATGTTAAATTAAGACATGATGTTTGAATATAAATTCATAATGTTCAGCAATTTAGCCATAAAAACAATCATTTAATTAAATAAATAAAATAAAATAAACATTTGTATACTTAATAAGAGTAGAACAGTCACAAAGCTCAATTTTAATTTTTTATTATAAATAGAATTAAAAAGAGATACTTTTTTTTAGCTTTATTGTACCAAATATAACACTTTAAACTCTCACACATTATTTTAGTTTATCAACACAAACTATAATAGCATGTCTGCCTCTCAGTGTTGAGGATCCAGGTTTAAATATGAATATGGGTGGAGCTTCCATGTTCTTCCCATGTCCGTGTGGGTTTTCACCAGGTTCTCCGGTTTTCCCCTCACAGTACAAAAACATGGATTCAAGGTGAATTGGCTACTCTAAATTATCCTTATATAGTGTGTGTGTCCGTGCAAGTGAGTGTATGGTTAATATTCATTCATTCATTCATTATCTTCCGCTTTGTCCTATATTAGGGTCGCGGGGGGGTTCCCCATGCCCAATGGTTAATATTAAAGTTCCAAAATATTTAACATAAAAAATCTGTTGTTATCTGTTCAAACATTCTCTTGATTTAAGATTGATTTTGGTCTGCTTTAGATAAACATAAACATAAAGAACATAAAACATTCCTAGATGCCAGTGGTTTAGGTGGTTAAGTCATTAATATCTCTGTGGCACTCGGGACAAACCTTATCTTATCAATGACCTGTTCAAACAAAGGTTTATAATGGGGTGAGGGTGGTGTACTTCTTTATGCCTGTATTTTAGAATGTGCAAAAAATAATAATAATAAAGCCAAATGATTAAAATATGTAATATGTAAAAGTTATTTATAGTGTTAACATGAACTCCTGTGATTTCATTAGAATACAGCATACATCAAATGACCTATTGTACACAAGTTGGTGTTTGTCCTTATTAATACAGTCATACCTCTTTATCTTATCACTTTAGGAACACAACCCTAATCAAATAATTACAGGCCAATCCTAACCACTCTATTTTATCTAGCCCTGATAAACAAGACAAACTGGCAGCCTGGGAGGTGTAAACTATGTGAACATGTACATGCATGAGCTGAAATAAATGCACATCTACTCTGAATACAAATCAGTTTTATATTTATATTTTCTTCATCTATTGATTGCTGTAAACACAGCAGATGAACACAAAAAAATATCAAAAATCTGTATGTTGAATTTAATTAAAATATTTTAAATGTAGTTTAACTACTATAGCAATGCGATTTTTTAATTTTTTTATTTATGTAGTTATTGTATATTTTAATTGCAGTAACAGAGAAGGGAACTATTCGTAATAAGAATTCAAATGCATTTATATAGTGCTGTGTATGCTACAGAGCTCTTACAAAACAGAGCAATCTTTTTATTTATTTATTTTTTTTATTAAAGAAAATTAAAAGCTCTTAATTGCCCCATGTATTGTGTGTGTGTGTGTGTGTGTGTGTGTGTGTGTGAGTGAGTGAGTGAGTGTGCCCAGTTATTAATTGGCGCCCTGTCCCGGGTGTATCTATCCAGTGACTGAAACGTTCTCCCCTGGATGGGCATGGAGAACCTGCTACCCTAGTAGAGGTTGAAGTGGAAGATCCATTCATTCATCCATTATCTTCCGCTTTATCCTCTATTAGGGTCACAGGGGCTTCCCCATCCCCATCCAGGGGAGAACATTTTGGGCGCTGGGCAGACACACCCAGGACAGGGCACACGTTCTATTGCTGGGCACACACTCACTCACACAGACACACTATATATGGGGCAATTTGGAGAACTCAATTGACTTGATCCATGTTTTTGGACTGTGGGAGGAAACCAGAGAACCCGGAGGAAACCCACGCGGACACTGGGAGAACATGGAAACTCCACCCAGATGGGGATTCGAACCGGGAATCCCTAGCACTGAGAGGCGAATGTGCTAACCACTAAGCCACCGTGCCGCCCTGAAGTGGAAGATTCATTCATTCATTATCTTCTATCACAGAGGGGTTCCCCATGCTCATCCAGGGGAGAACGTCTCGGGCGCTGGGCAGATACACCCAGGACAGGGCGCCAATCTATCACTGGGCACACACTCACTCACACAAACACACTCTATATGGGGCAATTTGGAGAATTCAATTGACTTGATCCATGTTTTTGGACTGTGGGAGGAAACTGGAGAACCCGGAGGAAACCCACGCGGACACGGGGAGAGCATGGAAACTCCACCCAGATGGGGATTCGAACCGGGAATCCCTAGCGCTGAGAGTCGAACGTGCTAACCACTAAGCCACCGTGCCGCCCTGAAGTGGAAGATAATGAATGAAAATACTTGTGCAATATTTAATTTTAGCCAGCAGATGGCAGTGGTGGCATATATCCCCATACTTTGTATTATTAAACTACTGGATATTGTATCAACCATCTGTTCCATTGTCCTATTTTTTAGAGATCAAAATACCGTCATCCTTAATATGCACTGCATGCTCTGCATGACTAATGAATATTTAAATCAGAGTCGGAAGTCATTTACCGGAGCGAGCACGTCTCCTGCATAGCGTTTGAGAGGAGGAGGTCTGCGACGATATTTCCCTTCAAGTTGTCTGCGTGCTTCTGTCTGTCTGATCCTCATCAGCTGAACTTGCTTCTGTTTCCCACTTATTATCACTGTCACACAGAGAAGAAATTCAAAATGGACTTTCTGTTTCAATAATGGACAACAAAATTAACACAATTAACAACCGACAGAAGTCTTTTTTTTTGCATTTTGCAAAACTTTAAATAAAATTCAGAAATCAGAACCCAATATAGAGTTCTTTCATTGAAACCTGTATAATAGTGCAGTTTAAACAAATATAATATATATATATATATATATACAATTGTATATATATATATACAATTTTATTAATTTATTTTTTTTGATGGGGTGGGATGGTGTCTTAGTGGTTAGCATGTTCGCCTCTCAGCGCTGGGGATCCAGGTTTGAATCGGATCTGGGGGGAGTTTCCTTGTTCTCCCCATGTCTTCGTGGGTTTCCTCCGGGTTCTACGGTTTTCTCCCACAGTCCAAAAAGCATGGATTCAAGGTAAATTGGTGTGTGTGTGTGTGTGTGTGTGTGTGTGTGTATATGTGTGATAGGTGTGTGCCCAGTGATAGATTGGCACCCTGTCCAGCACCCAAAATGTTCTTGGTTAGCATGTTCGCCTTTCAGCACTGGGGATCCAGGTTTAAATCGGATCTGGGGGGAGTTTCCTTGTTCTCATGTCTTCGTGGGTTTCCTCTGGGTTCTACGGTTTTCTCCCACAGTTTAAAAAGCATGGATTCAAGGTAAATTGGTGTGTGTGTGTGTGTGTGTATGTGTGATAGGTGTGTGCCCAGTGATAGATTGGCACCCTGTCCAGCACCCAAAATGTTCTTCCCTGGATGGGCATGGGGAACACCCCGAGACCCTAGTAGAGGATTAAGCAGCAGATAAATAAATAAACTAATTGAATAGGGGTAAATTCGTAGGGGTTTATTTTTATTTTCATAGGTAAATTCATATTGCTTGAAATCTGGTAACAATATAAATGAATGTCTGCATTGCATGCACTTCTGTCTCATAGACATAGACATTGTAAAATATCTATGTATAAAAAAGTGATGTCCCTCATCTATGTGTTTTAATTTTTTTTTATCTTACCTTCAGTATGTGAGAGTCCCCTGGCTGTGAATTTGCGCTGCACCAGGATCCCCAGCACTGCTACCACAGGCCAGATGCCCACAATCATCCAACTGTACCAGCATAATGCGTCCTGTCGGTGGTGTTGCAGCCCGATGTATGCACGCCACACCAGCATTGGTGTTTCCGCGCAGTAATCCACACATGCTGTCACAATTGCCGCACCCAATGTCGACGTTGCCACAATGGTCATACCCTTCTGCCAGCAGAGGGTAAGTATGGCAAAAAACATACTAGTGCCTAATATCATCCCTACAGGCACCCAAACAGGATTGAAGATGGAGTAGTACTGTCCTGCTACCAGCACAATGCTGACGGAAAGAAGTAAGCCCAGGTGAAGACCAGTAAGAAAGAGACCCACACAGCGAACAAGAGTGCTCACCAGTCCTCCCAGTAGGCCAAGTCCCAATGAGATGCCTGCCCGTGTCTCAGCATCCAAAGGTGAGCTCATCAGCTCCTCTCGCAGACAAAGCAGATAGCCAATGCCCATTCCAAATACTAGTCCAGACAGGAACATCACAACCTTAAAGCATCGATACCCTGGAAATAGCAGCAAATCAGAGACAATAAATAAGTATTATTAGTATTATGTTATGTTATAAGTGTGTCACAGTATAAAAACACATACACAGACTGATATAAACCAGTGTATTCAGCCTTCATTGAATAAATCTACGTGTCTATTTTATAGTTGTTTAAGTTGATTGACACTTGTTTAATGCTACTGACTCGTAAAACAGATTATGAAGGCCTTGGGTAAATGTTTTAACTCTGGCAAACAATGATGCTGAAATGTGATTGGTTAATTACTTTAAGAAAATAAGAAAATACATGTCTGGAAGCAGCGTAACTGGGGAAATGCTATGAAAGGACAAAACATTTAGAGCAGACAAAACATTTAGAATAATTTAATTAGCATTCATAATTGTAATATAATTAAATTATACAGTATATGAGACAAAGTTATGCAAAGCCATATTTGGACTTATGAATTTTTATTCTTCAATTCGCCTTAAACATCTTTTTCATAGTATACTTTACACTTGGGCTGCCTATCTCATTTACTTTATAAATCCTAATACTACTTCTACTACTACTACTAATAATAATAGTTATTGTATTAATACGTTAATTTTTTTAGTCCTTAAACATTTACAATGTTTTTAACAAAGTATGCTACTTCCATCAAGAATGATCCAGGTACTGTATGAAAGTCCAGAAAACAGGAAGAATGGGTTATAAAAAGATGAGACCTACAATAGACGGTAGTCAGCATGGGTCATGTAAGGAAACTCTATATAGTGTCCAATAGGGTTAACAATACATGCTATACATGCTTTTTTCTACCACCCACCAGAGGACATCCTTGGTGAGATTATTACATATAATACTTTATTATACTATAATGATATTATACTTTAATTAGCAGCAAGTTAAAATGTTCTCTTTTATTCTCTCCTAGTATCTTTTATTGTAAAATATACGTTTTGCAATAATTATTGATGACAGAGGTTTAGTGTTATTTAATACAAAGAAACACTTATAGGGTTTTACAATTAGCATTGAATCTTTGTCAAACACATCCTAAGTTTAAAACAGAAAGCAGAAGCGATCTTATCAGTGTAATTTCCTTAGAAACACAGTGGTGTCTGAGGAACTGTACTATGTTCCTAAATAAATATGACCAGTGTTTTTTATTGATAAACTAATTCTTAATTTAAATGAAATTTTAAAAGAAATTTGAAAGTAAATCCCAAACACATAATTAAAATTTGCTTTTGGCTGAATGGCCGAATCAAAGATGTGATCTTTATCCAAATAAAGTTGATCTTGTGCCAATAAATATGTGTAGAAATGAATGGCCTAGAACAGTCCCTGGAAACATGTAGTTGCAGTTATTGCAGTACAGCAGATGCTGAAAGCTAACATTTGCATAATTTTGCTACTCACTAATATGAAATAAGGTAATTGTCTTTAAGAAATAAATGACATGTATGGTATTGTTGTTCTCCTGTGTTTAATTGGGTTCCTTAAGAGTTCACAAAATGTTTAAGCAGAATTATAATGCTTGCACATGTATACCCGAGTGCTTTACCTTTAAAGGACTACTGCAAGAACTGTATACTTGAAAAGAAAGACAGTTTAAACATTGTTTTTTTTCAGCTAATACTGTGGGCGTTATTTGTTTTTATTTCATTTCATTATCATTCACTTAATCCTATACTAGGGTCACGGCACCATGTCCATCCTGGGGAGATATTTAGTTTAGCAGTTAACTAAATAACAAGGTGCCAATCAGGACAGTGCATTCACTAACACACACTCTCTCTCTCTCTCTCTCTCTCTCTCACACACACACACACAAAACTATATAGGATAAACTATATATCTCACACAGAACCTCCACCCAGATCAAGATTCAAACCTAGATCCCCAGCAATAAGAGGCAGAACCACTAATCCACTACACTGTTATTTAGAGTAAAAGTTATTTTTTAACATAAGATATAGTTTAAAACATAATGCAAAAGCAGTAACATAAATCGATGGCACTCATGATCACTACTGTGGCACATGTAAAAAAAAAATTACAGTAACTGGATGCCAGGGATCTGGAAGCTATGAGTCAACAATATCAATTATCACATCATCAAATCCCATCATCACCTCCACCCATACTTACCCCAGAAGCAGTAGACAGTTGCGAGTGTGAAGCATATGGAACAGGCGACTGAGGGGATGACCTCATAATTCCTTCTGACATCTAGGACACAGCTGTGTCTTGTTGCCAGGGAGGGTGTTTCCCCCCCTGTCATGAGCATAGAGGTTTCTGTCATCGTGGCTCAAGAGTGTATTATTTGGCATAAGTGTTGGTTGCTCACTACAAAGAGGTACAGTTCAACCTTACACATATTTGTGGATATAATACATTTCTTTTATCATATTAAAATAATAAATAAATTCAAACTACAGCACTACTGGCAATGGGTGTTCGTATCTAGTCCAGTTTCAATTTACAAGCAGTCTTCCAGAAGTTCCAGAACCAGCACCCACTGCCTTGTTATCCAAATATACATCTGAGCTCCTAAAATCACAAAGAAGAAAGTTGTAAATTTATTGAAATTATCAGTTTTTATCAGAGTTTTTTAAGAAAGAAGAAGTGAGGCAAGTGTTTTAAGTAGGGCAAATTTCTTAAGTGTCTTAAATGAAGTCAGAAAAGCTTAAAAAATGTGTAAGAAATCTCGTTTTGACATGAATAGATTTTTAAGTGAGATAAATCATTTTGTTTTTAGAAACTTTGTCTTGTTTTATGAAATCTTACCAAGATAAATTTTATAATTTAATAAGATATTTTTATTTAATTCATGATTCTTTTTTTTTTTCTTGATTTATGATTTTTGCAGTGTATGAAGGCAAACATTTTCTTGTTTTACCATGTCTGACCAACTAACTTTTCATTAAAAAGGGGTTTCTGGTGTCTACTAAACTTAATATACTTACAATTAAACAAACACTGTCTTTATAGTGATAACTCACCCATCGTATTTTTTAATGAGACTCATAGCTCTACCCATTAGTTCTGGAAACACCTGTAACCCTTTTGCCCTCTTTTAGGTTTCCTTTTTGGCAAGTCTGTGGGAAGCAGAATTCCTGTCTCTCTTACTGTCTTGCTCTCTTACTCTTTTTTTTCTGTGCAGCCATCAACTAGCTTTCTTTACCAAAACACAGGATGCAGGTTTAGGAAGTGAGTTTTGCTTCACTCTCATTGTCCTGTGCATGTATTCAACTGTGCAACATCTACAGTCTTCAGTTAAAGTCAAAACAAATTTAGTCAATCACACAGTGTACGATTTAGATTTTTTAAAGGAGGCATATATTTTAAAGGTAGTTACGTCTCTTATAAATGTAAAAAGCTTTAAAGAGTTAAAGCTCATGAAAATCATATTAAATCTAAATTGTACCTCTGGGTTATGTGTTACAGTCTGAACTCTGATATGGTATGTACATCTGATATGCTAAAGTTGAAATAATGTTGAATTCAATGAGTTTATATACTGTATGTACATGCATTTAACAGACTATTGCATTCCTAAGAAATTTTATATCAGACTACCCCACCCTAGTTCAGTGTTTCTCAGAGTTCTATTTTTGTTGTATGCTAAAAATGGCTTATTGAAACAATGCCTGCAATTACTGTACCATTATATGCGTGCAAAGCCAGGAGCACAAGCAAAACAGAGAGACAATAGTATATATATATATATATATATATATATATATATATATATATATATATATATATATATATATATATAGTAGTTAACACGTTTGCCTCTCAGCACTAAATCCTGATCTGGATGGAGTTTCCATGTTCTCCCCATGTCTGCGTGGGTTTCTTCTGGGTTCTTCGGATTCCTCTGAATTTAAGATTAATTGGCTGCACTAAATTTCCCCTACTGTGTGTGAGGGACTGAGAGAGTGAATGCCTGTGTGCCTGTCCGCCCAGCCAGAGATGGATTGGCACCCTGTTCTGGGTGTATTTGCGAAGCGCTCAAAACTTTCACAAACCCAAATTGCATGAACAAAAAAAGAGCACATTCAGTAACGAAAAACTAAATACATTTACAATTTACCACTATATCAGCAAATATATCATTTATCATAGGTCTCGTGGCATAATAAAAATGCTTTTCCCACAGTTGTCAGGGTACACTTAGCCGTGGTTACTTCATTTGAATATGGTTTGTTTAAGAATGAAGCTGCACAAAAGCAAAGAGGCCAACACAGACCGTCAGTGCATGCATGCTGATCAGAGCCTCCAGAATTCCCAGAATTCCTGAATGTCACACATGTACACACACACACACACACACACACACATGCACACACGCACACACATGCACAGGTACTTCTCATGTCCAAAATGTGTTGCCATTTGTATTGTACTGAATGTTTTACATTTCACTGTTTTACACATGCCTTCACTGGATCCTGCAGTTGCTCTGAAGCTCCACATTAATAGGCTTTTTAAGCATCATCACGTGTGCTGTGAAAGAGCTCAGCTAAAGTGTTCGAGAAGGCTAAAGTAGACTAACCCAGTCTTATGCAACACAGAAAAGCATGCCCTTGCTTTAGGATTACAGAGAAAACCCAAGAAATCATATTTGTTTCCAGAGAGCAAAGTCTGATTTGGACACTAAAAGGTCTCCATTGCTAAATTAAGATCATAATGTAATTAACAAAAAACATCTGCTAAACTTTTTCTCAGTATCTAAGTATTTTAGTATAAATGTTATCTTTGTATTTTATATATTATATTATAATATATTTTAATCAAATTATATAATACACTATATATATTTCGTGTTGGATTAAGATAAAAATAATTTGCTTATTCCAGCATTTATTCTTATATTTCCAAGACTCATTAAACAAACATGTTTAAAAAGATGGCAAAAGTTAACAATGACTACATTATTTAAAAGCTGCTGCCAAATATGTTAAAAATTAAATGTAATATATATTTTAATAATTTTATTACTAAAACATGTTCCCATTAAAATAATTAAAAATAAATATTAAAAAGTTAATTCAGACACTATATAGGATTAATTTAAAGCAGCCAATTCACCTTCGTCCATGTTTTTGGACCGTGGGAAGAGAAAGCCCTCGCAGACACAGGGAGAACATGCAAAATCCACCCAGACTGGGATTCCAACCTGAATTTTAAAGATGGATGTGCTAAACACTGTGCCGTATACCACCGTGCCGTCGTACTTCAGTCAGATTTGTTAATATTTTAAGAGACAGAAATGTCACACTTCCTAAAGAAAATTTTAGACATTTAATCAACATTCTAGTCTAAAGTTATTTAGTAAAATATGCAGATTGATGACTATATTAAAGTATAACTTTTGACCTAACAGGGACAGATAAAAATATTAAGTGCTAGTACACAAGTACACTGCAGGAGTTTGTAATAAAGAATCATTTTAGATTCTCACATCTTCCAGTTTGATTAACAGCTTCAAAACTTTAGTCCTTTAAACTGAAAGAAAACCTGAACTCACCTGGAGTCGCACCGAGGGAAAAGAATAGCTCCGATACTTTAGACCTTTTTTAAAGTTTTCAAAATTATTCAGTGATAAATAATTATAAGAAGTTCAGACAGATTAGATAATCGAACTGAAAGAACAACAAGACTGAAGCTTTAAAACGCTTTCGTACTCGAAACCCTCACCATCTGACACTCCTGACGTCACCGCGTGCCCATCTGCTGCAAGCTTCAAACGAGATATATAGCAGGTTGCCAAGTATATCCGAAATCTAGTAACAAAATAATACAGACAATGGCTCCGGTAAACACCCGAAGTGATTGTTCAGTGTAGGGGATTTACCGCAAATTGGCCGCCGGGAGTCCGTCTATTGTTGACAGATTAAGTTTAAAAACATTTTTTAGAGTCAGAGACTCTGTGTGGACCAGTTAAGGTCCTCCACATCGAAACCCAACCATGTCTCTTTGAGCACGCAAGCACAGAAACTGATCTTTCCCTACAAAGTTAAAATTTCAAAATTCATTTGTGAAAGAAAATTGTATGTTTTGTAGTATTTTTATGCTGATAAAAATGAAGATATATATATATATATATATATATATATATATATATATATATATATATATATATATATATATATATATATATACACATATATATATATATATATAGTCTATATATTATATAGTCTATAATATATATATATATATATATATATATATATATATATATATATATATATATATATATATATATATATACACAGTACATATGTGTGGAAATAATGATTGAAAACTTAATATAACAAACCTGGCAACCCGACCCCAAGCCAGAATCCGTTATTCGGAAGACGCGCCGCTGATCTGAATATGAATAGAACAACTGCAGCCTATAGCAACGACTTTATTTATTTTTGAATGTTTTATTTTCAAATTTGGCTTATGTAAAAAATAATAATAGAAATAATAAAATATTCTACATTTTTGTTTTATTATTTATTATTAAAAAAAAGATGAATAACTTAGTGGTTACAGTGAACCAGACCAGGTTGCTTATTTTTATACAAATAAAAAAGTAAAGGCCAAGGCTTGTGTCGCCTAGAGTACTTGTGAATGGTGCAAATTTATATATTCATGCTTATATATATATATATATATATATATATATATATATATATATATATATATATATATATATATATATATATATATATATATAGGGGCAATTTAAAGCAGCCAATTTACATTGAATCCATCCTCTTGCGTGTAAAAAAAACATTTAAGACAATAATCAAATGTAGTGAATGTTTGAACATTTAATTTTACAATCCTTAATGGACTTGAATATTTATAACTAAACCTGTAGTGCCATAACACACCACCAGGTGTCCTTCGTCTTTCACACACGATTGCGATAAAGTAGCGGTCAAGAGATTTAAATAAGATGAAACTGATGAGCTGAACTGAGCTCTATTGGCTAAAAGCCACTAAGTACAGTAGAGCCCACAATTCTGAGCAACTAGTGAACATGCTATTTAACATTTTCTTTTTTAATTAAACTTACTAAACTGTAGAATTTAGTATTGTGGCATCAGGAAAAGTAAATTATTGTTGGAATCATAATCAAAAAACGTGGATTCTAGGTTAATGCTCTAAATCGACTCAATATAATGTGTGTGTGTGTGTGTGTGTGTGTGTGTGTGTGTGTGTGTGTGTGTGTGTGAGACTGCATGTGTGCCCAGTTATAGCGTCCTGGGTGTAACTGCCCCCCCCCCTCTTGTTTCAGAGAAACAAGAAACAACAGAATTGTATGGGCATTTTAGAATTCCAACATGCCAAGATAAACTACTTGTTTTTTTCCTTTGAAGTTTTCTAAACTTAAGTGCTATAACTTATTTTAAAGCAGATTTAAAGAAAGCCTTCGAAGAAAATGCTTGCATATTTTAGCAAAGCATTTTTGACTCATGCATATTTTGCATATATATATATATATATATATATATATATATATATATATATATATATATATATATATATATACATACAGTTTTTCATGATTGTCATGATTTATTACAGGTCATCTGTATAATACTCCAAATTTCACTAAATATGATGGGAGAGTAAAATAAAATAAGTTCTCATAAAACCTGGTTGAACTATCAACCAGGTTTTATGAGAACTTATTTTATTTTACTCTCCCATCATATTTAGTGAAATTCGGAGTGTTTTATTTTTAAGACCAAACTGATGAAGACTGTAAGGCTTTCATTTACAGTACATCCGGAAAGTATTCACAGCGCTTCACTTTTTTCACATTTTCTTACGTTACAGCCTTATTCCAAAAATCTTTCCTCAAAATTCTACACCAAATACCCCATTATGACCATGTGAAAAAAGTTTTCTTGAGAGTTTTGAAAATTTATTAAAAATAAAAAACTAAGAAATCACATTTACAAAAGTATTCACAGCCTTTGCCATGAAGCTCAAAATTGAGCTCAGGTGCATCCTGTTTCCACTGATCATCCTTTAGATGTTTCTACAGCTTAAATGGAGTCCACCTGTGGTAAATTCAGTTGATTGGACATGAATTGGAAAGGCAAACACCTGTCTATATAAGGTCCCACAGTTGACTGCATGTCAGAGGGCAAACACGAAGCATGAAGTCAAAGGAATTGTCTGTAGACCTCCGAGACAAAATTGTCTCGAGGAACAAATCTGGGGAAGGATACAGAAAAAATTCTGCCGCTTTGAAGGTCCCAATGAGCACAGTGGCCTCCATCATTCGTAAATGGAAGAAGTTTGGAACCACCAGGACTCTTCCTAGAGCTGGCCGGCCGTCTAAATTGAGCGATCAGGGGAGAAGGGCCTTGGTCAGGGAGGTGACCAAGAACCCGATGATTACTCTGTCAGAGCTTCAGCGTTCCTCCGTGGAGAAAGGAGAACCTTGCAGAGGGACAACCATCTCTGCAGCAATCCACCAATCAGGCCTGTATGGCAGAGTGGCCAGGCAAAAGCCACTGCTTAGTAAATGGCACAAGGCAGCCTGTTTGGAATTTGCCAAAAGGCACCTGAAGGACTCTCAGACCATGAGAAACAAAATTCTCTGGTCTGATGAGACGAAGATTGAACTATTTGGTGTGAATGCCAGGCGTCATGTTTGGAGGAAAATAGACCCTAGGCGCATAGCCCAGACCCTAGACGCTTAGCCCAGACCCTAGACGCTTAGCCCAGACCCTAGACGCTTAGCCCAGACCCTAGACGCTTAGCCCAGACCCTAGACACTTAGCCCAGACCCCAGACCCTAGGCACCCAGACCCTAGGCGCTTCGCCCAGACCCTAGGCGCTTCGCCCAGACCCTAGGCGCCTAGCCCAGACCCTAGGCGCCTAGCCCAGACCCTCGACGCTTACCCCAGATCCTCGACGCTTACCCCAGACCCTCGACGCTTAGCCCAGCCCCTCGGCACCTAGCCCAGACCCTAGGCACTGCTCATCACGAGGCCAATACCATCCCTACAGTCAAGCATGGTTGTGGCAGCATCATGCTATGGGGATGTTTTTCAGCAACAGGAACTGGCAGATTGGTCAGGATAGAGAGAAAGATGAATGCAGCAATATACAGAGACATCCTGGATGAAAACTTGCTCCAGAGCGCTCTTGACCTCAGGCTGGGGCGACAGTTCATTTTTCAGCAGGACAACGACCCAAAGCACACAGCCAAGATCTCAAAGGAGTGGCTTCAGGACCACTCTGTGAATGTTCTAGAGTGGCCCAGCCAGAGCCCAGACTTGAATCCGATTGAACATCTCTGGAGAGATCTGAAAATGGCTGTGCACAGACGTCTCCCATCCAACCTGATGGAGCTTCAAAGGTACTGCAAAGAAGAATGGGCAAAACTGCCTAAAGATAGGTGTGCTAAGCTTGTGGCATCATATTCAAAAAGACTTGAGGCTGTAGTTGCTGCCAAAGGTGGTTCTACAAAGTATTAAGCAAAGGCTGTGAATACTTATGTAAATATGATTTATTTGTTTTTTAATTTTAATATATTTTCAAAACTCTCAAGAAAACTTTTTTCACATGGTCATAATGGGGTATTTTGTGTAGAATTTTGAGGAAAGAGATTAATTTAATACAATTTGAAATAAGGCTGTAACGTAACAAAATGTGGAAAAAGTGAAGCGATGTGAATACTTTCCGGATGCACTGTATATATTTATTTATTTATTTATTTTAATAATAAATCTAAGAGGGTGAAACACATGAAAAGGCAGAAGATAAACTAAGCTGTCCTCAGGTAACCAAAGAGATCGAATTAGTCTTCAATTCAGGCTAAAGGCTGCATAAGCATAATGAAGGATGCGAGAGCAGGGATACAACTATGTCAAAGCAAAACCATTAAGATCTATTCACCCGGTCTCACTCTCTTTCCGGCTCAGTAAAAGACACGGCGGCTAATGCCAGTTGCACAGCGAATGTTTTGTGCTCTTTCTGTGTGTCTTTCTGTGATGTCTAATGTAGAAGAGAGGAATACAATGTAACCTTATCATCTCCTCATTATGATAGGTGCTTTTTGAACGTTCTGGATGGCTAACTGAATAGATATGGGAAAGTATAGAAAATAATGAATTTAATTGGTACTTGCAGAGATCTTCATTCATTCAGCAGCTGAGAGCTAGCAGAAATATGGAAACTCTGCTATGTTGACTACGCTGCCATGTAAGTTATGCCTAAACATTAAGCAAAGGTTCAATAAAATCAATGTCAATGTAATCTGAAGTAAATCAGAACATAGGGACATTTGGTTGCTTGCTTATGTTCGCCTTTCAGCAATGAGAATCCAAGTTTGAATCCGGAATTTGGTGGAATGTTCCCCTGTTTCTGCGGGTCCTAGTTTCACATTTTTTCCCACAGTCCAAAAACATAGATTCAGTTTAAATTGGCAACTCCAAAAAATATTATATAGTGTGTGTATCTGTCTGTCTGTGTGTGTGAGTGAGTGCGTGTTTGCTCAGCAATGGATTGGCACTCTGTCCTGGGTGTGCCCAGTGCCTGAAACCTTCTCTCTTAGATGGTAATGGGGAACTTCTCTGTGACTCTAATCCCAAGTATAGGATAAAGTTGAAGTGGAATCAGATAAGATCAATTTTTAGTGAATCATGGAGAAATAAAGAATTAAGTAAACTGCTATAAAAATGTAATGTTTTTCATATTATTTTAATTGAAGATGCATAACTTACAAAACAAGACACAGAAGCACTGTGTTGCTAAACTGCTTCAGGTTCTATAAGGAAGTCAGTCTCAAGTTTGGCATGTTTTTGGCATATTTAATAAGGTACAAAGTGCTTATTTTCCATCTGAGTGCCACATTCTAATTTGTTCTGTGTCGTTATCACCACCAAGGGGACTTTGTTTTATATCCTAGTCATTTATTCAGTTTCACAATTATTTTTCTTGAAAATGTTTATCTTTTTGTTCTTTACTTTATGTTATGTGTCAAGTATTTGCATCTGCTGCTTCATTCTGTATTTACGGTCAGTGTTACAGTGTTATGTATTGTGTGATGCAGCCAATTTGATGATAAATGTATTTATTAGCTCTTTTTTTTTTTTAAATCAGTATTTAAAAAATACACATGCTCCCCACCCACATATTTGTGACAACAAACTAATCATTTGGTATTAATCATACGTTTAAAAAATCAATCATCATGAAGACATTTAGAATTTTCCTTTTATACTTTAATTACATTTTATTGCTCTTACTTATATACTGAAATTTGCAAAGGATTTATTAAACAAGACTTTAGTTTAGATTTGTTTTGTCTCATGACGTATTGTTTTATAAACCCCAAGGGAACGGTTGCTTGTGGCTCACCAGGTCACTGACCCATAGATGACTGCAAACACAGAGATGCTTTATTTAACACAATACAAGTGATTAGAACAAAGTGTTCCCTAAGGGATCGAGCAACTTTGAGATTCTAGATGGGCAATCTCAAAGATATAGACAGGGTCCATGCACATAAATGTCTGAATAGTCCTGTCATGCTGGTTAATTTCCATTTAATTAAAAGTTTGAATAACTATTGTATTAAAAAAAGAAAACAAAAATATCTAATTCACAAATTCTGTAAGAGATGATGTGATTTCATGTATTTAATCTCTTATTATTATTATTATTATTATTATTATTATTATATATTTTGGGTTAGATTATTAAATTAAGTGTACTACAGACTGTTTAATAGATTAATAGTTCATGGTTATTTATTATTTTTGGTTTGTCTATGACTAATATAACTATGAATCATTTGGCCAAAGTGTAAAAACTTTATTTTAAATCTAACAAAGTACACACTCAAGCAGCCAAAATAAAAGTGGTTTAATAAATTTTTTAATGGAAATAAGATAATCTTAGGGATTGAAGTCTGTCTCCTTGGTTTTTGGACAGGTTGATTAAGGTTTAAAGTAAACCCAACATCACAAAGATCAGTGAGAGAGAGCAGATTGCCTCTGACAGCTGATGGATTTCTTATCAGAACAATGGTCACTCACTGAGTTTCTGTAATGTAGACATCTTCTCCAAAATGCAGTCCAAATTGACATCCAAAACAAGCTGCCATGTGGCATTAAGTCTGCACTAAAGACTCCGCAGCAATTATGCACTTCTATCATTCTCTGTTGATCTCTGTCTCCTTCATCTCTGTTTTAAATATATTTGTTAACTAATCTATATGCTTATTTTTTTACTGTATGATAAAAAATAAATGTGTGAAGCATTGTGTCTTCTGGTACATTTATATGTTGTTCAGTAGTCCACCCCCCACCCCCCACGTTTTAATTAAGAGCTTATGTAACTTATTACATTTAACTTACCACAATCTGCCATTTATTGTGTCTTTGCTTGTATTTGAAAGACATTAGCATTTAAAACAATATAAAATAGAAGCTATCATGTTATGTTTTAATAAACAAAGTGATTTTAAGCTCCATGTGGCATTTTGAGGATCTGACTTTTTATCTAAACAGCCTGTGCTGGGATTTGTAAAATCAAAATTTTTACATAGTAAAGGTTAATTTTCACAGGCAGAGGCTCCCTACTGGTACTCTGATGTGGGCTCACGATCAGTCCAAGGGCCCAGTGTCCTTAGTCAAGTGGGGGCCAGCAGACAAGCTACTTTTTTCAGGATTGGCAGCATGGAATCTGTTCACTGTCGTCTTAGTGGTGTGAGATTTGTCTACTGCAGGCTTGGTGGGGTGGACTTTAACAGCTGTTTGGATTGGCTCACACACCGATTCATACTCACTGGGGGAACACACAGCTTCTGGGCTCATGAGTGGTTTTACACTAAGGTATCACACTATGAACGCACGCTGGCATCACACTATGTACACACGCAGGCATCACATTCTGCACGCACGCTGGCATCACACTCTGCACGCACAACAACAGATACACCACCCACACCAGAGGAAAGATTAGGAGGGTAAGACTGGTGCTTTGGACAAGAAAAAAAACAAATATTACAAAAACAAGAAGCTCCGGCGGCACGGTGGCTTAGTGGTTAGCACGTTCGCCTCTCAGCGCTAGGGATTCCCAGTTCGAATCCCCATCTGGGTGGAGTTTCCATGTTCTCCCCGTGTCCGCGTGAGTTTCCTCCGGGTTCTCCGGTTTCTTCCCACTGTCCAAAATCATGGATCAAGTCAATTGAATTCTCAAAATTGCCCCACATAGAGTGCGTCTGTGTGAGTGAGTGTGTGCCCATCGATGGATTGGCGCCCTGTCCTGGGTGTATCTGCCCAGCGCCTGAGACGTTCTCCCCTGGATGGGCATGGGGAACCCCACCGCGACCCTAATAAAGGATAAAGCGGGAGATAATGAATGAATGAACAAGAAGCTCCTGGCTAGAAACTGAAACAAGGGAATATAATGAGTAAATGGGGCAGTTTGAACTAATAACGTCCAATATAAAGAAAGTTTTCACAGGCAAAACAAAAAAAAGACTAACAAAAAAAAAAAAGATTCCCTGTTCCAAACAGAATGACTTATAATTGATTCTAAAATGGCACGGTGGTTTAGTGGTTAGCACGTTCGCCTCTCAGCGCTAGGGATTCCCGGTTCGAATCCCCATCTGGGTGGAGTTTCCATGTTCTCCCCTTGTCCGCGTGAGTTTCCTCCGGGTTCTCCGGTTTCCTCCCACAGTCCAAAAACATGGATCAAGTCAATTGAATTCTCCAAATTGCCCCATATAGAGTGTGTCTGTGTGAGTTAGTGTGTGCCCAGCGATGGATTGGCGCCCTGTCCTGGGTCTATCTGCCCAGCGCCCGAGACGTTCTCCCCTGGATGGGCATGGGGAACCCCACCGCGACCCTAATAGAGGATAAAGCGGGAGATAATGAATGAATGAATGATTCTAAAATCAATTGAAACTCCTCCTCATGATCTAAAAACCTAGGAGTTATCATATTGGCTATGAGAAAGTGAACTGACACAAGAACCGATCAATCCCTGCCAAGGATCAAACAGAGTGGGCGGGGCTAAGACGAAGTGGAACAGGTAGACGACACACACTAGTTGAAAAGCAGACTATGCTAAGCTAACCGGGACACAGAGTCTCACTTCATCTGTCTGCAAGTTTGAAAATGAACACTAACTCTAAACTGGCACTACAAACCCGTCTGGAAGTTTACAAAGTAGGACTAACCCTAAAACAACCGGTGTACTTAGGCGCACACCGGCCGTCTGGCATGCTGAAGGAGCCACCGCTGCGCCACGGAGGCGTGTGCAGAGGACAGTGGATCCAGCTGACCTGATCCACTACTGACCCTGAAGAAGCAGTGGAGGAGGAGATCATACTGTCATGCCCTGTCCACGTAAGTAAAGCGTGCAACGCACAAAACCAAGTAAACATTCATTCATTATCTCCCGCTTTATCCTCTATTAGGGTCGCGGTGGGGTTCCCCATGCCCATCCAGGGGAGAACGTCTCGGGCACTGGGCAGATCGACCCAGGACATGGCGCACACACTCACTCACTCACACAGACACACTCTATATGGGGCAATTTTGAGAGTTCAATTGACTTGATCCATGTTTTTGGACTGTGGGAGGAAACCGGAGAACCCGGAGGAAACCCACGCAGACACGGGGAGAACATGGAAACTCCGCCCAGATGGGGATTCGAACCGGGAATCCCTAGCGCTGAGAGGCGAACGTGCTAACCACTAAGCCATCAAGTTTGGTATAGTCCACCAAGTTTGGTAATTTTTTTTTTTGGTCATTTGGTCATTTAGCAGACGCTTTTATCCAAAGCGACTTACAAGGTGAACACAGGGTTAATCACAACATCCCTGGAGCAATGAGGGTTAAGGGCCTTGCTCAAGGATCCACACTGGTAACTTCAGTGGACCTGGGATTTGAACCGCCAACCTTCAGATTGAGAGCCCAACACCCTGACCACTGAGCTATCGCTCCCTGTAAACAATGAGATTTATTCAAAAGGAAGACACTGAACATGCAAACAGAACTTACACTAAAGCTAAAGAAACCGATTACAGAAGAACACATAAAGCAGGGCACATGAGCATACAAACAATGCTAATTTAAGATTAGATTTGATTCGATTAGATTCAACTTTATTGTGTAGAGTACAGGATGAAATGTAGTTAGCATCCAATCAGAAGTGCAATATATAATGTTATTGACATAAAGTGCAGTGAATACTGAAGTGAATCTACATAAATATAAATGTGTATATATATATATATATATATATATATATATATATATATATATATATATATGAGAGAGAGAGAGAGAGTAAGTAAGTACTAAGTTGAGGATACCATAGACATAACTATGTGTACATAAATATAAATTTGTAAATATGAATATAGGTTATATTATAGTGGTGCAAGCTAGTGGTTTGTTAATCTATGTTTTGTTTTAGTTAATTGTGAAAATATTGGTGTTAATAAAAATTGTATTAGCTATGTGTGTGATTATGACCATTTGTTGTATAACTGTGTAAGATGTATTAGCTTGGGGGAGAAAGATGGGTGGTTCTGACCACAGCTAAAGGAGAATAGAAAATCACCTCTGTAAATATCAATACAGTGATGATTGCTCCAAGACCACATTCCAAAAATGCTGGCTAAGAAGAAAATGCTTCCTCCTTCAACTACTCTAATAAAGTGTTCGTATTTCACTCATGCCACAGATTCTTAAATCAGCAAAAAGCCCTGATTGATTGCAAGGTTGTGCTGCCCACTTATTCTCTTGAAGTACAGATAGTAGAAAATATAACATATACAATTCACACACACTTACAAACAAGTAGCTTTAAAAAAAAAAAAAAAGAAAATAAATAAATACAAAGTTAAAGTACTTTTAAATGATAACTAAACAAAAGTTAGTATAATTGGAACATTTCATATATCTGCCAGACTCTATTTATCTATATTATGTTGATTTTCTATAACGATCTGAGGAGAAGTTAATAACAATAGGATTTGTTATATAGTGTTTGTATATATAAAATGATGATACATTTAAAATGGAGTTACTGAATTGTTATTACTCCCATTGAAGCTTGTATTGCTTTTAACTATGTATTTTCCAATATAACATGACAGTCTAAATCATACTGGAAGCTCAGTCTTTTAATATCGACAGATATTTATAAAACATATGTATGCCTTCTATCTTTATTGAAAAAGATGTTACACATAGAAACAGTTTCTTTGGTTGGAATTTCTTCTAGCCCTGCTGTGCATTGTGATTATCATCATGTACACCACTTTTTGGTTTATTGCTTCTCATGTGTATTATATCCTTTATGCTACATATGTTAAAATAAATGCCAAAATGACTTTTTCCCATTTCTTTTGGCACTTTTTAGACTTTATGGCCTGATCGATGAAGACTACACATCGCATTCAAATTCTACATATCCCGACATGTGGTGTAATGCTGTTAGAAAAGGTCTTATTAAAAATATTCAGCTAATAAGCAAGAAACTGTTAGGAAAGGCTTTGACATGACCATGCAGCTCTTGATAGCTTCTGATGGTGTGAAGTAACAGCCCTTGAACAATAATTACAAGAACCAGATGAAAGTAAAATGCAGACAGTATTTTCTTTTCTCTTTATTGGCTGTCTGTGCTGTTATAACTATGATATTTATTGTGAATAAGTGCCGTCTCACGAGCAAATCTTTCAAATTTTTGCTGACAATATGCCGTAATACACAACCTATTATTCTCACCTGTCAACTTTCACATGAATGATTAATAAATGGTATGCAAATCCATAGAAAATATTAATTAGCTTTATGCAGTGTCCACTCCCTTAGCAGCAAACGAATATTCAGAGGCAGGTTAATCACACCTGCAGTAAATAGATAAGACTGATGCTTCTCATGCTGTACTGAGAGTACAACAATTAATTATACTGCCTTGAATTTTAGGCTGCCAAATTTAGTGGTAAGTCAAAGGAAAGTCTTTTAATGCCAGTTAAAAGGGATTATTTAAACTGAAATACATAATGAGTGACCAACAACAGTAAACAAGTCCATAATGGGTTTTGATTAATCTATTTAGTTTTCTCTAGGATACAGAAATAAGCATTTATTTGTTGTGCTATATTATATGTATTGAAGTAGCATTAAATTATGGACTGATATTTTCTGAATCACTAAGCAATACAAAATAAGGAAATATTAGACTAGCTTGTGACAGTATAATGCAATATTATGCGTGCAGTACATTTAAAAAAAACATAAGTCATGTTAGCAACATTTCATATGGTTACAAACTGTAATGCTTGGTGTAGGGTCTTGGAGGCATTAAAGAATGAAATCTATGAATAGTGGAAATGTGTCGTATAACATACGAGAGCTAGTCCTAGACCTTGTTTAAAGGGTAGCCAGAGTCAACAGTTTAATACACTTGTGTTAAACAAGCTGTGATGCTCCTGCATTAGTTATTTATGAAATAATATTCATGTCAAAATCTGTTTAAACAAAATTTGCATTTATAATGCTTATAATGAAACGTTAATATTTCATTATAAATGCCGAAAAATATATATAATTCCATATATTTTAAAATCAAGCAATTTCAAAAGATTTATATTTTGTATGGCAATATTTAATTTATAGTGTAATCTCGCACTGTTGATAGACCTTACATCAAGTTTATTTTTTATTACATTGCAATTTTTACTAAAGTCAAAGCAGCTTTAGAATTTTTGAGGATTCTCAGCCAAAATCCCCAAAACACAAGTTGAAGCAACAGTGACAGGGAGAATTCTTGTATGTCCATTTCTCCTGAGCTTTGGAAACAATGTTTTAGTAGTTCCACCTTTGTGACAAGTCTGCTATGTTTTTGAACTGATGCAGGAAACATTTATTGCGCGTTGATTTGCTATGTAGTGTTTTTTTAAGTTTTCTAAAAATTATAATGCATAACCAGAGTTGTTTGTGTTTGTTTAACCTGTTTGTAACAGAGAATTGTGTGATACACAATAAATAAAGGCATGCTAAGCCAGAAATTAAAGTATAACTCTTTTCAACCAAGATCAGAATAAAAAGTTCAACAAATGTCCACATTGTACTTGACCAGTAAACATGTTACCTTTCACATAAAGTAAGTTGCAACAATACAAATAAACTGCAAATTAGACATTCCAAGATTAAACAAAACGAATCACCAGTTGGACTTTCTTCTTTATTTCAGTCATTCTAAAAGGTGAGAATCGAGCACTGAATGGAATGAAGGTGGAGGAATTGGTAAGGCGAAAGGAAATGAGCTAATAAGACTTTGATGCTGGAGGGAAATTGAAAGAACAAGACTAGGAATCTAGGAATCTGTTATCAGCAGATGAAAAATATATGGTAGATAGAAATTTAATAAAAAAAACAAAAAACAAAAAATGTAGTGGTGTTAAAAATGTACACTAAGAATTCCTCCTTCATTAGGGTAATAAATAAAAATGACCTGTTTAAAATCTAGTTGAGGGAGGATTATTAGCAGGAGATGAGACGAGGGAAAACATATAGGTCAATTTTTTTTAAAAATTAAAGCAGTTGTTAATTTTAAATATTTTAATGCTTATATGTTTATATTTACCTTATCTTATTCTTTTTATAAGCATATAAGTATGTGTACAGCATTTACTTGAACATTGATTTATTTATTTTTTTCCCCTGTTTTTAAAATCTAGTTCTTCAGTTCTTTGTGAGTCACTTGTGGTCTTTACCTGGACCATGGAACAGATGTTTTCCCGTAGTTGTTTTTAAAATTACTTTTATTTTAGTTCTCCGTATTCATGTCTACTAATATTGGAAGAAAAGCTTGTTTCAACACATGAAACCCACGGCCTCTTCTCAGGTTTATTAGCCCCAATTCAAGAACCCACACATGCATTTTAACATTAGTAATTAACCTCTCAGCACGCGTTGCCAATTTATGTTTTTTTAGGCAAGTTTCTTTGTATCACTGAGTAATTCTAGTTTATATCATCCTCGTAAAAGAAGTACTTGTTCAGCTTGTTTATTAGCATTACAATAGTGGGATAATGGGGGAGCTGAAAGAGGCTGTTGCTATGAAACGGCTGACGAGGTCTGTCACAAGGGCGGAGGTTTATCTTGTGCTGTGTGGCCAAGGCGAGGGTGGAGAACAAACTGGCCTTCTCCAGTTGAAGATGAGTGAGGCGTTTGGTTTGTTTATCACTCTGGACTAGAATTATACAGCTGAATGTTAAAAAGAAGACACTTAAGTGCATACTTAAAGTTTGCTTACACATTTAAGGATATATATATATATATATATATACTCAGAATTTATTAGTGTGTCTGTAATATACTTGCATTAATAAATTTGCTGTGGCTTTTTAATCCAAAAGGAATTCTACTTTGGAATACACATAAGGTAATTTCAGGTAATTGGTGGTGTGGTAGCCCAGTGGTTAGGGTGTTGGGCTATCAATCTGAAGGTTGGGGGTTCAAATCCCAGGTCCACTGAAGTGTGGGTCCTTGTGGGTCCTACCAATGTGGGTCCTTGAGCAAGACCCTTAACCCTCATTGCTCCAGGGATGCTGTGAACCCTGTGCTCACATTGTAAGTCACTTTGTATAAAAGCGTCTGCTAAATGATCAAATGTAAATGTAATTGCAAGTCTATTAATCAGAACTTACTACTAACTTGACACCACTGATAGAATTCTAAGAATAATATACAGTACCAGTCAAAAGTTTGGACAAACCTCTTTTTTGCACCACTTATCGTCCATTTTATGGGTTTTAAAATGAAACTATAACAGCACTGCTGCACTAAAACCCCCTCACCACATTAATGTCACTGCAGAACTGACAATAAACAATACACCATCCAAATTATACCTGTTCTGCAATGGTCCTGAACAGTAGAGAACAAAGAACCAACTAAGGACTAACAAAACAATGAAAACAGATGTCCTACAGTCTGTAATTGTAAAACTCTGTACTGTAATTTTAAAATCTATCTATATGGTCATTGGAGAAACTGTAGCAAACTTTTGAATGGTTTTGCATTTTATTTATTTAGTGACAAGTGTGATGCACAAGTGTGATAAGTGACAAGTGTGATGCACATAACAAAATGACCTAAAATCTGCCAAAAATATGACAATACTATATATATATATATATATATATATATATGTATTCGATATGACAAAATTATGCTCAGTATCACTTTAAAACTTCGCTGACTCCTACTATTACTCCTGCTATTACTAATAATATAAAGAGTCAATAAATCAATCAATACAAAATTGATCAACAATATGAAAAAAATAAAAGCAGTGCATAAATTAATAAAAAATGCAAATAAATATAAAATGATACATTTCTATTTAAAAATTGTTCTGTGTGGAATATCAAATCAATTCAGGATTGGAACCTTTTGGTTTTATCAAGCCAGTGCTTTTATTCAGTCCATTGTTGATTCCCATCATGTGAGAAATGAAGCAGCCACAATCAAAATGACCGTTTCCTTTACAATCTGAGGACACTCTTTGTGGTGCACTCTCCTAAACTCATTGAAATAGAACACTCAGAGATGAAACTCTTAGTCATCCCAAGGCAAGAGAACACGAAACAATAACAAATACAGAGACTGCTGCTAGTGAAGCTAACCAATACCAATATACCATTTAATACCCAGTGCACCATCAGAGCAGATTAATGTTATCATTAAAGTTATATAGACAATAAAGTTTCTTCTATGTGATTGTTATGAGACAATAACTGCTGTGAAATTCCAAACTACTGGTGTGCTTGTGCCACAAAGTAAAGAATGAATCCAAAGTGAGCCACAGAGATAAATACTAAATGAAATGTAATCCAGCCCAGAGAAGATATATATTAGTAGAAAGTATTTTTTTGTAAAAAAAAAAATTTACTAATGCAAACAATACAGGAACATGAAAAAGCATTTAAAACCACACATCTTCTGAATCATAGTAATTATGCTAATTGTACTGTGGGTGTGAGTGGGTGAATGGTTTGGCAAACTGTTCAAATGGTTGACTCTCTTGCGACTGTTTTTTTTTTTATTTGTTAGTTACTAAAACTAAAAACCTGTTTAATAAAAAGTAAAATCACTTATTTTTCTGTTATTATTTTACAATTAGTAATGTTGTTCCATAATTCTTTATTCCATTTGATTACCCAAATATTTCTGAAAAATATTTCCAAATAATAAGAGATGTCAATGTTGTGTCTTCAAAAGCACATAATTTAAATGTAATCTAGAAAAACATAAATAAGGATCCTTATTGTTTGGCAATATTTTGAGTACATTTCAGCTTATACAAATCCATAAAAACACAATCTCTATAAAGTTTTTAAAAGTGAACTGTGCAGCAATTATATTTTTTTTAATGAATTAAATTCACATTGCACTATGTACATTTAGTAAATCTGACTGTCCATTACAACTGATATGATCTACCTTTACAGACATAGGAATTCAAACACAGAACGGGAAAAAACTACCAATTTGAATGTGACAAGTGGAAGATGGTTTCTGAGTTATCCATTGCAAATGAAAGCCAAGTCAGTAGCAATGATTGCCCATAATTATGGTAGACATTACCAGACAGACAGATTGTGGGTTTGTAGCCAGATTTTATAACAGAAGGACAGATCATGTAACCCATCTGAAGGGCTTTTTATCAACAAACAGCCTTGCTGCCATTTCTCTCCACTTTTAACAGTGGCACAGTCTGTGCTTTTGCTCTGATGGACATGTACCATATGTTTACAACACAGGAAACGCTGAAAAAAAGCTAGTGAATATTATTGAGATCAAATTTGGACCACTTGTCCAGCACTTTAGATACTCTCTCTAGACTCCATGTAGCACCAATAAATGAAGAAGAGTTTATATGAGAGTGACATTCACCACCCCAGCCCTTCATTTTAATTAAGCTTCTGTTGTGAAGTTTGCCGGATGTAGCAGCAATTTTTGACTTTTGCATGATATAATTCATCCAGGGTCTGATGAATTTTTATGACTCAAGTAGTGTCTAATTTGTCCTGAATAAAATGCTAATTGATTTTATGCATTGGTTATAATATTTGCAGCAAGGGCATTCGTTATGGGATAAGCAGAAATATTGAGCCCAGAACAAAGGATCCACATACAAGATATAAACAAAATTACTCCATTGAAATTCAACTAACTAAATGACAAAATTAACTAAATAAAGGGTGTGAAACTTGCAGCAACAAACAGATCTCAAGGAAAAAACAAAAATAGTTCAAAACAGGAACACACTATAAAATGCCTTCCTGACAGAAAAAAAAACCCTAATGTATACAAACAAGTTAAATAGGCTTGGAAATACGATCATCAAAGCGTGGGAACAACTTGGTTAAAATAACATATAGTAGTGGACAGTTTACTAAGGGTAAGGATCCAAGGATCAAATTTGGTGTCAAAGATTTATTAATGCAATATGACTGTCTAAAAAACAGGAATGAACAGTTTAGAATGATATGGTAACTGTGTTTAAAAATAGCATTTATTGTTCATAACATATTATTCTCTCTTTAAGAACATGGAAACTCCACCCAGATTGGGATTTGAACCTATATCCCCAGTGCTGAGAGCTGAATATGCCAAACACTAAGCCACCATGCCGCCTTTTATTTTTAATTTGTGAATTTAAATGATTCATTTTATTATAATTTGTTTCAAATTACGTTTGAGGATTATGATTTGCGGGGTATGCAGTCGTTCAAATGCAGATACAAATTTGCAGGGTATACATTTGTGACTATTGTTTTGTAAAATCAAAACCTTTTTGTCCCTTTTTTTGACTCCATAATTCTCTGTTCTCTTTGGTCAGGAACATCACAGAACAGATATAATTTAGGTGATGGTTTGTTGCTAGTCCTTTAGTGAGGGTTTACAAGGTTTACAAAAAGTCTCACTATATGGGATAGAGCAGAATTTGGTTGGCACCTTACGTTAGACTTAGCAAAAAGATGAAAAGGTAAAAATTTCTGATGAATCCAAGAGTTTGAGTCACCAGCATTCCTTTTGGCAAAATCCATCATTTTTTAATGGACTTTTAAAGAAATGTCCTGTTGCCACACTTTTATGAAGCCAAGCTTTTGAAGTGTGTTATAAAGATCTGTCCTGACCTGTTTGCAGCTTTTCCCATCTGAGCTCTCTTGAAGTCCTTTAGAGTAATTGTTGGCCTCTTAGTTGTGTCTGATCCTTTGGATACATAAGTAAATAAATAACTGATTTATTCAAATAATTACCTTTTTCTCTTTTCTCTGAATTTGCATTTGCAGTTGATACCATCTCAATAATTAATAGACATAATTTAGTCCAGTTTTTAAAGTGAACACTGATTGCTGAGTAAAAGGATTCCAGTTTCTCTAGCAATCAAAAAAACAACAACTGCCATCTAGTGGCCAAATTGCAGAACACAGTTTATAAACAACAGCTGTAACAGGTTTAGTGCTGATCGGGAATCGGTTAACTGTTTATATTAATCAGTATTTCCATTTATGATATGATTATACATGATATGAAATAATGTATAATCACACATTAATTCAAATGCAAAGCGGTCAGAGGTGTGCATTATTGTCAATAATATCACGGCTGGACAAACAGCTCAACCAGTCAGATATAAGGAACTATCAGTTTTCCAGCGTAATGATATGGATCTCGGGTATAAGATCTAAAGTTTGATGTTTAAACACAGAGCTTACAGAGCATATCTATTAAAAGTGGACAGGGGGAAGTAAAGTTATAGGCCATTTTTGATTTAATAGAAGTAACGGACTGTGAGTCACAGAATACAAAATATTGAGCTCAAATGCCGTACTGATTTTTATCTTTTTATTTTTATGCATTTAAAAGGTCATGTCAGTTATTCAGGTAAACACAGTAGTCACCTAGCTGCTTGTGACTGACTCTACAGGCGAGTGGAAAGAAAAGAGAAGAATAGCAGAGAGAGCCCTTGAGATTTATTATGCAGTGCAACATCTGTGCATCTGTGTGGTATAAGCTTCAGTCACAAATCCATCTACATAACTGACTCACTCAGAGAGATGCCTTTAGAGATTGTGGAGATACAAGGAAGAAAACCATTCTTCTATCATTCTTTATCATCATCTATCTATCTATATCCATTGTCATTATGTATATGAACTTTCTCAGAAAGTACTTTCAGGTACTTTAACTTTAGTCCACTTTCAGAAATGTCTTTGTGATTAAGCTGGCTTCCTTAATGTTCCTACGGTTTTGTACAAATCTGTGCTGTCCATTTGTTCATGTTGTCCAGTGTTCTTTCTTGAGAATAACAATAAGCCTAATTAAAGTGAGAACAGTTTAATTTATTTCGAATCCCCATCTGGGTGGAGTTTCCATGTTCTCCCCGTGTCTGCGTGGGTTTCATCCGGTTTCTCCGTTTTCCTCCCACAGTCCAAAAATATGGATCAAGTCAATTAAGTTCTCCAAATTACCCCATATAGAGTGTGTTTGTGTGCGTGTCTGTGTGTGTGAGTGTGTGCCCAGCGCCCGAAAAGTTCACCCCTGGCTGGGCATGGGGAACCCCCCCCCCGCGACCCTAATATAGGATAAAGCGGAAGATAATGAATGAATGAATTTATTTGGTTGCTGCCAGACTTTTTATTTAAAACACAAAAACTAATTGTTTTTGCTATTGTATAGCTCACCTTATTAAGCAAGGTGATAATTAATTCATAATTAATGACTATGCTATACAATATTATACATTAGTATAGATATATTTAATAATATAAATAAAAATTTCCACATTCGTTACTAGACCACTTACAACAGGTGCAGTGGATTGCGATTAGATAGAAATGAATTGGACTTATTTTAATGAAGTAAGATTAAACCGTGTGCCCAGTACACACAGAATTCATAATTGTTTGTTATTTGTAATTTCTAGTAAATGTCATTTTCTAAGTGAGCCAGAGTTCACACAGATTTCTCCACTGGCAAGAGACCAGTCTTTTTATTGCTATGATGCATACAGTGATTTAATTGGCCAAAACATTGCAAATGTCGTGGAAAAATTAATAATAATATATCTTTGAATACATTAATAAACCTTCAAAAGTCCAGCTCCTTTTTTGTTTAGCACACCCTTTTGTCAACAGATGATAATAGTTCAATTGAACACACAGGTGCTTTTGGTGGGTGCAACAATGTTTTGTTCTAAATGCTTAAATGCTTATTATCATGCATATTGCCATTGTCTGAAGTGCCCAGGACTATAACACATAAAAATGTGCCCTATAAGAGCTCTTGAAGCTTTTTTTTTGTAGCTTCATAGAAAACACACATGGAACCAGGCCCTTTCTATTCACCTCAGTAAAGGAAACCCAAACCAATGCTCGAAAGCTAAAGACGCATACATTGTGTTTCTCAGATGCGTCACTGGGAATTATAAATAAAGTGTTCCAGGAAGCACCTTGTACTCCCTCTTTATCTTTTCCTCCTACTGTCTCTTCTTAAGTGCTCAACTTAACTGAAAGGTTGACTTGTAAATCCCACATCTATTCCTGTTACACTCAAATGAATACACACACCACACATCTTATGAGGAAGCATGATTATTAATATTCATCTTACAGCCATTGTATCATTAATATTCATGATGCCTGTGCATGTTCTTGTATTCTGCCAGCAGCTAATGCTACTGCCAGTGGAGGAAGTCACATAGACATTCAGGCCACTCTTAATTAAGAGCTATACACAAGCAAGAACAAGAGAGAAAATTCTCTCACATTGACAAGACAATTGTGTACTTGCTCTGAATTATCGGAGATGTTACGGAATTATAAGTATAAATGAAATAAGTCATGTTTATGATATTTAAGTGCTTTGTTTTTTAGCAGAATCAATAGAAATGAAACAGACCATTAGGGGAAATACGAAGCACTTCTACTCTTCATGTATTCTCCTGTGCAGATGGTGAATTTACTGATGCCGTTCAGCCAAGTGCTGGCTGTCAGAATTATTTAAGCTGTCTCTGGTGGCTTCGCATCAGAAAAAAATTAACAGCAACAATTCAACAAAGTGCAGCAAATTGTGCTGACTTTCCAAGATATTTATTGCTGGCAATTAATAGGAAATTACACAAATAACATTAAGTAAGTTGGTCATCATATACTTATCCTAATTTCACAGAAAATCAAACATATTTAATGTCACAAAAGATATACATACATATAGGACCTCTTGTTGCTTACGTATCATAAGTCTTTAAAAGTAACTGAGGTCATTTTTTTTATGCTGACAAGTATTTAAAGAAATTCTAGACCTTTTTTTGTTTTACACATTTATAATGTGATCACTAAACAGTACTGTAATACTACAGCCACACAAACTGGTTTAGAATTCTAAAGGCATGTCAACTAAATTTTCTAAACATTTATTAACTTTGACACTTTTAGATCAACTTTTATATTACAACAATAAAAAGGAGAGCGGAGACACTTTACATTTTACAATTCATATGCAAATACAGGCTCTATGAAATATGTGCATGTGGGCTGTACATTAAAACGTCTGGTTTAACTTGATGAGGGACAAGTTTAGCAAACCATTAAACATTATATTTAGCCAGCTGCTATACATGTAAGAACTCCTTTTAAAAATTGTTTGTGAGGTTAAGACGTACAGGAGCAAAAGTCTAATTTGGGGCCATTTGCAAGAAAATAAAATAAAATAATTTTATTTTCCTGTTTCCTCCCACAGTCCAAAAACATGGATTCAAGGTAAATTGAATGCCCCAAATTTCCCCTGTGTGTTTGTGTGAGTCTGTGAGTGTGTGTGCCCAGCGATAGATTATCTGTCCTGGTTGTATCAGCCCCCGCATCCTGCGACCATAGTACAGGAATAAGTGGAAGATCCACAACATGTGTACTATGAATTTAACACATCCCAAAATGTATATAATATACTATTAATAATTTCTTTAAAATAATTTTATATCAGCGTTTAATAATTTTATTTACACACATTATTGAGGAAAACCCCTGTCATACATACAACTTGTTCATCTGTCTCTTTTTTCTTTTTAACACATTTAATCTGAAATGGCCATTTTCTTAACTGCAAATTTCAGTAGTGTAAAGTACATCAGTAAAGCTCATTTTCCTGTTTAGATTGGTACAGAAACAATTCATCATAACAGACAACTGCTTTTAACATAAATGTCACTTCACTTTTAAATGAAATGAGAAGAAATGTAGTGTAACATACAACCCCAGATTCATAAGAAAAAAATGGAATAGAATTGACATTTTACACAAAACAAAGAAAAATAAAAAAATATTCCTATGTGGAATTTATTGTATATAAATGCCACATTTAAAAGTAAATCTTCATCTATTGGACAAGACTTCAATCACTGCCTAAATAATACTAAACTAATGTAGACAAGTTAATTAAACAAGCACAGTGTATTGTGCAGTGCCCTAAGTGTACAATGTGAAGTGGTGTGAAAGTGATAAGCTGCCAAAAGCCTCGAAAAACAGCACACAATGCATCCTGTTAGCTAAATTAACTCTGCAAACAGATCTATCAGTAGATTGGAATAGATCACTTCTGTTGCCACAGTGCACCTGCGACCTCAGTGTATACAAGTTTCTTGTCAGTACTTAGCTAACGCAGACCTATTCACACAATGAACCTGCAACCTGACAACACACAGGCCATACACAGCACCTGCAGCCTGACACTATTGAACAAAGACACATCACTGTCTCTGTCTGGAGGTAAATCCAAATTTTAAGCATCTCCCACCTACACGCAGTGAAGTACAAACGGAGCAGCCATTTGATAGTTGTGGAAGAGGCTTTTTCATGTTCAACAATTCTTTAAATAAACTTTTTTTTATATAAATCATTTAAACGCTGGGAAAATTACAATGTTCTGTGCTTTGTACATAGATTTGAACACCTAACTTCAATCCATTTTACTTACTTTAAGCAATTCTAAACATGCCTGCAGGTGTACCACCTTCATCCTGATCAGAAAAGTTCACCCTTTTGGCAGAGATGCTATATGTACTAACATCCTCCTGCTCCGTTTCATATTCTGGACTTTCATGTGGTGAGTCTCTGACAACACTATAATAGACTGGCGTGTTGTGTTTTGTTGATTTCTCCTTACTTGGGACCCGTTTGCATCGGCAAAGCTTCTTAAATGCTGTTCTGAACTTTTGTGACATGGCGTTGTAGATGATAGGGTTGATGGCACTGTTAATGTAGATACTCATGCGACAGAAGAGCAGAAACCACACGTTGAGGTAAGGAGGATCCATGAGGGAATTTACCACCACCAGGGTACGATAAGGCATCCAGAGTAGAGCAAACAGCACCACCACTACAGCCAGCATTTTAGTAACCTATATCAACACATAAGAAATAGTAGCACAAAAGAAAAATTGGAAAATTGACCTTTAATTCCTATTCATGAGTCACAAAGCGATAAGCTATAAACTCTTTGATATATGTATAAATGCATATTATTAACAAAAAAAAAAAAACTAAACATAAACCCAACACTAAAAATCAGCTGTGCCAGAATTAATATAAATAGCTACATAATATCATTTACCGGGGATGGGTGAATGGTTTTAACAGTGGTGGTCTTATTATCATTGAAAAGAGACACATTGTAACAGATGGCACAGTGACAGTTAATATTTATGCATGAGAAATGTCTTCACATATAAATATTAGTAAGTTAATTCAATTAAAACCAAAAAGAAAGTTTGGAATTAAAGCTTGTAAGTAAATGTATCAGTTGAACGACATCTGTAACTTTCTAGGATTTTTAGAATTAAAAATGCACCTGTTTTCTGGAGGACACTGCACCCTTGTTTGGTTTGCTGGAGACCTTCATTGTACTGTTTGTCCGTCCCTGATGAATTGAGTCATTTCCTCTTTCGGACAAATTTGTGGGCAGTGGATTCATAAACAGTATTCTAGCAATCAACCCATAAAGCACTGTTGCAACCACCAGTGGAATCACATAAAAGAGTGTAAAGTCTAAAAAATAGATGGGCATGTATAGGTTCCTTGATACCCGATAGCCACACCTCACAACGACACCATTGGAGTAAATCATCTCTTGTATATCTACAAGGAAAAACCACATGATGCAGTAGAGTGAGGTGAAAAGCCAGACACAGGCGATGATCTTTTTGGCTCTGGAAACTGTGCAGATGAACTGAGCCTTAATGGAGTGGCATATTGCAATGTAGCGCTCCACTGTAAAAGCTGTGATGGAGCAAGATGAAACGTTAATACCCAAATACTGGAGGTACGTGATGCACAGACAGCCAGTATAGCCATAGATCCAGGAAAATACCACCTCAGAGATATTTGGTAGTCCAGCAGCCAGAAGGACAATAAGGTCTGCAATGGCCAAGCTAACCAGATAGCAGTTGGTTGGAGTCATCATGTGCTTGGTGCGAAGTACTACCAAGACCACCATGATGTTGCCAGCTATTCCTACTCCGCAGATGAAAAGAGTCAAAAATATAGTAACAATCTGCACTTCCAGGGAGTTTTCAGGCATCTTGAGTTGTGGTTCAGCATTAGTAAAGTTAACGATGGCACTGGATGTCACATTCTCCATTATGGAAATAATCAGTTGCTCCCTACAAAATGGAAGGATATCTGTAGAGAAAAGAATGTTATTGTAAAATAATATAAAACTTAAAACAGAAAAACTGCAAATATTATGCAAAAACACTAAAATTATATTGGAACTTTTATATAAAAAACAATTTTAATTAAAATATTAAATGAATAATTGTATCTTGCTGTCTATTATTGAAAAATCACAAACTTACCGTTATTAGATATTAGATATTAGATAGCAGCTTATTTGACCAAGCAGTGTTGAATTAGCTTCCCAACATGTTCTCCAGCAACCGACTACGGCTTCTAATGAAGTGGCAGCATGCTGCAGAGTGCCAGCACTCTCTAACAGCTTCCCTTTTTCTTTTCTCTGTTCTGCTCTCTCTGTCTCTCCCGCAACCTTCACCGGGCAGCCCTTCTCTCTTCTGTTTATCATCTTTGCACGCCCACTCTCACATGGTCACCACCCTTTTATCATCTGAGTCCCCTTTTAATTAGGGCTCCCATTTTCCATTTCTTTTTAGTTCACCCAAAATATGGACTTATTTAATCTTTAAGCCTTTGTATTTAAATCACCCATTAAACACAATATTAGTGTTTTCATTATGTTTTTCAGTCTAATTCAAATTTGTAGTCTACTCTAGTTTTTATATATTACATATTTAATATTTCACTACTTTAAATCCCATTTCTAAATATGAAATAAAATTAAGGATGAGGTAAAATGTCTTGTGTTACTAAGAGTTTAATTGTTTTCCTTGATAATACTACACATCATGCACTACCATCCAGGTGGGTGAAGTGATACATGCATAGCAAGCTAGGTAGCAGTTAATTAAATATCTAAAATGTCAGGAAAAGAAGACTGTTTTATGAGGAAAGTGAACAAAACATCATAAATCTGAAAAAAGCAGGGACCGTGCACTAATCTTATTATTTTAAATAATTATATGCAAGTGCATATTATAAAATTCTAATGCTCTCTAAAAAAAACCATCCAGGTGGGTGAAGTATATAACATTACATCTTAAGCAGGAGGGCACCGTTTTTAATAGTGCTTTTTTGTCATCTTAAATTCACCTACAATTCACCTCTCACAATTTATTTTCTGATTTAGTTACATGCTTGGTTAATACCCGAATATGCAACTTTTGTCTTATTAGAAAACAAACAGGAAATATATTTAATACGTAGGTCATTTCCAGTATTTTGTAATAATATAAAAGTGTATAAAAAGCACAGCAGATTATATGCCAAAATCTGGTTGCTTGTTTCTAATCTAGAAACGAAGAATAATCCATTGCTTTCCTTCTATTTTCTTACTACATATAATCTATGCACACTTTGCAAGTCTTCTCTTTCTCTAAGTCTTCACCGTGATTATCTGTCTGGCTTTACCAAGACTTCTTTCTTCTTCAGTCATTTTAAAGACCTGAGCACCGAGGGTCTGCTTTTTATTTAGCATTCTCATTCGTTTCCTGTATGAGTTGTTAGTGATAAGAGGGATACAAGCAGAGTGTCTTTATTTTCCTCGGCAGAGGATTCACAGAATCTTACTGACTGCTCTGTTTACACTGAAATGTGCCACAGAGGATTACTTATCCCCAAAAAAGCAACAAAAGATAGAAATAAAAACAACTAAATAGAATTATTATTTTTTTCGATATCGATTACTGATCCTTTCTCTTACAAAGACCAAAGACCAAGAAACAAAAGCACAAATATATTAATTAATTCATTCATTATCTTCCATTTAATCCTCTACTAGGGTGCAGGGGGTTCCCCATGCCCATCCAGGGGAGAAAGTTTCAGGTGCTGGCAGATACACATAGGACAGGGTACCAATTTATTGCTGGACACACACTCACACTATATGGGGCAATTTAAAGCATTCAGTTTACCTTCAATCCGTGTATTTTAATATTTATATTTTGGTACTAAATATAGACTAGGTTTGTGACAGTTGATAAAGATCAGTATATAATCTAAGGAAACACGTCAAATATAAAATCAATAAAACTATGAACCATTCTGAAGTTTGATGGCCGTCTGGACTGGAGTGGATTTGATTGCTGTGCAATCTTCTACTTTTGGCTTGTACAGAACACCACAGTCATAGTCATGGCTCATAGTGTTATTTTGTGAGTACCGAGCCTTCCACTCCCTAGCTTGTTTCCAATACAATTTTACATTTTTATTCTCACTGCAGAGCATCACTTGCTTAATCAAACTTCTCCAGGATTTGCACAGGATCTTGTTTTGGACTTTGTTGAAAGATTTAAGGAAGTTTTTTTTTTAACCCATTAAATAACTTTAGCTGACAACACGGGCTTCTTAGTATCCTTAAGGACATTCAAACCCTATCTGAACCTTAAAAGTGTCTTAAAGTCAGCAGTCCCTGTCCCTGTTGCAAAGTTTGCCCTCAGCAGTCCAAACGTGCTCATGTTTTCCTCCAGCAACCTGTATCCTGACACTAGTTGCCAAAGTATTCTCAAGTCCATAGCCAGTGCTCCATATATTCTTAAGCTTGCCCCCAAAGATTTCAGACATCCCCTGATGTCACGATGTACTCGTAATGACTTAGCCTAGAGAATGCTTGCAGAGCTTTCTCCCTACTGTCCTGGTTTAGATGATTAGCTTAATTTAAGTGTTGTATATATTATAATCTGTATTTTAATTTTTTGACTGCTAAAAGATGTTTTGCTCAGCTTTCAAACATACAATCTTATCACTCCCAAAAACTTATTTGCAAAAAACACGTTCTTAATATAAAAAAAAAATAAATAAATAAATAAATAATTTTCAATTATACATATTAACAATTAAACTAATTTGCATAATAAACTGAAGAATCAGTCAAAAATCATGACTATTAGGTTTTTTTTTTTTTTTTTTTTTTTTTTCTTTTTTCACTTATCCTTTTATACTACAAATATGAATAGGTTTATCTCAATGCTCAAGACCTGGTTGTCTTTGCTTTATAATGACAGTAATCAGTAGTCGGAGTCCTTCATTTTTAAAACATGAATAACAATAGAGTGCTCGTCTGTATTACATAAAGGTTAATGTTGTTTTTTGTTCAACTTTCTCAAATTTTGATGCCATTTCAAATCCTGCACTGCAGACACAAACCTGCTTACTTACTGACATCATGTGGACGTTTAGAAACATACAACTTCCAGCTCTTAAACGAGACAATAAATTTTTTTTAAATCAAAGCACACTCTTTAAAAATGTGTGAATATATATATATAATTAAATGTAATAAATTAAATGTAAAATTCTAATGCACTCTGAATATATGTTAACATTATATTCATTCATTCATTCATTCATTATCTTCCGCTTTATCCTCTATTAGGGTCGCGGTGGGGTTCCCCATGCCAATACAGGGGAGAACGTTTCGGGCGCTGGGCAGATACTCCCAGGACAGGGCGCCAATCTATCGCTGGGCACACACTTACTCACACAAACACACTCTATAGGGGGCAATTTCGAGAACTCAATTGACTTGATCCATGTTTTTTAGACTGTGGGAGGAAACCGGAGAACCCGGAGGAAACCCACACGGACACGGGGAGAACATGGAAACTCCACCCAGATGGGGATTCGAACCGGGAATCCCTAGTGCTGAGAGGTGAACGTGCTAACCACTAAGCCACCGTGCCGCCGTTAACATTATATTGATTTCTAAAAATGCTTTTACCCCCACAATGAATCTAATACCCTGCCAATATTTACCTTTATCAATTCTGGGCACTTTCAGGTTTAGTTACTAGAACACATACATCCTTGGTTTGCCTTTTTCTCTTGTTTAAGATTTTTTCAAGCAGGAACTTGATTCTTTCCTCTTCCTGCTGGTGGAAAAAAGATGAGGCCACTTTTCTGCGGAGGCGGCGGGCGTAGACCTCCAGAAAAGCTAAGGCATAGTTTAGAACATAGAGCAGGACCAGTGAGAACAGCACACCCACATTTGGCTTGCTTGGACTGATGTTGCACTGAGCTGCATTTGATCTTATGATGGCATTATATGTTTTGTTAATATTCAGCACTAGCTGTTCCTTACACCTGATATTCAGCAAATCACAGACGGTGGACCAGTAGACCTAGTGAGCAAGACAAAAGCAAAAGTATTATTTTATATTATATGTTAAAGAAAAATACAAATGATGTAATGATACTTATACATAAGACATAACGAGGGCGCAGTAGCTCAGTGATTAGGGCATTGGGCTATCAATCTGAAGGTTGGGGGTTCAAATCCCAGGTCCACTGAAGTTACCAGTGTGGGTCCTTGAGCAAGGCCCGTTTAACCCTCATTGCTCCAGGGATGTTGTGATTAACCCTGTGCTCATCTTGTAAGTCGCTTTGGATAAAAGTGTCTGCTAAATGACCAATAAAGACACCCTGGCCACTTTACTAAATAATCACACTTATTGTCCATTTAATTAACTCCACTCATCATAAACAACTTACTTATTTTCATATATAAACAACTTCATTATTATTTTTTATATCAGCCTTGTATAAGGCGCCCAGGGACCAATTGAGGTTAGGTGCCTTGCCCAAGGGCACTTCAGCTATAGGACTTGATCGAATCGGGAATCAAACCAGGGGTTTTTGGGTTGCAAGGTTGGTTCCTTAACCACAAACCTATGACTGCAAAACATATTGCCATACCACATGCTTTTAATAGTTTATGTAGGGTATTATAACATCAAAGCATTTTTTTTTCGTATAAAGCAATCATCTAAATGAAATGATGAGTATTGAAAGAAACCAAATCAGATTTCTTTGAATATATATGCATTTTGCAGATTTTCCTCTGTTCACCTATAGATTAACCTCAACCACCTCAACCTTTGTAGCTGGACTACTACATAACTTCTATTATTCATCCAAAGTTTGCCAAAATGTAGGTTAGGGTTTTGAGCTATCAATCAGAAGGTTGTGGGTTCAAATCCCAGGTCCACTGAATTTGTCAATGTGAGTCCTTGTGCAAGGCCCTTAACCCTCATTGCTCATTGCTCCTCACCAGGGGTGATTTTAAACCTGTTCTCTTAACTTAAAAGTTAGGATAATCACTTTGGATAAAAGCATCTGCTAAATGAACTAAAAAAATATTTGACCTTTCGTCCAGTAATGATTCAAACGCTTGAGACTTGCCTTAAAATCAATGTGTAGGGTAATGACCGTAGGAGGGATGTCTAAAAACCAGGGCCCACCGGTTTCAACTGCGTAATGCACAAAATGGTCCAGTATAATCAGCATAAGAGTCATCAGCAGATACATGGTAATCAGCAGAATGGGAGATAAGCACTTTAACATTTCTCTCTTTGTTATTCGGAGGCTGGTTGAGTTTACTCCATTCTTCAAATCCTTTACCTCAATTTGAATCCCTCTTCTAAATGCAGTGTTTCGTAGCATCCCTGTGATGTAGACATTATCGAATTTCACTGATGTCAGATAAGACTTTAGATAGATTGTAGAATCCATGAAAAGGTAAAACACCAAAACCGCAGCAAGTATTCTTTGTGATAGAAGTTTTAGTTCATCCAGTTGATCTTTGGCTTTGATAAAATCCTGCGCTACATGTTTGCTTAGGTCCTTCAAGATTTTTCTTAATCCAGTCACGTTTATTTCTGTGTGATGATTAAACTCACTCAGCTGCTCAGTTAAGGTGGATCCTAAATTTTTGATTTGTCTGACCTGATTAACCATGTCTGACTTTACGATGTTGCTTAGTTTAGATGAGTTGAGCAAACTGTGAGCCAGGTTTTCCGAGGTGCATTTCATCAGGTGTGTAAGCTCTACTATGTTCGTTGCAATGTTAGGAAGAATGTAAATCATCACTATCATTGCACAAAGGGAAAGAATGAGTTTTCGCCCCTGTCTGGTGCCTAAAGTTGGAAACATCAATGTGAATGCACAACGGAAAGGGTGGACAAGAAATAAGAGGAAGAGTACAGACAGAGAGTAGATGCCTGCAGCAATGCCGGCTGTCTGCATCTGATACTTTAGGAGACTTCTTAGCCAGTGGAAGAGAAGTAAGGCGGTGCAAATGGAAATCATGACACAGATAAGCAGCAGACTAAAGAGCTGTGAGACACCATGTGGAATCGGACTTGAGTAAGACAGCCAGAAAAACTCCAGCCTTTTAACCAGACATTCTGCAAAACACAAGCGAAATATGATTTAATATAACAAATTAAAACTCTGCAACAAATGTATTTCTGTAAACATTTATAAACCTTTTTGTATGTAAGTATGGTTATGTTGGAATAAGCAAAGAAAAAGGCTTTCACTACAAAAAAAAAAGTTAGCAAGTCAGAAAATCTTGAAAAAGTGTAAAAATATTGTTTTTGAATTATATTTGTTTTTAGGAAACAAAATAAATTTACCCTTAATATCGACAGATGATTTTTCTTTATACATTTCTTGACTGGTGTTTATTTTTCTTATTTTTTTACATAGATTTTAAACATATAGACTTAAACATCATTAGTTGTGCTAAATTTGTATGTAACCATTTTCATACAAAGTATTTTTAAAAGTTTTTTTTTTAAGTATTTTAAAGTTTTTACATAATTTAAACACTTTTATTTAAATTGTGATTCTTCGTAAATTTTTATTTACATGCAGAATAAAAGTTTTTAAAAACCACTGAAGTTATTTGGTAAGATGGATTTTTGGCTGTGATGTTTAAAATTTCTCATTTTCTAAATAACTCTTTAGTTTCTAACACATCACTGAAAGTTAGAATTGTACTATTAAAATATCACTAAAACAACCGCATGTAAAAAGTTAAATGACAAACCTGAATGCATGGCAGTTAATCCACTGATACATAATCCAAACAATTCAAATATAATCAATTACAGAGAAGCCTTAAAAGACAGATGACTAGATATAAACAGCAGTGTGGAAGTGGAAACTGATTACAAATGCACATATCCTAACACAACCACAAACCCATGAGTCATAATCTGTTTGAAATTCACATGACGTGCTTAAAACATCGACTTTGGTGGTATTCCTACACACATGACATGACATAAAATAATGCAAACATTCAAATTAGTTTAAATTTGAATGTATATTTCTTTATTGTAAACACAGTATTGGCCCAAATTATTTCATGAAAATTATTGCCATTACACAAGTTTATTTCATTTGCATGTTTCAAAACAACACAAAACAAGATATATTTTCACGCAAAACTCCAAATATACTTAATACTTTTTTGCACACCCTTTGGAAAAATAACAAATAAATCACTTAAAAAAAATCACCATTAACAAGCTTCTTACATCTATCAACTGGAAATTTGTTTATATATTTGAAGAGTGCCTTAACCTAACTCACTTGGGATATGAACAGTGCTGGCAAGTGCACATTGTGTTTTATACTTTTTGATCATTGCCAGCATTATTGTTTTTAGCACACTGTGCTATTGTAACTGTTGGTTGAGAAAACCTGAATGCAAAACTGAATACTGACAAAAGTAAATGTTCAAAACAAAAAAAGGATGTGACTATACTGAACGTAGGAGGCATTACAAACAACTTCTTATAACCTTTCATCAGAAAATCAGAAATCACGAGTGTATATGTATAATGTATTATTATACTAATATAAAATAAACAATGACAACAATTTTTGAACTTCTGTTTATGTATATTAGTGCATATAAATAAATGTGTGTATGGAATAAACAGAGAAGCCAAGCAACCAACATGTTTTATTAGAGTTTAATTTATTTCACAGTTTTAAGTAATATCTTCATACATTCAATAAGACAGGTTTTTCCATATCTTTATGTACCATGGCATGTAAACATTCACCCCCACCTTCAAAAAGTACCATTACTTATAGTCATAAGATCTTGCTTGTCATGATGTAAAACAGGAAGCATTACATGAATGAACCTTTTCAGAACCTCGTCTGCATTATGCAAAGTAATTAAAACAATGTATTGTATTTATTAATTTAATAGATTTCCCATTAAAATGGTCACTTTTTTAGTACAAACAAAACCCTGTACAAAATAAAAATCTTAAAATTAATTGTATATTTTAATTTAAACAATTAAAAAAAAAAATTTACCTTTATTTTGGCTTTTGACTGCTTTTTATGCTACCAACAAAGTGAATATTTACTTTAAAAAAAAAAAAATGTGTTAATCAGGATCTTCAGTAAAGTTTACTTATTTTAAATAAGAAAAAAACCCTGAAAAACATATTGGAATATAAAACTCCTGCCATAAACATTTTCCATTTTGATTTTCTTTTACATAAAATATATTAATGTATTTTTTTCGGAATTAAACATTTTTTGTTTTATTACATGTATATTTCCTGGCTTGTAAATTGAATCATTAATCATTGACTCAAAGTCAAAAAAGGTCACTTGGAGCTTTTTGTTATTGCTAAATCATACTATTGATGACAAAACCATTTTTTCTTTTAAACTACATTGCTCTTACAATTCAATTCCATCCATCCATTATCTTCCGCTTTATAATTAGGGATCGCGGGGGGGGGTTCTCCATGCCCATCCAGGGGAGAACGTTTTGGGCGCTGGGCAGGACGCCAATCTATCCCTGGGCACACACTCACTCACACAGACAGGCACACATACACACTCTATATGGGGCAATTTGGAGAACTCAATTGACTTGATCCATGTTTTTGGACTGTGGGTGGAAACTGGAGAACCTGGAGGAAACCCACGTGGACACGGGGAGAACATGGAAACTCCACTCAGATCGGGATTCGAACTGGGAATCCCTAGCGCTGGGAGGCGAATGTGCAAACCACTAAGCCACCGTGCCGCCCCAATTCAATTCCAATATACAAAACATTATTACACAGAACAAAAAGAATCGTAAAAGAAAAATTACCAACTTACTAAACAATACTGAAAAATATTGCAGTTATAAGAAATATTATTACAATAAGCTCGCTATTGCTTTCTTTATGAATTAAAGGTAAAATGTAAAATGTCAATTAAAGTATAAAAATATTTGACAGCAAGATTTCAATTTAAAACATCTTTAAAAAAATTAAAAAAAAAAAATAAAAATTTCTTTCTGATTAAAGGCACTTGGGGGCACTATTTTATTAAACAATCAAGTGGAGTGTAATAGCAAGAAGTTACATTCTGAATTCTAACATTAAGTAATCTTTATAATCTCTAATTACATCATTTACAATATGCATTTGTAAAAAAGAAAAAAAAAAGAGAAATATGTCAAAACCTGTCACTTTTGTGTTATTATTATTTTTATTTAGAGAAATGGAAAATTCCTACCATTTTTGAAAAAAAATTATTAAGGGACATGTTTAAATTTGTTTCATTGTATATAACTCCATAACAGTTTCAGCTTCTAAATGAGATTCTAAAGGATCATTGATAGTTTAGGCACATTTTGAAGCTGCAGGACCTGAAAAACCTGCAGTCACTAAAGAATACTGAACTCCACTTATATCACAGGCAATATCAGTCTGTCAAAGAAAAATACTAAATTCTTAGTTCATGCTCCTGAACATACCAGAAATCTCTGAAGGTCACTATTTCAATTCATGTTTTTGAAAGAGTTATGCTTAAACCTACATTATTTGCACCCATTGCACAACAATGGTGTAAAATGTTGAAAATATCACAGCGTTATGTTAAAGACATAGCAGTAAAGAATTTGGAGAAAATTAATATCCCTGAAAACCCTATTGGTATATACTTATATGAACATTACTTTCATTAAAAAAATTGATTACACACTGGTGGCTTAGTGGTTAGCACGTTCGCCTCTCAGCACTAGGGATTCCTGGTTCGAATCCCCATCTGGGTGGCGTTTCCATGTTCTCCCCGTGTCCGTGTGGGTTTCCTCCGGGTTCTCCTGTTTCCTCCCACAGTCCATAACCATGGATCAAGTCAATTGAGTTCTCCAAATTACCCCATATAGAGTGTGTATGTCTGTGTGAGTGAGTGAGTGTGTGCACAGCGATAGATTGGCACCCTGTCCTGGGTGTATCTGCTCAGATTATTCATTCATTCATTATCTTCCACTTTATCCTATATTAGGGTCGTGGTGGGGTTCCCCATGCCCATCCAGGGGAGAACGGGCGCCAATCTATCGCTGGGCACACACTCACACACACAAACACACACACTCTATATGGGGCAATTTGGAGAACTCAATTGACTTGATCCATGTTTTTGGACTGTGGGAGGAAACCGGAGAACCAGGAGGAAACCCACGCGGACACGGGGAGAACATGGAAACTCCACTCAGATGGGGATTCAAACCGGGAATCCCTAGCGCTGAGAGGCGAACGTGCTAACCACTAAGCCACCGTGCCGCCGCCACAGAGATTAATTAATTAAAATTTTCTGGCATTTTCATGTTGATATTGCTTAAACTGCTAGAAAAATGCCTACAATTTTCATATATTACTGTGAAATAAAAATATTCAGAAACTAAAGCTAATTATGTTAAAGATCTGGACGACCAGAAACATGTATTGCACTTTTTATTTTATCTTAGAAAATTAAACCCAATTAAACAAGAATCTATTCTACAGTATATCATCCTACATTTAAAAATGTTTTGCGAAGGAAACAAAACAATACAAGTATAAAGAATGTGTTTAAATAGTTAAAATTATATACATGTACTTTATGTTATTTAGATAGAACGTTATCTCAATTTAAATTTGGCCAGTCTTATACTTATTTACATATATAATGATTTTTCTTTTCCATTTTTTTCTCACAGTACTCTAAGTAAATTTTTTGTATTCTGAATTTTCATAACGAAAGTTATCATGTAAATGTTACCCACTGGTGTTCAATGTTATTTCTGTTGAATTAGGAGGTTTGGCCCAGTCTGGAAAGGTGTGCAAAGCAAACATGTGCATTCCCCATGTATTCAAAGCTAAAGCTACACACATAATCCCTAGAATGTTCATCATGAATCCTGTTTTCACCTGTAAAAACAACAATGTGACATTTTATTATCATTTTACGTTTCAATGACCAGTTTTGCATTTACTATTTCAAGGTAGCTGAAGATATTGCTTTGTGCAGCCATATTGCACAAGACTATATATCATGAAACATTTATTTATTAAAACACATTTCTGGATTTCATTGTTTTCAACAATATTACTGTAATGAAATATTCTATTTTTGTGTGTATATCATGAAAACTAAGGTTAACATAAAAACTGACACTCATCCTTTGTAAAAACACTTTTGGGCTGATTTGTCATATGTCCCACCAAAGGCCCAAAGATAAGCAATTTTATGGCCTGGGAAGAACCATCTAATTTTATCACTATGATAAGAAGCTATGTGGGATAACCACACATTTGACGAGTGCAAAGGAATTTGTAAGGGCGTTTGTTACTGTAATTAAAAATAAATATAATATAATTACAACACATTAAAAATTATATAAAAAAGTTATTTTTATATTTTTGTATGTTTGCAACCATTTAACAAATGACTAGTATATAAAATATAAAGTTTTGTCAAGTTTTCAGCTTTCTAGCTTACCATGTCTTTAACCATGAGATGTCCAGAAGCAAAAGCAATAGTGTTTGGCGGAGTCGAAACAGGAAGCATGAAGGCATATGAGCAGCCGACTGTTGCTGGAAGCATGAAATACAGAGGATTCAGCTTTAAACGGATGGCCTGTAAACAACAAAACATAAAACATATTATTAACAGATGGCCTGTAAACAACAAATCATGAAAATGTATGTTAGGGACTTTCAATAGTAACATGCATTTAGACAACTGTAGAGCAATAACTCACCAGTTCAGAAATGACTGGAAGGAAGATGATGATGGTGGCAGTGTTGCTAGCAATCTCCGTAAAGCAAGCGATGAAAGCTGTAATAAAAACCACAGCTAGAGCAGGAGGAACTTGAGATATTGGCTCCAAATGTCCTCCAATCCACACAGCAAGTCCAGACTCCTGTTACAGCACCAACAGAACCAAACACAGCTTAAGCCAATTTTCTTTCTTTTAATAGATACAGTGGCTTCAGGAATAATAACACTGTGCTAAAAAGTAGGTTACTAAGAGTCAAAAAAATAGATCAGTGAGTTTATTGCACTAAAAAGTAGGTCATTTTGCTTCAAATAGAGCATAACAGTTATACATTAATCATCCTATTGCGACAAAAGAGCAAAAATAGTGCTGCAAAAGCAGAAAGCAAACCAAAATAAATGCTGACAGTAGAGTGACGGGTGTACCTCACAGCCCTTAGCCATGGCAAAACCTCCACCCAGCAGCAGGATAGTATTCCATGGCACACTTTCTTGAACCTTCTTCCAACCGATCAAAGGAACATAGGGGCTAGTAGAGGCTGTGGGGAATTTATAGTTGAAAAATATTACATTGAATGTTATCACTGATGAACTAATTTCATATTATTTTACTGGCCACTTCAAAGACAGCATTAAAAACACTCAACTTGTATTGACAAAGTATTGGTACATTTTACACAAGACTTAAATACATCCAGTTTTATTTTGGTCTTCTTATAAGAGTTTCCACAGTTCAAGAAATGTATGCTCATGTGCTTAATTTTATAAATGCTGCAAAGAGACAGTGTAAAAAATTTGTATTAAATAACTAATTTATTGGTAATTCTTTTATCCATATAGTGTACATGTAGGTGAGGCTCTGGATGGGAAAGGTTGGTTCACAACTGACATTCTAATGTTTTTTGTGTTTTTGTCAAATTAAGGTGAGAAGTCTAGTCCGACACCTAAAAAGGTGCAGTGTTCACACACTTTGGTCATATAGAGAGCTCTTGTGTATTTCATACTGAAAACTAAGCATTTTTATTAAAGCTTTCACATTAAAACTTTACACTTTGTACAGTCACAGTAGTTACATTTTAACAATGTTATTCCGAGATCCATTGTAAGATAAAAAAAATCAGTTCTGATACACATATGTAAATAAATTTAAGCTTTAAATTGAATTATATCTGTTAAAAGTACATTTCCACAAGATTAGCAAAGTAACTTATAAAAATGTGAACCAATAAGTGTGAGATTATAGTAATCTGTAGCCACATTGTTATTAGGGTTAGGGTGTACACTCTTGGCAGAACATGTTAAGCTAACTCATTAACATTCCACTTCTTATTTACTGTGTTTCCAAACAATGTACTCAGAAACAGTTTGTCCCAAAATCAGTAAAAGGTTCACAAAACATTCAACTTTAACCCACAGGGATCAGTCTGTCTGTTTACACTGGAAAAACACTGATGAGACCTAAAAAATCCATATATTATTTGTTATACAATCGAATGCTTTTCTGATTTCCAAAAAAGTTAAAGATTAAAGATGAAATGTTTAACTAACAATTTTATCAAGATTACTTTATAATTTTTTACAGTTACAAATCAGCAAAAAAAAAGATATATCACAAATCAAATTTTTGCATGCATGAGTAAAACTTAATACGAACCGCTTTGGCCAACAGATCATACAATGGCCATCAAATAGCTTGTTTTTTTTTTTTTTAGAGAACTTGGTCACTTTTTTAAAAGTTCAATCAAAACTAAAACCAGTATTGTATTAATTTATTTAAACCTACAATATGTTTATACAAATGACCCATTCCAATCCATTTGTATATATTATTAACTGTATATAGTAAAATACTTAAATTCTTTATAATTGAACACAAAAAAAGGTTAAACTGTTGAAGTAATAATTTTAACAAAGTTAAGCACAATCTTTGGACCTTTGGCACACCCTTACTTGTCAAGACTGCACTTTTGGTAGATGACATTCTCATACTTTAACTGTTTTAGTCTTTTTTGTCCTCTGTCTTTTGAATATTTTAAGAGTGTTGAATGTATTATTTTTTCGCTTTTATTTATAGCTTATAAACAAATGTAAGATACAAATACTTCAGGTCATGTGCCATTTATATTTCCAAACACAATTAAAACTTGAAAGGTACATCAATCAAAACTCTACCTCAGGATGCATTTTAGTTTTACCACCATGCTGCTACACTTAAGAAACCTCATGCTGCACAACCTCTGTAAATAAATAAAATGAAAAATAATAAATAAATCTGACCCCTCCTGGAACTAATGCAGAGCTGGCTGTGCTGAGACATTAGGAGGACTGCCCGCCATGTCTAAGCACTTCAGCTGCAAGCACTGCCTGCAAAATAAAGATCTTACAGCCAGACAAGCATAGTGAGGTCTAACCGTACAACCCTTTGCAACCTATGGACCTTCCTCAATGCAGTGCAGCTGTTTTGCAAACCATCCTTGTGTGAGATGCCCTGCACTCATATACCATCATCAGTACCAGGGCTGTCCATGCAAACATGCGTGGAGATGTAGAAATAATCCAGAACCAAGTTTATTAAGAAATACACATGGCGCTAGATCAGTGCACCCTCATTACAGTGTTCACTTACAGTGTTTTTGTAAGAACTAATAGTAGAGTATTAAAACCAAACGCTGTTTTCAGATCAGTATTTTAAAATGCAGAACATGGATGTCAAGGTGAGATTATAGCTGTAAGGTAAATCTAAAACAAATGAGTTGGTTTGATTGATTTGGTAAGAGAACTTTAGTCTTAAGGAATAATATGTAAACTCTGACCTCGAGGGTTGAACCACCACTGCAGTGAGGGACACTCAGATGGAAAAAAGAAAAGGATGGAGATGATGATGATTCCAGTGACAGCATCTGACACATACCTACAACCATATAATGGAAAGAATGGAACAAATAATTATGGATTTTTTTTATGTACTGCACATATAGATTAAAATCTGTGCTTTTGCTGATTTTGGGTAATTTTCTGATAAATACAATGTTTTTGATTATGGTAGTTAAATTAGATACTTGTAGGGCAATGTGTTGATCTTAATGGTTTAAGATTATCTAAAAGGAAGGTATTTGTCAGACCCGTTTTATCTGAGATCAGAGTGTCTGCTGTGCTCATATTACTGCAGCTGAAACTCCTGTGGAGGGAGTTCAATTAACTCTCCTTCTTCTCTTTGTTCATCTGTTTTACTCCATACAAGCTCAGTATTTACAAAGTACAATGTTCTTAGTTTATTTTGCTTTCAATTAAAACACACCTGCTTTTTTTATGTAACACATGAAACCTGAAATGTTCAGAACAATTGTTTCAAGTGTGTCTTTAGCAGGTGGCATGACAAGTTTAGTGATACAATAGTTTATTTTATATATATAAATTTAGTTCTAACAATGTGTCTTAATTGTAAACCTTTGTTTCCTATTTATCTTGGAAATACAGGTCCCCTGCTGTCACAATGGGGTCTTATAGAGAGACTCAGTTTGATTCCTTCACCTACTTGTCTCTGTGAATTATAATGATTGAAAGAGCAGAAGGTGACAACATGTAGAGAAAAACTACCCTGTGAGATTTAAACTTTATATATATATATATATATATATATATATATATATATATATATATATATATATATATATATATATTTTGCCGCTTCTTTGTATTATTTTCTGCATTGAGACATATTTGAAATATTTTTCTGTTCATTCTGCTATTTTCGAACTTTGCTTGCTAAAATGTCTGCTGTCTCACCTTGTAATTGTAAAGAATTTCAAATTCATAGTCATTAAAACATTACTGTACTGTATTCTTTTTGTAGTTATTAAATATGCACACCCACCCACATACATTAATGTTTATACATTTTCTGGGAGGTTGACTTGTGCAAAGAGTAGTTGTAGGTGAAGATGATTTCATTTATGCCTTATTTAGAGGTTAACTTTTTAGATAAGGAAAAATTTCATTATTTTTTTAAACAAATACAATGTTCATACATATGCATTAGATGTTCAGTTATTAATGTGAATGAAAGGAAAAAAGTAATTAAGTACATCAGTACTGAAATAACTCTAAGTCTTTAAATGAAAAATGGTTCTGTTAATATTGAGAATCCTGCTTTAGTAAACTAAAGTAAGTTAGTAAGTTAATTATTTTGGCAAATTTGAGCGCAATTTGAGACTTCTACTAAAACTCAGGAGGAGATGCATGTGAGATTCCTGAGGTCTTGGAGACACTTTCGAGCAGCAGGAGATTTATGATAATGCATTCTTGGTCATTCCATTTGATCTTCAAGAAGAAATTACAGCAAAATTAAAGAGCTCCCATATTGTTTTTTTTAGACTTAACACAATTCAGTGTTCTATTAATTATAGCAATAAAATTTTGTTCAAAATGTTCAAACCATGATCCTACAAAACCACATAAAGCTTTTCTGTTCCTGTTTTGGACTAATTAACAATAAAACATATTGAACAAAATAAAATTTTCTATAGCCTGATATGTGATCTTAACTGTAGTTAGGCAGGAATGTTAATAGTAAATAGTTTTCTTCTTAAAATACCATACAATGTATTCTTATTCAGTGTCACCTGATAGTGAACTGATAATGAACTGCATGAACATTAACATTATCAAAATACTTTTTTTTTTCTTAGAAGTTACCAAGGTTCTTTCTGACCTTGTAGATTAAACACCTTGCACTTGGCGTGAACTTCGTTCATCAACCACTCATAAGAAGAGTAACAGTCTAATTTTTACACTGTGGATTGGTAGAGTCCAAGTTCTTTAGAGCTGGCTTTTTAACCTTTTCAAATCAGATAAACATCAACAACTCTTTTTAAAGGTCTTCTGAGATCTCTTTTGTTTGTGCTATGATACACGTCCTCAAACATCTTGTGAAGACCACATTATGATCTTTGCTTTTTAAATTAATCCGGGTGTCAATCATAGCTGATAATTATCCCAATAATTTAAATAAATAAAAAAGTAACTATAATTAACCTTTAAAAAAAATAAATGTCTAATTTTCCCTAAATATCACACTGCAACTGTCATAATAATAAATTTAAAAATATTTAAACTTGCATGAATGTTGCATGTATAGTAAGACTCTGCTAATGAGTCAAAAAATGTGTAAAAGTTTAACATTCAGCTTAAAAACAACGTAAATGATTTTGTTCATTTAATAGAGGTTAATCATTAAATCACCATATATGGCTATCCAAGCTAAACTTTAAAAATTGCATTTTTGCAAAGTAGTAGTGCAAAGTAAGCCAGATTTATAATTATTTATTAAGGTTTATGGTAAAGGACATTTGTGCTGATATAAAGTGAAATAGTAATTTAAAAAGCCTCTTCTTTTAATTACAACTCTTACTCTTTCTTGAAGAAGGTGGACCATCCTTGGAAGAATTTCGGGTCTCTGGTGAAGAGGAGTATAGCAAAGAGAGTAAAGAAGAACAGTGTCGATTTTTCTGCAAAACTGGAGAAAGAGAAAGAAATGGTAAGTTAAGAAAATAATTAGAAAATAATCTAAGAAAATATTAAATCTTTATGATAATAATGTGTTTTTTTTAACATAGGACAATGCATTTGTATGTCATACAAATAGTCCAAATGGAGCAAAATAAAAAAATACTCCAAGGCAATGTCATGCACATTTAACAAAACATTTTTTAAATAAACAAATTTAAGTTAGATTATTATAAAGCATTAAATAGATTTGATATTCTGTACAGTTTATAAATCTTAAAAATGTTGCACTATGATTAGTTTCACTGTAAGGTGAGGTACATTTTATTTGCATTTTTTCAATTTTTTCATGACTGTGGAGATTTCAATTGAGGGTTGTTTGCTCCTATAGCCAAAAAATGTAAGTAAGTGAACAGGAGACAATTTTTGCCATTCTCTTGGTAATGGTCCCTCAGTGTCCTCGGGCGTAAGGGCACACGTCAGAGAGTGTACTGTGGGAGCTTTAGTATTTGTTTTATGCTTCTATTCTGGTAGCAATGCTGTAAAGGAGTAGCTTTACTCTGAGTGGATTTATAAAAGCTTTCTATGAAAAAAGAACAGGTTTTGATGGTCCATTGATTTGCCCTGGACAGTTCAGGAAAAAATCACAAGCACCATAAATGGACAAACATCTACAATTCGGTTAGGTTTGGTGTTCTAGCTTAAAAACTTGAGGATGAGATACACTGGGTAAAAAATCAAACCATAATAAGAAAAAAACTAAATGAAAAACAGCAGGCTGGCTCTAACAAAGCAAATAAATATTAGATCATGAATACTGAAGCATTGATGTGTATAAAGCATAGAACATCAGATCAGTAACAGTATGTAATGATGAAAAAAATCTGTTATGATGGTGAGATACTGGCTCATTGAAATATTTATTGTGACCCCATGTTAAGAGAAAAAAACCTCATGTACTCGCTCGTAAATGTTGCAAATAGAAAATTGGATCTGTATATTTCAAACTATTCCTAACGTGTAGAATAGAATGGAAACTCATGCAGTCTTACTTCATTGGTCCAAGCTTTTTGTAGTCCTCATTTATGATTGTAATTGCCTTGGCTTCCGCAGCTGAATGATCATCCTGTTCCTTTTTACACAATCTAAAGATAGACACCAGAGGATGGAATAAATAAAAGCATAACTGTGAATCTGTGTACATGTGTGTGCGTGTGCGTGTATTTGTTTCATGCTCTTATGCTTACCGTGTAGTGGCTCCTCCATACAGAAAAGCTATCCAGATCCAAGATAATAAAAGGAAAATGACCATGAGTGGAAAAGCGAAGAGAAACCAGGAACCAAAGTTAATCTGGTCACAATTTGGAAAATAACTGCAAAAGAATTTAAACCATTTATTTATTTATTGTTTATAAAGGATTAACTGATTATGCTCTTTAAATCTTTAAGTACATATTTCAGTTACATATAGGCATTAACAAATAGCACTCAACATAAATTTTTAGAAATTATTGTTCATATTTTTAAAGTGCTACTTTTTTCACATACTGTATGTCAAATTTAATAATCCTTATAACTTTAAATTTACAGTGGCTATAAAGACAGTGTTAACTATCTAACATTTGCATTTGCAGTGATTATCCATTAAAAAAATAATTTAAAATAACAATGAATGCCTTAGATTTGCTTGATAAAAAAATAAGATTAGCATCTTCTTCTTCGTATTTATTTATTCCATTAGATCAGAACAATGACATTGTAGAATTTTTATTGTTAGGTACTTAATAAAAAATAAGACAAATTTTCAGTGTACCTGACTTAAATGTTTTTGGTCTTTGCGAGGCAGAAATGAGCCGAGACAGAACATGTAAACTCTACGCAGAAGGTGTTGCAGAGACAGAAACTCTATACCGTGCTAATCTATAAAAATAAGTATAACTACCTGGATTTCATTTATTTAGCTTTTGCCAATTCAGTTAATTACAGTTTTGAACTTTTGTGTTGGATCAAAATTATTAGAACTACAGTATTAGTTATTTTTTTCTAATTGTATAATAGTGCCCAGCGATGGATTGGCGGCCTGTCCTGGGTCTATCTGCCCAGTGCCCGAGATGTTCTCCCCTGGATGGGCATGGGGAACCCCACCGCGACCCTAATAGAGGATAAAGCGGGAGAAAATGAATGAATGAATAATTGTATAATAATTCTTATTTACTATATTGATAAGCATTATGTTTTTTGTTTTTGTTTTTCACACCAACCTCTTTAACTGTCCAATGAAAATGAGGTTAGGTCAGTTCCTGTGAGTGTAGCTGTTCCCCCGATACTGGCAGCATAGGGGATACAAATAAGAAATCCTTTCCATATTTTCAGATGGTATTCAGCTTCTTTTCTGACATCCTCCTGACACCTCTGATCCATTTTTGTTATTTTCTTTACACTGTAACATGAGGAATAGCAGGGCTTGTAAATAACACAAGTTAATTTTATAATTTAAAACATCACTTTGGATTATTTCAATTATGTTTAATTTCAAAATACATATTACTTATTAGACACGCTGCATTTCATTTGACATATTTTATACAAAAAATGTGATGGTTAAAAAAAATAATTAGCATATACTTCTAATCCCACAAACAAAGAACCTTAATTACCCACTACATACTAAATATCATTTGTTTAGATTATTTGTTAAGCATTTTAAATTTCCAGAAGTTTTCTTTCATCTCACCTTTCATTTCCTGATAAAGTGAATTTTTCAGATGGCAGTACATGCAGCTTTACATGAGACTTTCCTGAAGTAGACAAACACGGTTACTACTGCCTGCCATTGATAATAATTAAACAGTTTTGTTCAAGTAAATTGGTTATGAATGTGATATGTCATTTCTATATTAAACAGGTTGAACTTTTTGAAATTTGATTAAAACATTTTTAGTAACAATAAACATATAACATTACAAAACATAACATAATAGCAAACATTATTATCAATAACAGTATGAAAATAAAAATCCACAGCTGGAATTATTTGCTCCCCAGCAAGAGTACAAAAACAGGAAACTAATGTCAAATATGTCATTTTGGCAAAAGTATGCAACAGTGCTTTGTTGTGGGTTAATTTATACATAGGTAATTTATACATAAGTAATTTTCTGTAATTTTCAGTCTGTAATTTTCTCTTACAGACTGAATAATTAATTCCTTCATTATCTTCCGCTTTATCCTATATTAGGGTCATGGGGGTTCCCCATGCCCATCCAGGGGAGAACGTCTCGGGTGCTGGGCAGATACACCCAGGACAGGGCGCCAATCTATCACTGGGCACACACTCACACACACAGACACGCACACAAACTCACTCTACATGGGGCAATTTGGAGAACTCAATTGACTTGATCCATGTTTTTGGACTGTGGGAGGAAACCGGAGAACCTGGAGGAAACCCACGCGGACACGGGGAGAACATGGAAACTCCACGTTCCAGATAGGGATTCGAACCTGGAATCCCTAGTGCTGAGAGGCGAACGTGCTAACCACTAAGCCGCATAATTAATTGATTTTATATATATTTTTACTCACCCTCAGGGTCATCCTTTACTGTAGCGTTCTGTTTAAGTGTCTCCAGGTCTCCAAAGAGACTTTCTAATACTGCATTAGCAATTGGCAGCATCATGGCTGTTGTAGCAGAGTTACTCAACCACATTGACAGAAATGAAGTGGTGATCATCATTCCCAATATCAACCTGGAGAAAACACAACAGTAATTACATACGAATGGAAGTTAAGATATTTGCAATAATAAGTAATGTGCAAGTTTTACTAGCCACAGTAAAAGTTAAAAAAGTGCATTGTGCTTCTTAAGTTTATTTGTCATCAGGCTAAAATGTGAACTACCTGTCCAATGTCAGATGCCTAGAACAGAGCCTTGATTTTGATACAATTTTGTGACAATAATTCCCCTTAAATCTTACTCTTATTTCATGATTCATGCTGTAAATAAACATTATAACATAATGTTGATGTAGAAATTTTTTTCTTTCTTTCTCTTCCGTCTTTTTTTCTCTTTTTCAATTAAATTTGAAATTTGAAATATTTCAAAAGGTGTTATTATTTAATTTTTGGGTTTTAGGGTGTTAATTAATAGGGTGTTCAGTGTCTACAGCGTATATTCTTTCTTTCTTCCTTCCTTTCTTTCTCTCTCTCTCTATTCTCTATCTCTCTTTGTGTATTTATATACTGTGTATATATATACACACACACACACACACACATCAGTAAGAGACTGTGTGTGCAGTAAGAAACATGTGAGCGGACTGGAGAGAGAGAGAGCATCCACGTTTGCATTCACATCCACGTTTGTATCACATATCTTTGGCAATTAATTAGTTTTATACTTGAATTCTAGTCGGAAAACTGGCTAATCCCATACACAAAGGTCAGAGACATTTAAATAAACAGTTTCATACTGTTGCTGCTCAAGTATAAATGTTAAGAACTATTAAATCAACCTGAAACACCCTGGGCACTGTGACCTGATAGTGGTGAGGGTGAATTCTAAGTGAAACCCCCAAGGCTATAAAGCTAGAGTGCAGGAGGGCAAAGTAACCTGCAGAAAACATTTCAGGTTTGGTTAAGATAATATAATATGCTTTCTGCTGTGTGTATGAAGAATTGCAATGAATATCCAAAGCCTTTGTTAGCTGAATTCACCTCATAATATTTAAAAATAAAATATAAAAATCACAAAATTTAAATACATTTATTTTCTAGCAAGGTTACTATAAACATATATGTTAATTAAAAAAAAAAAAACAGTAGAAATCGCTATAATTCACAATTAATAATTTCCATTAAACAGAGTGTCATATTAATTTTTTTTTGAGCTCTTTGCATAATTTGCATAATAAATGTGAAAATTTATATAAATAAATAAATAAAAAAAGATATGGGAACTTTATGTTGTCAGCCCTGCAGGGTTTGAGGATTTGAGAATACAGCTTTAGTCACATTTTATGTTAACGGTTCTTAGATTTTATATGTTTGTAAGATTTTTATTTTACTGATTACCTGAAATTATTGTTATTTAAGTGCAATATGCTTTTAGCCTGTGCAGCCATCTGTAAAGAAAGCTTTTTGTCTTATTACCGGTCCTTCTCTTGCTGAAAAATACATCTCCACAAGTTGACTCATTGAACATCAGTGAGGTTTTCAGATATTACAGGACACAAACACTGACGTCATTAACAATTTTACAGACTGACTAAAGGGAAGTAGTTTATTAGAAAATTCCATATTTATTTACCATACTTATCTGTCTGATTTGCAAATCAGTGATATAATGATGTCACAACAATTAAATGATCTGAATAAGCTAGACAACATAACTGACATTCTATAAAACTGAAATGCAACATACATTTTTAATACTTTGAAATGTTAAGCTACATAATGTCCTGTTGGAAGGTTGCAACTGCACTAAGCCCCTGATCCCCCAACTTCACAGGCAGGCATATAAAAAACTATATTTTCAGATTTAAATGTGCTGAATGTATATCTGTTTGCATTAGTTCTTTTTAAAAAAAAAATCTGTAACTTTATCAACCATCATGCATTATGGCAATGATATGTCAATGGCAAGTCATACATATACATGTTTTTAATGTGGAAAATGCAAGCATTTTTGACAGACTATAGGAGCTGCTTTGATCACCTATGGCCTTATGAATCTAGTTCCATTAATAAAAAAAAACAACATATATGCAAATAGAACATCGGGCTAGCTTAATCACTAAGATTTCTGTTTTTCCACTTTCTTAACAAAGAAAATAAGCCTTGAAACAGATCTGCCTCACAAGCTGAGGTGACCTAGCATGAGTCACTAATAGAAGCATTAAGTGTGTGTGTGTGTTCTGCTGTAAAGGATGCGCTTCACACTTCATGATGTGTGCTCCACTGCTTGAGCTCATGAAGCTTTAAATATGTCAAATTATATGCAAATTGTCTAATTTTTAAATAAGGGAAGCAGAACACATAATATTTTAACAATTGTTTTAAGAAGTTATAACCTCAGTACATGATTGATGCTTAAATTATAAATGTTGGATTCACAAAATAAATGTAAGCATCCCTTTCGTTACTGACAATAAACAACATTTTTATCCAACATAAAAAAAACCAAATGCCAAATTAAATGCGTAAGATGGTTGCATAAAGGACATTATAAATAGTTTTAATTTTATTATTTTTCGTAAAAATGTCACAAATACTGCTTATATAAACCTTGCAGTCTTATTCGTGTAGAACCGCGGCAGTCATGACCAAACATGTTGGAACCCCAGCACATCTTGGTTGATTACATAGTTTATAATTCACAATGAATGATGTTTTTTAGAAAGCGTTACCAAAGGGGAATATAACACATATGAACACTCACCATGCTGGTTTCACTCCAACAATTTTAAGGACTTGCAGGGCGATGCGTCTGTGTAATCCACACTGCTCGATTGCTGAGGCCATTACTAAACCACTTAGAAAAAGAAAATTAGTCTCTAAGAAATACTGGGGGCAGACTGTCTTGGAGGGCAGAATACCCATGGTGGGAAAGAGACAGATGGGTAACAGGGCAGTAACAGCCAGGGGAAGAGCTTCTGTACACCAGTATATAGCCATCAGTAGCACCACATATAGACATTTTCCTTCCTGAAAAAGAGAGAAATCATGACTAAAGAAAATGGGGGGGTGAATAATTCGAAGTAAATAATTCGAACTTTTATTGCATTTAATTTCATTATTTTTAAACCATAAAAGCAAAAATACGAGCTAATAAACCAGACATTTTTCTTTTTCTTTTTAACTTTTATGACACAACCATTTATCTTGGAGTTACATTGTCTAAATTAATTTGACTGCACGATGTTATTAGGAGTTTCATCTTGAAGAACCAGTCTCTTATTGATGAATGGCTTTCAGTTGATGCCACAAGCAAACAGAAAATTAGTCCCACCCAGTCTTTCTCAGGCCCCCATGCGCAAAATCTTTTAGTGGTAGTGACACCCTTTATGCAAGTTAAAACAAGTAATAGAACAACATAATCTGTAAGTCAACTACCAAATGCAGAGGAAAGGAATGATGAGGGAGTCCCACTTCAAACTTCTGGGGGATAGCTTTTTGCAAAATGTTGTGTTTGACTGTGAAATTATTTGTTCATTAACCCATAATTTGTGAGATCAAACAGTGGTGATAGGGCCTGACTCACAAACTCAATTCTAATTTATCCCAAAGTAGGGCAGTGGAGTTGAGGTCACGGTACTATGTGGGTCAGTCAAGATTTTTTTACACTGAACACACCCAACCATGCCTTTCTGAACCTTGCTTTTCTGCACACTCATGCTGGAGCTGGAAAAAAAAAAGACCTTTTCCAAACTGTTCCCACAATTTTGAAAATATAATTGTCCATGGTCCTTATTTTATCTGAAGAAGTGGACCTGAATAAAATATTTGTATAGATGTGTACTTTTGTTCATGTAGTGTAGATGTAGATTCCAATTATTTTTTTACCTAAATCACATAAAACCCAAAGTAAACCCAAAGCAATTGTCTAATTACATACCTGTTGCATTCGTAAAACATATTTACTTAATTTATGTCTGTATGTAGCTATTTTTGTTTGTGTGGCTCATGTTTCAGACTTTGTGAGTATTGAACTGCACTATACAGTTCCTAATATCTGAGGCTAATGGCATATTTACACTCTACTGATCATAAGATTGTAGTCGTAGGCTTGTGGTTAATGGAACCAGCCTTGTGACTTGCAACCTTAAGGTCCGCGGTTCGATTCCGGGTTCCACCAATTACTATGGCTGAAGTGCCCTTGAGCAAGGAACCTAATCTCAGTTGCTCCCTGGGGTATAAACAAGGCTGCCCACTGCTCCGGGTACATGTGCTCTCTTCAGCAGTGTGTGTATATACATGTGTTTCACTGCACAAATGGATAAAATTATGGAGGCCAAAATAAATCACTTTATCACTTTAGTATGTAGAGAAATAGAAAGACTATAAAATGTCATTGTGTAACTACAAAGTCCAAATGATAAGTAAAGAAACAATGAGTTGTATCTAGTAAAATGGCCCTTAACACATTTCAACAAAGTTTGCATGAACTTATTAACAAACAAAAGCGAACAAACACAACTGTAAAAGGTGATACTGACGTATTTCAGTGCGACATTGATTCTGCAGGTGAAAGTTACAGTTATAAACTAAATCAAATGTAAAAGCGCGCAAAGTTTCAACACTTCCCCGCGATCTGGACGCCGATAGGAACAGAGTGGTATCAGGTTCTTGACCTTAGTGCAAATTTTTTTTTTAACCAAACCAAAACTAAAGCAAATTAAAGGGTTAGTGATGCGCCGTACCTTCGCCGGTAGGAAGAAGAGCAGCGGGAGCAGAACCGCAGGTGTGACGAGCAGAGCCAGCTGCTTGCGAACGCACCACAGTTTTTTGGAGAACTTTAACAAATCCATAATGGAAGAAGGCAGTGTTTTCTTGCTGGTGATCGCTGCTCACCGGTGATTAACAACAAGAACACTGCTTCTCTGCTTTTATCACACGTTCTCTGTTGATTTTTAGCACCGTGGGAGAACATTAACTCGTAGTTTAATGGTTAACCCCTCGGTTGGAAGTGTGAACCAGTCCCATCGTGCTGCTGTGGCGGGACAGGTTTCAGGGTAAAAGCGCAGTGGAATGGATGTAATAAATGTAATAGATGTAATAGATGTAATAGTATTACCGGGGGTTACGGATTGACTAAAGAAACTGGCTGGAAATGTGCACGATTGCACGAGGTTCTGCATTGCAGCCAAAGAGGGTGGATCAGCTGGGATGATTGCGCAATCCGCATTTAGGATAAGAGAACAAAACGCACCGTCAAATGACGCAACTCTCGAACAAATAGATAATGAGTTACTACTACTACTGCTTTACATATTCTCCCCATATCCATTTGTATGTTTCCTCCAGGTTCAAGGGGGTGAACATGGGTTCAAGGTGAATTGTCTACTCTTAATTGCCCATATATATAATATATATATATATAATATAATTGTGAACCTTATGACTAATAAAAAAAATAAATGGAAATAGTAATAGGTACGCGGCACGGTGGCTTAGTGGTTAGCACGTTCGCCTCTCAGCGCATCTGGGTGGAGTTTCCATCTTCTCCCCGTGTCTGCGTGGGTTTCCTCCGGGTTCTCCGGTTTCCTCCCACAGTCCAAAAACATGGATCAAGTTAATTGAATTCTCCAAATTGCCCCATATAGAGTGTGTCTGTGTGAGTGAGTGTGTGCCCAGCGATAGATTGGCGCCCTGTCCTGGGTCTGTCTGCCCGGCGCCCGAGACGTTCTCCCCTGGATGGGCATGGGGAACCCCACCGCGACCCTAATAGAGGATAAAGCGGGAGATAATGAATGAATGAGTAATAGGTACTCATCAGACATTTACTTTGTTCTCTTTCACCGAATGTGTGCTGCACTGGTTAAACACTTTTTTTCCTACTCACAGGGAACTCTACCTTATTATATATATATATATATATATATATATATATATATATATATATATATATATATATATATATATATATATATATATATATATAAACTAATAAACAAAAAATAATATGCTTATACTCAATCTAAATTTATTTTACATTTTCATATAAAGAAGCACATATTTACATCTATTATTAATACATAAATTACAAATTAATCAATCCATTAATTTGTCCAAAATAAGTGTTGTAAATTTACGCAAAGGAAGCATGCCAAAGTTGCTTCATAGGTTTGCTTTGGCTTGGTGGGTGTCTTTAAGATAACATTTATTTATTGTCTTTACAATCTTTGCATTAGAACTGTTGGATTAAGACCCTACTCCAGATGGCTTTCTTTTCTTTTTTTTTTGACTTTGCGTCAGACCATTAGGTTTCTTATTTTATTAAAATTTATGTAGTTTATATATGTATAATCATTATGTGAGAAGTGTTTAAGAGAAGTGGACAGTCACATGCTTAAGCACTGATGTCATTCATTGTGACATGTACACAATGCACAAATCTCCTGTCTTACCACTCGACAAGTAATCTGTAGTGTAGGGTTTAAATAACTGTTGGAGGTGCACGTAGGCAAATACATTTCTCCTCAACAGTCATTTTGATTCACTTGATTCATCTTCACATGTCATGCTGTGCTCTGCATTTCCATTCGTGATTTCAGTATCCATATACATGAAATGATTTATTGTTCATGCTTCATACAACCTAAATAAGACATATTTGCTTCTGTAAAAATAAGGCTAAGAACTTCCTTTTCAGGTGTAGAAAGCTTCTGGGCTATAACCCCCTCCCGTCTTTATTGGAAATAAGTACAACTAGGAACAACACAAACAGCATAATTCACAAAAGAACACATTCTCATAAGTTTGAAGTGTGTAGAAAACAAAATCCTTAACAATTTTAAAAATGTCCTTTTTTCATGATTATATATATTTCACTTTTAGTTTCTAGTTGCTAATGTGCATTGTATGTCTTGCCAAATACTGGCACAGATAAGAATATTATAAATCCTATATAACCGTTAAGCCCTTAAACCCTAAGGTGTATATTTGAGTGTATATTAGGGCAAACTATACCTTGGAAGACAAATATTTCAATACACTCTAATTTCTGACAGAGACTTGGGTACAATCTAAATTAGTAAACGTAAGTTAGTAAGTAAGTTAATGTTAATGTTAGAGCTATTGATTTTGTATCCAATGTAAAAGTATCAACACTCAAGCATAGGATGTATTTTAGCTTGCACATCACAGACGTAGAACTAACTGACTTTGTCCCATGCATGCAAATGAATGCAAAATGTGTAATAGTTGGGTATGAAATGAATCATATATTGAGCTGCTGCTTCTGTTGAAAAAAGCATTTTAAATAACCATAATTTTTTAAAATACTACCTTACAAAATAGCGCTGCCTACCTACAACATTTCTTCCATGCTATTACGAAAAGGAAATAAGAAAAGGAAATGATTGTCAAAAAAAGAATAAGGTTAAAATTTGTGCTTCTCCAGAATACACCCACTGCATTGCCTGTATGGTAAAAGTTGTCTATAGCCACTTAGCAGTTAGTAGTAAACTTAGATTCAAAAATACCTATTGAGTTAGATTTAAATCACACACACACACAGACACACACACACACACACACACACACACACAAACGCAAGTACAAATAGCACATTACACTCTTTAGAAAAATATATTAACATTTGTGCTAACAGTAAGAAATCTCTGTAAATAATTTTCCTGTTTTAAAACATAGAATGCACAAAATGAAAAATTAAACAACAAATTAAAAATGAGTAAATAATCATTTAGCATTTTTTCACTTTTCTCAATTTTTTGACTAAATGTGATCTTCCCCAAAAGTTTTTTATACATACATATTTTAAAACCTTTGGAAAACCCCATTTTCCTTTTAATTACAAAGTCAGAAATGCTTGTTTTTCATGACTGATTATTAACTAGGCCAAACTGTATCATTTGTTATATGCTCAAACAGCACCATCTTTTGATAAAAGTTTTTAATTATTTACTAATGAACAAATTTTGACCAATCTTAAGTTTTTTGCATTTTAACATGGTTTAGTAGAAATAGCTGGACACTTAATTTCATGTTTCATGTAAAATATATATTTACTATGAAGTGCAAAAATATTTATTAAAATACTTTGTTTACCAATAACAATATTTTATATAATTTGCAAGCACTTTATTTTTCTTTACAATGTAAATACTATATAGTAATAAAACATTATATTAGCATAGTACTTACAAAATATATATATATTTTTAACAAAAAAAATTATATTGGCATTTCCATTAATTCATTTAGTAACTGTTTCAGTAGTTTTGTTTGTAATGTAGTTTGCATAGATATTTCAAAATCTGTTTTAAGAACAGCAGAAGCGGTGTGGTCTTCCTGTGTTGCGCAAATTTGGAAGAAGCATGGATGAGCTCAGATAAGACTTTTTTGTTGGAATCCTATAAAAAAAACAAGCAAACCAGTCTTCAGATGATAGTTTCTGAACATTCTGATTCATAATTGAGTCATTAAAGTTAAATAAACAAAAATATATTTATACTGTACATAATTATAATAAATATATAATATTTTTTATTTAACATTTACATGAGTATGAAAATCCCCATTCAATATGTACAATTGCAGTTAAACCATGTGTGTGTGTGTTGGAGAGTGTGGGTGTGTGTCTGTGTTTGTGTCTGTGTGTGTGTGTGTGTGTGTGTGTGTGTGTGTGTGTGTGTGTGTGTGTGTGTGTGTGTGTTGCATATGTATTTCTTGAACTTCATGCATGCATGCATACCGTGTTGTCCTGTCCATCTTGGGTCCACACACCTCACATCGTTTCTCAGCCATTGCTAGCTGATGACAAGCTGGTCCTGTGGTTGGCTGTTGATGAGCTGGTCCTGGTCTTGTGGCTGCCTGCTGACTAACTTATTTTAGAGCTGACACAAGGTCATTTTTTTCTTTTTCAAACTCACTCTTAAACTGTGAATTGACAGAATTGCTATCTCCCCAAGCTTCATTTTCTTAAACCATCTCCAAGGGCATCTGAACAAAGAACCTTTTACAGTTTGCAGGTATAATATATAAAATATATAGAAACACCTGAAAGACTGATGGTAAAGACTGATGTAAAGAGTGTGTGTGTGTGTGGGGGGGTATGAATTAGAGGTATTTTAAATTCCTACACATCTTTTAATAGTTCACTTTTTTGTTTAATGATGTTGGTATTTACAGAAAGCACTGTAAATAATACAAATCCTGTGCAATAGTATTTTTGAATACACTAATAATATGCATTTTCCATCTTGCATTTTTTTAAATTGCTATGCCCCGTCAAATGCCATGAATTCATTAAACTTAATAGAAAATGATTCATATATATAAAAAAAAAAAAGTTCAGTAATAGTTTATATAGAATGCTCTGCATAATAATTTATTATGCAGAGCATTCTATAGTAATTTTGTGTTACAAAAAGTAGACTGTAGTTACATAAACTGAAAAAAATATGTGCTAAATTAATTACATAATGATACACCTGTTTTTATTAAATTACTGAATGTTGTGAAAACGATTACTTGATGCAGTGCTCCATTAGCAGCTTTAACAAAATAGTAATTTGATCAATAGTTTTGGCTCATATGTGATTAAAGTAAACATACAGTGCATTGCGAAAGTATTCACCCCCCCTTTAAATTTTTCACATTTTGTTACCTCACAACCTGGAATTCAAAGGGAATATTTGAGGGTCTGCATCATTTAATTTACAGACCATGCCTACAACTTTCAACATTTAACTTTTTTTTATTGTGAAGCAAACAACAAATAGGACAAAATAACTGAAAACATCAGTGTGCATAACTATTCACCCCCGTAAGTCAGTACTTTGTAGAGCCAACTTTTGCAGGAATTACAGCTGCAAGTCGCTTTGGATAAGTCTCTATGAGCTTGCCACATCTTGCCACTGGAATTTTTGCTTCAGGGTTACCTTTGGTCTCTGTGCTGCCTCTCTGATTAATGCCCTCCTTAACTGGGCTGAGAGTTCTGGTGGGCGGCCCTCTCTTGGCAGGTTTGTTGTGGTACCATGTTCTTTCCATTTGATGATGATGGATTTGATGGTGCTCCGGGGGATCATCAGAGATTTGGATATTTTTTTATAACCCAACCCTGACTTATACTTCTCTACAACTTTATCCGTGACTTGGGGAGCTTGGAGAGCTCCTTGGTCTTCATGGTGTTGTTTGGTTAGTTTAATGGTGTTGCAGCCTCTGGGGCCTTTCAGAAAAGGTGTGTATATACTGACAGATCATGTGACACTTAGATTGCACACAGGTGGTCTTCATTTCACTAAGCATGTGACTTCTGAAGGTAACTGGTTGCACCAGAACTTTTTAGGGGCTTCATAACAAAGGGGGTGAATACATATGCACATGCCAATTTTCAGTTTTTTATTTTCATTTTCTTTATATACATATATTTTTTTTCTCATTTCACTTCTAAAACATAGACTATTTTGTGCAGATGCATCACATTTAATTCAGATTTAAAAAAAAATACATACAGGTGGTAATGTAGTAAAATAGGGACAAATCCAAGGGGGTGAATACTTTTGCAGGGCACTGTATGTAAGAAAAGTGATCATTTTAATTACAAGGCTTGAAAGACCAGAAACACATTCAGTTCGACCTCACCTTGACAACCAATTTATATGGGGCCTGCAAATAGTGTGTATGTGTGTGTGTGTGTGTGTGTGTGCGCACGCGTGTGTGCGCGCATGTGAAATGAGGATGAGAAATTTAGCCTGTTAGTCTGCCTTCTATAGTTGCCTGGTGACAATAGATTGAGACTGAGTTACTTGAAAACAGTTAAAATAAAACCCAACCAAAAGAAAAATTCCATAAGGAACTAAATCAATAGTTGATTCTCTTTATAAAATGTAATATCATACCAATGTTCATCAGTCAGTTTGGCACTATGTACAACTTTTTTTATTCTGGGAACACTTGAAAGCCATGCTAATAGATAAATTGGAAATACTTTACGCTCCCAGCCATTGAGTTTGTATGTATTATTACACCCATATTGACAGTCCCGGATAACTATTAGTAATTCATTACGAAGAGCATCTCATATAAAAAAAAGATTATGTTCCAGCTCTGTGTTATGATACCACCCATTTGCTTTGGTTCAGAATTCTATGTTGATTGGTTAGTGTTAATTAACTACTTTTGTATATGTTCCCTGCCTTTGCTCATGTTGTTGTGGGAACATTAGTTTAAGTTATGATTTAGTCTTCTGTGCTGTTCTGTTCTGTTCCTGGTGTCTTCTGCATTATATACTTCTTTTCATCCACCTCATGTACCCTAGACTTTTTGCTTTGGAATACGATGCTCAATCAGTTTGACCAGGGTTTACATTCCACTATATATATATATATATATATATATATATATATATATATATATATATATATACACACACACACACACACACACACACACTTACACACACCGTGTCTCAGCACGATCAACCCAGCCACTTGTAATCACTCTTTTTGCATTTTGTATTGTTTACTTATTTTGTGTAGGTTGCACACTCTCTCTGTGGTTAACATCTTAGTGCACGTGCAATAGTAAGAGTCCCTGTTTGTTCACATTCCACATGATCTATTTGGGGATAAGGCGATGTTACAAAAATTCCTTCTATCTTCACCCCAACTATTTTTTGCTTATCAGTCATTTACACTTGAGTATCCATCACTTGAATATTCGTTTGATCTTAGCTTCTAAATCTCAGATAACTGAGCTACAGCTTGTTAAACAAGTTGTTGTTGTTTAGCAATCTCTAGCTTCGGGTGCATTTTCACTTCGATACTTAAGAGGTGCACATTTTTTAAAGTTGTGTTTCCTTTACTATTATAACATTTGTGTAAAATAAATCTTTTTTGTTTCTGTGTAAATTCTCAACGGCAGATGCCATTTTAAGCCACAGCAAAATGGTACAAAATTTATGTACATTAAATAAGAAATATATAGGTATTTTTCTTTTTACAAACCAAGTAAATTTGGGTAAAAAAATTACAAAATATTTATAAAATATAAAAAAATATATATATATTTTTTATAATTAATTAATTAATTAATTCATTCATTCATTCATTCATTCATTCATTATCTTCCGCTTTATCCTCTATTAGGGTCGCGGTGGGGTTTCCCATGCCCATCCAGGGGAGAACATTTTGGGCGCTGGGCAGACACACTCAGGACAGGGCGCCAACCTATCACTGGGCATACACTCATACACACACACTCTACATGGGGCAATTTGGAGAACTCAATCGACTTGATCCATGTTTTTGGACTGTGGGAGGAAACCGGAGAACCCGGAGGAAACCCACACGGACACGGGGAGAACATGGAAACTCCACCCAGATGGGGATTCGAACCGGGAATCCCTAGCGCTGAGAGGCGAACGTGCTAACCACTAAGCCACTGTGCCGCCTATTTTTTATAATAATTAATGTAAAAATAAATATAAATAAAAAATATATTAAGTGTAACATTATATCCAGTTAAAACCAATGTTGTCTTATGTAGAAAATACAAAGTATCTGCAGTGCTGTCCAGTGTCATAATGAACAATAAGGACATTTAAAAAATATTGTATGAACACAGCGATCAAAGTGCTTTTAAAAACTGCAATTAACTAACATTTAATTCTTGTAAATTAATAAATTTACCAGACTTATTATAAAACAAACTATGCAAGCTGTCACATTTTAACATAATTTATAAATTATTCTATATATAACTATATATAATTAATTAATCTGTAATTAAAAAAACAAATACTTTACATGTTTAATGTTAATGTTTTAATTCTTTGTTCTAGTTTTACAATTAAAGGATTTCAGATCAAGTATTACATGGGTGGATGATTTTCAGCACATTTTGCATTGACATTGACGTGGTGGTGTTGAGTTTATTCAATCAAGTGCTGCTGAAATTTCTAAACACTGTGTCCACTTACTGTCAACTTTACCTGATACATACACACGTAATAAAGCCAGACAGTAGCTTATTTGTTGCTGCACACTTTATTCCTCCTTCACTAAACCTGTCAATGTGATATTAGTCAAACAGCTGTATAAGAAGGAAAAGCCAATAAAATTTAGGATGACTGATGAATAATTATGCACTAAAGCATGAATTTTGTACAAAGGTCATGGGTATAGTGATGGAGCATTTCAGCCTTACAGGTGAGAAATGTGTACAATCAATAAGCTTGGTGTATTGAATCAAATTATGAATATTATTGTAAGCAGTAGAAGCAGCAGTAGCGGTAACTTTTGGACAAGCTTAGTGGCTGTTTCATGACAAGAATGGTGGCAATTTAGTATCTCCGTTTTACAATTAGAATGTGGAAGGAAACCAGTGTCCTCAAGGAAGCTTACACAAGCAGTTGGAGAACATGGAAGCACAACACAGTAAGAACCAGTAAGAACCTAAAAAATTAGTCACTGTGAAACCATGTTGTCTTAGTTGTAAATGTAATACTTTAGTATGATGTAGCTTTTTTGATTAGTTTTTTTTATTATAATTTAATATAATTTAATTTATTCCTAGAGATTTGATTTGTTTCCCAATAATTTTGACTTCTACCACAAATCATATACTGTATTGTGCTGGATGACGCTCAACACTAGTGATGCTGACATATTGCAGGTGGATGATAGTGTGTGATGCCCTGGTACAAGTAGCTCAGCAAAAATTAGTTTTTAAACACTGTTCACTCATTCATCATTATTATTATTATTATTATTATTATTATCTAATGCACAGTGTGGACTGAACATCTTCTTTATATCTTTATTAGAGTTCATAAGACAATGCCTCCAGGATGCGCGTGTCCAGACATTATACGATTAGCCAAATAACACTAGATTATAGATAGATCATTAGAAAACAATGTAAAAATAACAAAAAATGCATGCTAATCAAGACAAATGGTTTACAGTCTATATATAAAAAACTACAGTGTGTATTTATATGGTGTGGGTGAATAATGCATATAAAAACTAGGTTCACATAATAAATTTTAAACTTTTATATTTACCCATCTGTTCTAATTCTAACGGTAATAAGACAAGATAAGGTAAGATAATCCTTTATTGGTCCCACAATGAGGGAAATTCACAAATGTTAATAGTATAGAAGGTTAAAATTAAGATTGAAAATTGTTTAATTTCATGTGCTTTTATGCTTTAAAATGTCAGTAAAGGAAAGAAACACAAAGTCTGTAGAAATACTTCAGCAAAATTGACAACAGGCAAGAAAAATGTGTTTGTTGCATCCTTTCATGAATCCGAAGCCAGAAAGCCTGGTGATATACTTAAACGTTTGAAGGTTAATTGTAATAAAATCTGGTAAAGGAGAGAACATCATTCGTTGACCAAGAATGCATTCACATCCACTAAACCTTCCCCTTCAGTATAATCTTTACAACCGTGCTAGTTTTTTTTTTTTTTTTTTCAAATCTTTAGATTTTTTTACAAAGCACTTTAAACAGTACCTGAATTGTGATTTTCTGTTTTATTTCTTCCTTGTTACTTCATGTTTATTTTGCTTACATGTGTATTTAAAGCCATTTACCTCATTTAAGCTTAAACTGATTTTATGTGGAAACTTAAGATGGTAATATGCATCTGATAGGATAGTGCTCATTCTTTTTATTCATTTTCTCCTCTCTTTGCATTTATTCAATGCCAAGGACATAATTTCTCCTTTTTAGAAATGAAAGGAATGCATGAATTGTACTGATGTTCAGGTACACACACAGCATGAAAGAGAGAGAGAGAGAGAGAGAGAGAGTGTGAAAGAGAGAATGTGTACAGGAGTATCAGGCAGTGAGAGTCAGTCTGCTGTGAAGGCTGGATACTGACTGCATCAATACAACTGCACATTACAACGACCAGCACAAGTGGACATTTCAAGACACTCTATATAGCTTCAGCTTTTAACTCTTTACATTTTTTACTCTTTTTTTCTTTCTTTTTAAAAATAAATTTTCCTCCTTTATTTCCATTTCTCTTATTTATTTCTATTTTTCTCTTCCTTTTTTCAAATCTCCTGCTTTGTCTGTCCTGATGAATGGATCTAACCATAATGTACCGCCACAGCACAGCTCTTCTCTTCAGCTCACGACGGTGGACTGCGGGAATGCAAGTGCCTCACTGCAGCTGGTTAATGGCACTGTCACTCCTCCTTCCGCAGGAGCGCTGTGCCAACAGGTGCAAATTCAGGCCGAAGTTTTCCTCGCACTTGGAATAGTCAGCCTTTTGGAGAACATTCTGGTTATTTCTGCAGTGGTGAAAAACAAAAACCTCCATTCACCCATGTACTTTTTCCTCTGCAGCTTGGCAGCAGCAGACATGCTTGTGAGTGTGTCCAACTCACTGGAGACAATCGTGATTGCACTTTTGAAGAACAACCTTCTTGAACTGAATGACAATGTTGTGCGCTTAATGGATAACTTCTTTGATTCGATGATATGTATATCACTGGTCGCTTCTATTTGCAACCTCCTGATCATTGCCATTGACCGCTATGTTACTATTTTCTATGCATTGCGTTATCATAGTATTGTAACAACAAGACGAGCATTAGGTGCAATCAGTGTCATCTGGCTTGCATGCACCATCTGTGGCATTGTTTTCATAATCTATTCCGAAAGCAAATCGGTCATCATTTGTCTAATCACCATATTCTTTGCAATGCTTGCACTTATGGCCACACTCTATGTGCACATGTTTCTACTCGCCAGACTCCATGTTCAGCGAATTGCTGCTTTACCCGCTGCTGCTGGTGAACCAGTGCCACAGCAACGCAGTTGCCTGAAAGGAGCCGTGACCATCAGCATACTATTGGGGGTGTTTGTGTGCTGCTGGGCACCTTTTTTTCTCCACCTTATCCTCCTGGTGGCATGCCCACGCCATCCCCTGTGCCTGTGCTACATGTCCCACTTTACCACCTACCTGGTGCTCATTATGTGTAATTCAGTTATTGACCCAATCATATATGCTTTTCGCAGCCTGGAAATGAGGAAGACCTTCAGAGAAATTCTCTGCTGCTTTGGGTCAGGATGCCCACCTCTAACCTGTGAGAGAGAGACAGAGATGGAGACAGAAAGACAGAGAGAGATAGAACAGGAACAGGAAAACGAGAGTGAAACAGATTAAGAAAGGAGGAGGGAGAACCAAAAACATAATGTGTGTGTCACAAAACTTGTTGGTGCTTCATTTCATTACTTTTTAACAGGAAACATATATTTATGACTTGTGGTGTAAACATTCTCTTGTTTTATAAATTCCAAAAGTCAAATTGTAAAATCACTAGAATAATTAGCTAAAAAAAACTATATAACATTTATACTGTTTAAAAACAAACTTAAAATGCATACAAAAAAATAGGGGAGGTGTCAACTAATCAATAATATAATTAAATATTAAATAATAGTTTTAATTAAATATCAACATTTTAGAACAAAGTTACATAGGTGGATTGATTATAAAATACACACACACATATGTAAGTAAGGGCTTGGAGTGTGTGTGTGTGTGTGTGTGTGTGTGTGTGTGTGTGTATGTGTGCGTGTGGTGTTGTTTTTGTAGTTTAATTGATTTATTATATTTAAAAAAGAAATATGATAAAGGCCATACCATGTTCGTGCAGTTATCTAAATGCATTAAATGTACTGTCCAACAGGGGGCGTGTAAAGTTGCTTTTTATGTCTTAAAGGAAGGGCAAATTGGAAACGAAAGTAAAGTGTAAGAAATGACTTTCATTTCTGCTTATTATATTATTTGTTTAAAAATACGTTATATTAAATTTATGCTATAAACACAGAATGCCTACATTCTATACTTTGAAGTTATTTAATGGATCTTTTAAATAGATCCCAAAAATGTATTTTATCAAATAATATTATATATATATATATATATATATATATATATATATATATATATATATATATATATATATATATATATATATATATAAATCTCCATAATTGTAGATTATATGCAGTGTGTTTGTGTTTATATATGTATAAATAATTGTCAAACGAGTGTTTTTTATTTAAGACAAAACATCTTACATCATATTCTATAAGTATCTATGAATCTGTGTATACAACTGTCTATACAATTTATTGGACACCATCATATCATCATTTGCTATTCAAAAACATGGCAAGATAGTCACTGTTGAGAATGATTAACTGACTAATTAAGTAAATGATAATTTTGAAATCATAAATTTGTAATGACAATCATGGTTTCCAAAATAGAAGATTACCTATAATGTTATTTTACAAGCCTGTCAGGCATTCTATGTGGGTTAACATAACAACAGATTTTTTTTTTATTCAGGAATTATGTGCAGAATTAAATAATTCAACTATAAGGAATTGTGTAGACAAAACATATTGGCATTAAAACAAGCATCAGTAATTATCAATCGAATAAAAAATAAAATGTTAAGGTATTATAATGTCATTGTATATACCATATAGCTGTTAAAGCTAATAGAAGGTTTGATAGTGCTAATTGATTAAAAAGAGTTAAAAAAATTTTTTTGGGGGGGACATTTGTTGAAAGCTAGTCCTAAGGGAATTGTTTTCCATTTTTGAAAGTGGAAAAAGACAGGAAGTGTTTCAGTTGGACAGCAGTGAATAAATGTAGTGTAAAGTGCATTTAAATGAACTTTGTACTTCATCAAATGTAACAATGTGGAAAATAATAACACTTAATGACTCAGCTGATATTTTTGAAGCTCTGATAAGCAGTCGACCCATTTTCAGTATGGTGTATAATGATCTCCTGCAAAATGCGCTGTATTAGTAATTTATGACCCAAATCATCTTTTCAGCTGGCTCCAATCTAATCATGTGGGTGGTCTATTTATTAATTATTTCCTTAATCAAGATATTTAGAGAAGACTTTCAGTCAGTCAGATAGTTGTTTGTCTCAGTAATATCATACATTTTTTCCATTAGGCAAATGCTTACAACAGCTTTTCAACTTCTGACAAAAACATGTATTATGGAAAAAACTTGACAGAATGTATTTAAAGACACAATGTTTTCCATAAAAGAGTCTTTATAACAAGAGGACAGTAAACTATGTGTTAAAGTTACAAAAAATATCTGTATTTAATTAAATTCTGTATTAAATAAAAATGTTTAAAAGTATTCTTAATGTTTCTATTAGCAGCAACACAATTATTCATTAATAATTTCTTCCTTTGGGATTAGACATATTGTAAAATGAAAAACAATGTTCTTTTAGTTGTTCCATGTTGTTTTTCTTCTGTGTTCTTTATACTCTACCACCATCTGTAAATAAACAGATCAAGATGACTTTTTCATTTATTTACTTATTTATTCCAGATATATAAACTTGAAGTGCTATACATATAAAATTATGTAAATACACAATAAGTAAAGGCAGGTAATGTTGATAAAAGGTCATCTTAGTAAATGCATATGTAGAAAGCTGAATTATGCTTTGAATTAAATGGTAAGGTTTTAAAACCTTTTATTAAATCCAGTCATAGCATAAAATATACTGATTAATTTAACATTTAAATTACTAGATATCATGTCACAATATTTTTTAGTAAAGTAAAGGGTTTTTTTTAGATTACATTCTTTAAATAATCTGTTCTTTAAAGATTATGTTTTTTCTCTAACTTATAAAATAAAAAGAAATAGCAAAATATAGTATTTAATTTCTTATTTATTTTCTTAAATTGGGGCGGCACGGTGGCTTAGTGGTTAGCACGTTCGCTAGGGATTCCCGGTTCGAATCCCCATCTGGGTGGAGTTTCCATGTTCTCCCCGTGTCCGCGTGGGTTTCCTCCGGGTTCTCCGGTTTCCTCCCACAGTCCAAAAACATGGATCAAGTCAATTGAATTCTCAAAATTGCCCCACATATAGAGTGTGTCTGTGTGAGTGAGTGTGTGCCCAGCGATGACTTGGCACCCTGTCCTGGGTCTTTCTGCCCAGCACCCGAGACGTTCTCCCCTGGATGGGCATGGGGAACCCCACCGCGACCCTAATAGAGGATAAAGCGGGAGATAATGAATGAATATTTTCTTAAATTGGAATACTCCCAATCTAATTAAATAAGGTTGCACTGCCCTGACAGCACTAATCTTTCTTGTACATTTGACTTTCACTGTTACACATGTTCTTGCATACATCGTATATTTCTAAAATATTACATTTGTTTATTCATTTCTACAGAAAATTTCATTTTATATATCTGAAACTTTAGAATTATGTCTTTGAACCTTTTGAGCTTGATAAGCACCAACAACCTTTCTTTTCTTTTGTTGTAAACTTGCAAGCATTATTTAATATTAATGTCAAATGATAAAGTTAAAGTAAAGAAAAAGAAAAACTTACCCAAATGCATGCAAAACTGAGGAAAATTTTGCAAAGACCTTGTGTGATAAATCCCACTATGACCCATTGGACATCTACCTCCACTGGTTGAACCAGACTCGGAACAGAAGAGTTGTTTGTTAAATTATAAGCATGCTCTGTGGTTAATGCCATATTTGGTGTGGTTTTAAGCTCCCATTCTTTAAACATAAAAAAGAAAATAATTAAACGTCACCCTTTTTTCTTAGCAGCACGCTGTTATTATTATTCTTTTTTTTTTTTTGCTTGTCTTGCCAACATGTTGTATTTTGTGTACCAGTCTGTGTGTTGTGTTTCATTTCTGAGTTCTGCTTGCTTGCTTATATTAATACATTTCATGGATTTATTTATTTTATCTCTTGCCTTATTCCAGTCACTTTTTGTTTTCTAGCTTATCTGTATGTTTAGTTTCTTTTTTAGTTTTTATATATTGTAATAGAAATTAAGAAATAGAAATAAATCTGCAGAATTTAAGGAAGAAAACCACTCTAATACAATTATTTGAGATCTCGGGTGTTATTTCATATAAAACCAACTTGTTACTGTGATAACGATACCAACACAGGACCCCAGTCCATTTGGGAATTATAATTACTCTGACCAATCATGTTGATTATCAATATATTAAATAATTGTCACAAAATTAGCAGATGGCAACACTTTTGGGGGAATTGATGACAGAAGATCATTTAAAAGATTTTTAATATTCATTTAATATTCATGAATAAAGAAAAAAATGTGCTCCAGCATAAAAGGCACTTTTTTCATTCAGGGCAAATTGACAGATGCTCGAGCACCACTAGAGGTCTATCTGTACACTTGCCTGACTCACATATGGTGAAAAAAAGAGAGAGGCATACCCAATGTTATTGCACTGCGATGGTTTTCATTGTGTTGGTTTTTATGCTAAGCATAATACTGTATTGAGGGTTTCCCCATGACCATACATGGTAGACTGTTACGGGCACCAAGCAGGTACACCCAGGACAGACACAAACAATTTAGACTATCCAATTCAAATCGAGAACATGGAAACTACACCCGAACCTGGATCCCCAGGGCTGAGAATCAGACAATACAGATAATGTTTAAAAAAAAAAAGGTAATGAGTGCAGAAAACTAAGCTTGCGTGGTTATTATAGTGAGTTGTGTTCATGAATGTAATTTAAATAACTACCTGAAACATGCAAACAGACAAGTGACTGGTTGTTTTTGTGTCCAACTTTTCCTGCCAAGTAGCACTTGTATGTTCCTGAATGTGTAACAGTAGCATTCTTCAGGATGAGAGAGTGTTCATTTGTCATTGAAACTTGGTGTTCATCAAAGTTTGCATATACAGTTACTTTTCCATCTTTTGATCTAATAATACCCTCTTCGTTGTTCTTAATGACCTAAAAAATAAAAGTGACTTTGCTGTCAAAATACAGAAAATACATTTTTTAAGTAAAGAGGTTTTTAAATGAAGGTGACGTTTCAGTTATGATAATAAAATCTGAAGAGGTTAGTAGGTGTGTGTGTGTGTGTGTGTGTGTGTGTATGTAGTGTGTAATATACACACACACACACACACACACACGAACAAGCGGAAGATAATAGATGGATGGATATATATACACACACACACACACACACACACACACACACACAACTTTTGGGGGGTTCGTACCTTGTACCAGGTGACTGAAGTGTATTGTTTACTGTAAGATAAAGAACTGCAGGGTAGGGTAATATCAGTTTTGCTGGTTGAGTTGACAAATAAAACTGTGTCTGCACTGGAATATGTCCACAGAAACCCACAAATAGCTATAAAAAACATAAAAGAATATCATGCTTGTTTTGAACACCTTAATTGTCTATCTCATGAAAGGTGCTACATGTAAGGTCAAATTTTCAGAATGTTAAATATTTGAAGAACTTGATGAATAGATGACACTGTAATTGTGAAAACAGTATGTGTTGTTTATGTTTTGTAATGTTGGTGGTATTCTGCAGCTGCAAAATTGAATTTTTAAATAAGGAGGAAAAGTATTGTTTGTGTTGAGGCTAAAGATCAAAAAAGTAAATGTATTACAAATAACACAAAACAGTAATAAAACAATAGTTACTTTAAATGCATTTTCCCTATTTTAGGTTTTTACGGTTTCATAAGCCTCATGAAAACTGATACATTTGTAATTACATCTGCATTTATATTTATATTTGTACCTGTATGATTACCATTTCCTCTTGCTCTATATATGGAGGTCAGTTAAAGAAAAAAAAAAAAAACATATTATGCTATTTTATAGTTACAGCATTTATAGTTAAAGATAGAGCTATCAAGTTAGATTAAAATTTAAATCTAAGCATTCATATATTGACTTGTATTAATACAATCTCTTTCTGTTATATGAAATTCTAAAACCAGGCAGTTTTTGAAGTAAAAATATGCTTACCCAATATTTTCCACAAATTCTCCATGTTTCCCTACAGATTTATCCTAGTTACTGCGTTAACGGCAGTTAACAACTCAAACCAACTAGTGTATTCATGCTTCTTTGTTGCCTCATGCATGCATGTATTCTTAAAGGAAGGAAATGATGTAAACCATAGCCTCAGTACATTGGTTGATTCAGTGATGTACAGTTAAAAAACGATTATTTTCTGATTGTTTAAACAGTTTGTTGCTTTTAGTATTTACAAGTAATTTAATGTATGCCATTCAAGGCTTCAATTGGAAAACTACATAATAATAAAAAATAAATTTAAAAAACAATCTGGGAAAATCCGAAGAAACACCCCAGGCTGCTAGCCTATTACAGACATTAGAAGAATTATATTTTAAAAAGTTGCATATCTGCATGCAAGGCAAAGTTAATGAGTAACAAATTAATTTCATCTAATTGTTACTTGATTAATTAAATTAAATAACTTGTTCCTGTCAAAAGCTAATTCATTACTTCCAAAAACACTTAGTAAAACCAACTTTGGCAGAAATTATATTTTCTGACAGCTAAATGGCTTATAACTTTTGTAAGTGGACTTTTATCCTACACATCTTTAACATTAAAGGCATGTGGTTTTAAAATACTATTGCGTCATTGTGAATGCACAGCTGATTTAAGGTATTTTCTTAAATGTTCTATTATGTTACGGTCAGGGATATTAAAATCATTTCAAAAGCATTAGCTTATGTAACTAAATGTGGCCTGTGGTTGATATTGAGATATATTTTAAATCATTATTCTCTGATAGAATTCATTCTCTTTTAGCTTTGAACATTAAACTCATTTTTACATATTACATTAAACATTTTTTCAGTTTTTCCTAACAGATAGTGAGGTTGTCCACTTACACGTGTACAAAACTGCACACCACCATTCCTGACACACACAGCCACAGTTTTCAACCATTTTGGAAACTATATATGGGTTGTGAATTGTCTTTTTTAGCAACTTGTTCCTGGAGTTGATCCTTCCTTATATGTTGATATCCACAGTCCCTCTAAGATATTATTTCTTAAATGCATTTCACTTTGTCATCTTACTCTTTCGCATCTTACACAACTTTCTGTGCCTTAATTTGGGCATCAATTACTTTTGTATGCAGACCTTCAGACAGTTGCTTTGAGGAGCAAATGGCTACTGAGCGTAAATTCAGAGTCAATTTATAAAACTGCCCAGCGATGGGTTGGCGCCCTGTCCTGGGTCTATCTGCCCAGCGCTCGAAACGTTCTCCCCTGGATGGGCATGAGGAACCCCACCGCGACCCTACTAGAGGATAAAGCGGGAGATAAAGAATGAATATTTTCTTAAATTGGAATAACTCCCAATCTAATTAAATAAGGTTGCACTGCCCTGACAGCACTAATCTTTCTTGTACATTTGACTTTCACTGTTACACATGTTTTCATATTAAATTCATATTAAAACTAATGACATGCCTCAGGTCAGATTTGGTAATTAATGTCTGATACTTTTACATCAACAACAGACCTGTTGCAGAGAAAAAAGCATCTGTTTTCAAGTTTTTAAAATCCATATGAATGAACATAATACATTACATTCTGTTATTCTTGATGTATATATACTGTATATATCAAGTCTTTAGATTTAATAATAATATCCAAACATGTTTGTTACAGTTATTCATCAACACAGTGAGTGCACTTTTAATGGATCTATAACTTGGAGCACTATTTATTGAGTCATTCTTTCCCCCTATATATATGTGAAATAAAGCACAAAACAAATTTGTATAAACTGTCATTGGTGTCAAAGTGAACATTATTTAATAGCTTGCTGTTAGCTTTTTGTATTTTTCATTTAATTTGAAAGGCAAACAAGCACTATCTGACTATTCACTACAACTGAGATTTTAAGTGTCATTAAAATGTTAATCTCAGTTTGCTTGTTTTACCTGCAAATATTGACTTTGGTTAAAAATAAAGAATGCTTTTTAAATTTCGGCACAAATTAGATAAAATATATTGTGTGCTGTGCATTAAAATACAAAAAAAAAATAACATTGTGGCAAAGGTTTTTTGTTCAGATGAGATTGGGATAATTTTAGGACCATATTATAAAATTGTTTTGCTTGAAGAAACTACACAAGCCAGCAAGCCAAAACCATGCTTACTGTAAAACATGTTGTTACAAACATATGTTCTGTGTATTTCTTATCAGTGAGACTTTAGTATCATAGATTTCAGTGTTGAGTGAGTGAAAAGTTTATCACAATGTCACACAGAGACAGTCATACCTACAGGCAAATGATTTAAAATTGTGTATGTTATTATTTCAAATTCACTTCACATCACATGTTCTTGAACTGAGAGTTCCATCTTAAAATCCATGCAGATATGCACAGAACTTAACAATAGTTTAGACCGCAGTCAGTTGAGGTAAACCTCATTAATTTAACAACTTGAGAGCAAAACAGTCTACATGTCATGGAAACAGACTTTTGACTTCTATTTTCTGTGTCTCTCAGTGCTGTTGTGGAACATATTGATAATCTGAAACTTTTGACATTTGCACTCTTTTGGAAAGCATTATTTTCCATTCCAGGTAATCCTTCCATCACATTACATGAGGTGTTCTTGACTCATTCAAGGATTGTAAAAGTAAAATCAGATGCATTTCTGTAGGTTCAGACGGTGTTTTCCACCATTTTTCACTTTTTTCTTGTCTTAGTTTTTACTAAATACCTAAATGTGTTACACTATATACCTTTGATACATCTTTGTTCTCATGTTACAAGGGTAGGTTGATTATATCTATGAGTCACTAAACTACCCAGAACAAAATAAAGCTAACTATTTACTAAAATGAGCCACCTCATAGACTCATAGATACTACCAGCACATATGTATATACATAGGATAAGGATTTCTGCCTGCATGGTTAATTATGCTTTCGGAGGACACGCATTGTACCACTTGTGTAAATTTGTGGTGGGTGTGTACTATCTTTATAATTATTGATTTTAATATTATAGATGTAATTGTAAGAACATTTCCTCTTGTTGTGTCTACTGTTTTTGAACATTCTGTATATGTGAGCTTTTTTCTGCTGGATTATCAGACATGCACATGTTTTTGCTGTTCTAGTAATACATTTTTGTCATATTATCAGCACTGGTATTTGTCTCCTTATCACTGCTTTTTTACCCTAGAACTAAACCACTACATAGAGGAAGTCTTAAGGTGTAACCATCACATTACTGCCTATTTCTAGTCTTAATTTACTATTCATGGTTACATGTTCCACCACATTTCAGTCTCAATTTTAATTGATTTAATTTTATTTAATTATTTCTCCTTTAAAAATGCATGAAATCAGATTGAATTAGGTGTTTTACTTAAATTTACAGCATGAACTTTACAGACTCTGTTTCGATCTTATGTAAACCGGAACATACACAGCAGAAATGGTGTTGCACTACAAACTGCAATTACATCATGTTAAACTTTCTTATGTGCAAATGCATAGGTTTTATAGGTTTGCATAGGTTTTATTTGACAACAAACCTTATTCCAATTGATTCTTTTTTACTTGTTATCAAAAAGCAATAAAATAATGTTTCTCACTTATTCTTATGGGGCATTTTAGTAGATTTACCATTAAGATGAATCATATAAAAATATACAAGTTACCAGTATAAGAAAATGTTTTGCTTGGTGGGTGCAAGTTTTGCAGTTTTTGTGCCTCTAGTTTTCCATTTGTTTACTTTAATATTATTTTTAAAAACTCAATGAAGTTAAAGGGCACAATGCCATTAAAAGCAAACAGCTGCTGACAAACTGGCATGTATGCATATAGTCTTGGCATTTTCTTTTCACCAAAGCTTATCTGTGCCAAAGTTAGAAACATGCAGGATTTTTTTTTTATGTTTAACAAAACATGTAACTCAAAAATAGAAATTGTAAATAAAGCACAATTACTTTCTATTTTGTGTTGGTCTATTACATACACGGGGTGGCTTAGTGGTTAGCACGTTCGCCTCTCAGCGCTAGGGATTCCCGGTTCGAATCCCCATCTGGGTGGAGTTTCCATGTTCTCCCCGTGTCCGCGTGGGTTTCCTCCGGGTTCTCCGGTTTCCTCCCACAGTCCAAAAACATGGATCAAGTTAATTGAGTTCTCTAAATTGCCCCATATAGAGTGTGTTTGTGTGAGTGAGTGTGTGCCCAGCGATGGATTGGCGCCCTGTCCTGGGTCTATCTGCCCAGCGCCTGAAACGTTCTCCCCTGGATGGGCATGGGGAACCCCACCGCGACCCTAATAGAGGATAAAGCGGGAGATAATGAATGAATGAATGAATATTACATACACACCCACCCAACATACAGGTGAGGGGTATTAATACCTTTTCAAACCACTGTACTTGAGACACAAATTACAAAAAGCTTTTAAAATATGTACTATTATTAGCAATAATATTCGGCAATCAAGTAAACAAACGTATAGGTTATACAGTATATACAATAGATGTGTACAATAAATAAGTTGTAAGCAGTAATAAAAATCTAATGCTAATAAAGGCAAGAAATAAAAAAAAAAACCAATGTGCCCTGAAAAATGGGACTTTCTCTATTTAGAACTTAGAATTGGAATTTTTCACTCTTCCTTTGATAGAAGTTTGTCTTTGTTGCTCTTCTTTATGTTCCGTTTGAAATCTTTTTAGGCACGTGCATATCTGTACAAAAAAAACCCTGATGATTAGTAGGTAAAACGCATCTGACAAAATGCTATGATTACATTCATCATTACATTTATGTTTGACGTTTATCATTTATACTTTTGATATACACTTTGTGGCTCAGCTGTTACAAGTTGTAACACATCTGTGCTTACAAATTGCAATGTTGCCAATCAAATTTGGGTTTTTAGCACAGCAATGATAAATGACAGTGATCTGATGAAATGTGTTGCAGTGAAAAGGGACAAATCATACACAGCATACACTGCACATCCTTTGTAAATATGAGCAAAACATTATTTGTTGCCTATTCTTTAAATGTATTATTTAAAACATCAAAATATGAAATTACTAACTTATTTGAAATATCCATCCATCCATCCATTATCTTTATCCTCTAATAGGGTCACGGTGGTGTTCCCCATGCCCATCCAGGGGAGAACGTTTCGGGTACTGGGCAGATACACCCAGGACAGGGCACCAATCTATCACTGGGCACACTCACTCACTCACACAAACACACTCTATATGGGGCAATTTGGAGAATTCAGTTGACCTTGATCCCTGTTTTTGGACTACGGAGAAGTGCTAGTGCTGAGAGGCGAACGTGCTAAGCACTAGACCAATGTGCCGCCCTTATTTGAAATATCACCTGAAATAAATAGGAAAACAATGCATTATTAATTAATTTACTGATAAATTATAGATTTTTTTTTCAAGTCCATGGTTGTTGGTGGTCTGTAGGGATTCCCCTTGCAAATAGTGCATGGTGTCGTACACATTCACCTCACAGCTCTGGGGATTCTGGTTTAAATCCCAAACTGGGTGGAATTTCCATATTCTTCCCATATGTTTCTTCAAGGTTCTCTGGATTCGTCTCACAGCCCAAAAAACATGGAAAATTGAATGCTCTAAATTGCCCTATGTAGAATGTCTTTCTGTGTGCCCAGTGATAGATTGGATCCCTCTCCTTGGTGTATCTGCCCAGCACCCTAAACGTTCTACCCTGAATCAGGTAAAACATGGGGAAAATAGGAATTAGTTTTTATTAATAGATGTACTTACCATGACAGTTAGAGAACAGAGAATCATTTTAGAGAAACTGACACTACCGAAACCTATTAGCATCAGCAGAACTGAAATATCCACCACGTCAGTAAAGCAATTTGTAGTTGGACTGACAGGCAAACACTCTGAAAAGATAACTTAAACTGAATTACTGAATACACAAATACACAAATAGATACACACACACACACATTCACACATATACCAGAAACATTAAGTGAAACTTTTGAGGTCTTGTCCACATAACCAACGTCTGCAGCCAAGAAGCACAGGTAAATTCCAGAGTCTGAAGGCTGCACCTTCTGTAGCATCAGAGTTTCATTAACTCCCAAAAACGCAGGAGCAGACCTGTTATAAAATGTATATTCATTGGACTTCCGTTTGATAATGGACAAGTTATTTCGATACCAGACAACATAACGATAACTGTATCTTTGTGGGTCACTTCTTGCTGAGCAAAATAGTTCTATGTCTTCGCCACAATTTGCTTGGATACTCTCTTCACAACTGCAATGATTATTATCCCAAAAGAACAGAATAAACATCAAAATCCATGCTGCTGTAACAAACAAAACAGACATGAGAAATAATGAGAATAATTATTTTTTCAGACACTTTCAAAAATATTCAGTACTGTGTAAAAGTAAACTGCCAGTAAACTAACCAAATAATTTGACATATTAAATACTTATGTACACTAGATTGTTTAATTATATACTTAATTAAATGCATACACCTTACAGACCAAAGATACAAATAAGAAAGTAAATGTAGTGTTTCAAATGTTCAGAATCTTTTTAAAACACAAAGTAAAAAAACCATACAAACTTTGGCAGCCTTAAAATTTTTAGAACAAATTCTTGTAAAAGTGTGCTAAGTTTCAGGTTTAAGACCACTTCCTGTTTCCTGTGCCCTATGCACATAGTAGAGCCCATTTTATAGCAGAGCCAAAATTGCTTACTCCTGCACATCACACACATGGGTTACATGATTCTACACTAACAATTGGGCACAAAATAAGACATAAAATGTGCCAGGTAAAGAATAACGGGACACTTAATAGCTTGCTTTATATTGATAAATATAAAATACATATTTATCGATGTATACATTCTATTGCTTATTTGCAGCATTATATTCTTGAAATTTGTATTGTATTTTGATCACTTGGTCTCCATCCATACTGGACATTTAATTTTAATTTTTAGTTTTGATACTACTACACACTTGACACTTTTATATATATTAAAAAAGACAGACAGACAGACAAACCGGTGGTCTGTCTGTCTATCTATCTATCTATCTATCTAAACCTATGGATCAGCCAGACATGATCTGATAATAATTACAAAAGAGCTTTGAATACATTTATTTAAATGCAGTGATAGCTTTTAATTGTGCTTGAAGATTTAGAATGAAATGTTATATTTTGTTTTCTACAGAGGATGGATAACTTTTTAATATTGAAAAGAAAAAACTAGTATACATTTGCATAAGATCACCAACCTCTGTTAATTAATTTTTTTTTTACTCAAACTGATATAAAAGCTTCCTAGTGTCATAACCCAATAATTTGTTACTTTGCAACTTTATAAGTCTGGACTGATTAGGCACTATGCAATATGAAATACATTACATTTTTTTAATCAATTTAATAATTATGTCTATATCTTTCAGGTTCATTTGTCTCATATTACTCACTACTGACATAAAAGGGTTTATCTGGAGTATAAACTTGTTTTTTTGACTTTGTGAATACAAAAGTATAACATTACTTGAGATTTACAATGATTATTAAATAATTGGTTTTAGATGAAACCATGAGATTGCATGGTACAATGTATATCAAATAACATTTGTTACCGAGGCAACGTTAACTTACCTAGAATATTCTTCATCCTGATTTTTCAAACCTAAACCTGAATAATATTTATTATAATAAAAGTAAAACATTTAAAAGAAAATGTTCCTTTTTTAAACATTGACGTATTTAAACGACTTTTTAACAGATTAATCTTAGTATTACAACAATCTTACAAGTGAGGTGGCTATACCTTCTGTGAAACTGTCCACTTCCTAAATCTCACCTGTGACGTGTATATATATATTTTTTTTCTTTCTTTTTTTTTTAATTTTTTTTTTTTACATCCAGCCAAAATGCACATAAAATATTAAATTAAAATGCACATAAAAAATTAAAATTGTCTATATAACAAAACAGATTTTATTTTAAAATAATCATATATTTTATATTTATTATAATTAATTACAAATTATTGAAATAATTAAAATAATGTGCTGTGAAATAAAGACAATTCCTTACTTTAATGGGCCAAATAGATTATAAAAGTTGTTTAAACAAATTTATCATAATAATAACAGTGCAAACATTTTTTAAGTTACATTTTGTAATTTAAGAAAACTTAAATACATTTTAAATGCATATACCATCACACATTATTTAAAATCACACACACACACACACACACACACAGACACACACACACAGACAAGACTTTCGGCCTTATTTAATGTTTTGATCATTGTCCTGCTACAGTACCCACATTCTTTTTTTTTTTGGTAGATGGTCAAATTCATGGTTCCATTTATCACAAGTATTTTCCAAAAAGTCTTGGGGATCATCAAGATGTTTTCTGGCAAAATAATGAGTCTTAATGTTCTTTTTGCTCAACAGTGGTTTTCATCTTGGCACCATGCAGCCAATTTTTAAGGTTTTTGGCCTTAACTGAGGCAAGTAGGGACTGCAGTGTTTTGGATGTTGTTGTGGGGTGTTTTGTGACCTCTTGGATGAGTCTTCGTTGCATTTTTGGGGTGATTTTGGTCAGCTCGCCACTCCTGGGAAGGTTTCATCATTCACGTTTTCATCATTTGTGGATAATGGCTCTCAGTGTGGTTTGCTGGAGTCCCGAACCTTTAGAAATAGCTATATAAAATTTTCCAGACTGATTGATCTCAATGACTTTCTTTGTCTTTTGTTCCTGAATTTCTTTGGATCTTGGCATGATTTTGAGTATACTTTGGTCTAATTAGCTTTGTCAGGCAGGTCTATTTACGTGATCTATTTAAGTGATGTTGCTGAGAATCACTATTTAAGTGATGTTGCTGAGAACCGGTGTGGCAGTAATCAGGGCTGGGTGTGGCAAAAAAAATAATAAATCAGTGTGATAAACCACAGTTATGTTTGAACTAGGGGCAAAAAGGGTCACAAATACCACAAAGGGGCAAATATCACAAAGGATCACGTCTCCCTTAAACATTCATTATATATGTATGTGTGGGTGTGTGGGTGTTTACATGTACGTTTCTCGCCTAGGACACATACATATATAAGAGCGATTCAGATAAAGATCGAAGATGGACGTCTTTTGCGGTTAGAGCAAACCCACACACACGCCCCTAGAGATAAACACAACACTAAAACTACCGCTGCCGGTATAGCGCCATTTACAATAAAATTATCCTTAGGCGTTTTCACCAGTTTGACGGAGCTTGCCACAGTATTTATTTTGCAACCTGCAGAAAGAAAAATGCAAACCTAAGCACAAATACATCCAAAGCACATGACATTTAAAAAATATAATCGACGTGTGCAGTGTCCTGTAAACCTGTCACCTTCTGGAAAAGTAGCTTCGTCCTCCAGAATGCGATGTCCCACAGGGGGCCAGACCGAGCAGTGGTACACCTCACACTCCTCCTCCCGGGGTTCGGGCAGGTGGCGCAGCGCCAGGTCCTCTCCGATTTCATACGAGTGGTTTACGTTTTTATAAAACTGCGTCGTGTTCCTGCGAAAGTCTTTCATTACGAGACCCACCAGAGACTGCGACGGAACCGAAACCTGCAAACGACGTAGACAATTAAAATTTACGGTTTACTATTATTATTCATTCATTATCTCCCGCTTTATCCTCTATTAGGGTCGCGGTGGGGTTCCCCATGCCAATCCAGGGGAGAACGTCTCAGGCGCAGGGCAGATAGACCCAGGACAGGGCGCCAATCCATCGCTGGGCACACACTCACTCACACAGACACACTCTATATGGGGCAATTTTGAGAATTCAATTGACTTGATCTATGTTTTTGGACTGTGGGAGGAAACCGGAGACCCGGAGGAAACCCACGCGGACACGGGGAGAACATGGAAACTCCACCCAGATGGGGATTCGAACCGGGAATCCCTAGCGCTGAGAGGCGAACGTGCTAACCACTAAGCCACCGTGCCGCCTTACTATTATTATACATACTAATAGTTTTCTGGAAAAGTATTTTCTGAAAAGTCGTCTACTAACCTTATACCAAATTATTTTGTGATATTTCACTCCCTGCTCCAGATTCACTCTGCAGGGAAGCTCTAATAAATATGACTCTTCGAATACCGCACATATGAAAACGATCACTGTGGAAAGAAAAATAAAACGTTTTGGGAAATGTTTTGTGTGTTTTTTTATTTATTTCTGGTCCTTATTTCCTAAGACAACTCATTGTTTACTTCATGACATATAATTAGTTGCGAAGATAACATACTTTCAGGAAGTTGAGTTTTTTTGGTTTATTGCATTAGTTTAAGATTATTATACTAAGTCACATTAAAGCGCTCAATGTAAACAGTAAATATTAAATACTTACATACGAATCGTTGCATGTTAGACGTGTTTTTTATCTTACACAACACATTTATATAGAAGTGAAACTGTAGGCAGAACGCTGGTTTGCTGCCCTCTGGCGTCTGGTTTTTAAAAACACGGCAATAATACCGCGTCTTTTTCTGCTGTAAACACACAATTCTTACCAAACACACATATATGTTTAACGCTATAGTATTTTATTGCATAACATACAAATTATGAGAAGTCGAAACATTTTAAACAATAGTATTTATCTTTTTTAAAAAGCATTTTTTAAATTCATTTGCTTTTCAAAATAAGAGTCCCGTCGAAGGATTTACGCAATGTTGCCAGGAGGTAAACAAACCCAAACAAAATCAGCAGATGCTATGTCTAAAAAACAAAATTATGTAAATTGAACTGCGTATGTTTAATTTAGTTAAATTGATTATTTTAAAGAATCGGTTGTTCTGGCTTTATATGAACCAATAATATAAGCAATATGTTTATAGCGTTGTATTACTTTCGAAATCAAGAGATATTTACAGACGAGGAAATAATACAATTGTGTGTGTGTGTGTGTGTGTGTGTGTGTGTGTGTGGGTGTGTGTGTATGTGTGTGTGTTAAAGTTAAGAAGTTAAGAGAATTTTTTTTATTTGGCTATTTCAAAAATAAAAAGGAATCTAGTTTACTTGAAGGTCTGACATAAACGTCATAAAAGTTATTCAGCACATCGTTACCATTACACCTGCCCTTTCAGTTAAATCATACTCTCTCCACTAGATGGTGATGTTTTCTTACTTTATACAAATGTTTAGCTTCTTTCTTTTTCGTCAAAATCTGAAATAATAATAAAAAACTGCAAACACCTATCAGAATAACTAAGAGAACATGCTTGCATGAAGAAATCAGGACACATACCATAAACCAAACTTACCATGTAACATTAAACAACATATGATGTGTAATCATTTTTAAATAAAGTAGCTAATGCAACCCTCGGTGGTGGTAAATCTTTATATCCATATTTGTATATGTACAAATGATGCATATATATATATATATATATATATATATATATATATATATATATATATATATATATATATATATATATATATATATATATATATGCATTTACATTTATGTTGTATTTGTACTGACACGAACTGGGGGAGGGGATCCAGACTAACAGGTGGGCTTCTGAAGAAATGCATTCAAATGCTTTTAAATGATTAAATTCTCTTATGATTACTACGTAATTACATTCCTTGTCTTGTCCTATAGTGCGATTGACAATATGTGATATATATTGACCTTGCATTAAATATTTTTTTGTAGTTTGTCTCTTCTCTTGAATTACTACCACAGCCCCCCATCTCCCTTGAAGTTCTAACTTTCCCCTGAGGCCCATTTGTAGGTCACAAATGGTTGAAGCACACAGTCATAAACCTGTATTTCCTCAGCAGTAAATTAAACCGCTGTTGGTGCAAGCGGAAGTCTCTTCTCTGCAGCGCTGCAGAGGGAGAAATTCCCTCCTGTGTGTTTAACCTGCTGTAAGACATCCTCACTTCCATCCTGTTGAATTCTCTTTTTTTTCGGAGACCCCCTACGCCCCATCTCCCCGATTGCTCGTGCTGGGACTGGATGTTTTGCGCGTGTCGCTGTTGCTGACAAAATAGCGGGGGATGAGAGTTATTAATAGGATGCTGAGCAAATGGAAAGAGGAAGGCAGAGAGCACAGGGATCACACCATCTGCATCAAACAATGCCTGCACTAACGCACGATGGAGTGCCACAATGAACACATGAGAGAAACTTTATTTGTATAACGCAAACTTTTTTTCTGCATGTGGTTGTAATCACAGGCACTGAAATGTAATGTTACTAAACATTGGATTTTAAAAAACAAAAAGTAAAAAAAGAATATAGGCTTATTAAGATATGGTAAGGGGTGGCACGGTGGCTTAGTGGTCAGCACGTTCGCCTCTCAGCGCTAGGGATTCCCGGTTCGAATCCCCATCTGGGTGGAGTTTCCATGTTCTCCCCATGTCTGCGTGGGTTTCCTCCGGGTTCTCCGGTTTCCTCCCACAGTCCAAAAACATGGATCAAATCAATTGAATTCTCAAAATTGCCCCATATAGAGTGTGTGTGTGTGTGAGAGTGAGTGTGTGCCCAGCGATGGATTGGCGTCCTGTCCTGGGTGTATCTGCCCAGCGCCCGAAACGTTCTCCCCTGGATGGGCATGGGGAACACCACCGCGACCCTAATAGAGGATAAAGCGGGAGATAATGAATGAATGAATGAATGAATAAATGAAAAAAATATATATATGGTAAGATTGTCTTTATTGGTCCCACAGTGGGGTAATTCACATTCCCAGCAGCAAGTGACAGTAATTGGGAAAGTTAAAAAAGATGCATTGAAAAAATGAAAAATTATAAGTGAAATAGAAGTCATTCATTCATTCATCTATTTTCTTTTTCTTAATCCTCTGCCAGGGACGAAGGGGGGGTTCTCCATTCCCATCCAGGGGAGAACGTTTCGAGTGCTGGGCACATTCACTCACACATACACAAACACACACTCTATAGGGCAATTTAGAGCATTTAATTTGACCTTGAATCCATATTTTTGGATTGTGGGCAGAAACCGAAGAACCCGGAGGAAATCCACTTGGACACGGGGAGAACGTGGAAACTCCATCCAGATTGGGATTCGAACGTGGAATCCCCAGGTTAACCAGAGAGGTGAACGTGTTAACCACTAAGCCACTGAAAAAGAGTACATACAAAATAAAATTCCCAATTATGTACATGACCTATAATACAGAAAAAAGAAAATAGAAACCATGATTTGATTGATTGAAAAATGTAATTAAACTTAAACTGACAAATAAAATCCATCTTTCAGTTTAAAATTTAAATTTATCAAGAAATAGGTCTAGTTACTTACTAGTTAAAAAAAAAAAAGATGTGCCAAAATGATTGCCACACCTCCATTTAACACTGTGCATCCTTAACCAATTCTTTGTTTAATACATTACACCTTAAATTTGGAGAAAACAAAGTAATACATTTGAAAGCTATTGCTTTCAGGGTTAGGTTCATGCCTTTATACTCTTCTTTAGTTTACTGAACAGGTTTTTATTCAGTTTAGGTCAGGGAATTGCGATAACCATGGTATAACCTTGTGAGTTTGCACATTGGCTAAGGACAGTTTGTATGTCCTACGTTTGTGCATGTTTTAATGTTAAATGGTAAAAACAGGTTCTGCGATCGTTACAACAAAATCCTAGATTTTGATAACCTGATTCTCCAAATCAAAGCCTCTAAAATTTTCCTGTTCAGCTCTGTCCATAACCTTGGCTTTACAATTAATAAACACCCCAATCTATCTGAACAAGTCACAAAGACTGTGGTTTAACATTTAGTTTCATTCTATACAACATCAAGTTTATCAGACTTGTTTTCACTGAGCGGACTACACAACTAGTTCAATCTCATCCTCTCCCGATTTGACAACTGTCAGTTTCCTCTGCTTTTACAGTATTCAAGCCTCTACAGATAATACAGAACTCTGCAGATCATCTTGTGTTCAACCAACCCAAGCAAGCCCATGTTACTCCACTAATCAGCTCTTGCTATTGGCTTTCTCTAGTAACCTCCATTCAATACAAAGCACTGACTCTGGATCTGCTCTTTCTTACCAACATTTTATTAAGGTCCAACCTAGCTGACATGTTCATGGTGTAATCATCTTTCTAAATCTGTAATGCTGTAATTTAGCATTATTCAGGACACATTCAGGACCTTTCAAAAGAACTTACTTTATTAAAAAGTGGAAAAAAAACAGAGTGAGGAAAAATCTAGATATTAATCCCAGATTGGCAAATAATCATGCCTGTTAATACTGCAGCTCAGCTGGTTTCTCCTTATCTTAATGACATGTGATGTCCTCTATGATTGTATTGTTTAAATAAAAATGGCTGCTAAATAACTGAATGTAAATATAATGCAAATGTAATAATTTTCCATAAAATACAGTCATAAGCATAAGAGTACCACATCTCAAATGGGTTTTCATAAATCAAAAGTATTTTTTCTAACCTGTAGCTTAACCATGTTTATTTTATAGATGATGTAATTTTGTATTTCATGTAATATATTTTCCCTTTCTATTAATAAGAAAAATAATTTGTGCCTTGCAATAAATTGTGTTTGTTTGTGAAAATAAGTCACAGAGGCTTAGTTTAAATTGTGAAAGACTGTAAAAGAGGTATATGACGAGAGTAAAGAATATATGCCTGTGTGTATGTGCATGTGTGTGTGCTACCTTAACTCCCTGAGGTTGTTAGTAGGCTATGTTTGTGCACATGAGGGTCTATGTTTCTGTCAGCAAGCTTGTTCAGAGTGCACTCTCTGGCCCTTGATTGAGGATATCCTCTGGATGATCGTTACAGCCACCACAAACACACACACACACACACACACACAAACTACGGAGGAACGCCCTGATCAGTTCCTTCAGCATACTCACACAGCCCTTCCACAGCTGGGAGACTTTCCCATGTGAAAACATAGTAACTAGAGCACACACACATACACACACACACACACACACTCACATATAATAACTCCCTGTTTTTATACTTATTTTCCATTTTATCAGTTCCACTATATGGTATATAATTATAGATATTGGTCCATTTGTTTTGTTTTAAATATACATTTTTATATACATCAGTCAGGACCACCAAAGATTAGGTACTATTTGGGTGGTGGGTTATTTTTAGTACTGCTCTGACACTAAACTGTTGTTGTTTTAGTGTATGTGGCCCTGGCGTAAGTGGATCTGATATAGCAATGCTGTTGCAATTTTTGGACACATTAGTGCTGCTGGTATAGGAATAATCTACCAACCAAACAAGGTATATTTGGTTTGGAAAAACTTGATTTCAACCCTCACAAACACCATAATGATGAAAAAGAACATGGAACATGTGCTTTTCTTTTTGGCACTCTAAGCAATAGTTTTAATTAGCAAAAATATATAAAATTTTTAAAAAGATTTCCATGACCAGAAGTGACAAATATGAGCATAATAGGGAGGGATATCCGACTTCATTGTGTTATAAGCTCAGGACCTCCACACAGCAGCTACAATTTGGGCCATGGACAATTCTTATCACTGACATATTGAAGGCCTGTTAGTGTGAGTATTGGTTTACATGGATTTTCCTAAAATAGAAAGGACTTCCAATGTTTTAAAATTAACAAGTGTACAAGAGTCTTTAGGTATAGTAATAGTAATAATAATAATTATATTAATAATAATAATAATAATAATAATAATAATAATAATAATAACCCAATAAAGTGTCTGGTTAGTGACAATAGAGCATAGCATAGTACAGTATAATGCAGTAAAAATATATGTTCTTTAAATGGCAGAAAATGAATGATGGTTGATTTTTTTTCACCCTCCTGGTTCATCTCAATTGTTCAATTGTTTTCTTTCGGAAGCTTTGTCTGCACGACACCGTCTCTGACTCCTCACCTCATGGACGCATGAACACGAGAGCAAGGTCTTAATGACTGGGTGTATCATGTCTCCATGCTGAATGCTTTTAGATTTGACCGTCGTGCAAAATTTGCATTGTAGTGCAATTCCCAACTCAGGGAATTCCTCTACCACTTCCCTAGTCCTCAGCACATACCACAAACAATATGTTGCATGACAGCCTAAGACAACAAAAAGAAACTGTATTGTGCTTCTTTCTTTAAGCATTTTTATGCCTCCTCTCCAAAAAAATGAAAATAGATCTCGAATAAATCAAACCAAATTTGGGGAAGTAAAAGGTACAGTTCACGTCTGTAAGTCATTAGATTATATGATGTGGGGGTTGACTGAGTGGCCATCTCCCTGGTCACTGGGTGTCTGAAATATGCATGTGTGTATGTGTGTCAGTGTGTTTCTTGCTTTGGAAGGATATGATTAAAATATTATTCCCTCTGCTGCAATTTGTCTGAATCTTTTAGCATACTCAGCCACAAAACTCAACTTCTCCAGAGGAAAACATTTATTCAGGGGTTTTAGCAGCATGTGTGTCTGTATGTGCTTACTATTGTTGGTTAAACCTCAACTGGAATTATAGTTTTACCTCCAAGTTTTGCGTTTCTGTTTTATTATTTTGATTTTTTTTCATGGAATGGTTTGCCAAGTCTCTTTAATAGTCCAATAATTTACTTGTTTTTAATCAATCAAGTTCGAAGAAACAGCAAAATTGGACAATAGAACATTGTAAAAAGGATGTCTGGTCTGGATTTAGTTGAATAAGGTTGGTTAAGGCAGAATTTAATGTAGAAAATATGAATGCATGGATACATTCAGCTCGTTTTAGAGGTGGTCGTGGTGTAATGATGTGGAGGTGTTTTAATGGCAAATTTTGTGAGAGTTAATATGTAAAATACTAATTAAGCATTGTTTAAGTTTTGTAGGCAAGCATGTTTATTCTTTTATGGCCAATGATGGCTATCTTCAGCAAGACAATATGAGGAACACAGTATGAAAGGAATACCACCTAAACATGTATATATTTACACCTGCAACAATAACCAATGCTAATTATCCTATGTTGAGTCACATGATAGGGACAAGTTGATAAAATGTGTTTTTTTAAAGTAACTAAAACTAAAACTGCTGATCTTTCCCAGGAATATTTTATTGTCTAGATAACCTCAGTAGTTCCCACTTGCACTTGCTTACAGTAAATTAATGACAAATTTGAAGAGTGACTACATATCTCTTTTAATTTCACTTTCTCCTTTACTCTCACGGTTTTTCTGGTTTCACCATTCATTTTTCTCGACCTGTGCCATCAACCTGCCTGATGTATTTGTTGTTTGAAAACCGGATGCATGCCATTTTCTTCTCACTCATTTGCCTGGGTTTGACTTCTGGGAGCTATCTATCTGCTCTCTCTGCCGGATGATGTCAGGATTGGAGCTGACCCACAGCAAGGTGTGTTTGTGTGTATGTGTGTGCATGTGAGCCAAGAGAGGAAGGTTGGGGAGGCTGCGCTGGTGGGTTTGGAGGTGGATGTGCCTGTTTAGCTTTCCTGTGTGCTTTGGATGTTTTTTTTCTGCACAACTGCAACCCCAGGGAGCCATCTCAGATCGGATGCCTGCGCAAGCACTACAGACCATCCCACATACCCCCACACCCACACAGACATTCAAAAGTGTATAAAGTACAATTAATTTAAAACACAAATTAGTGTTAAATGGCTGAATGTGTGTGTGTGTGTAATGTAGCATAGTTCATTGATAAATACACTTGCCTCTTAGCAAGTCCTGACTGGTTTGCATCAGAAGCTATGAGCTTCCCTCATATGATCTAAAACATGCTACTAAGTGAATGGAGGAAGTGTTAGACTGTGATGGGCTGGTGATGAACATTTGATGTGATCCTGATCAGAAGATGATCATAAGCTGGTCAAAATGTAAATTAATTAATTAATGAATGAATAGAGGGATGTGTCTTAACACTGAAAACACACACACACCTGTGCACACAGACATACATATGCACACACCCACACACACATACATATACACAGACATACACACTTAAGAAATAAGATCCTCAATATCTTTAATGTAATTAAGTTTCCATGCATACTTAAGCACCTGGAAGTTCCTTTCAATTTCTCCAAAACCATTTACTATAGTGCCTAGTTTTGGATCTGACAGGCTGGAAAGCAGGACCAATGCGTGTTTGTGATGTGTGTCCAACATGGCTGGACTCATTTCCTGTCGGAAAGGGAGTTCTCCTTGGAGATAGTCATAACCATTCAACAGCGCAGTAGTCAGTGAATGAAATAAATTGGAAGAAAGTGGAAATTAGGTTATGTGTGTTGTCTGTTTTGCATCTTAAATAGATAAGACAATCAAAGAATTCTGAATGAAGTGTCATTGTATGCAGTTGACTCAAGTTTGAATTGCTCATAAAAATGTCTGGGCATTGTAATAAAACACAGTTAACACAAAGGTTGGGTCTGGAGCTTTAAGTTTATCAGTGAATTAAAGTAATCACATAATTAAGACAATATAATATAAAAACATATAAATGCCTGTGAAGTAATATCTTCACAATTGCTTCACTTAATTTCACATTTCTGTCACATTGCCAAAGAAAAAGTGTCTTGGGGTCAAGCACATGGCTTGTTTATTTTAGTAGAGCCAAGACACTGTTACATTAAGCAGTAACATCTCATAACTCTTTTAGGTGCCTTCATTAGATCAAAGTTATTGCACTTGAACATATTCCGCCTTCTGTCTGCATTTAACGTCCTTCCTTTAATCCTGATAAATCTGGAGTAATTACTGAAGACAATGTGCACTAAGCATATGTCAGGAGACATAAGGTTCAACTGAACTGACCCATAAGAGCAATTAAGAATTACTGGAAGAATGCCATGGCTTTTGTATGTTCTAACACAAAGGATTAAATCTGCGCCTTATGACAGCTAATAATAAATAGTTCTTTACTTTTTTTATTGTTATAAAAATTCTACCAGATTCTAGTGAACTAGATGTAGTTTATCATCATATTTTTATTATTATTTAGAGTTATCCACATTTCAAATTAAAATGACTGATAAGTGATGGCTAAATCTATGAGTATTCATCAGCAAAAAACATGATATAAGTTTATATGATCAGGTGATTAAATGATACAGTAGATCATTAGATCTTTATGGTCAAGGGACAACTCAAAACACATCGCTGGCAGAAGCACAAAAAAATCTAGGCATAGACATCAGATTGCCTAATAAACAGATTGTTCCTTCTTATCTACTGACTTGTTTTGTTCTCTCATTTGTAAGTCACTCTGGAAAAAAGCGTCTGCTATGAGTAAATGTAAATGTATGATCAACAGATCATAATGTGCCATGTTTGCTAAGCCTACTTCCACATTAAAAAAAAAGTCTATTGTAAAAAAAAATTCATACATTCATCCATTTTCTTTCTCTTAATCCTCTGCTAGGGTCATGGAGGTTATACTTCCAGGACAGGGCACCAATCCATTGCTGGGCACACACTCACTCACACAGACACACACACTCTATAGTGGGGCAATTTACAGCAGACTATTTACCCTGAATGTTTTTGGACTGTATTTTATTTTCAGGCTCTGCTTTGATAAGGAATCTCACTAATCAAATTTTTATACAACAATACTTTGTATGATTATAATAAGTCAGCATTTTGTCAAAAATAATTGTGAATAATAAGATTACTACAAACTTATAAAAAAAAAGCATCCAGTAAGGGCTTGGAGTGTGTGTGTGTGTGTGTGTGTGTGTGTGTGTGTGTGTGTGTGTGTGTGTGTGTGTGTGCATGTATGTGCGTGTGTGCGTGTGTCCACTACTTGCCAACATTCACGACAATACAATTTTAGCAACTTCTCTGCTACAGAAAAAAAATCTTTAAAAGTTGAAATGTTTAAAAATATGAATGATCTGTCCCTTGTGACTCACATCTGTCTCTTTCTATTTATGTGTTTAGTTTTTTAGACATCCATCAAACACAGGAGCTCAGTGACCTTGTCAAAATCCTCCAATCATTGTCTTGCCTCAAAGAGATTTCCACATATCTTTACCAAAAACTCTCCGTCACTCTCCTAGGGATTACGATTAGCCCGCCTCACAGACGTACGTACACCTCCTATTTTCCTCTATCCCACTTTGCTTCCTCTGCACCCTCTCAAGCATCTGCTGACCTCACTGATGATTTATACAACTCACAGACACACAGCTGTGTTCAGGTCCCCACACTGACTGAGGAGTACTGTTCAGTGTGACTAATCCATCCCAGACATCAAAAAAATTTCTAAACAACAGAGATCAAGGCAAAGAGGAAGGAGAGAAACCATCAAAGCATAAATTTTGCACCAAAATCCACTTGAGTCCACCAACCATATAACTTTACAGTTAAACTTGTAAAAAAAAAAAAAAGAAAGAAAGAACAGAAAAATGAACATGCCATGGTGATAAAAAGATTGAAGATGAATGAAGTGCTGAGAAAAAATATATATCAAATCTTTTTTTTTTTAATTAAACTGCATAGAATAAATGCATAGAACAGAATTAAAAGATCATTTGAAATGATCAGCTCACATCTGATGTGACACAGCGAAAGAAATCAACTCAAATAAAAGAAAAGAAGTATTATTATCTATTATCTGTACATGCAGTAAATTTAAATTTATCATGAAAGAATTAGTTTACATTCTCAGATGATGCTAAGGCAGTGAACTGAATATATTGTTTGTCTTATTGCACTGATGGAATAGCTGACTGCACTGAGGATTTCAGTGGCTCAGGGAGGTTGATGAGAAAAAAAGGAAAGGAAAAAAAGTTTTTGTGCCTAAATAAAAAGGGAGTTAAAGTGTTCCTTTTCCTGTTTTTTACCTTTGTGCCTACTGTTATTAAAAACATTGAAGTAGACTGGTCACTTACACAAGCCCTGCTGGTGTTCTAAACAGCCTCTTCCGGGTCATGGCAGTGGGCATATGGGGAAATCCTTTAAGTCATTTATAATGAGACCAAAAACCTCAGGAAAGCTACTTTAAACAAAAAAACATATAGAGTATATATATATATATATATATATATATATATATATATATATATATATATATATATATATATATTTACACACACACACACACACACACAAAGAATTGTCACAGTTGCAAAGACTGCAGCAGCACACTTGAAAGGCATCTACAGAAACAAATGTAAATCTGATAAAAAATATACTTTATTTGTTACATTGTGGCTTACAATCCTTGAGCCCACACAATATTTGTAAAAAAATCTATAAATTCTCTTTAAAACAAAGAAAGAGTTTTATGCACTGCATTCAAAAATATTACACAAAAGAATACAATAAGAAATAAAAAGCTGTCCCTTGCATCTCTTCTGAGTCTCTGCTTGCTCCTGTGCAAGCTCTCCATTTGTCCTTTTTTCCCCTGCTTTTTAATCTGTATTCTTATCGCTTATTCTTTCTTTCTCCATATGTCTGTCTCCATCTTCCCTGAGTTTGCCCACCTTTTGCTCCACACATTACCGGCAGTTCATGCGTAGGGATGTGATACCCCGCATCCTGAGACAATCCTTCCCATCTTTTACCTACAGATCATAAAAAAAACATTTTGCAATGTTATACAACACATATTAACAGAAACAGTCAAACAATTGTGACAATTACACTGGAACTGAACTCTTGAGTTTGACATTTACACACAGATTTTCTGCACATTAGCTAAATAAATAAACAGCCTTTAATTAAACCTCAGGAGTTTGAAGTGTTGTGGTAGGATGCTTTTAAATAATAGAAAATATATACTGAAAATAGATACGTATTTGGGCCTTCCGATGATAATGCCAATAATCTATTACATACAATATATTGATCAATTATACAAGGTTAGTGATATATTTACCAATATATGTTACAACATGCATTGCTCTATTGTTATTAGACCCACTGCAGTAGTTTATATTTTGGCCTACATTTAATGTAGGGGTTGCATTTGAGTCTTCTCACACTGTTAGAACTACTAAACCCTTAATTGATTTTGAGGTTCTTCACCTGGAACATTTAAGGACCCCAGTGGTTTCTTATCGAAATGGTCCACGAGGATCATGACTTTTTTAAGCAATAGCTAGCAATCGCACTGCTTTATTTCTAAGTTCTACGCTCAATGGATTTCCTTACCCCTTTCCTCTGGTTGCTGAGGCAAAATGTGCAAATGGTGCGCGGCTGTTTGCCCCCGGTGTTGCCCTGCGCGCTGCACACTGCGCTTAAGCAGGGCTGCGCGTCCTCTCCAGCGTCTCCGATCAGAAGCACGTTGGCGAGGTGAGAGATGTAGCTCGAGGCAAGACGCAGTGTCTCGATCTTGGAAAGCTTCCTGTCCACCGGCTCGGTGGGGATAAGAGTCCGTAAAGCGGTGAAGGCCGTGTTGACGCTCTGTGTGCGGTCGCGTTCCCGCGCGTTCGCTGCGTTTCTCTGTTTAACGATCAGGACGCTGCTGACGGCGGGTTTGCGCACCGCGCGCCGCCGCTTCTCCGCGCCGCAGCAGCCGTAACTCTGCTCCGAGCTGCCGTCGCTCTCGCTGCGCGTCTCCTCATCATCCGACAAGGTGCCGTCCGGGAAGCCTACGTAGCTTATTGGGCGCCACATGGCAAAGGCCATCATCAAATTGCCCCTGATTTGTTTTTGAAAACGAAACCAAAATCCCTAGGATATCCAATGTGTCCTGACATAAACATGTACACTAAACTATGCAAACTTCATGCAAATCCGGAAGAAAATATGCGCTTTTATAGCCGAACGCATGATTATCACGACATTTCGAGAAATAAGCTTCTGTACTCAATCTCAGCCCGCCTAGAGTCTTATAGACCGAGGGGTGGAGTCACTAAGCGCATGCAAATAAAGCAAGCAAATAGACCTTATAACAAAAACAACAATAATAGAACAAAAACAATACCAACAACAGAAATACTAATAATAATAATAAGACGAAGAAGAAAAAGTATCAATACTAGCCATTTATACTTATTATTGCTTGTTTTATTGGTTAATATAAGGCATTCTATTTAATTCTTATAATAAGTCATTTAGATTGCAGTTTGCTGGTCGCGCTGCGTTAATAGGCTAATTTATTCTAATTTATTTCCGAATTAGCTTTTTGTTTGTTGGCTGATTTATTCTATGCTAACGTGTTTGTGGGTAAACACAAGAAAGGTTTGGAAAACGTTCTTATGAAATATGTAACGTTGTGTATATTTATATTTTCGACTTTAGAATAGATGAATTAAGGTCAAGGGCACAGTATGCGCAAAAGGACGACGATCAAGTGCGCCAAAACCCAGTGTCAGACTGGAAAGTGATTGGTATCCATTTGTGAAAAAAAGAGCGCAACTTTTGGTGCAGGTGATCTGTACAGCTGGGAAAGTTTACTGCTGCGGGCTGCATGGCCATTTGACGCGGAGTGACGGTGCGACGTGTGGAAGCGCACAGCGTGCTGTTAAAAGCGAAACGCCTGTTGCTCAGCTCCAACCTCTTCTGTCAAAAACAACACCTAACCAACAGATTCTTACCAAAATGCAGAGCAGAAGCTATATGCCAAAAAATTAAGCACCTGCATTGAAAAATAAACAGTTAATACTGTCTGAACTATATGCACTGTGACAAGAAACGTTTTTTTCTTAAATCTAATTTCGATAAAACAAAATGTTCTTATATATTCTTATATATATATATATATATATATATATATATATATATATATATATATATATATATATATATATATATATATATATATATTTTTTTACAATTCTTATATATATATATATATATATATATATATACACACACACACACACACACACACACACACACACACATATATATATATATATATATATATATATATATATATATATATATATATATATATATATATATATTCTTATATGTTCTTATATATTCTTATATATTCATATATATTCATATATATATATATATATATATATATATATATATATATATATATATATATATATATATGAAATATTAATGGCATATTCAATAGACATCTTAACACCCATTTAGAGCTTCAATATAGTACATAATTAAAACTCTTATTATTAAAATTTATTATTAAGCATTTGGAATTATTATATGGGACTATACAGTTCATAAATCATTTCTTATATCACATAATTATGTCTATGAATGCAGTACTTAAAAACGGAAGAGTGTAGGTTCTGGTAAAGCAGATCTCACTATACTGTTGGAGGTTTTAAGGACTTAGTTCTTTTTGCAAACATCAATAAAGTAAGATGCTTATCTGCTGATCCCTGTAAAATACTTGCACAGTATGGATGGATAGAAATAGTAGGGTAGAACTGTGTCCTATCTGTAACCCACTGAGTAGATGCACTTTTACACTTTTATTCCTAAAAAAATTCAAAATTTCTTCTTGAATATTTATCAATCATTATTCTGTCTTTATATTTTCAATATTGAGGTTTATGTAGTGTTTAGAGACCAAATATGATAATAGGACAACAGATTATTTAGACATTACCACCACAAAACCACTATATTACAAACTTAACCTGTGCAGCAATTTATTAAGGCTTTAGTATGCAATTATTTACAGTAACCATTCCTAAAAAAATGTATGTATAAAACCTCATATGTAAATATCTTACAGCCAGAATTTTAATTAGAATTAAGAAACTAACTGACAAACATTAAGAAATTACTTTTTGTAAGAAATCTATTGTTTCACCAACCAACTTAAAAAAATAATAATAATAATAAGTACCAGCTTTAACTCCTTTTAAACTCCTTTTCATGTAAAGACAGCTGCTCACTAGACTGTAGTTGTTAGTTTTGTGATTGTATTTTTCATGATTTGTCATATATCTTCAATAGTAAAGCAGGAAAATCAAACACTTGCCCTTTTTTCTGTGCTGTGCCAATGCAGCAATTTAGAATGATGCTTGGCATTGTCTTGCTAAGGTAATAAAGGATGTCCTATGAAGACAAATTTACATTCATGAAATTACAGAACATACCACCTCATGCACTTCAGACACATGCACGTAAACCAAGCTATGGGCAAATAAGTACCCCATTCCATGACAAATGTTGGCCTTTGCACCCATCACTGATAACAGTCCCTTTTGCAGGAGAACTGTCTGTTTTTCAAGAAAATAGAGAACCGAGAGCAAGGTTTAAGGTCTTGCTTAATTGCATCTTACATTAAATTTTAACATACTTTGGAAGTAACATTGTTATAGCACACAGTTGCACATTGCTTTTTGGATGTATTTGCCTGTAATCAATCCTATTTTTGGTCAGTTTATGTTGATTTAATAAAAATATCACATTTTATTTTTAATGCTCATATTTATAACTTCAGATTTACTGTGGCAAATAATCATACATTAATAAAATGACTTTGATGATATATTATTTTTCAAAAGTAATATCTTACATGAATCTACAAATTATTGTGTGCATTTTTATTTAATCATTAGACATTCTATCTTTTATAACCACATTTTCCTTATGTTTTTATAGAAGCAATTATGCATGTGCAAAAGCAATAATTTTTGGGAAAACTAGAATATAACATTTATATACTAGGAGACCACATAGTATACTTGATAACACATAGGTAAGAATATTTTTCAAAAATCCCATATAGGATATATATACATATAAAAATGTAAAAGTAAAAGGTATTAGTGTATATATTTAATTTTTTCCATTCCTTTTCTTTGAAAACTTGAATACTGGCCCTCTCTTACCTAACAATGAGATATTTACATATCACTGTAGCCTAACATTATTTTAAAAAAAAATAATTATTTTTTATTATTAAAGGGCTGTTAAATAACGCATGTTTATTATTCTTTTAAGCCCGGTATTAATTGTTTAAAAATTAATGTTAAATTAAAACTACAAGCATTGAGTTGTGCATTGATTTAAACTGTTGAACAGTTTAAAATGTCTTTTAGTATGAGATATGAATAACAGCAGGAAAAGGGCTAAGGGTAAATTGTTGCATTTGTTTTGTTAGTCTAAGTTGATCTTGTAAGATTAGTCAGCTTGGTGTTGAAATTCTGGCTAAGGGTTGTGTGCGCCTGCAGTAGTCGAGCATGTTAAGTCTGTGCAGGTCCCCTGCAGTGCAGGTTTGTTTGCAGAACTGGGGAAAGTTAAGTGTTGGGTAAATAAACACCAGGCAGATGTTCAGCCCTGCAAATGTGCAGAGAAAAATAATAAGGGAATAAAACAGACTGCAAAACTGAGCAAACAAAAAAACTTTATGTGCTGTGTAGGTTTTCTACCTGGTTTCATCAAAGTTGTGACTCTTGAAAAGCCTCTTACTTTGAAGGTAAAAAAAGAGAGATCAGGAACAGTGCGAAAAAACAACAATATTGTGGCAAAATCTTTATCTCTCTCTTGTTTTCTCATAGTTGTGACTAAAGAGGGTGCATGCCATGGTGTCACTTCAAACCATGCTCTGTCTGTTCAGCTGCACCAACAAACCCCCACTTCTGCTCAGATGTCTGATATTACCTACATAAGCGTTTACAAAAGCGACAGGAGTCAAAGGGCATCGTGAGTACAGTGAGGCCAGTGGTTATCAGCACTTGTAAATACCTCATCAATCCTGGTAGAGTAGGCACACATCCTCAGATATCTGATACTTACTACCTACATGGGCGTTTATATGAACGAAAGGAGTCAAAGGCCATTGCGAGTGCAGTGAACTACACCACCAGCAGCCAGTAGCTATGGTCTTATCTATTTGGTTGACAGCTAGAGAGATAGAGAACGACATAAAGTGATTTACCATAACCAAAATCACAACAAGATTTTTCAGCAACAAAAAAAGCACTTGGAGATACATGTGTATTTATCATGTTAAGATGAGAAATAGCCCAAGATCTTTTGCGCTCAGACACACACACATGCAGTAACACACAAATACACAATCAGTGTCAGCTGTGTGACTTTATTCCTATAATGAAAAAATGCTTATGATAATTTAACAATAAAGTTTTGATTGTTCAATAATGGTATTGGATTGTTGCTATTTATTTATTTGAATCAGACATAATAATTCATAATAACAATTAATTTAGTGTTTAAATTAGTTCAGGTTAAAAAGTACTAGATTTATATTTAATTAAAAAAATGAACAGGTCAGGTTGGTAAAATGTGTTCACATTATTTTTTGTATATAATCATAACACAAATTTGAAAAATAATTTTGAGTAGCACTTTAACATATAATGATTTTAATTTTATTATAGGTGTAATGGCAAATAGTTGTTTGGCTTTGTATCTAGGGCGGCACGGTGGCTTAGTGGTTAGCACGTTTGCCTGTCAGCGATAGGAATTCCCGGTTTGCTTCCCAATCTGGGTGGAGTTTCCATGTTCTCCCCGTGTCCGCGTGGGTTTTCTCCTGGTTCTCAGGTTTCCTCCCACAGTCCAAAAACATGGATCAAGATCAATTGAATTCTCCAAATTGCCCCAGAGTGTGTTTGTGTGAGTGAGTGTGTGCCCAGCGATAGTGTGCCCGAAACGTTCTCCCCTGGATGGGCATGGGGAACCCCTCCCCGACCCTAGTAGAGGATAAAGTGGAAGATTATGGATGGATGGACGGATGGATGGCTTTGTATCTCCTCAATAAGGAACTGTTATTGTAAAGATTGTTTAACCTTCGAGTTTAACTATATGACAAAGTCATTTGAAGAAATTAAAGTAAAAGGTTAATTTTCATTATGTTTTTTAACCAATTTTCTGTTGTTAAGCGTATTAAAAACATATTTAAACTGGTAGCAGGAATGTAGTAATTCTATCCATCTGGATAATGAGAAATTGATAAATGTGAACCTTCAAACTCAAGAATCATTTGAAATCATAGACCTGAATTTTGGTATTTAAAGCACCAAATTAAATACCCTCTTGTTGATTAACTGAAAATAATCAATTTTTAAACAACTAGGTAGGTTGCACTCCCTTTTGTGTTCAACTCAGTTCTTTCCCTTTTTTAGGGAAGCAGTGGAGCCTTCATAACAAATTTGGTTTCAATCTGGCACATAGGCATGACTGACATTTCCAATAGACTGACATGTTTAGAGGATTTTTTTTAAATCTAGATACACCAGTTCCTTACAGAAAAACCGGGTGCATGTGTGGTCATAAAATAGTTTTATATAAATAAAAATGTAATGTAGCATTCAAAAAATATAATAATAAATGACATTAAAAGTATATGACCACAGTAATACCTGCAAAAAATGTTTTGTGTTTAATTCTAATGGTATATGTTTTGTTGCTCCACTTTTTAAAATAGCATATAGCAGTATCTCATTTGATGCTGCATTTGTTAATCAGCCTTTTATCCTTCATCACTGTTCACAAGATGCATACAGGATGCTAGCTGCTGGATTCTTTTGGTTGTTGAATTATTTCTAGTTACTATAAATTTAAAATCAAAATTTTATTATATAGTTTAATTTTCCAGTCCCATTTTTTACAAAGAAGTAAAGCAAGGCTATTTTATTCATTAATAATAATACAGTTATGTATGCAAATATGTAAATCGTAGTGTGGTAAATTATGAAAAAAACAACAATTATTAAGGTTATTTTTTGAATAAGTCTTTAAAAAAAAAAAAAAAAAGTCTAAAATACCTTAAATAATAGTAAAGACTATTGGTACTTTAATGGTTTTAATATTAGTTAGACAAGCATCATAAGTTTAAATTATTTTTTAGATTTAGAGGTAGAAAAAAACCGGGAAAGTCAAAGAATGCTTACTATGACTAAAATGTGTCAAGTCTTTGTAGTAAATAAAGTGTGAAGCTGTCTAAACACACTGTGTCATTAGTGCATTTCAGCTATTTATTAGGCTCAGCAGGGAGCGAATGAACTACGCACCCTCATGAAGGAGAGAAACTGAGAGAAGAAAAAAAATTTGAAATGAGTAAGTGTGTGTGTAACAGAGAAAGAGAGCGAGACAGACAGTCAACACTTTACTGTGGCTGAGTGAAATGAGCAGGTGTCATTGTATGCATTTCTAAGATTACTGCTGTAAAGTATGGGAATTCACTCCATATTTATGTAATACCATGTATTGCCTTTGGAACCCCTCATCACTTGTGGAAAACCACATCATCACCCCAGAACAGGACTGATTATGCTAACACCTCACCTTGCACACCTCCACAAGTGTGAAAGTGGCTGCTGAAAAGGAGGGGACGTCACTAACTTTTTTCACACTTCATTAATCATTCACATGTGTTTTCATTCACATCTTAACTTGTTCTTCAAAGAGTTTTTATACAAAACTTTTATTTACATGTATTTGTCATGTGGGTGACTGTGTTTGATTAGCTCTGATAAGTTCAACCATTTTGCTTATGATATTTAATAAATGACAGTTTATCAATGTATTATGTAGTTATGATTTTTAAATGCATATAACTACTTCTTAAATATATACATGAATCAGTTTTTACACACACACACACACACCCACACACACACAGTTTATCATTTGTCATGTATATGGTCTTATTTGCAAGTATATGACAGCCAGCAAAACACTAGTTCTTTGTTTTAAATAGTTTTTTTTTTCTATCATGTATTATGATTATAAAATATTGGCAAACGGCTACAAAAAACATTATTTCATGAACATATTTCATTTCAAATATTGCAGTGTTATTACTCAACATATATAAATAAATAAATTTGGTATAAACTTAAACTTTAATTTTTAACAAATCATTACAGTGAATAATAAAAAAATGAAGTCATTCATAATAGCTTGTTATAAATTAGATTCATAGCAGATCTGCTTCAAGTTAAACCACCTTCTGAATGACCCAGGTCAAACAGTCTGTGATTAATCACTCTCACAGTGCATGCTGTGGCCATGTGTGTGCAAGTGAAAACATGATGTTTTTTCAGGACAACTCATTTTTCATAGCATTAGCAGAGGGCCCCTTCGATTTTTTGTCAAGGGGAAGTATAGACTGTTAACTCTGTTTATATATATGTGCATGTGTGGTAGGTGTGTGGGTGTGTGGGTGTGTGTGTCTGTGTGTATGGTTTGTTGACTGTGATGCAAAGCTGTCCTTGTGGACTGCATCATCAACATCATCAGTAAAGCTGGTGCACAGTAGTGCAGCATATGTGCACAGATGCCTCAGCTGTCTAAACCAGGTTTTAAGATCAAAGTTCACTGACATCTACAGGTAAGGGTCATTGGCAGGATCTGCCCGGAAACTGCAGAGGAAAGGAAACCCATTTACTCTCTTGCCTCATGACTATCTAATCCAATTAGCCTTCTTATGAGATGGCAAACAACAATCAACCTCAATTAGAATTTAGAATTCAAAGATTTTGCTTAGGCAACACAGCACAACTTAGCTAAGACACATCATAAGAAAGTGAATCTGGCCCACATTACATGGCTTTGAAGGAGGTGGACATTTTCAAACCTGACTTTCACAGTAAAGCATTACTGAGTGGAACAAATGGATGAGCTGCCAGGAAGGAAGTCAGTCTTACTGCTCATGCTTTATGAATTTTATAAAAGAAAACTAAAAAACTGTAAAAACCAAACCGATAACAAGAAAAGGACATGGTTGTTTTTTTATATCACTCACAATGTTAACAAGATTGTGCTGTGGAATGAATACAATCATATGATTATCACATTTATCAAATGTAATTTTGCAAAATTTGCAACTATTGTAGTCCATCTTTTTCTCTATATACTACATTGGCCTTTAGGTACTACATAGCAGATATTATTTGCCGCACTAGTATAAGATAAAACATAGCAGTGCTGCTGGAATTTAGTATTACCAGTGCTTGACTAGAAATTATACAACAATCAAAAGAATCCAGCTGCTAGCATCATGTATGCAGCATATTGTGAGCACTGATGAAGCATAAAAGGCTGACTAACCAAAACTGCGCAGCATCAAATAAGCTACTGTCTCCTATTTTACAAAGTGTGGCAACAGGGTAGATACCATTTTGTTGCGTCCATCTTAGCATATGTACTGTAATACATATATCACAATGATGTTGGTTTTGAAATAAATAAGATTATTTATTTAAGGGTTTATCATAAAAATAATTTACTACAGCCTTTATTCAATATATGTAGATACTTTTTTACAGGTACTAGGAAATGCAGATCAGATATCAGATTAAAAGCTATGACTTGATCTGACCTTAAATTTAGAAATTCCATTGACAATCATGTTCACAGAAAATGACATACAATTGTAGTCCTAATAAAAAAAGCTCATACTGATGTATACTATATATGCACACACTCTTTACTCACACAGCTTTTTTCTGCACAATACAAACACAATACAAACATTGAACAAGAATTTCAAGACTTACAACACACAATGAATTAATAAGGATATGGATGGATGGATTTTCTCTTTTCACATGCGTTGACCATAGACGTGTGTATAGGTGTATTGGTAAAGGCCAACCGTTCATTTTCAGTTTTCAAAATGTAGCAGGTGCAACCCTAAGCCTATCAGTTGGGTGCCCCTTTAACTTTGCCGCTGGTCCTTTTTTATGCGGTCTAAGGATTTTGAGAAAGTTTTGCATGTCAAGAGTCCTTTGAGGATACTGTTACTTTCAGACACTCAATTGACCACAGGAAAAGTTTTTACACGCGACAATTCTTTTGCCAAAGATTTACAGTCGACCAACAGTGGCCCTCTGGGGGCCCAGGCTCTCTCTTCACTTCCTGAAGACGCCCAGAGGGAGACAAACAGCCAGGTCTTGACTCAAGGGACCTATCTGTAGTCCCGGAAAAACATTATCTTCCTGATCCAACCGGTGTTGTATCTCAACTCACAGGTCTCCAGCCTTCCGACCTGATCAAAGGCAGCGGGTGGGCTGCTATAATCAGGACCTTTTGTGTCGAGGCTCCGTTGACCTTATAAAATTTCACAGGAATAGAGAACGTTGAGACATGCTTAGGTTCTGTACACAACCAGCTTCATAGAAACTGCAGCGAAACTGGTGTTTTCACACTTTTAAAAATAAGATTTTTAAAATGGTTAGTAGTTTTAAACAATTTAAACTATTGTAACTATATGGCAAATATATGTACTATTTAATTGCCATATAAAGGAACATATGTGGTTCCAAACTGTAAAAAAAAAAGTACTTTAGAAGTTACTGCCCCAGTAACAATTATTCTATTTCATCTTTTCTAAAAGGATAAACAGAAATAAAAAATAATTGACTGAATAATAATTTATTTTTTCAGACTGTGCCTATTGCTGTATGAGTCATAGAAAGCTTAAAAGGCCAAATGTGTAAACAGCAGTGTGGTGAAATCATGGCTTTTAATTTGTCAGGAGTGATGCTTCTTCATTATTTTTAATAATTTCAGATATAATGAGTAATCGTTTGCTCATCTCACATATACACATCAGACATTTTCAAAGCTGTTTTTTTTACACAGATAGAAAACTGTATATAGATGATACATAGGGGAAGCCACAGGAGATTCAGTCTTACAGATCTTCTTAGTTTTCACTAGGAGAGGTGGTGCCCATGTACAGAGCGCAGCAGCAGGCCATGAAGCAATAAGTCTGACATCTCAGTCATGCAGCCAGTTTGTGTTTTGGTAAGAAACAATCAAGTCTCTTGCTGTTTCATACATTAGGCTATCTATTTCAACATTGTTATTACCTGTGAATCAACCAACCCAAGTGAATTCATGTCACTCCATACTTATCTCTCTTCGTTGAGATATTGAGCATCTTCAAGAAACAACTCACAACATATCTCTTCTGGGAGAACTTGAGCACTATAAAATAGAGATAGGGTTAGTCTAGGCTTGAAAGTCAGATTGAATAATGATCAGGTTTGATCATTTTACAGTGTAGCTTGTTTGGTTTACTGACTTGTGTTGTTCTCTAATTTGTAAGTCAGATAAAGGTGTCTGCAAAATGACTGAATGTAAATGTGAAACGAAAGTGCAAATAATCTACAGTAAAAAATATGTACCCAGACAAAAGCTGGCTATAGCTGGACTTTTAAAAATAAAACATTATGGCATAACTGTTGCTGAACTTTTTTTCACCATTCACTTTCAGGGGATGTTTGCATGACAATTCAAAGATATCTTTTCATTCATCCATCCATTATCTTCCGCTTTATCCTATATTAGGGGGTTCCTCATGCCCATCCAGGGGAGAACGTTTTGGGCGCTGGGCAGATACACCCGGGACAGAGCGCCAATCTATCGCTGGGCACACACTCACTCACACAGACAAGCACACATACAAACTCTATATGGGGCAATTTGGAGAACTCAATTGACTTGATCCATGTTTTTGGACTGTGGGAGGAAACTGGAGAACCCGGAGGAAACCCACACGGACACGGGGAGAACATGGAAACTCTACCCAGATGGGGATTCAAATCGGGAATCTCTAGCGCTTAGAGGCGAACGTGCTAACCACTAAGATACCGTGCCGCCGATAGCTATTCATATTTACCATTCTTTATAATTCACTACTACCACTATTTATAATTCCAACAGCTTGTTAATGCAACACTTATAATACAGACCTGAAAGAGTGCAGTCTGTTTTATATCCTCCATATATAATCTACACTGGTAAAAGTTATAATCAGATTACCCTTACATTTAAAATGTGAAGTTAACCGTTTTAGTACTTTTGTGCTCTTTTCAAGATACAAAGGGGTTTTCAAACATTAAATCAAAAATCCTCAGAGGGTTTTACCCTGGGGACAAGCACAAAACCCCTAAAGGTACAAAAATGTACTTTTTTTCTGAGCGAGTTGGTTTTCAGGTAATACCTAGCAAAGTTCAAGTTGGTGATGTATACCTAAAAGGAAGGTTAGGGAAAATTAAACACAGTGCTTTATTGTTAATGAATATTAGAACTACTAGCATAACACATTTTGTCATGTAACTATTCTTGTCTGCACCATTTCAGAAAAAATACAGCACTCTGGATCTAGTTCATGTCATAAGAGAAAAAAAACACCTTCTCTGGTGGTTAACTTTATCAATCCATGCAGTAATTTGAAAAAAAATCTATAACAGCACATCTTAGTGATTTTATATACATTTAGGTTGAATGATGAAATACAGGATTAAGAAAGTACAACAGCAAGCATTTTACAAAATCTTGGTAGTATGATGAGGGCTTACTTCTGATTCAGTTGCTTGGAAACAGAAAATGCTGTAGCCAGTAAAAAGGCATGAGCTTTATAGAGACATTTGTTTGTACATAGGTTATTGCTCGTTTAAGTTAATGGTACAAATCTGTTTCTTTTCACCCATAACTCCCATTTCCAGAAAGTTTGCTTCCTGAAAGACTTCAGAGCTATGTTTTACAAGACCTTTGATCCCATGCTACATAAACATCACACAGCATGGGATTAATATCTGTAAAATTCATAGCATTTTACTGATCTGCTGTAGGCAATAAACACATCTCTTTACTGCAGCCTCTTCATAAGCAATTTGCTCACAATGTTATGGTGTGGACTGTGTGTTGTTTAGTTCTGACAGGTTAAACAGATAAGTCTTCAGTCCGTTTGTAAGTTAAGGTGGTGTATAAAAAAATCAGTTTTTTTTAAAACTGGTTAATTAATGTTCGGTATTCATTCACTTTCCCCACAAGAAACTACTTGGATTGTGATGTCCCTAATGAGATATTCCATAACACAGAAAGCCAGTAATAATAGGATGGACAGGCCAAAAAAAACTGCAAAAACACGAGATTTTTTTCTGAGGATCCTCAACCTGTCTGCAAACTGTCAGTAATATGACAATAGATCAGTTTTGAGACATTGTCTGCATATAGAAACATATCACTATGATTTATAAGCGACTTATAAGGCTATCTATTCATCCTAATCTAAATTTAACAGTAGTATTACAATTATCCATTTATCTAGCAAAATATAAATAAAGATTAATGTTTTCATTATTGTAATACAAAGAAAAGTGTTTACTAATTACTTGCCTAATGTACAGTTTATTTCTCTGCATCATTAAAATTGCAATTAAAATCATGATCATGAAAAAAAAAGCCTAACATCAAAAGTTCTTTAAAATGGTGCTCAAACATAAATATATTATAAACAGCAATATATTTAAATATATAAATATATGTTATACTGCAACAGAGCGAATTAATTAAGAGCCACAGAGCCTGTGTTAATGGACAGGTCCTGTGACCTTGGGTCATAGTTCAATAGATTCAACAGCTTCATTCATATTATTATGCAGTTATTTAAATTTCCTGCATCTGTGAATCCAATGAAATAAAATTTGATTTAAAAAATAATAATTTTTTGTCAAAAATATTTTATTATATTTTTATTGTCACATTTTGGCGGGATTGATGATGCATTTCAATCTAAATACATTTTTTGTAAAACTTGGTGATCCATTATTGTAAGACTATCTACTCATCTATACTGTACATCCTTTGATTAGAAACAGGATTTTTTAATTTATAAATATAGTCTACACCTGCTTTTACGAGGTCAAGGATAGAGGTAACTTGAGGCCAACTGGGCTAAAGGAAGCTTCCTAAGTTTTGGAAAAATTCTTTCTGCATTTGATCATGTCCATTGCACCCCCCACCCAACTCCACCCATCTGAGATTTTATTGGATACACCCGGTCATTGTCTCTTTGAAAGGAGCCAATAAATTCACAGAGAATTTTTTCTTCAATTCTAGGATTTCTTTTATCATATTTGATGCAAAAATGTATTTATATTGATTGATTAGCTTTTATAGAATATTCATATGAAACAATCAGAGGACCAAGACTCGGGTCCATCCTCTTTGGGAATGAAAACAAGTGGGAAAAACTGTAATACTACATATTTTTTATTAATATTTATCTTAATATTGTTTTAGTTTTGAGTTTGCTTCAGAGCAGTTAGGTTAAGGAACAGCTCATTTACCATACTGTCACATAAATTCAATATTTGTCTGGTGCTTAAACCTGGACGTTCTGTAATCACTCTTGAGATATAGAAATGTTTGTTTTTCCAATGTACTTGAAATATTTGCACTTGCAATAATCAATGGCTAATATAAAGCTATATCTACAGAAGCATTTATAACACCCCCCCCCAAAGCTATTAACAGTTTCTAGTTTTAATGGCTTCAAATGTCCCGTGTCCACAACCTTTTTTTTTTTTTTTTAAGTCTGAGAACATCAGGCCCAGCTTTCAATCCCATCTATATATAGCAATTCAACAGCACTGACATTTCTGCATAACCTTTTTTTCTGTCTGTTACACTGTATGGTCTGGAACACAAGTATGCATAGAGAGGTTCTCATGACACATGACCCCAGATATATCCTGCTCTGCTTTTTAAGCCTGGTAATATAAATCAGAGATTTTCAATTTTTTTTAATCACTCTGTTTCTTTATAAGGCCTTATTAAGGTTATATTAATACTATATAGCTTTCATGCAATTCTGCTACAGCTTTATTTCTCTAATTTGTCTTACTTGTGGTATCACAGGTGAAATAAAAAAGTCAAACATTTTTTTCATTAATTCAACAAGTCCTTAAACATTATATTAAGTGGTAAGAAATTGGTACAGATGTTTAAGTTGTTAGTTTACACTCTGCTTACTCTGCTTTACACACATCTGGAACAATATCCTTTAGCTTCCATGACAATATCAAAGCTTTTAATATTATTGGAAAAATCTAAATTGCTGGCATATTTGAAGTGCCATTTGTATTATATATTTTAGACATGCCAGATTTGCATTGAATGACTCAAACAATTTATGCCAGTAATCATTTAAAAGATCATTTTTTCTTTTAAGTGTAATATTTCATACTGTGAATAAGGATCAACATAAGACATATTATGTCTATTAAAACAGCAATGATCTACTAAAGCATATCATTAAAACAACCTTAAAGTGGTAGAAGTGTATATGCTTTAGACTGTACCAAATTAAATTATGATTTAAAAAATAATTGCTGCTTTTTCTATTTGGTTCAAATCTGATAAATTCAGAGAATATAAAGACTGTATGACCAAATTGTACAGTAAATGTATTACAGTCACTGAATGTACTAAATAAAATCTGTCCAAGAAACTTAAAAAAATAATAATAATTAATGTGGGATCCTGTCTCCTAAACCTGATCCATCTAGACCATAGGGAAGCACATGTTGTATGGTTTGTGTTCGTTTATTATTGTTAATAAATTTAATCTTCAATACAACATAAACTTTATACACAAAACAAACAATAATCTGCAATAGAAATAATTATAATCTGAAATAGAGCAACACTGCCATCATATGGTGAGCATATGCATTTCAAGGACAGATGGATACATTTCACTATGCTTTTTCCAGCTTTTTATATTTACCCGTTAATAATGCTTGTTTAGAGCAAAGACGGACAGTAATTAAATGAACTTGATTCATTGAGTGGTTTATGACTGGATAAGAAAAATAGATAGCACTAATATTGTTGAAAATATATCCATTAATTTATCGCATCATCAGTTTCAATTTCATTTATCAATTTATCAGTGTTTTCAAATCCTCATCAAAATATACAAAATGGGTTTTTGAAATATTACTATTATAATATTATAAATTTACTAATGTAATATTATCCAGGTTTTTAGTACTGGGCCTTGGGTTTTCTGCAAATGGATAATGCATCCCTTTTTTCTAGAAAACTATACAAACACAAGACTTTATTGTGGTGTTACATTAACACTATTTATTTTTAAGAGACTGATTGAACAAGGGCGGCACAGTGGCTTAGTGGTTAGCACGTTCGCCTCTCAGCACTAGGGATTCCCGGTTCGAATTCCCATCTGGGTGGAGTTTCCATGTTCTCCCCGTGGGTTTCCTCCAGGTTCTCCGGTTTCCTCCCACAGTCCAAAAACATGGATCAAGTCAATTGAGTTCTACAAATTGCCCCATATAGCGTGTGTTTGTGTGAGTGAGTGTGTGCCCAGCGATAGATTGGCTTCCTGTCCTGGGTGTATCTGCCCAGTGCCCAAAACGTTCTCCCCTGGATGGGCATGGGGAACCCCACCGCGACCCTAATAGAGGATAAAGCGGAAGATAATGAATGAATGAATGAATGAATGAATGAATGAATGAATGATTGAAGAAGTTCATCACAAAATACTAAACTTACTGATGGGCCTAAAAACATTAGTTTGGCATTTTTGAGGTATGCATCATACTTATATGACCAGCACCTTAACTACTAACCATTTTTTAAAAAAGGATAGTCAGACTGTGTGATAGATTTGTGCTACAAAGCTAGCAGATAATGATTTTGTTTACACTATTTAATATGTTGGAACTTGGAAAAATGTTTTAAAACTTTACATTTTTATGAAGTAATTGTACAATAAAATGACAAAATAACAAAAAAAAAAGAAAGAAAAGCAAACCAATATAATATATAATATAATATGTTTTACATTAAACATGGCATTATTATGTAAAAATATATACCAACAAATTTTACTGGTGTGTAGGGTAAAAATAAAAATAGTCTGTTAATATTATTATTACAAATTTCTAATGTGAAAAGAGCCAGTATATAAAACCCAACTTCCTTAAAAAAGCAAGTGTTGCCTTTATCCTTACACAATCATTGCCTTGTCATTTCCATATGACAAGGTGCAGGTCACATGAAGTCACCCACAGAGGATAAATGAGCCCTTGTCTTCTCCACTCTGTCAGTCACTGCAGATTGGGGGTTGAAGCACCCAGATAGGTGTGCAGATCAGAAATGTTGGATTTAATGATCTTGGCGGGGATTGTTTTCATCTGCAGCCTCTGGTAAGCAGCAAATCTATGGCAGCCTCCAAATGAGTAGTAATAGTTACCACCCTTTTCACCTATGATCCACAACACATCTATTGGAGGAATGACCCGCAGGTCAGATGTCTCCTGTAAAACAGTACCATACAAATTTGTTATATATATATATATATATATATATATATATATATATATATATATATATATATATAATATATATTTTTTTTGTTTTCTTCATAATTCCTCAAAATAAAGAGTATAATTTTACTCCCTTTGCAAATGATGACTATACTTAGCTACTAACCTTGTGAATGCTATGATTACATGTTATAAGTCTAATATAATCCATCCATTATCTTTCGCTTTATCCTCTACATGGGTCATGGAGGATTCCAGGGGAAAACGTTTCGGGCGCTAGGCAGAAACACCCAGGACAGGGCGCCAATCTATCGCTGGGCACACACTCACTCACACAGACAAACACATAAACACACTCTATATGGGATAATTTGGAGAATTCAATTGATCTTGATCTATATTTTTTGACTGTGGGAGGAAACTGGAGAACCAGGAGAAAACCCACGCAGACACGAGGAGAAAATGGAAACTCCACCCAGATTGGGAATCGAACTGGCAATCCCTAGCACTGAGAGGCGAACGTGCTAACCACTAAGCCACCGTGCCGTCAGTCTAATATAATATATAAGAAAATAATCTGATGGGATTACCTAGATTTTTATTACATTTATTACATTTACGTACAACTGACAGCCATATAACAGTTTTGAGCCTTGACCTGAGCAATGGGAAATACTCAGCACCGTGTTTGCATCAGTGCTTATTCTGCCTGTATGTTTAATGTCTTGTAATTAATAATAATATAGTTTTTAATATTATTATTAATAATAATATAGTTACAAACTTGAATACTTCACCTACCTGTCTGTAAATATGTTCATGTAGAGTATAAAGCACTACAACGAAATCTTTGTAGCGTAGAAGGTGTGTATGAAGTAGAATTGTTCAACATTTCAATTAACCAAACTATTGAAACAACTTACAAACGTGTCACCCGTTGTTGTTTATGTCTTTACGTTTTAGGAGGACATCTTCGTGTATATTTCTTATTATTTCGCAACTTTTCTGTTTTGTAATTTAACGCTTACCTTCAATGTGTCCATTAGACTCTGAACCTTCTGCTCTTCCAAAACTGATGGAATGGGTCTAATTATTACATTCATTGGGATGTCGTGAATTTCTTCTATACTGCCTGAGTGGATCGAGTGGTTTTCTTTGTTTAAACTGCCCATAGCGCGAAAACTAAGAGCAGAACTCTGTTTTAGAAACCAAACTAATGAAAAAGTGGAGTTAACGCTCACAACACGACGAGGCATCCCGTTTATGACGTAATGCAGGAAATAGTGACGAGACCAGGGCCTGCGTCACCGTGTGGACGCGTTTCAAATCAACAGCAGTCTGTTTTTTTTTACTTACTACTTAACTACATGTGGGAAGTCACATTTGTTGGTACTTTGAAAATACAGCTAAACATGGACTTTTATCCTGTTTTGTCTCTAGGTTTAAAACCTTTGTTAAAACTTTAAGTATTTTTTTCCTAGGTCTTGTCTTTGTTCTTCTCGTATTGTAGTTTTTTGTTACACTCACGCTGGATTGAAAAAATGTTATAATCTGTCTCCATCACCTATGTGACATATTTTGTATTGATGCTAATTAAGAGTGTAGCCAAGTACTGCTAATCGTTTTACATTTATTCATTCATTATCTCCCGCTTTATCCTCTATTAGGGTCGCGGTGGGGTTCCCCATGCCCATCCAGGGGAGAACGTCTCGGGTGCTGGGCACCAGGACAGGGCACCAATCCATCGCTGGGCACACACTCACTCACACAGACACACTCTATATGGGGTAATTTTGAGAATTCAATTGACTTGATCCATGTTTTTGGACTGTGGGAGGAAACCGGAGAACCCGGAGGAAACCCACACAGACACGGAGAGAACATGGAAACTCCACCCAGATGGGGATTCGAACCGGGAATCCCTAGCGCTGAGAGGCGAACGTGCTAACCACTAAGCCACTGTGCCGCCCCGTTTTACATTTACATTAGGTAATTTAGAAGACACTTTTATCCAAAGCAAATTACAAGTATCTCAACTTGGTTGGGGTCAGAGCACAGGGTTGATGCAGCACCCCTGGGGCGATGAGGGTTAAGGGCCTTGCTCAAGATCCCACCGTGATCAAGCAACTGGCCACCTACACAAGATTTGGGACATTAATCTTAGTAAAGAACTGTCCCTCAACACCACCTTGTCACATTGGACATCAAGACAAGTTTAAGCAACTGTGTGCAAAGAGTATGAAAAGACTCAGACCTCAACGCATGATGTGTAACTCAAAACACAAGTCACTTCAGACAGAAGAAGCGTACATAAAGAAGAATCGAATCCTCTGCAACCTGTTCAGATGTGATATGTGGTCTTGTACTTCCCATATGTAAAAGAAAATTTTGCCAATACCACTTGCAAAAACAATCCCTACACGTGTCAACTTAATCCACTTAAGATCTTCTTACTGTGAGGCAATACTGTTTTACACTGATCCTATATGCTGCCCAATTAATAACCATGTTGTATATAGTAATTCATTGCTGCTCAGACTGGATGATATGTCCACTGTATGTCACTCTATATTTACACAATATAAATGTCCATCCAAGCTGTTAGTTATTTGCTTACAGGACACAGATAGCAGTTTGTAATACTGTGTCTTCCTAATCACACTGGTGTACCTTATGTCGGTATTTGACAGGTAGTGGGTGTTAGTGCTGCACTAGGTCAAAAAAAAAGGACAGTTCGACATGATAATTAGCTGTTAATATTAGATTTTACTCCCACTAGAAAATAACCTGCCAAGAGTGCTCATCACTAGACACACTACTTTTATTTATTTATATATTTTGTTATTTATTTATATCCTATTTGACTTGCTATATTCTTTCTGCTGCCTCTCCTCCATACAAGTAGCAATTAAAAACAAAGAGAAAATAACTAGCAAATCATTATGCCAATTTAAATGAAAATGTAAAGTAACAATATGTAAATTTGCCTTGGAATTGTGATTACATGTGAATGAATTTGTAATGTTCTGAACCTAGACATGTTACCCATGTTACCTAGACATGGTTCAAATTAGTAAGTATAAGCACAATATTTACAAATAACCAGAAGTTTATGGACAACTCCATTTAAAACTATATTAATATGGAGGACCCACTTAAACCTCATACCTAAAACAGATTGCCAACTCAGGTTTGGATTTACACAAAATTGTGACAATTTCAACCAAAAACAAATTAGTAAAATAGAACTATATAATATTCAGAGGCATAGGGTCAAATTATATTTTTTGTAAACATCTACTTTGTCTGCTATACAAATAGAATGGAAAACCCTATTAATTTGTGATATAATCATAAGTCTTTTACTCTTTACCCTGGTGTTGGACTTTGGGATAGAGCCCGCACAGATTCATTTGACCAGTAAGATATTAATTTGAATCCTGCAAATATACAAACACTTCAATAGATAACTTTTATCTATAAGTTATAATGTATAAGGTGTTACTGTAGTTCACGGCATGAATCATCAATTAATGGTACATGGTACAGTTTTCCTAATGTCACTGCTGCATTCGATCGGCAGAAGGGAAATATGGACCTCCTGCCTTTGGAGAGAGAAGCAAGCAGATGGGCTTCCACACAAACAATGCAAAACATCAAACACGGCCAGTGAAAAAGCCTGGGCATCATAGCTGATTAAACGCTGCACAGAAGAGAAGCTTTTTAATGAGGCTGGAGAGCGCATACTTACAGTGAGGTACAGCACCAAGACCAAAACTTACTGTTTAGTCAACTCTGTAAATTAATCTGTGTACTGCATAAGTGGCTTGAGAGAAGCATTCACTACAGAATTCCTGCAGATTGTTGACCTTTTTACACACTGCTGATTCTTTACAAAGTTTTTAATCCTTTAGCTTTCAAACCTTGTTACTGAAGTCACTGTTTAGTTAAAATAATAGTGTTCTTTGTTTGTATAATATGTACTTTCTGTTTTTTTACTGGGGGCAAGAAAACAATTGCAACACTCCAAGCCACCTTAGCACATAATATCATGGTCCACCCTTTCATTCAAGCATTCACAACATAAAACACATGCCACTCATATGCACTAGGATGGTTATTTGTAAATATCCCAAAATTTTTCTTTTTGCGAAATGGATTGAAAAAATTATTTTCATCTTGGCCAGTAGAGGGCAGTCGTATAAAGCACCGCGCGAAATAGACCCAGTCAGTTGAACAAAGATTACAAAAACCATCCATTAGTTAAATAGTTTATTTCCTCAGTTAAACAAAAAATAATATGCTTGGGCCTTATGATAAATCTCATAAAGTAATTTAGCACTGTGAATTTTTATATTGCAATTAACATACAATTAACAATGAATTTCAGAGCAGCCAGGCGTGATTTTAGAAAGCTTAGACTTCTTTACTGTTGTTGTTCTATGGTACTGTTTTTGGTTATTCTTTTGTGTCAGAACTGCCTACAAAATTTGCAGGAGTGTCTATCATCTCTGGTGTGCTTTAGGTTTCCATGCTTCCTTGGGTTAGGTTATGTTAGGTCAGGCTCTTCACGGACATGTGAGCTTCTTACTGTGTATTCAATATAACAGATCTTATTAATAATTTATTCTTTAATGGGTTTTGAAAGACTTCCATTCTATAGTTTAACATTTACAGGAGATGGAGAAAACATTTGTGCAAGCATTCCACAGTTGAGTTCATTCTTTTCATTCACAGATGGTCATCCAGTTCAATTTTATAGTTATGTATGAATCCTAAATTCCTTTTAAACATTTGTTAATCTGCAACATATGCTAATATATATTTATGTCTAAACATATTATTTATTAATCTGTTAACTGAATTAATAATAAATCAAAATAAATAAAAAAATAACAAGTTGTTTAAAGTTAGAATTACACAAAAAAAACTGTAGTTTATTTTTTATTTTATTATTATTATATATTTTTTTACTATAGCCTCATCACCGCCCCTAAGCAAATATATTAAAACGTGCTAAGACCAATTAAGGTTGAGCAAATTTGAATATATTATCACTGTATTATATTTACATAGTAATTAAAGTAAATGTAAATTATGCAGGTTATTTATGGCAAAAAAAAAAAAAGTTTGAGCAAAAGCCTAAAAAAGCTTTATTAAATGTTGATAACATTTTAACAGCTCAGTAGATGATATTAACTTGTGTTGCATATTTATTTACTTTTAGGACAAAAGGAATTGTAACTTTATCAAGATTTTAAACCGTTATCAAGATTTTAATCCTCTTTCTTTAGCCCCTGTGGAACACTGCAGTGTGACTGTAAATCCTTATGATATTTCTACATGTACTGCCATATTTCTGAGGACTTTTCTTCCTCTAGTTTCTTTTTTATCAGCATTTGTTGCACCCTGCCTTCAGAAAACACGTGGGTCCAGCATAAAATCAATGTTCCATTAAATTTTAATCATTAGGAATCATCAATAATGGCAACAGAACAGATGCTTCTGCCTTCAAATTCATGCTGTTTTCACTGTGTTGGCTGGCACTGATCTGAGACCAGTCCTGCATAATAGATTGGAGACTGTTATAATGGATCAGAGGACAATTTGTGAAGAGAATGTACTGGATCAACACTCATGCCCGGGCTACTTCTATTAGTTCTGAATGAACAAATACTTGCTTTGTGAGTACAGTCTGTCAAAGAACACATGATAGAGTGACAGTATCTAATTAATGTAGAGGGAATGCCCCTTTAATAGCCACTTTTCTGTCTGATCTGTAAGTCATTGGTATTGAATTGCTGGTATTGAAGGCTGTATTTATAGCAATGAAACTTGAAGCAAGTGAATGTTAATGGTGTTTGGTGATATTAGTTATTGTAATCAAAATCTTATGTACTCTATCATAGAAAAGCTTTTATTATCATAAAAGTTTTTTTTTTTACTTTTTGTCATGATTAACAGATGAACATAAATGTAAATACCCGAGGATTTCTGTCAGGCATCTAGAAGAAACCTCATATTACAACACATAATATTAGGGAGCTGGTGATTATGTTTTGGGTGAAAAATGCTATATCTGAATCAGCTAGGTACACATTCAGAATTTTTTCAAAAGGGCTATCACACATTCATTCATTCATTTTCTCCCGCTTTATCCTCTATTAGGGTCGCGGTGGGGTTCCCCATGCCCATCCAGGGGAGAACGTCTCGGGCACTGGGCAGATAGACCCAGGACAGGGCGCCAATCCATCACTGGGCACACAGGGAGAACATGGAAACTCCACCCAGATGGGGATTCGAACCGGGAATCCCTAGCGCTGAGAGGCGAACGTGCTAACCACTAAGCCACCGTGCCGCCGGCTATCACACATGAAACAGTTATATCCTGCATCTTCAAAGTCATGTTTAAATCAGGAAACAAAACAGGAAAACGAAATCAAATGACACTTTGAATTGCTTGTGCTATTGGTTTTATTATTGTCATCATCATCATCATCATCATCATCAGTATAATCCCAACCTTCTGTAACAATAGCAGAGAAAAACAATCATTCCCAATCATGGCTTAACATTTTTAACTTTTTTTTAGAAAGGCCAAGTGAGAAATAAATGAGTAAGTAGGAAAAAAGAATGATAATCTAAATTCTGTTGCTTGAGGAGCATAAGGAGGCTCATGAGTAGGCCACCATAAGTTGAAGGCTTTTGTTATGGAAATAATACTTTATTTTTGGCACTTTTTCATTACTGCACAGCCAGGCTGGGCACATAGACAAAAGACAAAAAAAACAGAGAGAGAATATCAACAGATCTTCTAATACACAGAAAGTGTGAAGCAAACTAGTTAATGCAGCCTACAGTATATACTTAGCAAAAAGAATAAGTCTTGTCCCTGAATATTTGTATTCTGTCCAGGCTTTTACTGGCGCCAGTAAGTAATATACAAAAAAAGAGGAAAGGCAAAAGGCTCTATTTTTTCACATGCAGTGTCATTTTATTGCTGTGACCTATTTACAAATATATTTACAGGTTTATTAGAGAGGAACAATGTCGTTAAATCAGTTCTGTTCTGTCCATGTGATAGTCAGTTATTATTGTGACCTTTGGGCAACAATTTGACTAGATTTCTTATTACTGACATTGCTTAAGACACATTAAATTTCAATCACAACTCAAAAATAGAAGTAAAGCTAGTTTTAAATCTTTTAATGTCATCATAAAGGCTTATATGTTAGTAAGGGCTTTGCATAATAACTTTCCATTATTCAGTGGGTTCATCATTGCTTCTATTCTTAGGTTTTATGTTAAAAGAAACTGTATTTGAAGACGCATTCTCAAGTAATGAACTAGATTGAACACTTTATGCTGAAAAACCATGCTGTCTCTGTTCCAGCACTTATAGACTTGAATCGTGCTTATTAGAGGACAATGAAAGTCAATTGTTCAGCGAAGAGGTCACGGATGCATGGGCGAATGGATGGGTTGAGGGAATGGAGGGGGAAACAGGAGAGAGGGGCAGGGCAGAGAAGCTCATCTTTGATTCCCTGTGGGTTTCGTGCCATTACAGATATTGTGTCGTCTGATTTAGAATATGCAAAATGCTGATGGTGCATTCGCCTGCTGCTTCTACCTGACCTTCCTCTTCAAGGTCAAACTTAGCCTCAATTACTCTCCCTGTCTCCCGCCTGTCCACTAGCACCTGTTCACCCTGAGAGGGACTACATGGCATGATGAAGCAAAGAAAATGACAGACCTCGTGCAAAGAGGAAGATAACAAAAAGATTACAAAAAGAGTAAAGCCAGAGTTTTAAATGGTTGCTACTTAAGCCTCTTTAATTTACTGAGGCGTTAAGCTGGAACTTCACGTTCAAGTGAAATGGCCCCTGTATCTGCGTCATGGCGTTGCTGCATTATTGTTTTACTGCTGCACAGACAGTCTACACCATCATTAGCGCTCTGTTTACTTCAACCTGTCACCAATGACAGATATAGGCTTTGAAAGTCATTTCTGACCAAGCTCACATCAAACAGCTCCTGTCTAGAAGCTACGCTTCACATCTCAGCTCACAGACATCAATGCTGATGTTGATGAGGAGGACATAATGAGATGTTGTTTGTGTGTGCACACTCCACTTATCTCCTGTTTGTACTTTCTAAGGTTGTGGGGTAATTTTATTTTTAGCATCTTTAAAACAGCAGGAGCACACACTGCACAGTATTGCTAGATTTTTAGCCAGCAGGCCACTTGTCCCATCAGGTCCCTTACCGTCTCAAGAATAGACATTTAGTAGAACACTAGGAGCTTTCTGACTAATCTTTCACTCAGTCCACCTTGTTTAGTACACTGTTCAGATTTTGCTCCTGTAGCATAGATAAACTCATCAGCATGCGGCCTAAATTTGCTATGGATGATAGTAATCCTGATAATCTGTTGTTTTGGTGCGCATCATCTGCAGTCTGACTTCAAAGGCAAAAAGCTGATTGACGTAAATAATAGGACATTGGCTACACACCACAGATGAGCAAAATGATGTACTTATAGTGGAGACTATTTATCCTTTAATCTTGCACACACTGTGAAGATGCCATCAGCATTATCAAAGGCATTTAATGTTTTGTAGCAAATGGGCTTTAGAGTTCAGTGATGATTTTCTCTGATTATGTCAATTTTGACAAGATCTATAGTTAAGCCTATATGGGCTTATATGTTTGTCATGAGTGGAACATAAGCGTTTCAAACCATGCTTTAATTTAGTTTAAAATCAGACTGCTGTGTTGTGGCAATGTGGAAATGCTTTTTTTTTATTATGCCTAATGAAAAAGAAAAACGTTTCAATCTGAAACTGTAATGTGATGTGATGACATTTTGTCAAAATATATGCATTGTATATGGTATGATTTATAAAAAAAAAACAACTGGGCAGTATATTCAATCATAAAGAAAATAACACAATTATTACTGGTGTCAGGTGAATTTCCAAACATTTGCAAATATTTGAATTGTATTTAGATCAGTATAGTCACATGACCATATGCATATAATAAGTTCAATGTGCATAGCACACAATGTGTTAATTTTTTCAATATGCATTATGGACATGTTCAAAAATGTGATGGCAGTCTTTACGGTGTCATTAAATAATGATGTAAAAAGTACTTCTCCATTAGAAAAATCTGTACACCTACAAATATCAGGCCAATATCGAAGCACCATTGTACAAACTAAAACTAAATGAGATTTTAAAAAATTGCTTGAAATAAAATGATGAGTTTATTTTAATGTGCAAGATGTACTTATAGAGTGAGTGTGCATTCTGAAGTGTCCAGTTATTGTACATCATTATATTGTTTAGCCAGAATAATGATCCACTCAATGCACTCATACTAGCACAACCCACACAGTCATAGTGCTACCATAATTGTGTGTTACTGCTATGCTCTGAAATGACCTAATGCTCAAACACTATATTGTCCATGTGGGTCTCTTTTTACTGTTGGAAAACTGAACTGTCAAACTTTACATACCATTTGACATTCTCTGGTTGGTTATTGACTTCATTAAATTCACTATCAAAGCTTGATAAACAGATGTGTCAGCTGACAACCATGAATAGCTTAAATAATATGTTGTTTTGAAGGTCACCTTTAGTCTGTAGAATATAAAAATTAAAATGGGTCTTTTGATTGTAATTTATTCTCCACTGGAGATCTATGTTTAATGAAAAAAATTACTTTTATCATTAATGGTGCCCCGGTGTCAGAGATGAATTATGTGCCCAACTCAAAAGTCATTTATTTAAAATAAAACTCAATAGAAAAATGACAACAATGAGATGGAGGATGAGTTCGAGGTTTGTATCCAGGCTTTTGCATTTATTGCCCTAAGTGGTCTGCAGACAGGACAGCTAGAATTACACAAGTCTGTTGCCGTGCCAAGGAAGAGTTATTGCCTGTAAAACAAAGTATCATCTCCGCATTCAAAGGTCTCAAATGCTTTACATTGTTCCTCTTTGACAAAAGCTAAATGAAAAGTCCTGTGGACTTTTTAACTACAGTTTTTTTTTTCTTTTTTTTTCATGCATATAAACATTTTCTTTCAAGAGCAGCATCTTACAAGGTGAATGAAGTTTTTCAGTATTCCAAATACACAAATAAATTAAATAAATTAATAAATAACCGAATAAATACATAAATAAAATAATAAATAGTATATGAATAGGTACATGAATAAAACAATACTGAAGTGGTAAAATAAAAATTGAGGTCACTTATTTAAGCGTAGGTAAATGATGAAACAGTGACTATGACATGTTGAAAAGAGGTTATATCTGCCTCTGTTTGAGGTATTTGCTGGGCAGGAAGTAGATAAAGTTATTGCAGGTGAAGGGATCACTTGAATAGTCTTTTTTTTTACTAAAATGGCAGAGGAAGACCTGCATTTGGATTTAGGAGCTTTGTTAATTTTTAGGAAATCTATTACCATTCTCATTGGAGTCAATGATATTGTATCCTGTTATACAGGACTGAAAGAAAACAAGGGTTTTAAACCATTTATGTCTCTAAATTACATTTGCTTCTATAGGCCTTTCACAAAGCAATATTAACTATAGGAGCATGTAGATACTCCAGCAAATTCCCAAAGATTTTGGTTCAGTGAAATAACAAGATGGCTGTTACAAAAAGACAAATAAAATACTAAAATTTGGAGCTGCAATATAAAAATAACACTTAAGTGGCAAAAAAACCCTAAAAGTTCTTAACTTTTCAGTGGCATTTTTTTGCAATACCTGTCATTGTCAAAAAAGTTGTCAGTTGCAAAATAATCCAGCTCTTAGCAAACAATAAAGCAGCATAAAAAATACATGAGGTCATTTTTTGTTGGTTTCTAAAAAAAGAAGGAACACGGTCGTTGTCCGTTTTAGTTTTTTTTTTGTTGTTTTTTTTTTTTTTCTTTTTTTGTATATTAACTATAAAATAGCAGGAATCTAAATATTATTACTATTGTTAATATTATTACTGTCATTATTTAAAAAATCACATGCCAGGCCTCATAATAAATGTGTGTATGTGTGTGTGTCTGTTTGGTTGAGAGAAAGATAGATAAAGACAGTCCTAGAGTACATTGGTGTTTGGCTGTGGAGCATTAGCATCTATGTGGAAGGAAAAAAACAGCGTCTGTTCATTATAGTCTGGTCATGTTTTGCTTTTCACTCTCCAAAGTGATTGCAGAGAAAATATTGCTTTCTAAAAAAGGAAGTGGAAAAGGCGCAGTTGTTGTATGTATTTTCTAATAGAGGGTTTAGTGAAGGTATTCTGAAATTGAATTAATCATAGGTCTCATTTGTCCCTCCTTCTTCTCAGTTCACTTGCAGTACCGTCCTCTAGCTCAGTTTTCTGAGCCAGACTCGTCCTCATCGCCAGAACCCTTGAAACAGGCTGACTCGTAGTGCTTGTTTAGGTATGACTTGAGTGCAAAGGTTTTGTGGCAGCGCTTACAACGATAGTGCTTGAAGGCAGAGTGGGTCTGCATGTGGGCACGCAGGTTGGAGCGGTCAGCAAAGGCCTTGCCACAGTGGGCACATGCGAATGGCTTCTCACCTGTGTGTGAGCGCATATGGCCTTGCAGGAGCCACGGGCGACTGAACGCCTTGCTGCATACACTGCACTTATGCTTGAGGTCATGTGTCAGCACATGCATGGCCAGTGCAGGCATGGACACATATACCTTCCCGCACGTTGGGCACTTGCGTGCCATCTTGCTATCCAGACTGCGGTGTGTCTGCTTGTGGCGGCTTAGGTTGGACGATGTGGCGTAGGTCTTGCCGCACTCGTTGCATGTGTGCCTTGCACCCGACTCCTTTACCTCTACACCAACTTTGCGTGCCTCCTTGGTATCAACTCTCCTGCGTGAGCGCCCATCAGAGATGTAGAAGCCATCTGCCGTGTAGCCGTCACTCTGGTTCTCAGACTCACCACTGTAGTACCCACGTGCTGTCAGGCCAGATTGAGGACTATCTGGATGCTCCAAGTCTGGTTCACAGTATTCCTCTCCCCCACTGCTTACTGGAGCGTAGAGTGGGTCGGATACTGCCGAGCCAAGCTTCTTCTCACTTTGATATGCTGATGAAGTCATGTAATCCTGGATGTAGCCTGAAAAATAAAGTAAGATGTAACTCTCAAATTCAAGACAGAGTAAGGTTAAGGTGTCTATTATGTTTTACGTTTTTATTTTAAAAAATCCTGCTAAATATGCTAAATATGTCATGATTTAAGTACAAATATACGAATCAATGAATATACTGTAATGTTCATAGAGGGTATTGAATGCCATACTAAAATGATAAAGCAATGTAAACTGAGCTACAGTTTATTCGAGTAACAGGCCAAAGAAGGTGTTCAGACTGGGCTACGATGCTTTAAGAGCTCAGTAAAATTATGTAGAAGGTAAACCATTAAAGGCTTTAAGCATCATTAGTGTCAATATGGAACTTAACAGGCAGCCAAATGGAAGAAGGCTGAGGTAATATGATCAGACTTTCTTATTCCTGGTAAGGACGTGGGCTGTTACATACCAAACTTGCTGCAGTCTATTTATAAATGCAGGGCAGGCATTCGGGTTACAAAAGCTTCGTACCATTTTTTTGTTTGTTTGCATTTCATGTTTTTGGCCACATCTTGCCAGTGTCTTATAGGATAAAGTTATAAATGTTTTTACATCAAGATTCATAACTGTAGCTTTTGGTTGATAAGCCAACAGGTCAATAAGCACTAGCTTTACTTCAAATCAGCATCACTTTACTTCACTTCTTTTTAATACATAGTATCAAAGAATAGATTATGATTTACACACATTTGTGTTATCAATACCATCCAAAACTGGCTGATCTGATGCATATAACTGACTTTAATCATAAGGAGGTCACCAAAGATATGTTATGTTATGTTATCCAGCAAGCGCTAATCCAGACACAAACTTCAAACTCACACATTGTTTTCAAGCTTGTCACTTAAAATTTCATGGTCAATTGCCTTGAGCCCTAAGCATTAAAGGGAACCTAAAAGGTGAAAGATTTTGAAATAGTAAGATAGCAAAAGGCAATTACAACAGCATACAACCAAATAAAGGTAACAATTTTAGATTGATATTTATTGTGCTCTTAATATATAACATTTATTACAATGTATATGTAATATAACAATGTATTTCTCAATTGGTATAAGCACTCAAACACTTAATATATTTTTTAATGTTTAAATTATTTAGTAATTTATTTATCAGTCTGCCCATCTTCCTCTCCTCCATTTTTTCATTCTGTCTTTTTTTTCTTACTGTCTGTCTTAGTTTTTTGTTTTTGAGTTCCTATAATCAGAGAGACACATGTATTGGAGAAGCAGTAATTAATAATACACTGGAATGGGAAGAGAAAACTTGCTGTTCTTTTTATGACATTTGTCAGGCCAAGTGTTTATCATTATGTAAATTAGCCTGAGTCATGCATGCCTAGCAGTAGCAGTGTACATGGATAAAGGTGTGGTTATGTGCAACTGTATTTAAGGTCCAGAGACTCTTAGCACTGGGTAAATAATTTATTAAGCAAAGCAATTGCTTATTCTACTTTCTTAGGTGATTTAATTATTGCATTTTCATTGATTGAACCAAAAGGCCTCTGTTAAGTAGATGTGTATAAATGTGATAAACAGTTTATGGGCTGTTTATGGACTTAATATCCCTAAATAACATCCTTTAAAATATATTTAATCAAATACATTAATTATTAAATAGGTGACATTTTGTTTAGGTTCAAGGTACACTTCGCACTTGTTCGCTACTAAATAAATGATTGACCCTGAGCCTGACTTTCAGTGCCAGAGAGTAAAGAGAGAGATTGCGTGCATGAAAAAAGGGAGAGATAGACAGTTGGGTACTGCTAAAAGGTTTCCTGGCATACACTGGGTCTTTTAAATCATTTCAGCCACGTTATATCCATGGCGAAGTGGCAGCCGTTCATCTCAATGGTTTTAACCTAACAACTATTGCGCCTCACACTGAGTGAAAAACCCGCTATTACATTTAACATGCGATCTAAAAAGAGTAGGGAAAAGCTATTCACCCAAGCTTGAACGCATCAAACCGGGGGAAATGAAGTATTGACTGTGTGTTAATGAAATTCACCGTTTTCATTCTGATCAATAGTCTATCTGCTGTAAAAAGCAATGCAACTGGTCCTGCAGTAAGCACAGTGAGAAACTGCTGGGGAATGAGAAGAAACATAAGAGGCCTCAATGACTGAGTTAGTCAGAGAAAAGAGCAAGCGGATTAGGGAAGGAGTAGGAGGAAATTGCTGTTATTGTCCACATAGAGCCACGGCATCACCTGGCTTGCTGTGTTAAACTTACTGAAGAGCTTTGAAGGGCCAGGATCATTATTAGACATGCAATTAGAGCACTTTTAATGCCCTGCACTACAGCAGCTTTTCACAGAGCAGCGATTCCAGAAGAGCCGTCTGTGAAGGAAGGAGAGTTCAGCCAGCATTAAGGTACTTAAAGTGCTTACACACGGTAACATGCAGCCCTACATCTGATAACCATCAAATAAAGATTCTCCATGCCCTCAGATAAGCAGATAGTAGCTTTTAATTAAAATATAATTTCACTTAAGCAGATAATTATTTTAAATCTGTCCGTGAATAAGTGGCAATCACTTTTATACTTTACATTTATTTTTTTAATCCTGTTTTTTTTACCCAATAGACAGTATATTCTAGCTAACCATTAGAAACAATATGATAAATTATCTTAGGATTATTTATGATATTATAGTGAGTGCACTCATGTATGACATGTAACATACTACATAAACAAGACAGCACACAGACCATACAGAATATGAAAAACAAATGCAGACTACATACACAGAGTATATATGTTTAAACTATTTAAACTACAGAATTTTATATTTGTTATTAATATTATGCATAATAATAAATAACCAAGGCGGCACGGTGGCTTAGTGGTTAGCACATTCGCCTCTCAGCGCTAGGGATTCCCGGTTCGAATCCCCATCTGGGTGGAGTTTCCATGTTCTCCCCGTGTCCGCGTGGGTTTCCTCCAGGTTCTCCGGTTTCCTCCCACAGTCCAAAAACATGGATCAAGTCAATTGAGTTCTCCAAATTGCCTCCTATAGAGTGTGTTTGTGTGAGTGAGTGTGTGCCCAGCGATAGATTGGTACCCTGTCCTGGGTGTATCTGCCCAGTGCCCTAGACGTTCTCCCCTGGATGGGCATGGGGAACCCCACCGCGACCCTACTAGAGGATAAAGCGGGAGATAATGAATGAATGAATAAATAACCAGTTGTATTTATTATTATTAAGTGTGTTTTTTTTCTTTGAGAGAACAATTTGGTTTGATGAAACAATGTTTTTGTTTTGTATCTGACCAAATTGGCTGCTGCAGAATAGGTTCTTGTGTGCAAATAAATGATTTGAAAACAAATATGATAACACTTAAATGACAGACAAAAGCTCTAATTAACAATTATTGCACCACATGAAATGTATTGTAATTTTTTATTTGACACAATATGTTTTTTTTAACAATGTTCTTAAATAATTAGATTAATGTAAGCAAAAGGTAATACATACAAACATATTATCAATGCTAAAAATAATATTTTATAACATATTATTATATGTTTTTTTAATAATCACGTACTAGCCTTTGATACTAGTGTATAAGAAAATATAGCTTTAACAATGTTTCTACAGTAATAAATCTTCTTATAGCTCCAATCATCTAATAAAATGAAACAGCAGTACAAATGTAATATGCAGTTACCAAATCAGATGCTCTTCTAAGTGCAAGAGTTTAGCTTTATTCTGCTTCACTTGCTCTTTATCATATTGTATGTCATGTTTATATTTAGGAATAATTGGTGTTTAATAATTTTTTTTTAAATATATCATTAAATCAGGATTTTGGAACAGGTGTTGGGTTTGGTCCAGATGAATTATTTTGGTTTCTTTTGTAAAACAAAACACCACATTTCTATTTAAAAACCTCTTCTACTTTTTAGCAGATGAAAAATCATTTTAAACAAAATCTCTAGAGACACTCTAAACTTTCCCAGCACAAAGCAAAAATTATGACTACTAATTTATTGCATTCTAAACAGTTACAGATACATTGGCTTTTCATTATTCCTGTCAAGGGCTGTAGGCTCTCTGAGCAATGACTCTCACTCAAACAGACCAAACAATTCAGTTTAGTGGAATGACTCTGACAATATATGTGAAGTGGTTGCCTGCCATTGATCAATTCACCCTTCAGATACAGGCTATAAGTGAGCTTCCTGAAACGGGTATATTGTTCAAAAAATGACTAATGTTAGTACACTCACTGCGAACTTAATTAGAGCTGCATGTAATAAGAAATGCTTGTAAGGAGATCTGCACTGTAAAGTGTCTTTGTTGTTGTTCGTTCTATCTTTGTTCTGCTGAAATAGGCTGATCAACACTGTGGCTGCTGATTCAGAGAAATTTGATCGACCGGAAGTGCAGAGTTGCATTTCCGCCTCTATTAAAAACTGGAAACTACTGCAAAATCCATGTTTTGAAAATGGCTTATTTTTCTGACAAAGTCCTTTTTTGTTATTGTAGTTATTTTACATTTTTACAAACTTTGTGGTGTCAGTTTCTAGCTATAATATATTTTCACATAAATGTATGAATTAAAACAGACACAACAAAACTTGCGAATAAGTAGTATGAATTAGTATGAGGCTCAGTTTAAACCTAAAATTATTTAAACATGTTTTGAGTGATGTGGGTTTTTTATTACAATATCAATTTTTTATAATGTGGGTTAAATCTGCCTTACAAATCAGAAGGTAATGCACTGTGCAAACTGCAAAGCTCCAAATGTTCTTTTTTTCTTTAAATACTGAATTTATGAATTGTTTTTTAGATTGTGACCTAAGAAATAATAATTCTCCATTGTTATAGGTTTTTTGGCAACAGGTGGGAAACCATCACTTTCTTTAAAGTCCTTTATTTTCTATGTTCTCCTTTCTCTTGCTATGTCTAAATCTGTCAGCTTATCTTTGACAAAAAGAAATCACGGCACAACAGAGGGGAGTGGACATCTGTTACCCAAATCTGCCTAGACAGCAAGAGAGAGAGATTGAGAAAAACAGAAAGAGAGAGTGCACACTAACTGACAGACAAACAGGTGGACGCTTGCTCAGAATCTGCAATGTTATTTGTGATAATTCATCATAAAATTATCATTACTAATACTGCTTTTATCATTGACATGTCCTAACCCGTCTCATCCGGTTGTTTTTTACTGTACTTGTCTCATGTGGTGTCAGTAACTGGAATCCTGCCCCCCTACATGGTTTCATATGTTGCTAATGGAAGAGATATTGAGCAACAGACTGCAAGAAAGAGAGCAAAAGAGGTAGAGACATGTGCTAGAAATGAGGTTGGGGGAGGAGAGAGCGATAATGTATGTGCTACGGGGGAGGACTGGACAGCAGTAGAAACTCAAGGGCAATACAAGCTAAGGACAAATGCATTATCCAATCATGCTCCAGGACACTTCTGGTCCAAATACTGTCTCAAAGCCACTGGAGTGTGACCACATCAGGACAGGGTTTTTTTAAGTTAGCGTGTAGCATTAGCAATGGCTGCAATGGAAACACACTATCAGCCTCATGCCAGAGTCCTGTCGCATGGCCTTATTTACATAAGACTATCATTACGCTGTGACCTGGATTGTGTCTGCACACCGCCTGGGTTAAAAAAAATACAAAAGTATGGGACTACAGCAGGCTCAGGATCAGGCAAAGTAAGGGTTTGGGGATTATAGGAGCATAAAACAACAGAAAAAAACACCAGGCTTTACAGAACATCTGGTGCTAATTCTTTGACAACAGATTTGAGCACATGTATAAAAATCATCACCACGATATTTCTACTCTACAGTGTAACTTCAATAACACTGTTTAGAGTCAAATAAAGCTAGGAGGATAGAGGTAGTAAGGACGTAAGCAATAAACATTCCACACATGCAGGTTTCCACACACTTACCATTCTCGCTGAGTCTGATGCCCAAACTGGTAACAGAGTCTGTGATGGAGCGAGTGAAAGTAAAAGACTCATCCAGGTGATGATGGTGGTGATGGTGATGGTTAGATGCCACCACAGCAGATGAAGAGAAATCATCCAGCTTGATCTTCTTTACCAGAAAGGAGCGGGGCATGGTTCACACAAGGTCAGTGAACATACACTAAAAGCATGGACGCCAAACACGATAAAGAATTTGAAAAAAATCCCTCCAGGAGTAAAATCAGTAGTTGAGCCTGTATATCCGTTGGGTTAAGTTGAGGAATGAAAGGATCTAACTGCCAAGTAAAGTAAAAAAGAGAGAAATGAAAAGAATGAGAAATAAACAGAAAGGAAATGGAAAGCAGGCAACAGGAGACGAGGACGATGCGATGCAATGCTGTGTGTGCGCTACTGTACAGACCACACAGACATGCATACACTCCCTCTCTCTGCCATTCGTGAAATAAATCTGAAAAAAAAAATACACTGGTTCAGGACTGGATAGCTCCTAGGCTGCAGTGGAGGCTGCCAAGTGAGGGGAAAGAAGACAGAGAAAGACAGAGGAGGAAGAGAGAAAAGACAGAGAGAAGAGAAAGGGAGAGACTGTGATGCGAGACTAGCTGAGATCAGCAGTCAGCTAGGCTTATATGGGGCGGCAGTGGGAGAGAGATCAGGTGGTACTCAGCAATGGAGCTGCTTAGCTTTAATCCATCAAATGTCCCCCGGGACACACATCAAATTACTACTGAACCGTCTGCATTCACACACACATGCACACACACACACACACACATACATGGCAAAATACGACCAGACCCCCTTCTGACACCCCTTTCTCCCTCTCACCCCCACTCATTCAAAGGTGCAAGAGAGAGACGGAGGGAGGAGGCAGAAGATAAAGCCATGTGGCTGGGGGGGCGCTCCATGTCCTGTTCTCTATTGTTTTCGAATGAAGTGACACAGTTTATGCCTTGCATTCTTACATGCTGTGCATCCTCTTGCTATCCTCCTGCCTCCTAGTCAGCCATGGCTCACCGAGTGTTACCCAGACTGCACACACAAACCGTACATGCACATTAGGATACATTCAAACATTTTCAGTTACTGAATTAAATCTAGTCATTTTCCACCCCGCACGTCTGGCATTTCACAGCAGTGCTCCAACCCTATGCATCTTTTCCTCTTGCATATAACTCTGCCCTCAAAATGTCTGCCCTACTATATGCAGCAAATTAATTACAAAATTAATTAATTTTAATCTCTATCGTCCTGACAGCATGTCAAATTAGACCATACATATGCTAATTTGAGATGGATTTACCTCAGGAATTTAAGGATGCAAAGTCAGATTACATTCACTTGGAAATGCTGAGTATGTTTGACAAGCATCAGTTTATACTGAACACAGCAGACAAAGCCAGCAACTATCATATTAATCTCTGCAGTCTGCTTGCTAGTCTATAAGCATCAGCAATGTTTGATACATCAGTTTCTATATACAGTATCTTACTGTAATATGTGTAAAGATTTTTCATATTATGTTTGTAAAGCTACACTAGTGTTAGTAGCTTATAAACATTTGACATTAAAAATAAGAAAAAAAACATTTGCAATTCATTATCCATCCATTATCTTCTGCTTTATCCTCTATTAGGTTTGCGGGGGGTTCCCCATGCCCATCCAGGGGAGAACGTCTCAGGCGCCAATCTATCACTAGGCACACACTCACTCACACAGACACACTCTATATGGGGCAAATTGGAGAAACCAATTGACTTGATCCATGTTTTTGGACTGTGGGAGGAATCCAGAGAACCTGGAGGAAACCCACGTGGGCACGGGGAGAACGTGGAAACTCAGAACCCAGATTGGGATTCGAACCAGGAATTCCTAGGGCTGAGAGGTGAACGTGCTAATCACTAAGCCACCCTACATGCCGCCTACATTTGCAATTACTGATCTAAATTTATTTTAATATGCATTTGCTATGATGTTGAAAACAACTACTGCAGTTCTAATGAAATGATTAAATTAATCACATTTTAGCAGCTACCATTTTACTGTTTTAGTGATTACCATTGCATAACAATCTTAATTAACTCTTAATAAGGTATCATGTTGCAGTTCAACTTTACACCTGAATCAAGTTGTCATGTTTAGAAATTAATTTTGTAAAATGCCCAACACCTGCCCTCCACCATTCACCACCTGCCTGTTGAATTGTTGGATAATACTTAAGAAAATGTGACATTAATAATCTAAATCTTGTAATTTTGCTTAAGAACCTAAGAAATGTATTTGCTCTAGATGTTGAACCAGCTTAGGCAATTAAGTTAAGGTCAGTGCCTGAATGTTTTAAATAATCAAGTTGTCAAGTGATCCTATTAATTTTTTTTTTCCTGATGAATTGGGCATATTCTACTATGATTTAAAATATATTCCAAGCTTTGTTTAGCTTAAATTGTGGAAGTGAGTAAAAATTAATAGGAAATTGTTTTTGAATGAATGTAATATACTTTACATAGTTCTGATTTCTACATAATCATAAATAATACAAAACATGACTTTGACTTAATAATAATGCAGATCTGATATATATATATATATATATATATATATATATATATATATATATATATATACACCAAAACAATTTGATATATTGTGTATTGTATATAAAGTGTTTTCAGAGGCTAGTTTTTCTGCAAATCCTTTTAAATGCTACATCATTAGCACATGAACTTAAATAATTGTATCTGATTGAGGCCTAAAGTCTGTAAGTTGGCAGCTGAATCACTTGAAGGGGGACAAAGTCTTAAAATGATCTAAGGGTCCCTCAGCAGAGCTGTAAAGGAGCTCCCTGATTACACAGACATATGGTAAGGATTCACTTCTGCATCCTGCTAAGTAGTCTTTAAAGCTGAAGTGAAAAGTTCCACAGTAAACACAATGCAGAGTTATTTACAGACAGTTGAAGTAATGTGCCCGCTGGAATCATTAATGCCTGGCTTTGTGAGTAGGTGGGCCATTTTTAAAAAATGCCCGGTGAGCACAAAGTATTTATCTTTATTTTAAACAAGAGAGTTAAATACCAATTTCGTTTTTTATGATCAACCACCTTAACAAAACTAACATATTTTAAAATAAAAAACAGGAAAAAAGGAATATATATTGCTTTCTCATTAGCAGCTTTATTAAAAATAAATGTATGCTAAATAATTATTAAAGATACATACATAAACATATATAAACAAACACACAAGTATACCAATATTATTTCTAAAACAGTTAATAAACTTTCATAAAATGAAATAGCAAAAATAAACTGTTTTATGTTAATACATACATTTACATTTACATTTAGTCATTTAGCAGACGCTTTTATCCAAAGCGACTTACAAATGAGAACACCACAAGTCAGAAGCCATGGAGAAAACCAACTATACTGTAAGTTCATCAAACCTGATTGTTATTCGAAGCTGCGCCCCCCCCCCCCCTTTTTTTTTTTTTTTTTATATATATATATATATTTTTTTTTTTTTTTTTTTTTTTTTTTTATATAACAGGTATTTGTTAAATAGATGCGTCTTAAGTAGTTTCTTAAAACTGTTTAGAGATTCTGCCTTATGGAGAATACATAACATTAAATTGACAACTGCACCATGTTCATTGTTTAGATTATTTAGATTATTGGTGATATAATACTGTCACTAAGCTTGGTTTGTACCTGTCAGGTACAGAGGAGCTACACTTCTATCTTCTAATAGTTTTAATACAAGGTGATTTCAGGATGTCTAAGTCTATGGCAAGTGATGTCCACATGGAGCAATTTAAAAAAAAACACTCGTGGCACTTTTGACCATGATGTTTTGAAGAGAGATAAGTATGTCTTGTGGGTGTATTGGATGCCTGTGTAGCTCATGTTGCTTGTTGACCTTGTCTTCAGAGCTGCACCATGGACAGCGTCGTGAAAAGCAAAGGTGCCAGACTTAGCTTGTGCTTACCATCAGAAAGAGACCAACACTAAACAGAAATGGGATTATGATGTGCGCACCAATGTCAAACCATAATCATAAATAGCACTACCCAAAGCTCCAATATGGCCAGGAGCCAACTTTTCTTGAAGAACGTTTAATATATATATTTTTTTATTTGTTATTTTTATCAATGCATTGCTGAAGTAAGGGTTCTTGAGGAGTCTATAAATTTTTTCTTCACTTCTTGCACTTTCATACTCTGCATGTGGCAAGTTTGTGAGCACATCAAAAGGTGCAAATGAACCCATAGAATCATCTAAATTTACAGGAAAAATCTAAATATATGACAAGTTTATCAAATTCAGCTTTATTTACCAATGAGGTGAAAGTAGTGTGTGTGTGTGTGTGTGTGTGTGTGTGTGTGTGTGTGTGTGTGATTTATCTGCATGTGCTAATGAGGCAATAAATCTGCAAAATTTCTATATTACGGGTTCTTAAGGGGGGAAATGCTGTTGAGAAACTCTGCCCTAAAGGGTTATTTGGTCGATTTCAAACTGTTTGCTCCCACAAGAAGTACCTTTGTGGTTAAATTAATTTGTCAGTTCACTGCACCAACAAATATATTAGTCACTGGTCAACCAGCGAACAACAAAGTAATGTAACAGCATAATTTATTTTAGCATTGTTTGTCTGATTATTAAAAAAAAATAAGCACGAGTGGCTAATAATAAAAAATATGTAAAGGTTGTTATGTAGATATTTAAATGTTGCCATATGTTTTAAAGCAGTTTTATTATAGTATTGCTGTTCAGGGAGTAGTTGTAGCTTTTTTTTACATAAGATATTGGATTAAAGACAAGAAGTTTTTCTGTTTAAACCTCAGATTACCCTCTTTTGGTTAGGTCTTTCCTCAAGACAGTCCCTAGGTAATGATTATGGCACTTGAGTCTATTACATAATTCATTACAAGAATTTAATAAGAATTTAATTTGTGAATTTAGCAAATGTACAATTTTGTTTTAAAATGATATGTTAATGAATAAGTTTAGAAGATTAAAATATTTCTGCCAGTAGATTTCAATGATACAAAAATAAGAATGATGCCTAAATCTCGTATTATTTTCTGCTTAATCCTTTACTTAATCATCTCCAGGGGAGAACATTTCATGTGCTAGGCCAATACACCCAAGACAGGATGCCATCCATCGCTGGGCACACTCAATTTAGAACAATTCATGTTTTTGAACTGTGGGGGGAAACCAAAGAATTGGGTGAAAACCCATGCAGACATGCAAAAAACATGGAAACTACACCCATATCAGGATTTGAACCTGGAACCCCACTGCTGGGAGGCAGATGTGGTAACCACAACACCACCGTGCTGCCCAACACTAAAATCTATTAACCTATTAATTTAATATATCCTGCAAAGCATTGCAAACAATTTTATCTACAGCTTCTATAAACCTGCACTAAGCTGTAAAATATGCCTTCATAGATGCCTTTCCGTCCTACGTTGAGTGATCATTACTGGACACTAAACATAACTAGTATTTGCTTTTATATATTTTTAATATAAGTAAGCCATTTTTTTGCTTTATAAGTTTTTAAAACTACATTTTGAACAGTTTGAAATAAATAAATTAAGACAATAAGTAGCCTGTAAAAGTCCCCAGAGCAACGAGTAATTCAGTCTCAACCACCAGGGTTTATTTAACAATTTGTATTGGATTATGTTTTTAATTAGTTTTCTCAGTAATAGTGTGACCAAAATGTCAAATAAACAAAGGGAAAGAAAGATCATCATGCTGCAATTCCAGTGTTTATGCAGATGAGAAACCAAAAGGCTCTGCAACACATTCTTTCTCTGCTTTAATGGTCTTTAATGGTTCTTAAGTATCAGTAACCGTTCTTCCCAATCTTCAGCTAAAATAAGTCAGGGGACGTCCTTTTTGTAATAATGAGCCTTAACAATTTGTAGACCATCTACTTATAAGCTAGATGTAAATCTTCAAAACTAGATTAGTCTGTTGGAAAAACTACAGAATTAGCTGGTTAAAAAAAAAAAACTCAAAAATGGAACACCATTTTCATGTATGAAAAACAGATCGGAGAGTAGCAAACTGAGCCCTAGACAACTGCAAATCAAACATGACAAATAAGATGAAGACACTGTGACTACACTGTGCACCGAGAGAGACGAGTGCAGAGATGCCAGTCTGAATCTGAAAACGATGGGCTTGACAATTGAGACTTAATACAGAGACTGAGCAAGTCTGCGTCGGTCCTGGATAGATATTGTGATTTGTAACTTTATTTCACTGTGGACCAGTGGTTCACAAACATAGCCTCAATAAAACTGTCAGCCAGATGAACAAAAATATATTTTGATTCTAGTATAGGTCTATATCATTTGTGTGTGTGTTTGTGTGCATGTGTGTGTGTGTGTGTGTGTGTGTGTGTGTGGGTGTCTGTTTGTGTGTGTGTGTGCATGTTGCTCTTTTTCAAATATTCTGCTTTATAAACAAAGCTTGGCATTGCATTTATCAAGTTGTAATCAATCGAAGAAAATATGACATTCGAGACTGCAGCATTCTTCTTCTTTTTGCCATCAGCTGTCAAGACTTTAAGAGGTGTGGCATATCTGAAATGCACTTGCTTTGCTTTAGACTTAAGACTCCCTGTAGCCTACAGTACTGCAGTACTGAAGCCAAATTGTAAGGTTTGTCACTTTACAGTTCTTAGGCTATATAATTAGATTTCTTACATTTAAAATTATTTTAAGTACAACAGTAAGGCTTGTGAAGAGCTTAAATGTTATCTATGAACTAGATGTTAGTTACTTAAAAAAGTTTAGAGTCTACACCTAATACAGATATAATCTACAGAAGTAACAGTGGTAAAAACAAGGTTTAACTTGTATGTGTAGGTGTGATAGCCCATTTCACCAGGTTGCATGTATTTGGTGTGATCTTTATTTTCACTATGAATGGTCGGCTTCAATTAATGGGATGATGTCGGCATCTGCTCCATCATTACCTCTTTTGTACTATTATGGTGACTGGTTCTTTGTGCTCACAAAGCATGGCAGAGACAGCCTTTCAATTCAATTGGCTCTTGTCACTAGAATCTACACTTAATTAAGAGTTTGAGCCCCCACCCCTATCCCCCCATCTATCTTTCCTTTTGCTTTGGTACATCATTTAAAAAGGGTATGAGCAATCCAACGTGAAGGTGAAATGTTTTCAAGGTATGAAAAGAGAAAGAGGGTTGGTAGGAAATGTATTCATTATTCTAAGTTCTCAGACATGAAAAATGCCTCCAATATTAAAAAAAAACTTGAAATCAGTTGATCTTAATCTACTGTATATTCTTATACTCAATTACCATAATTTGTCAAATAGAAGCCCAAATAGATATACATTGTCCAAATAACACGACCATCACAATGGTCACTGATAACCAAATATTGTTTGAATGATGGACCATTAATAAACACTATGAAAAATAATGACCTGTAGTACTAAGGACTATGCATACTAATATTTTATATCTTACAGGTAATTTTTTATTTTAAAGGTAATATTATTTTGAAGGGGCAGCACGGTGGCTTAGTGGTTAGCACGTTCGCCTCTTTGCGCTAGGGATTCCCGGTTCGAATCCCCATCTGGGTGTAGTTTCCATGTTCTCCCTGTGTCTGCGTGGGTTTCCTCCGGGTTCTCCGGTTTCCTCCCACAGTCCAAAAACATGGATCAAGTCAATTGAATTCTCAAAATTGCCCATATAGAGTGTGTGTGTGTGAGTGAGTGTGTGCCCAGCGATGGATTGGCGCCCTGTCCTGAGTCTATCTGCCCAGCGCCCGAGATGTTCTCCCCTGGATGGGCATGGGGAACCCCACCGCGACCCTAATAGAGGATAAAGCGGGACATAATGAATGAATGAATTATTTTGAAGTTTTAAGTTTTTTTACTCTGTATACTCTTTTACTTTTAATCACAGATGATTGCTAGTTCAATGCTGGATTGCTGTATGATTTAATTGCTGAAATACACAAAATTGGCCAGTGGATGCACAAAATTGGCCAGTGGATACACAAAATTGGCCAGTAGAAGGTAAGGGTTAACACCAAATACAGTTTTTGTGTAATAAAACAAATCAGCTTAAGACCCCATAATAATAATGTAGAAACAGCAGTTAAAGACTCTTAATCAAAGTAAAGTCAAGCTAATGCAGTACTACTGTGGACTGGGATACACCAGATAATATTAAATATTGCATTAAGATGCCAATCTATAGCCACATAATCTTAACTTAATTAAAGGAGGCAGGACATTAATACATTTTAAAAATGGACAAAATTCAATATTTTAATAAATGGCTTGAATAACTTCAATATTTATTTGCATCATTTAAAATTCCAGATATCTATCTATAATATATAATATAGTTGACTACTATAGTTGAGTACTGCACACAAGTTTTAGGTCCAATATCTGTTCAAATACAATTATGATAATAGTTGATATGATAAATGTTAGTAATTCAGAATTAATTAACTTAATATTTGGTTCGTTAAACATTAAATCATTGGCCTTTGGGTTATTGGCTCAAATGTTGTTAAGTCAGTTGTAAAACACAATTTTAAACTTTCTTTTTGTCTGTTCAGATAGAGATCAGAGCTCAGTGAGGCCCATACCATCTGTTGCAGGACTTCTTTTTCTTGCTAACAGCATTGTCTGTGCTGTTTAAGGTCACTGCCACAAAAACATCTATTTAGAAAGCCTCTTTTATTGGAAAACATTGCCAAAAACATTGGCACAATTATAGAAATACATCCCATTGACATTTGATTTTTCCTTGATGGTGTTTCAACAAGATTTATAAATTCTCTTTATGCATTATGACATACACTTTAATACAACTGTCAAAACATGCAATGGCACAATAGTCTCTGTTCACTATACATTACATTACAGGGGGAAAATGTAGAAAGTTCTTGTCTAATGCAATTACTAAAATACTGTGGGAAGCAAATGTTATGAACATAGAAAAAGTGAGTACAGATAAGCAAGAAAACCAAACTAATTAAGCAGCTGTCTGTGATGACCAGTGAGCGTGTTAAATGCATATGCCACTCTCTACAAACTAAGTCAATGAAACAAAATTTCAAATTGAAAAAAATATTTTATTGCTACACCATAAGGTAAAGAAACAAGTTTGTATAATTATTTTTAGGAGAGTAGTTTAATTTTAACTTTAAAAACCAATAACCATTTTATACCTTCTAGTAAAATGTCATTTAAATATGCTGGAGTTCATTTTACACTAAATATGTTTAGAATAAAAACAGAAATAAGTTCTGCAATAAACTTTCTCTCATAAAGTGGACATATTTATAAGCTAAAAAATGATTTTTAGCCAGAATATAACTGTTATATCATACCGTACCAAGTCTTGTACATTTAAGTTAAACAGATGAAATATCATTGATTAACTTTTTAGTCCCTTTTGAGGTTTCTTTGTTAAATACCATGACATGTTCCTCTACATTCTTTTACACAAATCAGGCTTAGGATGCATTAAAATTGTGAGGCATCAGTCAAACATGTCAGTGTTTTGTCCCTTTTTAAGCACACTAATTAACTACATATACAAATTAATACAGTAACCAATTAAAAGAACCACAGGCTAAATATAAATTTATATTCGATAATGCAGTACCAGTCATGATGAAAATGAAACTGTGGATTTAAAAGCCTCAAATAAAAGAGAATTGCTGATCTTAGTTATCAACAAGTGCAATGTTACAGGTTGTGGTGCGCTCCCCCACCCACTGACCCCCTTTCACAAATCAAAGAGAAATAAATCCTTGTCTTTCACTCAAGCATCTGGTCAGTGCCCCGGGACAGCAGTAACCATGGTTACCCTCCCCTCTGTCCTCCTCAGGCAATGCATGGGCCTGCTGTTGTGTCTTAGCAGCTTGGATTGCATCCACACAGACTGATGCAATAGGCCAGGGAGGGGGGCAGCATCATCAAGACCATCTCTGCATTTTATATCCTTAGATCTGCTCAGTTCACTTTAACTGCCTGAATGGGACTTATAAAGATGGAGGAGGGGGTCAGGAGTCTTTTATTTTCATTCCCTTAAACTCTCTATTTCTTCAGGTGTCTGGTTTACTTTACCTCGGCTGCTGCGGCTGTGGTTTTATTCTGCCAGAGGACTCTCTTCATCCGGCTTGGAGGGGAAACTCAAAACCCACCCGGGAGCAACCCTTCCTGTATTCCTTCCTCAAACTCTTACTCTCCTTTACGCTATATCCACCATAATTTATCCTTGTTTGTCATACAGGATGCGAAAGCTTAGAGTGGGGTTATTTTGCATTCTCATGCATAAACATGCTGTAAACTGAATTTACACTAACATGGCTCAAATACATCGTGCCAGAGATTTAATGCTTTGCTTATTGCTGTTGAATTTGTGTTTCTGCAAAAGATGAAAGGTTTTTGTATTGTCTTGGAATTGCTGCATGCTTTAATTATCTCCCTCGTTAGTGAGCAGACTCAACTCTCTGAAGAGCACCGAAAGTTTTCTACTTACATTTAATAAGCTCCTCTTAAAGCATAAACACCCTCTTTATTGTTTGCTTCCCATAACCATCAAAGGTTCTTTTAAAAAGAAGATTTATTAACCTTCTCTCTTTCTTCACCATCTCTCATTACTGGTGGAAGTTCTTGCCTCTTTGCTATTTCGAAACTATAATGGATCCTCATTAGCATAAAATGCAGAACCAGTTTTTAGCCAATTTTATACAACATCATTACACAACAATATATCAAAAGTATAACAGAGCTGTATATTATATTATATTGTATTATAGCCTAAAGTGTTCATGGTTTTGCACTACAAAAAATGTAGTTGAACATTACAGGCAATCAGTGAAAACATATAAGTTAATGTGCACATTTTATATATATATATATATATATATATATATATATATATATATATATATATATATATATATATATATATATATATATATATATATATATTTTTTTTTTTTTTTTTTTTTTTTTTTATTACAGCATGCCATTATCAAGCCCTGAAAATAAAAATTGTTAAGGATTTTTAGTGACGCTTTATTTATTACCTTATCACTTTCACCTAAAAAAGAAAAAAAAATAGCCATATCTTTTAGGAATTAATTCATAAATTCAATATATGTCCTACAGACACATTGTTGTAATGTGTTTCAATGTTTAAAAATATGCTATAATACAGTAAAATAGCTGTATTTGGCAGATTGAGCCCAAGATGGTTTATTTGTTTTTTTGGCATTGGCCTATGACAGTCTAACCTCACACCCACCCAACCATCACCACAGCTTGTTTCAGTGCTTGCTTCTGGTATTCCCCAGTGTTTAATTTTCATTTCAAGTACCACTTAAACAGAAATATATCTTATAAGTTGCTTTCTGATAGTGACAAACTGAATTAATGTATGGTTTATGTTGTAAACAGGAGTCGCTCCTATGGTTGAAATAAAATCACAATGTATACAAATAATGAACGAATCCTTCTAGTTGTAAAGTTATTTTCAGGAGAGTGCCACAAAATAAAGAGACATAATTAAAAAGATACTATTTGAAGAAAAGTTATTGACATTTGAGGCAAAGCCACAGCATTTAAAGGTGCACTATATTTGGCATAATGAGGGTACAAATAAAAAGCATTTACCCTATCTTACAGAAACTGTGAGTTTAGATAGATAATACTATACTATATAATGCCATGGTGAAAGTTCAAGAGGCTAAATTGGCCATTCTCTGGTAGGGGACAGCTAATTATCTCTTCTATCAATCACAGTAACACTAACCAATCAGGTGCATCTATAATTTCATGCATACAAAATAAGGCAGAAAATACTTTTGTGAGATAAATTATACTACCTTAAACATTTAATGAATAGCACAAGTGAAAGATATAATAAAAGGAAGCTTGTAATGTTTCTCATCCTCCCTGGTTGGTTCATTAATCAGTGTGACCTACAGGCATTGGATGTGCAAATATTTAAAACCCTTGACTTTCTGTCCGAAGATGCAGTAAATATGACTGTTGAGGTTAAACCTGGGCCATAAGCTTGTCTTGTCACGTCTATTGATGCAACAAGAGTGTTGCATTACTGTGCTGCCTCTTCATGGGTTATCGCTTCACGTTGTGGTAATAAGCCTTATATCCCAGAGCCTTTACTTATCACTTAAAATCTGTTATTACATATTGTATGACAGTTCAGCATTTGCAGGATGTCTGCATAATGTGACACAGAATTTCCAAAATGTTGAGCTGCAAAAATCCATTCTACCCAGGAATATTAATGAGCTTTCCCCCTCTCCCTGAGCCAGGCCGATAAGGTTAGGCTTAGCTTGTTGCTTCGCCTCTTCATCCATATTGATGAAGCCAGTCCACAGTCACTTCAGTTGTCCTAGTTTTATTTGATCTTGCTCTGCTGCAGACTCAGCCATGTATGTTGATGTCACCATGGTCCTCACGCAAGTAAGAACAAAACATTTCTAATCAATATTCTCATCTGTTTTTGTGACATGAGTTCCTCTTCCTCTCCCCCTCTTTTTCAAGAATTATTCTTATAGTGACATTTCTTTTTCATATTTATTTTTAGAAAAAATGCTTAATCACTATTAAATAATTTAGTAAATTATAAAAACAATTTAATAAATTAAACTGCCGTTAAGGGTGGAATGGTGGCTTAGTGGTTCCCCGTTCAAATCCCAATCTGGGTGGATTTTCCATGTTCTCCCCGCATGTCCGCGTGGGTTTCCTCCGGGTTTTCCGGTTTTCTCCCACAGTCAAAAAACATGGATCAAGGTCAATTGAATTCTCCAAATTGCCCCATATAGTGTGTGTGTGTGTGTGTGTGTGTGTGTGTGTGTGTGTGTGTGTGTGAGTGATTGTGTGTCCAATAATAGATTGGCACCCTGTCATAGGTGTATCTCCCCATTGCCCAAAACTTCCCCCCCACACGATCCTTGTAGAGGATAAAGCTGATGATTATGGTTGGATAAACTGGCATTAAGGTTATCTTATTCAATTTTTTTTTAAAAAGCACCATTAAATGTATTTATTTTGGCTTAATGCACTACTTGTTAATACATCTAAATAGTAATTGTAATATTCTGGAAGCATTCATAGTGGTTGAAGTAATTTTTTTCTTCGTAATGATGTGTCTTTTAAACAAGTACTAAGTGTATTGATATTTTGCTATGTAAAAGTAAAGGCAACTGATTTACTGGTCGATTGGTCTCTTGTAGGCTCAACATTGCACCTCAAATTACAAAGTGCTATTCTGTGTTGGAACTGAGGCTTTAAGCTCTTAAGAGCTGTGCTAAATAGCATTACAGCAAATAACAAATACATTAGAACCCATTTTAAGAAAAGTGTTTTCGATTTATATTTTCTTTAAATATAATTTAACTAAACTACTCAAACTGTCCACTTAGGATGAATTAGTTGCAATAAGTAATGGGACTAGATATAAGATGCAACTTTAATCAGAATATTCAGATGGGCTAAGCTGATAACATATAAACAATAGAATATTAAAAATATGAGTTGCAAATACAAAAATGACAATGTGAGCCAACTCAAAAAAGGATTAAAATGATTAAATCCCACTAGCTTATTCAGGTTAGCACCCAGAAAGCAAAATAATTCTGGCCCAGATCTGGCCCACATCCTCAATTTACATCTTTTCATCATTTTCACTTGCCGCATGGATTGGCGGCATTTGGGTGGATTGTTCTGAGCTGCAAAATTCAGGCTCACAACAGCCAAAAATTGGCTTATGTGTAGATATCACAGCCAAATCTCTACCACATGTGGAGCAGATCCGTTTTTAAACATGTGGGCAAGCAAGTTTTTTAAATTTAGGTCTCTTATAGATCACATGTAAGTAGACTCTGTTTATGTTTCCAAAAGTGAACCAGATGTGTTCTGGAACATAAGGGCTAAATAAATGCTTTTATATAAGAGCCACCAGTCATGTGCAGTTTGAGATGGACCAGCAGCACCATATCTCAGACAGAAGTGGCCCACATCCTTTTGCTATTTGGGCAGGTTACATGAGTCAGAAAGTAATAGTGGGGAAGAAGTTATCTTGGGGAGGCAGCTCAGCACAGTATGAACACTTCTTCTGACTTAAAATGTGTGTCCATTAAGAGCATGTATAATTCAAAGTATTTTTGCTGACAGTGTAAGTGGGGCTCTGGCATAAGACTTCTTACAGAACAGAAAAACTAGAACCTGCAGGACATCTCAGTGGTGGAGAGTGAAATATGGAAGATAAATCAGAGGATAATGGAGCCTAGAGTTACTCTTTGCCAATACTTTATCGGGATTGATTAATTTACAAAGCTAATAAAGATCAGAGTTTTTGTTGTTGAAGTATTTTAGAGAAGAAGGATAAAAAGAACCTGTGAGAATTGTGGGGAAACAAGTCAAGCATGAATGAGTTGTGTGATCTTTGAATCTCAGCTCTCTGTATGGAGGACATTTCAGCAAAAAGAAAAAAAAAGAATCAAAGTCAAAATGAAATTTGCTGTCTAAAATACAATGAGTGAGTCTGTGACTGTGAGTCAAATAATATATTATGTCAAGGAAAAATATGGTGGTTTATTACCAGGCAGTTGTGGGGTGCAGGTGTGTTTCCTATTCTGATTATCTAGATGAAATCCATGTAAACATGGTAAGTTAATACAGTTGTGATAGATATCATAAGAAAATTGAAAAAATAAAGACAAACACATCATTTGCCATGTAGTCTGTTAGTACCTTTAGCTGAACACAAAAGATAAATGGCAATACCAACGGAAAACACTGAAAATAACAGACAACTCAGCTATTTAATAATTAGAAGACCAATATAAGAAAAAGGGGAGTAAAGAAAAACAGACTGACCTAATTTAGAAATTCAGCAGCGGGGAATTGATCGACTACAACCCTACACTCAGTGCTTCTCCAACTCTTCTTATGACAAACAGAGATGGTGTAAGGAATGGCATTTATTGCTTTTTCTGTTTGTTATTTCAAAATGTCAGTATCAAAGTTTTACAGACAACAATGGGGTATATGTTCTGAAACAACATCATTCAGAACACCACATGTGTTAATGTATGTAGCTAAACTGTCTCATCAAACCTTGTTTTTGTGGATCACTGACACAAAATATTTGCACAGATATACTTATTTTAAAAAGGTTAATAAATGATCACTGTAGCTTTCTCAGATTCAAAGTCGACAGCACAAATATTCTTTCCATACTGAATATAAAAAATGCCATGCCAAACCACAAATTTATTTACTTTTTATTTACATATAAATGTATTCATATTTGAAAACTTTAACATGTTTACATGTGAAAATGATTTTGCAAGCTCTCTGATCCACACTTTTACAATATATGACAAGATTTGGCTTTGTTGGTATATGCACATGACATCTGATCACAAATATTGCTTTGACTATCACCAAATTTTACGTACTTTAATAACTTGAGGAGGTTTATATACTTTTTACAACCACCAAAAAGCAGCTTAATATGTCTAACCACCTCTACATGGTTCGATCAGCAACACCAGTGATTGGGGGTTAAATGGGGTTAATGCTATTGTGCACAGGAGAAACTTATATTTAGTCTTTTTTTTCAGTTTTTAATATTTTTCTCTCTAAGTTAGTTAAATAATGTTTAATTATTGAATTACTTGTGAGTTAACATTTACACCATTTTCAGGAAATGTTATCAAAAGCCAGGGCCAAGAAGGAGCTAGTTAACAATAAATTCTAAAATTATATTTTCACAATATGTAAAACAATAAAAAATATATATTTTTGTTCCATATAAAATGCATTTGCTGCTTTATTTGTAACAATTCAGATAAACTGCGTTCCATTGCACAGACAGGTCCAGCACCCTTTCATTTTCTAAAGTTAACTTTCATTCATTCATTATCTCCCGCTTTTATCCTCTATTAGGGTCGCGGTGGGGTTCCCCATGCCTATCCAGGGCAGAACGTCTCAGGCGCTGGGCAGATAGACCCAGGACAGGGTGCCAATCCATCGCTGGGCATGAAGTTAACTTAATAACAGTAAATTACCAGACTTTTAATAAATTCAGTCAACAGAATGAGGTCATCTAAAATATATAATATCTCGTACCATCCTTTTAGTTTTGTTGCACTTTTGTGAGCAACAGGAAGAAAAACAGGCCCTATGTGCTGCATTAGTCAGATCAACTGCACATGAAGCCGTTAGCATGCACCAGATCACTCATGCCCTATTTGTCTGAGGATAGCTTGTAGAATGAGGGCTGTTGTTACCCACTCAGGCAGTCCAACACTGAGAGGCCCAATTAAGTGTAAAAGGCTTCTAGGAGCTGATGTTGAAGTGGTGATAATTTATGCTAATAGGGTCTCCACTGCACCGCAAACTAAAATAACAGCTTTGCTAATATTCTCTTTATCCTTCAGAATAACATAACATTTTCTAAAACTTATTTACCTCTCAAAAAGCAATGTATTAAGATGCCTAACAAAATGTCTACCTTTTTTGTGGGCAGCAGTGAATAAATAAAATATAACTATGTAAAAGAAAACTTAAAAAAAAGTAGTTATTTTTATCAGCCTTTACTACACACAGAGAATCCCTTAGCTTAACTGAATACATGTAAATAATACATATATTAACAAATATTTAAACCTTTTGCCTTACCTTAATAGTTATTTATTATCAAGCTCATCATATTTGTGAATGACAAATGTCTTTTTATTCTTATTGTATTAACCTAACAATCTGTCATTAAATCAAGTCAAGTTACTCAAATGTGGTATAAACTGACACAAATACTTTTTTACCCTAAATGTAGCATCTGGGTAGATAGAAAAATATTTCCTAAAGCAGCTTAAACATATGTATTAATAACTAATACATATCTGAAATATATTTGGTCTTGATATAGAATATAATAAAAACCATTAAAGTACACAATACATGGAATAATACTCATTATTTAGCATACAGGAAATAAAAAAAACATAAATACTGTACATGAATACATTTTCACATATATTTTTATCTAACCTTATTACATTTTTTATTTATAATAAAGTAAATAATGAATAAGATTATTAATTCATTCATTCATTATCTTCCGCTTTATCCTATATTAGGGTCGCGGGGGGGGTTCCCCATTCCCATCCAGGGGAGAACGTTTCAGGCGCTGGGCAGATACACCCATGACAGGGCGCCAATCTATCGCTGGGCACACACTCACACACACAGACACGCACTCAAACACACTCTATATGGGGCAATTTGGAGAACTTAATTGACTTGATCCATTTTTTTGGACTGTGGGAGGAAACCGGAGAACCCGGAGGAAACCCACGCGGACACGTGGAGAACATGGAAACTCCACCCAGATGGGGATTCGAACCGGGAATCCCTAGCACTGAGAGGCGAACGTGCTAACCCCTAAGCGACTGTGCAGCCTAAATAAGATTATTTGGTTTAAAATGTTTTATATGTATAATACAAATATATAATTAATCAATGATGATAAAGATATAAAATTACGTTATTACGTTAAAAACTGTTACTTTCTCCCAGAAGGTGACTGTTTATCTAAATATAATGTGTAACATCAGGTAAAATGAATGTTACTATTACATAACTATGCTTCCAAGTAATGTATTCAGAATCAACTCCTTCACTACTTAGAGTAGCAACCTAGAGCCTGAAGGCAAAAGAAGTAAAACGTTAAAATCCAGACGTCAATTCAACAGAGAAACCCTTTACTTGGATTTTAAATTTGTTGTTTACTGACTGCCTCCAATTAAATTGGCAGAGCTTGAATAATTGGAGAATGGGGAAAATATTGTACAATCCAGACGTGCAAAGCTGATCGGAACATATCAGAAAAATCTATAGCTGTAAGTGCATGAAAATGTGGTGTAACTAAATATTGATCCAGAATAAAATGGAATACTTATGCAATGCATAGGAGCAAAACCATATAGAACTGATTTTTTTCACTTTTAAATTGTAAATTGTCAGTCAGATAAACTAATTTTGTCTTTTTAATTCAAAATCTAACGCTTCAAAAAATGTTTAATGGTGTAAATAATTATGCAGTGCAATGATCTAAAGGTATTGTAAACCAAAGAGCTGTAGCAGCAGCATAAATTCTTTGATTACATGGCAGACATTCAAAGAGGCTGTCATGGTGTTGCTCATAAATCACTTGTACTGGAGGACTGTGTTTAAGAGTAATAAAGCATGTACCACCACTGTCATCAGCCGAGCAGGGGTCTGCAGCTGGATCACACCATACACATTATGGTTCACCCACATTTCTAGGGACAAATTCTTTAGCTCTTGAGGGAATTAATTGTACTCGAAAGAGAACTTGTGAATTGAAAGTGGATTTGTGTGTGTGTGAGAGTGAAAGGAAGGAGATGAAAGTATAGGGTGGCAATAATAAGATGAAAGCAAGCAAAAATTGCATGCATTTCTATACAGAGTTATTGGAAAAGTGCTGAAATCAGGAGCACACGTCAGCATAGCCCAGACCTCTCCACAGATATATCAGATTTTCCGCCTCAGCTAAACACTAGCGCAACATCAAACACAGATATGATTTATATTCTTCGACAGTTCTCTCTATGGCATACCCAATTAACCCTAATATTGCACTACAAAGCTTAGATGCACCCACATACCTGTTCTGGCAAAGCCGTACACAAATCCATCATTCAGGATTAACATTTTAATGTGGCCAGATTCACAAACCTCATGCCTATAAGTCTATGCCCCAAAGTAGATCTAAGCCTGTCACATTAAGTGCTTCTTCTTAAAATGTTAATTTAATGATAATTACATTAGTCATCATTGTATCTTGTCTGTAGTTATCTCTGAGCGATACTGTCATGATGTCTTTTTCTATATTAATCAAGGATTATTCATAAAGAGGCAGTTATTTCGATTAAAGGAGCAGTCAGATCATTTAATAATATATAAAGGTAATTTGGAATACCAGACATTGCTGTGGTTTTTGGGATATCTTGACAACATTATACTCGTTGGTGGGTAGAGTGTACCAGATGCTTACTAACACACACACCCACAGAGACAGTGAAACAGGTAGTGGAATGTATTGTAACATTTCATCAGTCCAGCTTACATCACACCCATGTGTACAGTAACCCAGTCAACATGTCCATGTAGGCTCCACATAGATTTGAAATGAGCTGTCAGATATGCCCCAGTCATGGCATGCTTATATTTCACATGGGCCTTCAACATGTCAGCTTATCTGGGAAACTAGTGGGACTGCTTTGCAGTACAAATTGAGCTCATGCATATGATATATCTGGGCATAGTTCTTATAGCATATATATTTTTATAGGCAGCTTATCTTTAAAAGTGATAACTCAGGTAATAAACCATATTGAGATGAAACATATGCAACATGCTTTGAGAGGCATGAGCTAATGTGCTATCGAAATACCAATTACCTGTTTTATTTTTTTATCTTCTAATTCTCATCAGGGTCAAGGGGTGTCTGTGCCCATCACCTATCCCAGGGCAAAAGGAAAGGAAGCACTGTGTACAGACACATTTCAATCCTTAGGCATTTTTATTTTACAACTTCACCTACTGGCGGCACGGTGGCTTAGTGGTTAGCATGTTCTCCTCTCAGCACTAGGGATTCCTGGTTCAAATCCCCATCTGGTTGGAGTTTCCATGTTCTCCCCGCGTGGGTTTCGTCCTGGTTCTCTGGTTTCCTCCCACAGTCCAAAAACATGGATCAAGTCAATTGAGTTCTCCAAATTGCCCCATGTAGAGTGTGTTTTTGTGTGTCTGTGTGTGTGATTGGCGCCCTGTCCTGGGTGTATCTGCCCAGCGCCCGAAACGTTGTCCCCTGGATGGGCATGGGGACCCCCCCCCCCCCCGCGACCCTAATATAGGATAAAGCGGAAGATAATGAATGAATGAATGAATGAACTTCACCTACTATCATGTTTTTCACTGGAGGAGAAAACTGCACATGGACATTGACATTAAGGTAACATGTTTTATGTAACATATCATTGCTAGTAAAGATAATGCAGTAGGGTTGTGGGGAAGCTCTAAATACTTTTTATAATCTAACAAAGTACTAAAGCAAAACGACGATACTTCCAAGCAAACAAGAGATTATTTTGCATTCTTTATAGTAAAGTCATTTATCACAGTGTGTATGAGGGGAAAAAGAAAAATGCAAAATAACCCATTATTTGGTGTGAACAGTGGAGGAGGCACGGTGTGTTCTGCCTGTAGACTTAAAAGCCTCTCTATGGGAGGTAACTATATATTGCTATGAAACATGAGGCTCCTGGGGGGAAACTCAGCTTTTTCAGGTACCCAAATAGTTCCCTCTGTTCTCGTTGTGGACGTTCTTCATCTCTGCAAATGAGCAAAACAAAGCAGGCGTAAAGTACGTATATGCAAGCGCACACATAGCCACTCAGACACAGCTGATACAGAGAGCCCTGCCCGGGCGGCATTACCCTGGGACCTGTCACTATTTGCATATATATTGAGAGCATACGGTTTTGGTTTATTATAACAGTAGCTGCTTACAACGGTGGAGCTTTTGCAAAGGTTTTTAAGCTTCGGGGGCTGGCATTGGGAGGAGCAGGTTGGAAGAATAAAAAGGGTAGAGACCTGGAAGACCTGTTGTTTTCCTACGGGTGCATGTCTGGGTGTCAGCTAATTTTGGTGAGATAATTGCATAAGCTAGACTTTCATACTAATGTTCCAGTATGGCTTTTTATTAATATTGTTTTAATATTATTAATATAAAGCATCCTGCTCTGCTGTGCTGCTCAAAATAGGCCATGTTCATAAAACAGGTTAGAAAAGGCTTCTGAAAGGTAACCAATAAACAATGTGTAAAATTCACCCAGTGTAAAGGATTTACAAACAACTTTAAATAGATGTAATGTACTTTTATATATAAGCCTTCAATATATGAAATAATTTAGAATTTAGAATCTCCTTTCATTATCTTGTTATCTTCTGCTTAATCCTATACTAAGGACTAGGTTCTGGGGAGTTTCCCATGCCCAACCATGGGAGAACATTTCTGGCGCAGGGCAGATCACCCAGGACAGGGCTCACTCACCCAGCCAAAAACAAAATATGTCGGGGCAATTTAAGCAGTTTAGAGCAGCCAATTTGCAGGTGGCAAGCACTAATATAAGTAAAAATGTAATGCTGACAGAAAAGTAAATATATGTGTGACATCATCAACTTTGTCAGAATTTAATTGATATACTTTTGAATACCATGTAAATGGAAATTATTATGAAAATTGGTAAATTAGCTTATACTAGAGAAAACGTAATGTAATGTTGCCTGCTAAAAAAAACAGCTAGTTAAAATGAGGACCTTGAAACTTCAGCACCATTTATCAGTGATGCAAATAATATTGTGGTTTGGTGACATTAGTGTTTGGAATTATAGCAAAAAAGCTAAAAATACATATCCAGCTAGTATTAAAAAGACATAGACTACATTCTCTCAACTTAATTGCTTGATACATAATTAAAAAACATTTTTCAAAATTTATTTTAAGGTAATTTATTCAAAAACAATTTAAGGAGGAATGCAAACCCAAACATATTAAAAACCATATTTTGCTCAGAATACATGCTATCGAAAAAATTTATTTGCTAGGAAGTCCTGTATGACACAGATTTGTAACTAAATGTGATGATTTAATTTCCGTTTGGGCTAAAATTCAGTTCTTGTCCAATATCTGGACAATTTAAAATATATATTTTTTTAATATTCGGCACTTGTTTTTCAGGGTTATAGTCTGAATGCTTTCAGAAAGAGTCTCCCTGCTTATTTAGATTTTATTTTTCGTAAAGTATAGGATATAAACATGTGCAAAATGGTGGAGTGAGCACAGTGAAACAGCTTGTCAGTTCACTGAATACATGTTCCATCGCTCACAGCTGAATGAATGCAAGACGGCTGGTAATGTGTTCATATGTGCCTAACATTTATGTGTGACCTTGGCTGTGTCTTACAAAGAGGACACTGAAGTGGAACGTCACATGACCAAAAATGACTAGAACAAAGAGGTAAGAAGTGGAATAAATGAGCGTGCACTGGCCTGAATACATGCGTCTTGCTTTGAGCTCCACTGAGAATAAGCGAGCACATCCTTTCAGCTAGTGGGCTGTTTATTTACTGGAATAGACTGTTTTCATTGCAGGATTTTGCAGCATTGGCAATTTGCCGGGCCTCATATGGTTTGGAAATAGGAGCATTCATGATGCTGTAACATTCTATTTCGAATACCTCCTGGCTAGTGGGCATGCTGCCTTTCACAGCCAGTGCACACCAAGTTCATACACATATACATATATAGACATGCATATGAGTAAAAAAATACGATCCAAATGAAAGTGTATATGAGTAGACTATATGTGTATATACACTATACGGACAAAAACATTCGAAAACATAAATTATAATTTCAGGAGCATTATAAATTAAACCCTTCTTTGCAGCTATAACAGCACTTATTATTTTACATTTGGTGTATGGAAAGTTTTGCTCAGTCATATAAATGAACCTTTGTGAAATCACAAACATGTATTGAATGAGAAGGCTTAGTTCACAATTCCCATTCTTGTTCAACCCAAAGGCATAAGATACAGTTGAGGTTTGGGGTTGCTTGCCAGTCAAGTTGTTTTACACAAAACTTACCCTTATCTGTTTTGGAAAAGTAAATGATAGTGTACTGTTGTCAAAATGTTTGAGGAATACATTTTTCCAAACACATAAGTGTTTGATTTTATACACTTGTTGCAAAATATGATAAAACACCCAAAATCCTCTTTTAAAAGATTGTCCCAATACATTTGGTTATAGACTGTATTTATGTCTGAGCAATAAATAAAAAAATATATAAATTATATGTCACCTGTTAGGCTCTGAGTTGCATTTGCATGGCTGCTGTGTGCTAGTGTGCATGCTTGTCCACAGACAATGCTTTTGGCATGAATGCTAAATGTTGGCACGGTGTTAGTGGACCGTTGGCAGAGCATCAGCAAGATCTGGCTTTGAGTCATCATTCATAACAGACTTTAAGGCCTCCTCTCATATTCAATCTTTCTTTCTGGCTCTGAAACACACAGACATACTCCATGCACATAACTGTAGTTTAATGAATTCTTCAGTTTCTTTCAATCTTATCTCTGTCTACTCCAGCTGCATCATCTGAGTATTTCTATTTGAAATGGTCATGATGCCATACAGTGTAGGACTGAAATCATAGCAACGCAGTATTTACAGCGGTAGAAGTAAAAGTGTTATCACGTTATCAAAAGTCAGTAAGAAACATTTAAGTAAATGAAAACTTGCAGTATAAGCCTATAACAATTTTGTAGAAACAAATGGTTATGTGTCACAATGTCAGAATATGCTGGGGAGAGTATAGCAGGTGACTAACCTAACGTAATTTTAAGCCCTGAGCTGCTGCTGGAGGAGACTAAAGTGAAACAGGAGTTAAGGAATAACAAGAGATATACTTTATTAACATCGAACTCACAGGAGATAACAGCAGCAGACAGAAAACATAGTGAAAGAATAATAAATGTAATAATGAAACCTAGAATAGAACAACCATAAGACAAAAAATAGAACAATCCCAAACAGGAACTCTCAAAAGAATAACTAAATAATATGAACAATAAATGGCAAATCTAAATAGTCACAAACCAAAATAAAGGAAATAAGTTAACATGGGGCAAAAAGACCAGCACAAGGTTGGTATAACAGCAAGCACTCATAACACATTAATACGAGGCTAAAAGAAGGACACAGGACTTTCAACTACAAGTCCATAGTTAGCCAGAGACACAAGCTTTAAGCAAGAAAAGCTGCCCGTCCTCTCAAGGAGGATGAGTCCCCCACTGAGCCTTGGTCCTCCAAAGAATTCTTTCTTAAAAACCAACTATAACAAGGAAATGCCAATGTCGCTTAACTTTTTCTCTTGGGGTTCACACTGTAAAGCTGCTTTAAGATGTACTACTGTAAAAATAGTTCAAATAAGCTTGAACATGAAATTAAACTTTGGAATTTTAGGGAAACACTATGGAACAAGTCTGTAATGAATGTCAGTAAAGAAGTCCAAGAATCCCAACAGAAGAAATGGTATTCATTACCTGAAATCAGGTTCAAAACAAACAATATGTAATATTTAACTTTTTTCAATAAAGTAATTATTTGGCAAAACCTTAAATGAATCTCAATTTTTTAAAAAGTACTATAATATATAGGATTTATTAATCAGATTCTGGATCAGTTGTCATTTAAAATTAAATTAGCTCTACACAGCATCCTTGATCCTTGTTTTCAATCAATTGCTGCAATTTTGCTGACTTACAAGTATCCCAACTTGAAGTATCCCTTGGAGGAATGAGGGTTAAAGGCTTTGCTCAAGCTGTTAACTTCAGTGGATTTGGGATTTAAGCCCCAACCTACAGACTGATAGCCCAACACCATAAAAAGGTGTCACCAATTGTGCCTTATCTCTGCCTTGTTTAGCATTTGGACAAATAGTGTTAACCATGTTTATCAACATCAACATATAGCAGCAGGTAGTACAAATTACTTTTACAACTGAAAATGATGTGATATACAAATGTTTTGCTAAACTCACAGACTTCCATTGTTTATGCACTTGTATTTCACACACCACATTTTCGCTGGTAAGTAATGACAATGATGTTCATGTTAAGCTCATGTTTCCAGAGCATGAAGAGCAGAGAGGGGAATCAATAGCATACTGTTTTTCCTTCATTACTCAAGCAAAAATGACAGTTGTCAAAACATCTCTTAGTATCCATTACATCTCTCCAAGTTCTCTTTATGCTCTTACCTCACTCTACCTGTTATTGTATATCTATTAGCCTGTAAGAGTTACCCATGCCTGCAGCCTCTGAGCAATGAGATGAAAGCATTTGATCCTGTCCTGCTTTACCCCTCCTTCCGCATCTCTGGACACATTAAACGGGCATTTTGATCGGAAGTTCAGTGCCTCCTTGAGGGGATGTGGAGCCCTATACAGCGATCTTTGGCAGTGGAATCACTGACAGTTGAAAATCCAATCAATAAATTTTAGAAGAGCTCTTATTTAATACTTATTAAGACATCAGGGGGTCCTTACAACATGTTTTACACTGCAGTGCATTCAAAACAATGTATATAAAAAAAAAAGGACAACTCACTATATAACCTGCTTTAGCGTGACTCAGTGCATTGCCAAGATGATTCTGGTGACATGATGACATTATTGATGAAAGCAAACATGAGAACATAGCTGGCACTGTGTGTGTGCATGTTTGTGTGTGTATCTAATGCATTTGAAGCATTATTACAATATTGATTACTGAATGTTTATTCATTATATATAAATGGTAAGAAAATACACTAAAAAGCTAAACAGAAGCCACCTGTCTGAACAGGAACATCCCTTAACCATTGCCACAAAGTTTAAAGCATATATGAGGTCTATGGATTCGTTCATTTGTTCACTCACAGCACATACCCTTCAAATGCTCTCATTTTGAAACTTTGTGCACGCACACAAATTTGCACCTTACAAGACCAACCTCCTTGGCTGGCTTTCAGTTTTAGGCCGACAGCAGCGATAACACCCGTCACCATAAGAAGTGAAGACAGAGAGTAGGAATAACTGTATGTGAAAGAATGTGAGTTAGACAGAGGGAAGAAATGAGGGAAAGAATGAGCGTCACTCCTCCCTAATCCCTCCTTCTCTAAAGTAGGCTCCTGAGATGCCATTTTCGGCCGGATGACAAATGGCTTCTGTCTAGATCACTGAGGAACAAAGGCATTCTGGGAGATCGCTCATTTCCACATAATTACTCTCCACAACAGTCAGCTATACGCTTTCCCACTTCTCCTTACCCCTAGTCGTTTTCTTGCTCTAACTTTAGCTCTCTTGTTATCTGTCCTGTTTTTATCTCATGAGTTAGCCCTCATTAGATTTCAGGTTTTCTCACACACCACTGTCCTCATTACTGTGCTTTATTAGGCCTCAGTGGACATGGTACAGCAATGGTAATCACATGGTTACAAGTTCATGTGTGCCATTCATGGAAGTGTTATGACAAAATTAGAACTAAAAGGATTGGACTCACAGTTCATAATTATCTGGTGCAATATGAAGTTATAGATCTGCACACTTTTGCCTGAAATAATAATAATGAAGCAATTTTTATTTCTTATTTTCCCAATAGGAATATTTAAAACCTAAATTTTAAAAAACCTGAATTAGGAAAAAGTATTCACTTTTGGTTCAGTTTGCAGGCCTTTTCTTAATTTCATTTTCATTTAAGACTAAATTAAATTAAAAACAAATGTTTCTGTTTCACATAAATTAATCGCTGTATCTGTTCAAGGTATATAGGCGTTGAAATACATTGTACTTCCAACAAATATATTTAAATGCTGATTGAATGATATTTATATGGACATTTCTCCTTTTCAATACAGGGGCACCACAGGAATTTTGGTCCTTCTGGAAATGTAATGAGTTGTGCCTTTTTTATTTCTTCAATTATGCTATAGGATGTATTCCCAGTGGTGCCAAATCAACCTTGTCTTTATATCATTAATTTACTAATGACACATATTTACTAAAAAACATCTGTCAACCTGGTGAACAGAAATCTCTGCCTAATTGTATCGAGTTTTTCAGAATCACCCTCGTTCCCCACCATATAATAGCACAGCAATTCTATCAAGTGTTTCATTAAAATTTTACAGCCACAATGCTTGTGTACAGTATATTTGAAAGTTTCTACACTGTTTTATGTATTCCATTTTTTTTACATAAACACAAAAACATTATCTTTAGTGTATCTATATTTACACTAGTAGGGGTTCAAAGTGGTAAAGTGGTAAGCCTTCACAGAACAGATGTTTAAGTGTTTTAGCTCTGAATGAAATGTGTGATTCTGTGTTTGTACGTTTCCTTCAGCTTGTGTGCATTTTTTCTAGAAATTTGGGTTTTCTTACACACTTTTTGTAAAGCGACCTTGAGTGTTCTGAAAGGCGTTGATAAATAAAATGTAAAATGGATTATTATTACTCATACTAGCAGGTGCATTGAAGATTCCTCTGTATGAGCACTGGGATAGGCTATAGAACTCCAGCTCAAGCTATTATAAATATATTATTTACCCAATTACTAACATTCAATAAAAAAAATCCCATTAAACAAATAAGCATTTATATACTAGAAATTTTATATGAACAACAAAGAGCAAGATCAATGTGTGTAATTGTGCATGAAGTCATAATCAAACTAATGATAATTTCTGAGCAAGCCTTCCTTAGCATTTACTGTTCATTATCAGATGTATGTCCTCAGTCTGAAGAATACTGAACAACAATGATGTGTATTGTTGAAAAATTAAGAAGAAAAAAGTAATGATTTTTGTCTGTAAACTGAAACTTAAGAAGGTTGGGTGACAGCACAAATAAAGTTGTCATAGTGAAGAAGACTTAATTACAAACAAGGTTAATGTCTTGGAATAGCCCATGCAAAGTCTTAACCTTATTTTCCACAGGAAATGAAGCAACCAGTTAATGTGAAGAAACCAATTAACTTTCCAGAATTAAAGCTAGTTTAAATGGAGGAACAGTTTCTGTAAGCAGAAAACTTTAGTTGCAGTTATGCATGGTCTTTTAAAATTATAATTGAGTCTTCTAAACAGGATTTCCGCAAATGTTTGGAGTGTTTTTTGTGTGAATTTGATTCTGTAAAGCAGGGACGAGCACTAAGCTGGGATTAATGTAAGGTACATTTGGTGTTTAATTAAGGTAAGCATAGCCAAAAGAAAAAGGCTTTGATTTTAATTACTTGTTAGTTACTTTACAGTGACATTGAAGCATCAGTGCCCAACTAAATAGGCAAAATCAGATAACAGAGTTAATTTAAATGAATGACCTTTATGAATTATTAAATACGTAACATATCCTAAAGGCTCCATATATCCACATGATCAGATCTTGCAAGTTACAGAGTTGTGTAATTTACATCTATCCAGCTTTAAAAGGAGAACAGTGGTTGTCTTGAACTGGCTCTTTGTTATTCTAATGTTATGTTTTGTTTTTGTTTTTTTTTAGATTTTTAACTTAATGTTTATTTGATCTGTTTTAAATAAAGGTCCTTATGAAAAGTATTAATATGACATATTAGTTCATTAGTGTGTCTCATGATGACAAAAGTATAAACAGTCTAAACACATTTAATGGACATTGTAGAGCAGTGAATCAGGTGTCCCTATTCAGCTTGAGGTTTGTGTGTGTGTGTGTGTGTGTGTGTGTGTGTGTGTGTGTGTGTGTGTGTGTGTGTGTGTGTGTGTGTGTGTGTGTGTGTGTGTGTGTGTGTGTCTCCTAGTGTTGGGTTGGGGTGACACCATAGGCTTCTGCATGCTGCTGATAGTGTTCCTGCCTCCTGCTCCTTCCAGAGGGGGCCGAACAACTACATTATAATCCACTCATTTTCTGACTTGATAACGGGATTCTCTCAATCTTTTTCCTTTTCTCATTTAACCACTCATCAATCAGAGATGCCCCCTAGCTCTCTCTGTCTTTGTGTGGGTGTTGGGGGGGATGTCTGGGGACATGAGGCCCCGTATCACAGATGCTAGGAGAAATCCAAATGTGAGAGGAACATAGACAAAGATTATCTGTTCGATTCATCAGTAATTGTACAAAAATGTAAACTAGAAATATTACATCCTTGGTCACAAAAATGATCCTTTTTTAGCTTTTCACTTCAAGGCAAAATGATGATCAACCAAACTCTATGTTTTGTACTATCACTGGTGTGTTTTTCCCTGTCTGAAAATGGAAAACTACATGAAGGTGTTTTGTTTAGTTTAAAGGTGATAGAAAATCATATTGGGAAATATGTAACACTTTCAACGAGACTTTCATGTCTCATAAGTTACATAAACAAATCTTTGAATATGTTATCCCAGTTGTTGTTAGTACATTTAATTGTCATGTTTGTGTTAACATTTCATGACTATTGTTGCAAATAATTTCAGTTGGTTAATGTACAGTGTCTAATAATTTTGAAAAAGGTTCCCTCATGAATACAAAAAGAATATAAAAACTCCAATATATGTTTACTGTATGTAAAAAATTAATAATTTGTGCATTTAAATATTATATTCTATTGTGACTCTGTTTTAATAATGTACTATGGTCTCACGAGAAAGAAATTGCAAATGTTAGTAGATAAAATGTCTCACCAGATATGATGACTAAAATATACTGGATTGCAGAATAAAATATAGAAATTGCACTTAATGCACTTACTAGCTGTCTATTCACACATGTACATGAGCACACCAACATGCAAGCACACACACACACACAGTGGTTATAACGAGACCTCTTCACTGTGAGAACATAATGGCCTGGTGCTTGTCGCTGTGAAAGCTGTCTGAGTTGTGCTGTTGTTTGGGGAGACGATGGATGTGAATGCATTAATGGCAGGAAACCCCAAGCAATTCAGTCCATCACACCAAATAAAACACACACACTTTCTCCTACCTGCATAATCCACAGGGTGTAGAATTCATGCAGACTCATGTTCTCAGCATTGTTCTCAGTTTAGATTTCTTTGAAAATGTGAATAACATCATTGATAAATGTATTTTTAAGGAATTGAACATAAAGAACCTGGCCTTGTACTGGATTTAAAAACTCAAAGAAGCTTTCAGCAAACAATACATCAACTGACATTGCTTCACAATAATGTTATAGGCTTCTGTTTAGAGCTCACTGGTCTGAGATATGTTGATTTCACAATAACAGCTTTAAGAATTTACAAATCCTGCATTACATTAGCAAAACACTAGCAAACTATAGTGCTAACTCTTCCATATGCAAATGTTTAAACACTCCCATTTAATTTAAATACAAAAATGTGTTTAAAATTAAACACAATTGAGACACAATATGGCCCTGCAAATTTTTATGAACAGTTAATACTTTTGTCAAATTTTACATTTTTGTTCCAAATTTGTTAAATCCAATTGCAAAAGGTTGTTCACTGGAGAGGAAGAGTTATGTTATTCAAGGCCATAAATGTCATTTTAGCTTTTGGGGAAGGACAATAAACAATAGTTCAACAGCAATTCCTGCGGGGGGCGCCAAAGCTGCTGCCAAAATTACTACTGTCTACAATGTACATACACACAGGTCACTTTATTATATATACATCCTTGTTTTTATACTACTTTCTATACCTTCTATTGTTAATTTTATACTTTCCATATTAATTCACTTTAAAGTTTTACAGTTACAGACTGTAGTCCATCTCCAACTCTGCATACACTATTCTACAAGTTATTATTTTGGCGGTGAATCATTCCTAGGACTGCAGTGACACTGACATGGTGGTGGTGTGTCAGTGTGTTGCACTCTCACAATTGAATTAGACACAGCTGCACCACTACTTGTAAACTATTAAACTAAATGTAAACACATCTTCATTATTCAACCTTGTACATGTAAAATCAGAGACAGTCACTTATTTATTGCTGAACGCTATGTGCTAGTTATCCTGACATCCTTTATTAGTGCTCACAAGCTGCTGCCTACAAGATGCTGGTTATTGGATTATTCTCAATCTTTTAGTGTGACAGAGATTCCAGCAGCATTGCTGTTTCTTAATTACTCATACCAACACAACACATACTAACATAACCCCACCACGTCAGTCATCCTTACAGAAAGAGGGAAGGAGCCTGAAAGTATGAAAAGAATTATATGGACTAAAACATATCATTTTAAATCTACTTAATAAATTAATATGCTGTGTACCTAATAGAATATCAAGTATATAGGTATATATGCTACCTTTTAGCAGAATCTTATTTGAGAACTCTATGGTTTTGGTTTTGTTTTCTGAAATCCAATTATTAAATGTGTTTTGCTGGTCTAGGTGGCTAAAACATTAGCTCTACAAAACATATTGTGAGCTTTAAGTACCAAAGAAACCAAAATACTTCAAACCAAATATTCCTCTGTAGTAAGTACTCACTGTAATGGTATTTAAAAACAAGCTATGGGTAATTATACCAACAAAAAAACAGGGCCACTTATATATGCAAAGTATTTTTAATTAATTAATTGTAACAGTCTAAAATAACATTTAAATAAATAAATATACATTGGCACTTGGTGTTTTAGTGCTCTGAAAACATGATCAAATGTTTTTTTTTTTTGTTTTAGTTTTTTTGCTGCTGCAATATTCTTATCATGCTGCCTTCATAGACATAGCTATTAAAAGATGTATAATTCTGCCATGAAGTAAAGTGAAGTAGTGAAGGAGTGAAGAAAATGCTATCTAGTTACGACTGAAGATGTTTTAGTGATTATTGGATGTTAAGCTTTATGCCTGACACATACTTAGTTTTAAATTAACCTGAAGGTCAGCCAGTACTGGCAAACATTCAGACAACTCATACAGTGGACAATGTGTGTGGGTTTCAGTGATAGAAGACAATGGAACAAACCAGTAAATCATATGAAGGGGTAATGCAATAAATAAAACACATTTTTTTCTGAACTAAAATCACATGTTCATTGATTTATAAAAGCTTGATTTCAGATTAAAAAATTTAAATTAGAAAACACATTTTTATTGGTTCCAAATAAAAAAAAATGCTATGAAAGGTCCAAACCATTTGCCTTTTACCAAAGATACCAAAAGATTTAATTATACAAACTCCTTTTACTTTTTACTTTTAAAACGACATATGTCTGGAATAGCAATGTAAGAGCATAAATGCTTGAATGTTAATGTTAAATAATTGATGTTCCCATCTTTTATCTTGGGTAGTTCACAGGTCCCCTGATTGGAACTCTTAAAGGCTTGAGCTTGAGAATGAAGGACCCTTCAGTTTGACCCACTCTGGGCCTGACAGCACTTAAGTACCTGCTCAATATTTTAAAGAGTACTAGGGTGTGGGGTGTGGTGGTGGAGCACAGGTGTCTTTGTATTTGTTTAACGCAATAGAACATCAATCTGGACGGCCATTGGATGAGCTACTTGGTTGAAATAGAGCTTCTGAAGACAGATTTCATTATTTATTTATTTATTTATTTATTTATTTAATTTCAATTACAACTGTAGTCATTAGCAGTATATTCCTCATAACATTCCACTGCATGTTCCATCTGTTACAGTCAAGGTTAAACAAAAAAATCTTGGCTTATTAAATATTTTTTCTCTTTGATAGTTGCTGTCAAAGTTTTGCACATCTTTGCCCCAAAAAAATCCAAATTGACATGTTAACAACTAGTTTTGAACTCGGAATCCCACAAAAGCCTGTAAGCAAAGACTTCATTCTTTTTATTGATGCTGTACGTAGTGTTCTGCTCCTTTTTTCTAACCTCAACTATTAAGCTGCAATAACTGTAACTTTCTTTATAAAAGTGTCAACAATATTACTTGGATCTTAATGAAATTATTTATGTCAGAAAACAAACCAAAGATTTGTAATGAACATGGAATTCCTATTGATAATGTTTGTTTTTAAAGCTCTCAAATTTTTAAAGTAGAAGAATGTAATTAGGATCATAACAGGTGGTATGTAATTTTACACTACATTGCATTACAGTGAAACAATGTGTTAGATAATTCTTATCACCCTGTAGGTTGGTTTAGAGTGGTTGGATGGGATTGGGGGGTTGACAGGGCCGTATGGAGTTCTGAGCTTCAGGGTGTTGATCTACAGCTTGTCGATGAGCAAATTAACTTCTGTCTTCTTCATTATATTACTGCTGACCTGCTAACCTGAAGAGCTACACACCAGCTGCCCAACAGGCAGCACACATATAAACACCCAAACACACACACACACACACACACACACATACACACATTCACAGTTGAACCATTGCACAACAGCTGTCAAACAGACAACACCCCTATTACTGCTTTCACACCCCCACTGGAGAACAAACACTTGTATAAAAAGAAACAATTAAAAGAAAAGCGAAAATGGAAGAATGATAGGAGAGTGCAAAAATGAAAACTGCAGAATTATTGGAAGCATGAGACTGAGTTATTTATTTGGGTAACAGGTGAGCACTACTTAAATAATTCTATGATGAATTTCTCTCTCTGTATTTTATTCCTTATTCTTATTTATCTATACAGTTCTATTTAGCAAAGTGTATAATAATGAAATTGTTCAAATTAAAGCCATGTACATGTGAAGATATATTGTCAGTATAACTATTACATTGCTACATTACAGTAATGTTACTGATGTAACAGCTGAATCTTTAATTAAGTCTAGACAGCGTCTGTTTGTCTTCTATTTATCAATTAATTTATATATTCATTTATTTATTAATTTATGTATCATAACAGCATTTAAAACCATTCATTTTATATTGTCTGCATTTAAAATTGATCATTCTAGATTGTCTGCAAATATCAAGGAGAATATGACAGGTTCTTGAGCACCAGATATGTGAAGTAATATAGTGTGTGTGTGTGTGTGTGTGTGTGTGTATACAGAGAAAAAGGGAGCTAAGGGGGGCATACACACCCTCTTTGTCCAAAAAATCCATCTGCTGGGACTTGACAAAGAGGATAGAGCAAACTGAGGTAGAGAAAGAGCTGAAGATGTGGGAGGGAGGGGGTGGTGTCAAGTGTGTGAGAGAATACGGAGGAAGAAATTGAATGCTAAACGTTGACTGACATTCATTAAATATATGTCCATTTGTGTGCAACACCTTGAACATCTAAGTACTTAGCACATCAGTTGAAAATGGCTAATAGACAATAGTGAAATCACTGAGTTTGGGTTTGTGTCAAAAATGTTTCTATAGGTTTTTTGCAGCTGGTAATGGTCTGGCAGGAGCCCTCCCCTATTCTTTTGTCTCACTCGTCATTTCTGGCTCACACTTAGAAAAAGCAGTGTGTATGCCACCACCACCCACACATTCAGTGAAAAAGAAAGCACTTCATACATACACACATGCACACTCGCAGATGGTAATAAATACACCACTTGAGACTAACCTAACACTCAGTGCCTTTCAATGCACTGACCACCAACTCCATAGGTGTGAAATGAGTGCGAAATTGACAGTGAGAGATTTGAGAGTGTCAGCGGTAGTAAACCACTTGTGGCTTAGCAGTCTGCTAAATTTACTGTAGAATACTAATTTTATTAGACAATTGCTTGCCAAGACTTACATTAAATTACTAAAGTAGTGATCCACATTAATGGGTCTTACACTACAATTAACCCTACATGTAAGGGATTCATACTAAAGGAAAGCATTTTTACACACTTACATTCATGCACTTATGGGTAATATTAACTAAGGCACGAAACTGAAATTATGTGCCTTTGGTCATGAGGAGCACTTTATCATCTAATCTCCTTTACACCCTTTGCACACCTCACAACAAGAAGGTCTAGGATTTAATGCCTGCTTGCAGAGAACAAAGGACCTTTCTGTGTGTCTGCACATTTTCTCAGTGTCTGCATGGGTTTCCTCCAGGGATTCTAGTTGCTTTTCACATTCTAAAATCATGCTGATAGGTAAATTAGAGACACCAAGTTGTTCAACCTTTATATCCTATATTGCTTTTCACAGGTGCACTCCCGAACAAACAAACACTTTTTGCAACACATGTGAAATCCACCTGTAATGGTTATTCATGTACTTACCATTTATGATTTGATAAACCTCTGCATAAACCGTATTACATATGACAATTGAGGTGAAATGAAACAAAGACAATTTAAAGCAACATTGCTTATGCAGTGTGTTTCATCATTTTTACAAAGCAATTTAATTCAGTTTAATCTGATTTATTTTTAATTATATAAAACTTTTTGCAATATGAAATTTTCACAAAGCAGTTTTACAAAAATACAACAAATATCATTGTTCAAAAATCAATAATAATTGTAGCTTTGTGTTGGGTACTATTACTTATGTACATTTGTTAGTCTGCAGTAAGTTTATCTTATAAAGATTATATCTTGTAACAACGCTATTACACTATAACAAGTATTAAATACTAGTACATGGTGCCAGGTGTCTATTGTTGGGTACACACTCACTCATACAGACACACTACAATAGGGGTAGTTTAGATAGGAACAATTTATAGCAGCCAATTAACCTGGAATCCATGTTTTTTTTTTTTTTTTGGTTAATATTAGTGGGTTTTTTGGGTTTTATAATATTTCTTATTTATGTCATGATGAAAATGATTTTATATGTGCTAATAATTGCTAATAAAAACTTATAAACTGTTTTTTTTATAAATTGCTGGTAGCATTTAGTTAAATCTGATGTGTTAAATGCAGGAAAACACTTAAATATCTAAAGAACATTTTTCACCATCTAGTATCACGTTTAGGATCCACTGAACAAAAAAATTACAAACAATGTAAATATTGACTGGCTCGTGGTGAAAAAGAAATGGATAATGGAAAACATGAATGTTTTAGATGCCTGTTCATAATGAAGAATCACTGGAAATGAATTTCTGTAATAAGTCAAATGTAAAAGAGGAAAATATTGCCAGTATTCAGCTGAGAATCCTGCAGGTCATCCATGATTTATGTTCCATTTGCAAGCATTAGATTGTTTACAGAGCTTGGTTATGCTGGAATTAATATTGCACTACAAACAAAAGTGAGAGCACACTGTATTTAGCAACATGTTTTTAATATGTGGTATATGGATAAATAGATTGTGTAGTGTTTTCTCTGAGTAAAAGAACTTATTGCATGGATTAATATCAACTTACTGTATGGTCATGACACTGTTTGCACATTTAAATTATTTGATATTGGGTTGCTTTCACTGGTCAGATCTGGGCTGTATAACATTATTTGTGAATTAAATGAAGTGTGTACTTATTTCAAACATGAGCTGTCCACTGTGATCATTTATAAGTGTTTGGTATGTGCTGGAGAAAATTTATTTGAGTAACTCAAACCTCCTGTCAAAAATCTAGGCCAAAGATTAAAGTGGGTAAAAATATATGTGACTTTTCCTAAAATAGACAAGACAATAGTACAATATTGCTATATTATTAAGGTATGCATTATTTTTATTTGGCAGGAAAGCATGGTGGATTAGTGCATAGCAGGTCTGCATTTTAGCGCTGGGGATCCAGGTTCGAAATCCCAACCTGGGTGGAGTTTCCACGTTCTCCCCGTGTCAGTATGGGTTTCCTTCGGGATCTCCAGTCTGTGTGAGGGAGTGTGTGCCCTTCAATAGATTGGCGCCCTGTCCTGGGTGTATCTGCCTTGCGCCCAAAATGTTTTCCCCTGGATGGGCATGGGGAACTTTCATGACACTAAAAGAGGATTAAGTGGAATATAATGAAATGAGATATGTTTGGCCATCACGTGTGATTGTGCTGCCATATGTAGTGGTGATAACATTCAGTTTATTCAGTTTAAACTACTGGAGTATCTTTCAATTACCCAAAGTCTGCTGGTGCTTATGGTGACTGCAACTACTAGATGTTCATTCTAAATGTGTGTTTAAAAATGTAAAAAAAAATTAAATAAAAAATAAACTCTTTTTGTGACTAAAGAACTATTTGAGGGAACCTACAGAGAGCTGAACTTAAATAATGATTTTAGAAAATTAAGAAACCTCTCCTCTTTATCTCAGTGTAAGGTTTGATGTTAAGTCACTGCCTTTTTGTCTTTATTTTAACTAGTCCACTTGCATATGTGTATGTAGCCTTAGGCCATTATAGTGCTGCAATAAAAATAGCAGGCCAATTATTCAAGCCCAGATGGGCTGCTTCAGTCCTCTGAGACTTGGGCTATCCTAGTATAACCCTTCTATACACACATTCACAAATGTAGGCACACACTTGATTGCTTGCACAAACATTTTATAAGAAGATTGTGATAGTGTTTGTGTTCAATTATTAGATTGTTTAACTGGTGTATGGGTAAATTCTCTAAATATTTTACATTATTAATAATAATAATAATAATAATAATAATAATAATAGTTATTTACTAATAATTTCAAACAGTAACTTCTTCTAATTCTTTAGTTATTTTAAGTAAAATATCTGTTAACAAATAATATTTTGGTGGCATCATATCTTTGCTTAATAAATCATGTAGCAAATTCACCAATTGATTATTTCATGCAACAGTGAACTTGTGGCTAACAGTCTATTATTATAAATCTCAAAATTGTCCATGGTGACTTTTGCAAAAGCAAGGAGAGGAGGAGACTAGCAGTATTTTCTTCTCACTGTGATAATTGATTAATGATTATAATCCAATTAATTTTTTTTTTTTACTATTTAACTAGATGTATTTTAAGTAGTTGAAGTACTAAGCCATCAGTAACTGTAATCTGATGATTGCATACAATTAATTTAAACATATAACAGATTACTGAAGACTACAGCCCTCGGGCAGCACACAGAATATCTTCTATCGCAATTAGCAACTGTTTTTGAAAGAATATAATATGTTTAGAAAGAAAACAAAGGCATATACAAGTAAAAGTGCAGCTGTTCATGTCATGGTAAAACTCTTTTAAATAAACATAAAAGAAACTCACCTATAGATGTAGATTTTAAATATATCTACTAACATTATTAATAAGATTTAATTTATGCTTTCTTGTACATGAGCACACAATGCACACACACACACACACACACACACACACACACACACACACACACACACACACACACACACACACACACACACAGTATCTGAAAGATCTGCAGTTATTTGAATCTATCTCTCCATCCAAACTGTTCCAGATATGCCCTCACCACCCCACCCCATCGCCTGGCTTCTAGAGGAACACCTGTTTGATTTCCCAGTGACAGATTAGCACTCCGTCTACCTGACAGAAAGACAGAGAGAAAGGGATGACATCCTTTAACAGAGGTCCAGGTCCAATTAAGCCCATTTCTGTCATGAGGAAGCATTAATAATACAGATGGAGCAAGTGGAAGTCATCCAAACCAAGATCCATGCCATACTTGAAAATGAAATACTTTTAAAATAGGGGCTGCAGGATCATCTTTAGATGTAGTAATACATCTCATACTGCTACCTTCATTATAATGAAAACAGCATTCATGTTTCAGGAAAAAAAAAATTATACAAGGTATTTTAAATTATGAAAACAATACAAATGTAACAATGTTACTATTAATGTTGATTCTTGTTAGTCAGAAGTTTTCATTACAATAAAAAGCAACCGTTTGTTCCCCATTCCCATGCATCGGGGAACCTTTCGGGCGCTGAACAGATACACCCAGGATAGGACGCTATCACTAGGCCCACTCATTCACACAGACACACACATTCATAAACACTACATGGTGCAATATAAAGCATTCAGTTTTTTTGAATACATGTTTTTGGACTGTGAGAGGAAACCAGAGATGTGATGTGAACATGGAAACGTCACCCAGATTAGGATTCAAACCTGAATCCCCAGCACTTAGAGGCAAAAATGCTAACCACTAAACCACTGTGCCACACGGTGATTTTGATATTTATTTATTTGTTTTATTTGACATATGTCAACTTAAAATAAAAGATTTGGTGATAAAGACACATGGCCGCCATCTCTAAACTGCTGCTTGCCGCCATGTCTGCTGGGTATGTTATGTTTTGAACTTTATGACCTACTTATCTTGTCTTCATTTTGGAATTGTAGCAGCCTTAAGGCTACATACAAAACAACATTTTAATTTCCATTAATCAACTAAACTGCCCTGATTTCTTTTTCTATTTTAATGAAATGTTGTATCTTAATGAGAATGCATTATCTGGTTGAGATTAAACTCTCAGGCATATTCTTAGACATCACGTCAGGGGTAAAAATGTGTCCTATGTTTATGTTTATTTAACTCTTCATTTCCTATTTAAAAAGAAAAACAACGTTCATGCACCATTAAACATGAGGCAAACCCCCTAATGGACCAGTATCTTTTTATGAATGTTCATAGGTTTCATACTAAATAGCCATCAAGTTTTAGTTGCCTATAGCAAAGTGAATGACTAAATAATCTCACTGATATTTTTGCCACTATTTTTTTTACAGTAAAAATGTGAAACAAAGAAAGCCAACTGCCAGTCTAAATGAGACAATGCTGAAAAAAAAGGAAAATGAAGAAAATAAAAATGCATATGAAATGGACGAGTTGTTGTCAATACCCTATTTTAGAATAAAATACTGTAGACCCCAGAGCCAATTCTGGCCTTTTGGTTGTCTCTGCAGGATATTAGTGGGGAGAAATATAATGTAAATTAATGCAAAGAGTACACCTTTACAAAAAAGGCTAGACCTAATTTTTGAAAATAAAAGCAGCACACCTGTGTGTTCTGTATCCCATGCTCACATTACAACTGCATTGATTTTATTTCAACAGAGTCTCACTCTTATCTAACCGTAACCCTAACCATGCATGTGAGGAAACATGGGAAAAAAATTGCATAGAGTTGTAGCCATCACGGTCATAGGCCCAATGTCCATGAGGATTCAGTACTGACAGGTCTAAAAAGCACACCAAAAATACCACTCAGTTCAGGTTTATTAAAGTGCAACTTCAACAAAGGCTATATATGTTAATTTTGATACAATATACATATATGCTTATATTTGAATTAATAACTGTATATACTGTACATTACATTGCTATTGAATAAAATTTTATGTAATAATTGGAGCTTCTTTGTATGAAAATTAAATCGGCAGAGCTAGTCAAAATCAAAGCATGGCCACGATAGTACTGTGACTGAGCAAATTCATTGGTTTATGATGAGTGATTATTCAATGACAGAAAGATAATTTTACTGGAAAATGCACCATGTGATGAGGGTCACATATTATTGAAATACTACCTCTACTACTACTACTTAGAATTATATTAATAATAACCATAAATAATAATAATAATAATAATAATAATAAAGTAATAATTTAGCAGGTACAAAACTGTGAATAGCATACAATGTCAGTTCAATTTAAAATGACATGACCTGAGTTATGCAAGTAAAAATCATGAATAATTAGGTAGAACAGGCTGTGGTATATCACCTTTATTAAATGCATAGAAGAAGAATTCTTACCTACATAACTCAAAATATGTTTATTAGTGAACTTCTATAAAACTTTTCTGCAGTATTATGCATACATCGGTACACTGTAATAGTAATGGTAACATTTTCTTTGGACTGTACTATATGTTATGATAACATTTCTCTAAAGTAAGGGACATTCAGATGATAGTTTTTCGAGGATAAGCTATGTATAGGCACAATACTAGATTTTCTGAACCCATCATGATATCCTGGAGATGCTCTCATGTTGGCATACACATTTTCCTATACAAAAGCAGTACACATTTACAGCTATAATCATTTCCACTTATAATAGTGGTTGCACAGACAGGCTGTGTAACAGGTGTTTATTAATCTGGACCTCACAGGAAGTCCTTTCAATGCCAGGTTTATTTTACCACTCAAGCAGAAAGCCAGCATGGTAGAAAATCAGTGTCTGGCACTTCACATTCCCCACAAAGATGAGTCAGGATGTTCACCTGTCCAGTAACATAGCAACTGTGATTTACATCCCTTCATGTTCCTCTGACCTTGAAAATGCAATAAGAATGCATCCAAGCATAATTATAACAATAAAAATGACAAAATAATACCTTCCTGTCATTCCTCTATAACACTGGTTTGCAATTGTGGAGTGATTCCATTCGGAACACTAAAAGTGATCAAATCAATCAGAAAAGCCATCATTTCAGTTTGTTCCAAACTATATACACTATTTAGTTTTAGCAGACAATTTCAGACACCCAGAATTCTGCCATATAATGTAAGATAAGTAAGGACAGTCCTTTTTTACCATTGTAGGCCCTTGAGTAAGGCCCTTAACACTCATTGCTTCAGGGCTGCGGTCCCTGTGTTCTTAACCCATCCATTAAGTTTGGATCCATTTGCTTGTAAGTCGTTTTGGATAAAACCATACTAGGATAGTCCAAGTCTCAGAGGACTGAAGCAGCCCATCTGGGCTTGAATAGAAAAATACCACAAAATAATAGAAAAATACCACAAAATGACAATATTGCATAGTAATAATGTTAACATACTATTTGGAAAGTCTTTAAACATTTAAACATTTAATGTTATAAATAATTAAATAGTTGGCTTTAAAATGTTCAAACATTTCAAACATCTATTTTTTTCTCTCTGACTATGGATATACTAAGGTGCTTTACAGAATTTTTTACTTGCCACAATCAAACACTGATTACACAATTGAGTGCATCAGGCTTTGCATTGTGTACCTGCACCTGCTTCATGTCCTCAAAATCTAGGCCTAGTATTTTCCAAGTAATATATCACAGCAGCTATTCACCACCCACTGTGCTGACCACAATCTGAGAATGCCATGTAGACAGTGTGTGTATGCGTGTATAAGTGTGAGAGAGAGAAAGAGAGAAAGAGAGAAGGAGAGAGCAAGAGAGAAAGCTTTTTGCTGCAAGCATTTTCAGCTGTGCCACTATTGTGCATCACTTGCCTTGAATGGGTTACAGGCTACATTATTTATGCAAGCCACAGCACATGAGAGACTTGCAGGCTAAACACGCAACCAGCCTCTCCCTTTGGCACTGGATTTATTTGACACAAACCCCAGTAAGGTCTAAGGACACTATATCATTACATCTTTTAAAGCACAACAGCAAATGCTTGCCTATTGCCTACTATCATTTAGATATGTATCTGGGAAGGATAGTTTCCTGTAAAATTAAATTTTAAAGCAATAGAGAAAAGCATTTATTGTCTACTAGCTAAGCCAAAATGTGTGCACCAATTCTGTCAAGCAGTGTAAAGAAGTACAGACACAAAAAGAATTCCAAACTAAAGTCAAACTCGTTCCTTTGGGTGATATATAGTAGCAGTTTTTTAAGTTATTTTATATTAAGATGTCTGATTTTATAGAAGTCACAAACCGCTTTATTGTCACAACAGAATTCCAGCTTCAAAAAACAGTGTTTATTAGATGAAGATGCATTTTAAGAATCTTGAATATGCGAGTATATTAAAATCTGACGATCCTCATAGAATCATAGCTTTTAATATAAAACCAGCATTTCCAGCTTGTTCAAAAAACAAGGTTTAAAGATGCTGTATTTCACAGTTTAATCTAAATAGTTCATACGATACAGCTCGTAAAAGGATGCTGTCAGCCTCAGTTTTGCTGCAAAGATATAGGATGAAGACAAGAAAAAAAATGTTATAGTCCTATATTTTTACATAAATGTAATGAATATGCTAATAATATGGGAAACTGCTTAAAACTAAGTAAAATAATGTAGTAAACAAAACTCCAAACCGAACAGACATAGTTAAATTAAACCTACAAAAAGATGGTAAAACATTTTTTTACATGTAATGCAACAGGCTTGAATGCAGTTATTATCAGTATAACCTATACACTGAACTGATGGAATGAACTAAAGCAGGTTCAGGTGAATAGGTGCTTGTACTAATTAACAAAGCAGACTTAATAAACAATGATGATAGTAAAAGTAATAGTAAAAGTAAAGAACATATTGTAACTGTCAACTTAAACTATAAACAATTGGCACAAAAATGTCCACAGAACTGCCAAAAATAAGGCAGTTCAGAGATCAGTAATTAATCATTAGTCCTAAATTGGTCTGTGTTGAAAAGTACAACTTTTTTTTGGTTCTGACTCTATATACCAGGCTATAGCCAAGCCCTATTCAGCATTAATAAAGTAGAAATCAGATATTTCACAGTTTCCAAATACTAATATCTTTTATTATTTGATTACTACAGCAAATTATTTTTAAATTATTGAGAGAGGAAACATGACCCTAAAACAAGGTGCAGTAACAGGCTTTAGAACAGGTCAAAAATGTTAATAAACACATCTGACAGCAGAGGTGACTCCAAACATGATGTAAAACCCATAAGGTAAAGCTACCTCTGAAAGTCACGCCGTTCATGATGCACTGCATTCATCTGGCCCTGCTCCAAATGGACTCTATCTCTATCTCCTGATTATTAAAAATTCTCTCTGTGTCCTCTCCTGCTGTCCGACTCTGGGAATAAATCAGAAAACAGAGAATAAGAGACAAAGGGATGAACAGAGAGCTGGACCCCAGCCTTGGCTCGGAGTGTTCTTTTTGAGCTGAGTGAATTGATTTCTTTAATGACCCATTCAGAAATTATTTATGGAACTCTGTGTTTCCACTTTTAAACACAATTAAGCACTAATACAAAGAATTCATATAATCGGATGTAAATCCCGGTCACGTTTTACCCCAATGTGGATAAGGTAAAGCAGGAAATAAAAAATGTAATAACCTAAACAGGCCTGTGTAAAGTATATTCAGCTTCAGTTTTGAAATTCAAAATATTTAGTATATTTTGCTGTAATACAAGCAACAGGTTCATTCATTTGTTCTTTCATTTTCTAAGCCGCCTCTTTTAATTAGTGTCAAGGAGTGCTGGAGCCTTTCCCAACTCTCATAGAGAAATGCAGGAAAACACCTTGAAGAGGTCACCAGACTATTGCAGGGCAGAAAAACAGATATACTCTCTCATACACATAGGCACAATTTAATATCTCCAGTTCCTCTGAATTTAGTCTTTATACTGTAGCAGAAAATTGAAGATCCCAGAGGATGGAAGGGGAGAACATGCAAACACCATGGAATAACGCATGCCTTTACACCCTGGAAGTTGAACACAGGACAATGAATTAGCATCGCAAGAAGCTAAAATTTCAGTGTGGCAAAGCAAATAAACAGCTGTGTTTTTATTTGTACAAGTCATCAAATTTTGACAAAAAGCTTTGAACAAGCTACATTATTTGGACAAAATATTTGTTATATATTTGTAGATATTAGATACTAATAGTATTTTAATAGTTTAATTCAAGTAAGGCGGCACGGTGGCTTAGTGGTTAGCACGTTCGCCTCTCAGCGCTAGGGATTCCCGGTTCGAATCCCCATCTGGGTGGAATTTCCATGTTCTCCCTGTGTCCTTGTGGGTTTCCTCCGGGTTCTCCGGTTTCCTCCCACAGTCCAAAAACATGGATCAAGTCAATTGAATTCTCCAAAATTGTCCCATATAGAGTGTGTCTGTGTGAGTGAGAGTGTGCCCAGCGATGGATTGGCGCCCTGTCCTGGGTCTATCTGCCCAGCGCCCAAAACGTTCTCCCCTGGGTGGGCATGGGGAACCCCACCGCGACCCTAATAGAGGATAAAGCGGGAGATAATGAATGAATAATTCAAGTGTTTAATTTAGTCTTATTTCTGTAGGTATATAATATCAAGCACATAAACAGGTCATTTTGACATTTTAGTGCTGCCATCATTGTGGGAACTGTTTACATTAATATTGGAAGCTGTTATAAGTGCAGACAGGACCTATATTTGTGTTCAATCGTTTCATTCTCAAGTTCTTGATAACACGTCACAGTCGAGTTTAATTGGCATCTTGTAAGCCAGGTAACTGTAATCTACATTTACTAATGTGACAGTAAATCTGAATTTAAATGCTAATTTGTGAATGAGATGCTGAGACAAGTAAGGTGAGGTAATTGATCATTGAATCTTTCCTGTGGCTTGTCTGTGTTGAATGTCTGTGTGTCACTACAGAGTGTAGGATGCAAGCCCATTGGTAGATGGGTTAGGAGCTGTATGCATGGAAGAAGGTAGATCGGATGCACTGCAATTCCCCTTTCTCTCTTACCTCTTTTCCTTATCTTCTTACAATTTTTATCCATGCCAGTGTCACACCCTGGCATAACACCACAGATGCTCGTGTGTGTATGTGTGTGTGTGAGCGGTATCTCTTCTATTGCCAGTTGTCTCTCTTGTCTCTTATTTTATAGATTGGTTTTGTAGTTTCAGGGAAACCTTCAGCCCAACCTAAGATAGCATCACTAACCTCATACAAGCCCCACCTCCCACACAAATATATACCACTAACCAGCCAAATGATTAACTTGATAATTAAAATCTATACTTGGGATTGGCACATCCTGTCTTCAGTCCTTAATGTGTTCAGGCTTTTAACAACTATATTTAGAAATTTTACAGTTATTTCCAATATTGTATTATTAATGCTTTAAAGGGTAACATGTTGTGGGGGGAAATCGCAAATTTATATTTACATTTAAATATATTAACATTTAGTCATTTACCAGATGCTTTAATCCTTACAAATGTTATAATGTAAGGATAATTATATATAATGTCCTTACACCTGTTATAAACAAAAGAAAACCCAAAATGGTCAAATAATATTTAAGCTCTAATAACCATCAATAGCACAGGGAAAGAAGTTTCAGAATTATAAACTCTAACCATACCTTATATTAATATCTGTATTGCTTATTGCTTAGTAATGAGACATGTAGTTCTTAAGAATTTAATAATTAGTGACACTTCCTCTAAAGCATTTAAGAACCATTGTTCTATAGCTATCATTCAAAGCTAGGTGTGGTAGCAAAAAAAAAAGTGAACAGTGGGCATTTGAGTAGTGATGGAATGCAAACTAGCATTGAAATCCCCTTGTAATTCAGGTCAGACACATCCAGAGTCTGCTAAATGTGCCTAAGCGAGATGAAATGGATGAGAAAAGCACATTGGTCAGCAGAAAGTGAATGAGGTTACGGTACACTAATTTGCTTCTCAAACGCTAATGTAGCATTTTCCAGATGTGTGTGTCCTCAAGGTTGTCACTACCTGCTAATAACGCAAGATTAGTATTCAAACAGTTTCATGCTAATGTCAATTGTAGCTCTTTTATTATACTTTTAAAATATTCTTAAACAATTAAAATTGGCATTAAAGCAGTAAAGTGATTACAAATCACGAAAAAAGTAAAAGTACTTTGGCAGCACTAACATAAGCAAAAAAAAAAACAAGTATTCATTCAATAAAAATTCATTAAATGTCATTTTAGCAATTTAGCATAGGAATAACTAGTAGCTATGTTACTGATAGAAAATGGATTTAACAGTAAAACAGCCTAAACAGTTTGGTGTGCATGGTAACTTAGACATTAGGCTGTTGGGCTTGCAATATGAAGGTTGGCGGTTTAAATCCCAAGTCCAGCAAAGTTGCCAATGTGGGCTCTTGAGCGAGGCCATTAACCCTCACTGCTCTAGGGGTGATATATCACAAATGACCCTGTGTTTTGACCTCAACCATCAAGTTGCAATACTTGTTATTTGCTTTGTATAAAAGTGTCAAATGCCCAAATGTAAATGTTAATATACCAGTTAAGCATTAAAGTAAATAAGTAGTTATGCGTGATCAACTAAACACAGTACTTACAGCATTTCACTGCCTTAGGCAATCAGTGATGTAACAGGCATTAACTGACCTTTTACAAATTGCATCTTTAGTATTGTGCTTGAGGATGCTGTACCTGACTGCATTAACAAAATATTGACTATACACTCTACAGTAGATTTTTTTTTTTTTAAATAATAATCATGTGATATCTGTGGTCAGAAGGTGTTTTCTCTAGCCTCAAAGATGGCTGCAGGTCTGGCAGCACTGCAATTTGCCATGATGTAGTTGCCACTTGGCTATTTGCTGACAGCAGAGCGCCATCAGAAATACACCAACCCCCTGCTGACTGTTGGTGAAAACCAAGGGATGTCATTTGTGTTTGCTCTCAGCTGATTTGAGCAGCGCAGTTCTCACCCCTTAGGCGGTGCTCGTTTTGAGTGCTTGGGGTGGACAAGGTCTTTTTCCAGCGTTGTCATTGTTGATCAGTATGTGCCCTTTGTTGCCATTGACAAATAGGTCTAAATAAATCTAAACAGTAATCTATTAACCAAAAGTCCAGACAGCCCAATGGACAAAATTTACACAATGGAAAAAATACAAACACTCATGTAAGCAGGAGCTGGAAGGAAGAATGGCTAGAGGACGCCAAATTGCAAGCCTCAGGCCCGAAAGTCAGTTCAAATGAAATGTTTGCACCTGAAGGATGGGAAAACTAGTACAAACTTAAATAGAACAAATCAATTGGAACTGGAATTTTGTTTCTTGATTTCTTGATCATTAGTTCTGACTTCTGATCCTGAACTTGAGGTATACAACCCAGAACAGAATGTTTGTTTCAACATGCCACATCAGGTTAAGAAATTTGAGATTGCAACAGGTATCCATATTCTGTATAATAAGAACTAAAACATGTTCTTTTGGATTTGAAACATGTGGATTTATGATCTAAGACTTGCATCACTATCAGACCACTAATCACACACAATTAAAAAAGCTTTGAAAATGCACTTAAATTAAAACCTTACCATTGGACACAGAAAACCTGGCATCTCTTTGATATTACTGCAGCTCAAAACAGCTTTCTTTATTTGTTCTAAAATAATTAATATGGAACTGTATCATTTTACCCATCACTTAACTGAGCAATAATTCAAAGCAGTGGAATCTTTCTAATGTTGTTAATTACTTCTGAAATGCAGTGTTTTATGATGTTTTTTTTTTGTGATTGTCATAAAAACATTACTAAATGCTGTTTTATTTTTAGACGATATGCAGTTTATACTAGTAAATCAATATTAAGTACAAAAAGAACTTATCAAAAATCCACCATTGTTCCACCTGCAGGTATGGTTTTCAAACATCATATCTTATTAAACTCAATTCTCTCCACACTGTGCTTCATCAAATACATTTATCCAGTGAAATGCAGTTCTACGTTAGTTCTTGCTGAAAGGCCAGCTTCGAACGCAATTGGAACAAGCTGGTCTTTGCACAGCATGATTGAGTAATAATGAGCTCGATACAAAGCCTTTACACATTCTCCCTCCTGCCCTTTTGTGTCACACCATAAGTAGCCCCTGTATGGGGTACTGTAAAACTTGACAATATAAAGGTTCTTTGGGGAATTCTGATGACCTTTGCTGACCTCTCCAAAACAATAGGGGACGAAAACATTACAAACAAAACAAGTGTATTAAGCATGATCGACTCCCTGACAAGCCACGTTAAACAATAACCAGCATTAAGGCGAGCTGTTAAATAAGTGCTCTGTTTTACAGGCTTGTCAGTTGTCCAGGACTTGAATGCTTACCATAGATTCAATACCTCTATATATCTATATTATTATATATGTAGAAGCGACAAATAACAATTTGAAAGCTTTCAAAATGATGTCATTACATCACCAGTCGATAGATCAGTCGATTACAGCCTCACTTTTACTAATGCAGAAAGATGCAGGGAAGATGCGAAATATCATTTCTGCAGTCTTGTAAATGTCCATTACAGGTCATATGGGATGTAAATTCAGCAGAGATAAGTTGTTAATCACTATGTGTGTTGACAATCCCACTTTTGCTTTTAGATAGCTTGTTCATAATAGACAAATACAAGAATCCATATTCTGGACCATTCTCTCGCTTTAATGAAGTCACAATTAATTAAGAAAAAGAAAAATAACATTTGTATTGAACCCAGTCATGCAGCTTAGATTGGTAAGAAGGCACTGTTGCTTGAGTATTGCAAGTGTTATGGAGGTGATGGGTGGAGCAGATGGACCTCGCAGCAGTATTTTTCAGGGACACCCCTTGCCCCTCGACAGAGCTGCTGCAGTCCCACATGAGCAGCGAGAGGGGAGCCAGGTGGCCACGGCCCCTCAGACCAGCTGCGAGAATGATGGGCCATCTGACATTCAGGCAGAAAATGATACACTTTCCTCACCAGTCACTTTGCATGTCAATACCTTGATGGCACAATAAAACGCACCAAAAAAGGGAGGGCAATCAAGGAATGGAGCTAATTATTGTGACAGTCTGCTCTTTTTTGCTTCTTTTTTCATCAGCACACAATCGAGCACTTGAGACGGAGCCCAGTGCCAAGAGGATAATGAGATAACAGACCCATAATGTAATGAACAATGTTCACACTAAACTGCAAGAGCAAATGAGGGCTATCTACTGTAGAACAGCAAGTGGGCACCATTGGGGGGGGATCATACAAATTTCATTTTACAGGTTAGTATTAAATATCACCCCATGTCAGTGAAATACTTTTAATTTAAACATGATTTAATATAATGATTGGGGTAAAACAAAATAGGTGAGTAGGGATAAAGAGGCTTGCAGTAAAGTGTCAGAGCTTCTTGTGACTTTTAGCTGTTTAGTCACTGCACAGCACTGATTTCAGTTTTCTTTCTCCAGTGTTCCAGACTACAGTGAGAAGGGGGCATCTGCATAGCCTTTAACCCCAAAGATTAGCATGGGTTCGGAGGTAATTAAGGCCTCTCTTGTTTTTCATAAGCTGTATTTTAAGGTCAGTCATATGCTTCCGAAAGACCAAGATTCAGGGTCAGCAGCTGACATGACTCCCCCTTCTCTCTCCCATAGAGTACTATCCACCTGTTACAAAGATTGGGATGGCTGTTGAATATTTTAGGACTTAAAATTGTACAATATTAAGGTGGTTGCAATGATGCAAACTTGCTAAAAACAGCAACTAAGGAAAAATATTACAAAATAGAAATTTCTTTGTTTGGAACCCAATATCTTGTGACTGAAAAGTGAAAATTCATGCAAAGCATAATTTATTAATATGTAGATTTCTATCATGTTTCTTTTCTATTATTTACTATTCCTGCTTTTTATGATGCATTACATTTACCATTTACCTACCTAATATTTACCCTAATAATTTGTAAATTGCATATGTAAGTAACTGGTAAATAAAAGTACACTTTAAAGACCATAAACCATAAATACTAGTTGGATATAAATGTTAATTCTTTACAATGCTTTCAGAATTTTCTTATTTCTTACAAAGTAACTTTAAAAAAGTGTAATATATTAAAAATGCATTTGTATTTGTCAAGCAAAAAAACTTAGATTGAAATTAGTAAACACATACATCCTCTTCACCTGTAAATCTTTTTTTTTTTACCTTTGGTAATGTAACAAACATGATGGATTTTGTTGTTGATAAAGGGGCTAAATTTTGACTAATCTTTCATAATTCCAGACCTGCCATCAAGCCATCATTATTCTTCCTTACAGTGTGTCCATGGCAACCCACCCCCGCTTTCACCTACCATGAACAGTGGGGTCTCATGTGCCCATGTGGAGGGGAAGAGGAAGCAGAGCAGCTGTGGACTGGACAGTACTGGGAAGCGAGATCTGTTCCCATCTAGATTCTGTCAGAAGGAGCAGCAGTGAGAGCTAAATCAGCTTAATGCTTAACAAGGTCAACAAGCGATGGGAGTCTGGGGGAATACACACAGACACATTCACACAGAGAAGGAGGGGGGTTGAGGTATTTTAAATACCTGTGACACTCATAGACACTTTATTATGTACATTTTTTGCCATCTGAACATTTCTTTGCAACATGATTTAACAAGAGTAGAAATATTTAGTTAAAATTTCGATCCATATTGATATTGTGACATCAGGCAGATTTGAGGGATGCATATCCATGATGCATATATCTCGTTGCACCAAATCTCAAATGTGATGTATTGGACTGAGACTATCTGGTGACTATCCAAGCCATTTGAGAACAGTATATCCATGGATTTGTTCAGAAACATAAGGAATGAGATGATTTGAGCTTTGCTACATAATGCATTATCCTGCTGGAAGTAATGTATACAGAAAGAAGCGTACACTATGTGGTTATAATGGCAGAGACATCATTTTTCACCAATAGACAGGCTGTGACATACCTGCCTATTGCTTATTTGGTTTAAAGGGATTTAAATTGTGTCAAACAAACATCCCCCACATAATTACACCACAAAAGGACTGTGCCATGAGACAGGATGCTTACTTTCATGTTGTCCTGACCCTGCCACCTCAATGTCACTGCAGGAATCCGAACCTAAATCTAATTTTCAATTGACCACTTTGGTTAACAAGTGCAAATAATAGACTCAATTGCCCATTTGTAGCTGACAGAAGTGGTACCTAGGGTGGTCCTGCTGCTGTGAGGCACATCTGTTTTAAGATTTGATATCTGGGGTATTCAGAGATGGTCTTATGCAGGACTCGGTTATATTAGGTGGATGTCTGAGTTATTGTTGCCTTTCTATTTTCTTTTCTCATTTGTCTACAGTTAACATAAAGGCTTTTAATAACTAAACACATTTTATATATGTTTTATTCTCTTATGGAATGCAAAAACCCAACTCAGTCTCATTTACAGAAAGAGATTATATGGTTTTCTCGATTTATTTTAAGCCTCTCTGTCTGCTTTTCCTGTTATCACTTTATTACACCGATGTTTATTTATAAGGTATCAGCTTTCATTTACACCTGACTCCTCCTGCTAATTAACTAGAAATAGTACAAGGTCTCATCTTGGTAAATTTCCACATCATGCCATGTAGACTCTTGCTTATAATATGTTTAAATTAGTGACAATGTTGTTACTGTGTGGCCACACCTGAAACCTGTTGTGCTCCTTAATTAAAAATAATGAATGTCTTTAAATCTTGCAGCAAACAATGAAGAAAGAAGTGTAAAGAAATGTCAGTAAGTACATTTTTTATGTTTGTTTTGCGAAATTAAGTTTAATTAAAGGTGGAACTGGAAATGTATATTTTATACTAATGTGCAATTGTAGGCAAAATATCATTTTGGATCTGGATATACAGGGCAGTATAGTGGCTTAGTGGTTTGCCTCTCAGTGCTGCAGATCCAGAATTGAATCCCAATCTGGATGGAGTTCCAATGCTCTCCCTGTGTCTACGTGCGTTCTCTGGTTTCCTCCCTCAGTCCATTAAACATGGATTCAGGGTAAATAGGATGCCCTAAAGTGCCCCTATTACAATTGCCCCATATAGTTTGTGTCTGTGTGTGTGACTGAGTGTGTGCCCAGAGGAAGATCGGCACCCTGTCCTGGGTGTATCTGCCCAGCGCACACCCCCTGCAACCCTATTAGAGGATTAAGATACTGAATGGATAGATTGATGAAAGAATGGATGTATCTAGGGACAAAACAAGTGAATGATTCTGATGTGCTAATCAAATTAATTAAAATTCCAGATATTTGAGAAACTGGAAATTTTTTATTTAGCACCTAACAAATATACAATGTGGTCAAAAGTAATTAAACCTTACATTTAAATGATTTCCACCTTCAGTCACTTGCCTTAAAGCTTCCAAAATTATTCTAAAGTTTTTAAGATTATTTGTGGATTTTTTTAGGCAACAAGTCGGATTTATTGAGCTGTCAACATTTAATTTCATTTCACATAGGTGTATAAATATGTTAAGTCCAGGGCTCTGTGAAGGCTAAACAATATTTTTTCCACCAAAACATTTAAACTACATTAGATAATGTATTACCGAGGACAAAAGTAGTAGGATACGCCTCCTTATTGTGCATTTAGGTGTTTGATTCATATCTATTGCTACAGGTGTTTTTTTTTTGTGTATTTTAAAAATGATAGCGCACCATTCAAAACTTGTGATGGGATGAAATGTCCATGCCTACACATACATACACATTTGCACAGAGTCACACCTAGTATCTTCAGTTCACCTGACCTACATATCTTTGAACTGCGGATAAAAACTGGAGCTTCAATAGAAAACCCAAGAGTATATATAGATAGATAAATTCAAGACAGAAAGCACCAGGCCCCTTGTCCTGTAATTGGACCCAGAATTTTCTGGCTGTGACAGACAACACTACTCCCTCTGCCACTAAGGTGCCACTACATCCTCAAACTGTGGTTAAAAAACTAGATTTCTATCATTGCCTGCAGTGTCTTTAAGACACCTTCTCCTGAACTCATAATATGCTTTCTCATTAACAGCTCTGTCCTTCTAAACCTAAAATCTTGACCCTTGTAATACATCCATGACATTAACACTGAGAAAAGCTGACAATAAAGGCAGAGGTTATAATATCTCAAACTAACTACATATCAAATGTGTTAAATAAAAGTAAAGGTTAAAGGAAGATAAACACAGTACTGTGAATCACTTGAATACATTTTATGGAAGAATGTGAACATGATGCTCAAGCCTGTAGAAGGGTATCGGTTAAAAACCTTTTATATTCTTGATTCTAAAAATGCCAAAGGTCTGCAAAACTATAAAGGGTGCAAGTAACAAATTGTGGCACAGAATAATTCAGTAAAAATAAAATAATGTGACAATGGCAACATATTGAAAGGGGGACTTGATCAATTCAATACTATAATAATAAATAAAATATTTTTATTTAAAAAAAAAAAAGAAAGTTTATAAAACATGAATTTTAATACAATTTTGATCACTCCAAAGCTGACAAGCTTTCAGGACCATTTGACTTTCTTTGAAAAAAGAGACTGGCGTTATTCTATATTGCCACCTTGTGGTAGACTGACCATAATCACAACTCATAAAGATCACATAATTTTTGATCCAATGTAGGTTAATTAACATTCTTGATTTGTATTAGTTTAATGTAAATTCATTTTAATAATAATAATAATTTTAAACATTGGGGATGTATGCATCAATGACCTCACAAGTAAAAAAAAATAGCAATAAAGGCAGAGATCTCACATATAAAATTGTTAAATAAAAGTAAAGGTTAAAGGAATATAAAACACTGCACTGTGATTTACTTCACATAGTTTTAAGGATGAATGTAAAATACTGCTGCATTATTATTTGGTTACCATTTACAAATTCCAAAAATATATAATGTAAGAAGATTTAGAATATCCAGAGAAATTGTGGATGTAAATCAAAACCAAAGAGCTATACATATATTGAAATGTGCACTCAAAAGGCATTGCATTAGAAGCAATTATATTGCTGTAATAAATATAGCCATGTTGGCTTGGTAATAATATAGTTTAAACATTAAGTTGAAAGTGAAAATCTAAATCAAAACCACTGCAATTGTCAGTTGAATCTTAATTTTGAGCTTCAGCTTGACATTGAGTTCAGTGTGCCAAATACAATGAAGCCAATAGACAGGTGTTGCCAGCAAAACTGAAAAAGGCAGCATCAGTCATGGTATTGAGAGTGCATCAGTGTCCAAAACATGGATGACTCGTAAATATATGATTTACAAGTCAATGCCAGGCCTCAGAACATGCTACTACAAAGTCTAAGGTTTGAATGAATAAATGAATGAATGAATGTACTGTGGATGTTATTTAGGCATTTGAAACTTTATAGTGTAACTTAAATCTAGGTGAGACATTGTACATCAGTCGTCCTTGCGCCAAAATTCAAATGAGGGGCAAATCAAATGACAAAATTGTTTTTTTAATGAAAGTAACATAACTTATTCAAAGAAATCGAATAGAATAAATCCTGCTTGATAAAGCATTTTAGATTAAAACATATCCACTGCATAACTCTGTAACTAAGATTCTATTCTCACTTACAATTCATATCATATTCAGAGAAACCATTGTCAGTGCGATTAAAAAAGTTTTAAGGCTTGGTGCCTGAACAAATTTCCATCTTAGGTGGGGACTACATCAAAGTACATGAGGGAGAGAACTGCTTGCAGCAGGGCTCCAGTAATGATGACTCCAGCATCTTTGATGAAGAGGATTCTTTTGCAAACATTAACCATTTTCTAGCTCAAGAAGTAAATCATACTTTTATGTGGCAGCCTTCCCGGCAGTCAGTACTACCACACATGCTGAGTCCTTAAACTGGCTTATCTCCCATAGATTCCTGTCTTTGATGACCTTCATAAACTTTAGCTCATTATCACAAGCTGCCACTGCAGATGCACTTAATCATCAGTGTTAAATATCAACACACTAAGCAGCTGTCTAGCTCCCAAACTAGGTAACCATTTTCCCAGTTTATAACATAATCAAGAAATGGCAGCTGAAATGAACAGGTGATGCAGGAATCCTTCCTTTACAACAATTTCAATGTCAATCATTTGTAGGAACATTCACAAGTGTGTGTGTGTGTATATATATATATATATATATATATATATATATATATATATATATATATATATATATATATATATATATATATATATATAAAAACTGTTCATCTCGGTGGTTCAATTATGCATTAGCAGGTTCAATAAAATACCAATACTTACAGTATGCAACATCATGCCAGCAGTAGAAAGAAAAAACCTGAAGATTCCAAAAACATGGCTTTTATGGTAAAATATCAATACTTATCACACCTTTAAGTCCACACTCACCCACCTCAAGAGTCACAAGTCATTGTACTGAAAGTTTCTAAACCTTGTTATTATCCATCCATCCATCCATTATCTTCCACTTTATCCTCTACTGGGGTCACAGGGGGGTTCCCCATGCCCATCCAGGGGAGAACGTTTCGGGTGCTGGGCAGATACACCCAGGACAGGGCGCCAACCCATCCCTGGGAACACACTTACTCACACAGACACACTCTATATGGGGCAATTTGGAGAATTCATTTGCCCTTGATCCATGTTTTTGGACTGTGGAAGGAAACCAGAGAACCCAAAGGAAACCCACGCAGACACGGGGAGAACATGGAAACTCTGGAACCCTTAGCGCTGAGATGTGAATGTGCTAACCACTAAGCCACCATGCCACCCACCTTGTTATTATCATAAGTCTAATTATAATGTTATCGTGGATAACTGTCTGTGGATAGATTTCAAAAGAGAAGTACGTGCATGATTGACCAAGAATATTACAGACATATAATGAGGGCAGGAAGATTCAGTCAGATCCATAAAGGCTTTATTTTGAGAAAGCACCCTTTCATCCAAAATCACTGTCTGATATCACTGGATGCTTTTCTGGATAAATGGAGTGAAAAAACAACAGACAAAGGGAAACCATTATAGATGCATTAGAGGAAATCATCCTCTAGGTGTACCATGTAGGTGTTCCAATACATTGCTCCTTATAGTGTATCATAATGGGCACATGGTGTTGCAAATATCACCGGTCTTAAACAGGTGATGAACACTGACCAGTGGAAACATAACTATGGATCCCAACAGAGATCCAGCCTGCACTGCAGCTCCACACCACACCAAAGCGCTGTGACTCTGGTCTCTTAAAATGACCCCCACCATTACTTTTACGTAAGACATCAGGCCAGTGAAGAAAACCCACGAGAGCACCTAAAGACACATATAAAACTGTGTGATTCATGAACAAAAGGTAACTTCTTATTAGTAAACATTAAATTCCTGAAGGTATAATCCTAATTGTTCAATTGTCTAAAATAATACTGTGATGGTCATAAAATCTGTATTCTTTACTATGATATAGTTACTATATAAACATAGTTATAAAATTTAATATTATAATTTGATTATTATAATATTAAATGATTATAATTACAAATTAGTGAAATTATTTTTTTAAACTATTTGAGAAAGAAGTTGTTTTACTATTTTACAAAAACAATGTCACTCACAGGAAGTGTTACTGTTACAAGCCCCGTTCTTTCTGACTCATGACAATATCACAGTAACACACACCTCCTGTGTCTCTTCCCCAAAGATGAAAATGAAAACTGTTTGACTGATTTAAAATAATCTAACAATTATAGTAAGTGTTAATGATGTTAAGAGCTCTAATCACATTCATAATCCTAATTTTACTAACAAACAAACCACAAATCACATCATTAAATATTTACAAATTTACATTTATAAAACTACATATCTATACTTACAATAAGAGCTTCTCCGACTGTTGAATTATATAGCAATGGGCAGGGACTCATGACAGCCATACCCATGTTGTATCCACCTAAAGCAGTACCCAGTAAACAAAGGACACCCAGCAACACAAGAGAGCTAGAAAACAATAAAAGCATCTGCTACATCTTTGGATAAAAGCGTCTGCTAAATGTGATTGTAAACAAAAGAATCATGTAACGCATTAACTAGTTTTTTCACAATTCTACAATTTTGCATTGTGCAACTCCAGCTTTAAATCAAAAATAGGATATGAATACTATCACGTACCGTTTGGGAGCAAACATGGCTATAATACAGGCCAGTGGGTTAGCAAGTGATGACAGAGAGGCAGAGAGGTGATAAGCCAGATTTCCATAGGGCATGCAGGAAAATGTTTGTACTGATGGTAACAATCCGTTTGTTGTGCAGTTCACCCAAACAACCATGCAATATATAAAGGTTAGTTCCAAAGCGGAGTAGGTTGGTTTTATCTCCAGCAGCGTAGGCTGCTCTCTCAAAATGCTATCCTGTCTTTTTGATTCTGAAATGCTTCTTAGTGGATTTTCAAGGCCACCACTGACTGATCCCACAGTGTTTTGAACGAGGTGTTCAGTGGAGAGTTTATAGACCCGAGGGACACGATTCAGCAATATGAACGCTCCAAGACTAATCAGCATCATGACCACAAGACAAGAAAAGAAGACTTCAGTAGAGAAGTTAGGAGGCAGATATTCTGTTTCCATGGTGTAGTTCTCTTTGCCAGGTTTTGAAAAGTTTCCAGATGCTTGGGAGACACATGTGGACATACCAACCCCTTGTGCAAGGGCTACCACCCCAGGTAGAAATCCACTGAGTCCTTCACCAATAAAGTAAGTGGTAATATATTTGCTGGGCAGTTGCATCATAAATGGAAGGAAGGTAACTGAAGAGGTACAGTCTACTAAGGACAAGAAAAATATGAGCACAAAAAATGCAGTGCTTCTTGTTTTACCCAGAAATACTGTTGTATTTTTCCAAAATCCTGTTAAGAGGGCACATGCTAACAAACCAATTGTTAACACTGTGTAGATAACCAGATTTTCTTTCAGATGGCCTGGGCATAGTTTATGAACCAGAGTAATGAGAAGAGGACCAATGTTGGCCAACTGAATGATGACAGTCAGGTAAGAGGGCAAATCCCATCCTTCTGGCAAAACATTGACAATCAGTGGCAGTTCAACCCACATGCCATTAACAGCCACCCAGGAGCCCAGGCCAAAGGCACAGGCCAGCACATGAATATACAAAGCCATTATCTGAAATTACTTCATGTTCCAAGCTCTGATATTATAGGAACTACTAACAGCTTCAATCACAGTTCTTGTTTTCTGTAGGTCTTGGTTTCATACCCCTAAACAAAAGAAAGCAGGATTTTATCAGGAATAGAAACAATAAAAAGAGGAAATTATCCTTTAAGACAGTTGCATTGCTTACATTAAGACATTAAGGTTTATAACCACAGTAAAAAGTAATTAGTAAAAGATGGTGCAATTGTGTATTTTTTTGGCATGATTTTTTTAAATCTGGGATTATATAATGGAACACCAGGTTTGACATAAAAGTCAAGCTGGATGTTTTGAAGTTGTAAACCGAGGTAAAAGGATTTCACAATAGACCAGACAGCATGATTCACCTTTACTCTTTTAACATCTGAGCTCATCACCACACATTTTATTCAAAGGACAGAGTTCTTTTTATAACAGATAACAATAGAATTAGCTGATACTAATATCATGTTCAATGTTACAGAAGAAGTCTTAATATTTAATATAATAATAATATTCTAAATTAAAAAATAAAATCATGTGCTATATATATAATTTTGCAAATTTAATGTAATGCAATTACTGTGTTTATTAAAAAAAAAAAAAAATCAAATGTTAAAAGTGACCAAAACAAAAGAATTTTTAGTGTTTCTAATAGTAAATTTGTGTTTGTGTTACAACATATGCAGTTTAAACAGGATGCGTCAAATACACCCATTAGAACAGAGGACAACAACTGAAGATCATGTGTGTTAACTTCAGAGTCTCCAATAACATCAGAAAAAGTCAATAGATTTGGCACAAGTCACTTTTTAAAATACGTCGCTAGAGGGTCTGATATAATATAAAAATATAAAAAATAAAAATAACAGACCCATTAAACCAGACAATTAATGCATGTTAGTTAAGCCTAAATATGCTTTCTTTTGTGCTTCTTCAGAATCTACTTCTGTAATTAATGCTCCATTTTTGTGTTGGGTGTTTTGGCACAATGTTGACATTTATTTATAATTTCTTGTCAATTTTTTTTTTTATCAATGTAATGTGGAAAATTAGCTTCATGATAACGACTTCAAAAGTAGGTTAAAGGGTACAGGCCTAAAGTGCAACAGTCAGTTTAGTGGCGTTAATTGTGTCTACATCTGATTACTGATTAACCACTTTCTTCAGTAAGGATCGGACACAGGTGTGTGCTGAATGACTTTACACCTGTTATTGTACAACAGAAAAGCATATAGTTTACTAAATATCTGAATGGCACCTTGAGTAACATTTGCAGACTTCTAAGAATTCAGCTAGTTATGTTCAAATTTGTGCATTTGTTTTTTTTTTTTTTTTGTATTCCATGACATTTCATGGCAGTTAGGCAGAATTCAAGGCAGAAATGATTGTTATACATTATAAAATCAGCAGTAGGTTTCAGCGTCACATTGATTACTTCATTTTGTTGCTGAAGCAACTCAGTCACATAATTAAACAAGCTTATCCATGAGATATTAAACGGCTTTCAAACTGATTTTTCTGTTTCACTTTCAGATGAGCTGAATCAATATGATTACAATGCAGCTGTAAAATAATGAAATAATAATTAAAAATAATAATTAAACAAGCTTATGAGATATTAAATGGCTTTTGAACAGATTTTTCTGCATCACTTTCAGATGAGTGGACTTATTCAAAGTGATTACAATGCAGCTGTAAAAATATCCTTTAGTATTTTCTGATTATGTATTGGATCAAATGGAAAACACACAAATCACTTTTTAAAGCCAATGAAATTCAATAAACCATGACTTTGGTTTACTCACGTTTAAAGATAGCTGTGGGAGTCCAGAGGTCTTGAATGAGGTCATTCAAATGCACCACACTCTTGAGTGTTAAGTGCAGTTGAAGGAAGAAAGGCTCAATCACACCTTTAAAGCCCAATGAAGCATAAAGCGGTGCCACTGCTCTTCGTCAGTTCAGATGCGTCAGTGGGTGATCCTTAATGTAGCAGTAGTGAAATATTCACTGTATTCTAACTGTATTCAATACATTTGCAGGGTTTTACTGCGGTGTTAAATAATTTAAGCATAAGCAGGAAAATACATCAGCTGTATTGCTGTCTTCTCCTGTAATGAACTTAAAAACACGTTTATTGCTGCTTGTTCATGTCAGACTTATTACTGGATATGATGTAATTAAATAGAAGGTCAGCTCATATTTATAAAAATACTAACTGGTTAGTGAAAAAAAAAAAATACTACATACATAAAATTCAAAATTAAATCAATGTATGTAACAAAAAAACATCCCACAGGGTTAAGTGTCATGCCCAATGTAATTAACATTAATTATAATTAATACAATTTCTTGTTGCGCTAAATTAGTGTATATTACACTGGTTTGAGAACTGCTCATTAATCATGTTTGATATGTTTATTATGTTCCTAACCTATGGTTTGGTTAGAAATCTGGACTTTTAGATGCAACACAATCACAACTGTAGGTTTAACAGGTTATTATTACCAATGTGATTTTTGCCCCTGTATCAATCCATCGCTGAGCACACACACACACACATATATATATATATATATATATATATATATATATATATATATATATATATATATGGGCAATTTGATGCAGCCCATTCACCTTGAATCTTTTTTTTGGTTTGTGAGAGGAAACCAAAGAAAAGCAACACGGCCACAGGAGAACGTGGAAACTCCACCCAGATCAGCAGATGTGTTAACCACTATCCCACCATCATGCATTTTCCTATTTATTATTTTGTTTTTATTTTTATAAGTATTAAAGTATTGAAGTTTATATCTGGCACCAGAGCTCACAATGTAAACCTCACAGAAGGGCTTTCTGCTTAACATAGAATACATAGACACAGAAACAGTTTCCAATTGTAACACATAAAACATCATGTTTTGTAATATTATGTTGGCCATTATTCATACTTCCAGTGTTACCTTTCTCTTATAATAATAATATTTTTTTATTTTAATATTAATAAGTGTTTTTATACACAGTAGTTATATGTCATGGTTTTCAGCCACATGTTGACGTTTTCCCTCATGGAACATTTCCGCCATGTTTAGTAATATCTTTGTATGAACGTTACAGTTGCCCCCTAGTGGACAAATGTCAAATGTTCAGTTAACTTGCATGTCATTGTGACCCACTTCCTTTAATAACTAATATAGATGATAATTAAGCTGGATATCAGATCTGAGATTATGAACTGTACCACGACCGTACCTACATGCACACAGAGTTAATAATTGATTATGTGGTAATGGTCTTAACATTAAGATTTCTATCCAAAAACAGTAATTGCTTAAAAAAACAACAGATGACACCCCCAATTTATATGATGTCATATTAACATACAGAACAGCTGCGTACACTGCATGTTACAAAATGTTCAATTAAACATTACTACATGATTCTGACAGTGAGCTTGGTCCTACCAAAATAAGTTTTGTGTGTGTTTTTATCTTAAATAAGTATAAGTTTAAATCAAACAAGCTGCAGGTTCACATTACAGAACTGGCCAGTTATTCTGTGAGGAAATCGACGAATTAAAAGTTCCTTCTTGTTAAAAAATGACATGGGTGATACTCAGTTCCCTGATTAATCTAGTTACATAAACAATTCTGTGACCATTCATTCACAACCATGACAACTTATTTTAAACCTCTCATTTAGTTACATGCGAAATAATCTGCATGCTTTTAATACACTTTTCAAAACAGAGGAACTAATACACCTACACATTTCACACACAGGAGTTTGTGACATCTCATTTGAAGATGGTCTCAGCTGAAACAGCATCCACTTATCTGAAAAGAATTTCCGCAAGACCCTGAAGTGTGTTTGAAAATGTATTCCTATTTCACCCACAAGGGAATTTGTGAGGTCAGAACTTTTCACAGTGATGTGATTTCAAAACTATTTAAGGCCTTTATTGGTAAACGTATATTTATGACATGTTTGAGTGTTTAAATATACCGTTCTATAAAGAAGTGTAAATGAGCCTTTTTTCAAAATGTGAAAGTTCCCATGCTCAAATGTGTTTTTAAACACTAAAAATCTGCTGTTTAGGCACTTTTTATTTTAGTTTACCTAAACTGGTGACATTTGAAATTCCCTTTATCATGTGCATGCTTGCAAATGAAGCTGTTGTGATAATTAACAGACTCTAATCTTCTACATACATTTTAAAGCCATCTCTTAACATCACCTGACAAGCACAAATGCAAATGCCAAGACTTTACTAGTCGACATCTGCAATGACATTACAAAGCATAAAAGCTGAGATAAATCTTACTCAAGCAAGAATTTGAAAATGACAGAGTAATCACAACCACAGGGAACACACGGTAAGACTATGTATGATATTGTACAATCTGAATTTATAACAAACATTAACAAAACAATGATAAGCAATGATTTGTTCTAAGACAAACCCAAAAACCGATCAATTCTGGTCAAGCAGAAATCAGGAAAGGAGAAAACGAGTGGTGGGGCCAAGGTGAAGCTTTGAGAATTGAGGCATGAGTTCTTTTTGTCCCCCCCAATGGTGCGTGTACATGTACAAGTCTGAGACAGCACAATAATGGATTCCAGAATGACAGAAATGACAAGAAGCTGAGCAGAGACAGAAGAGTAGACTGATATAAACGAGAGGAGAGAAGAAAAGGATGAGAGGCTGTGTGTGTTTACAGTAGAATACAGTCTCAGTTGGTGTAAATCTGGCCCTCGGGTGGCTGTGGTAGCTTCATGTTCTCTTTACACATCATCAGTCGCCTGAGCTCCTGCAGCACCACTCGGATACTGTAGGAGTCCTGCCACTTGGCCAAGGATGACACTGCCCTCGGTTCCACCTAAACACACACAAACAGTTTCACATTTCAGGGTCATAGCACACAACGCTGTGTGTATGTGTAAATATGTGTATGTGTGTGTGTGAGTGAATATATATATGCACACACACACGAGGCATTTACATCATATGGACAAACATTATATACAAACATGAATTTTTAAACATGAGTTCCTGTAATGCTGCATGTGTCTATATCTCAGTTCCACCCGCCATATAGACTCTTTTATAGTTCTATCAATACAGACAGTATTGTTGGTCCTTTTTCCTGTATAATTTGTTTTAATAATTTTAATTTGTTCTATAAATTGTGTTTATTGTTTTCTAATGGTTAAATCCCCGACATAGTGTTTACATTGTATGCACATCTATGTCATTAATTTACATTTTTAGAAAAAGCAGGTAATTTGTTCTTGCACAGTATGTATTAGTTATCCTCCCAGCCTTCATCAGTGTTTACAGAATGCTTTCTACGAGATACTATGGTTTTTAGACTATTCTCAGTCCACCAGTGACATATCTCAGACCAGTGTAACACCACACTTTTTTTAACCATTTGTCTGATACATGACTCAAACATGAGACATGGTAAATGATCAAAAATGGCATTAGTCTTACAATTGTTTTATGTACTATGGTCAAAGCATTAACAGTTCTAGCAAAGATTATTGAAGTAGTAGTGAAGAACTCACCACACCACTGGAGTTGTGTACCCCGTTCAAGTTTATTTTTGTCACAAATCGAACAAATGGAGGTGTTTCTGGATATCTGGGTCCACATTCAACTCGCAGACTGTACATCCTGTTTTCATAGATAGTCTAAATATGAAAAGGTAAAGAAGAAAAAAAATAATTAAATACAAAATCACAAACAAACAGCAATAACAGAAAAGCCACAAAAATAAAGACAATTTTGTGTATACAACTATTATTCATTCATTCATTCATTCATCTCCCGCTTTATCCTTTATTAGGGTCGCGCTGGGGTTCCCCATGCCCATCCGGGCGCAGGGCAGATAGACCCAGGACAGGGCGCCAATCCATCGCTGGGCACACACTCACTCACACAGACACACTCTATATGGGGCAATTTTGAGAATTCAGTTGACTTGATCCATGTTTTTGGAATGTGGGAGGAAACCGGAGAACCCGGAGGAAACCCACGCAGACATGGGGAGAACATGGAATCTCCACCCAGGTGGGGATTCGAACCGGGAATCCCTAGTGCTGAAAGGTGAAAGTGCTAACCACTAAGCCACCGTGCCGCCACTATACAACTATTAATTCTGTTAATTAATATGTATCAGAAGAATATTATATAATAACTTAATGTTTTTACATCATCTGTGACCAAATTACTTAAGAAAAGAAGTTAACATAGAAGACAACAAATAAGTTTTAAAAAATTCAAAAGGCTAGTAAATTAATTATATGTCAAAAAGATCATTAAAGCCTGTTTGAAATGTGCAAATATTTTTAATGGACTATATTTTTAATAGGAAACTGGTCACCTGAGTCCATTATCCAAGCTTTATAATTTTTTGTAGAATTTCACAGTAAAAATCACCATCAGTCAATAAACGTTCTAGTTGATTTTATAACCTCTGTGGTTAAAAAAAACAAAAACAATTCTGAATTCTGTGGTGGTACAGGGTGGGCCAATTGACTACATCTCACCCGAGCATGGTGACTGCTTTTCCCTTTTGCACACTGTTCCTACCAACTGTCTGTCTGCCGACATCTCGTCACCCCATGAGCAGACTTCGAGCTTGATTCTGTCCTGCTAACCAGTCTTTATGAACACAGCTCACAGAAAATATGTTTTCCTGCAGCAGTAAATATAGATTGTGGAAGGCTGCATGTGAACTGAATCAATTAAAGGAAATGTGCACTACATCCAGCATCTCTTGGGTAAATCACAACAGCTACAATCCACATGCTTATTATTACTGTTGCAGTATTATAGAAGGGGGACTGCTTTTTATTTGACCCACCCTTTATTAACTCCTCACCAAATAATCATTTAAAACAAGGTTAATGTTTCCACAATCCAAATAACAGATTTTTAATTCATAAAAAAATACACTTGCTTCTTACATTTATTATTTGAATTGTATACAAACTGTATACTTGTAGAACTAAAATGTAATTTATGACATGTTACTCCACCAATTACTTTGCACCATATATACATGAAGACTATGTCCAGGACAGCACAGTGGACTTTTGAATGACACGATTTGTATAACACTAATACATGAATCACTCCCATTTGAAAAATGAGTCACCTGAACTCTTCGCCCCTGTCTTTTTGTTATGTAAATGAAGCACATCTGTGGTTATGCATAAGTATTAACCAGGGTGGGATTTGCATTTTTGGGATTGATGCATGTATTAAATCACAGTTTCCCCTCCAAAAATGAATACAGCACAAATCTGGCCTTTGCTTTTTTCGTCAGAATATTAAGTGTTCCAATATCAGCTTTTTACTACAAACCTTATGAGTAATTTGATTGTGACGGTTGTATGCATTTACTGTATATGATAAAGACACAATGTTCTTCTCTCTGGGTCCGATAACCTTTTGTTTTATATCTGTGCATGCATTTGGAAAGTGCCTGTTTCTTTGTCTTGGGCTTAAAGCAGTGCTTCTCAAATAGTGGGGCATGCCCCCCTGGGGGGGCGCAGTGCGGTGCATGGGGGGGCACATAAGAAATTGCAGAGCAAGTGAGCAAGTTTCTGTTACAAACTAAAAAACAAAGTAAATCAAATTATTCTTTGTTCTAAGTTGATCTATATTTCTTTCTTTTTTGTATTCTTTATTGTTAATAAGGATACATTGTTATAAAAGATATAAATATAACAAATTTATAACAATGTATATAACAAATTTATAGACAAATCATACTACAGTGGGCGTGTAAAAATAATTGATCCCATTTTTGATAAATTTGGGGGGATAAATCATGTGGGGGGGTGAGGTGAGGGGGATGTGCGTGTGTGGGGGGGGCGCAAAATGTTTTCTTCTTCCTAGGGGGGGCTTAACAGAAAATAATTGAGAATCACTGGCTTAAAGTCACAGTAATTTAAACTCAGAATTTTTACACCATAGTTTGTTACTGTGAATATAGATTTGTGAATAAGCTAACAGGTGAGGTAATGGATCTCACAGAGCTTGCAAGGTTTACCTGTCTGTGCAAAGAATTAGAGTAGTAAGACACAAAATCAGGAGCAAGCTTAAATGGAAGTTTTGCATGTCAACGACAAATTCTACCACCTTGATCTGTTACATCTCGTCTCCTTTGATATTTTCTTTGCTTTGCTGTAACCATGAAGGGAAATTATACTTAAATAAACTATACAGTAAATATGTAATATTTAAATTAAATGTTAAATGTGCCTTTATATAAAATCCTGCCATATTGTCAGATTTCAATATCTGAAGACAAATTTAAATTAATAACACAAAAGATTTTTTTCCACTGAATAGGCTCTATTTGCAACTTCATTAACATTGAAGGCCACATATATGAATAATGAAGACACAAAGCTCCAGCTTTTGTCTTATATTCTGTCATTTGCAAATTATAAATGCAAATATAAAATGTATCCACAATTAGATAATACTGAAAACCTGATTCATTTGGTTGGTTTTACATTTACTGCACCACATAGGTTTTACAAAACCACTGACCATTTACAGTGAAGTCATAAAAAAGACTGAATAAAGCTATGATATGAAGAATGACCTTGGTGAGACTTGCTCATACTGCAGCACAAACTATTCAAGAGTTGTTTATTCTCAGAATGCAAACACTACACAAGCAGGTTGTCATCTGTTCCAGATTTCAAAAATACAGCAAAAGACATTTCAGTGTTTCTATGGCAGCCTAACTGATCACATGCATATGTAGGTTACCCGTGGTGGACCGATGATCATTCCTCTCCAGCGTGTGAGGGTCATGTCATCGTCATCTTCAAGACCCCAGCTTACAGTTCCATCGCCCACTCCTTTCTGGCCCTCTTCCAGCTCTTCCAGTAAACGGAAGTTCCGCGGCACCTTCACGCCTGTGCACAAAAACATTCAAACTATTATCCACATGTGCCACATATAATAATTCATAGCCACATTTAATAATTCCATATTTTAGAACTGTGGGCACATGTTAAGTTTTCTGTTAAATGTTCATGCAACTGAGATGTTTCTAATGTACAGTACATTTTTTTTTACATATAATGAAACAGGAAGATTAAAGTGAGAAAATGAGGCATGTGTTACATCCTCTTTAGGTTTTACACTTTTTATTTTTTTTAATTAATTCACATCATTTGCCTTCATCATTAAATTCCTACTCCTAAATAAAAGATCTTATAAAATACACGTTCTGATCGATTCAACTTTATTGCCAGTGGTCTGTACAAGACAATGAAATGCAGTAAGCAACAACCAGAAGTGCCAATAAAACAGTCAGTACTGTTGTAAATACTCTGATGACATTTCATTGAAACCCAAAATCTTGCTGAAATGTGTTACAATGCAGTGACACAACCCGGTAGCAGGGTTTTTGTTCTTAGCTCTCTGGTGCAGGTGTGCCAGTTAAAGCAATTACTTACAGGACCTTCACTATGTCTTTCAAGGACAGCTGTTAAAGGAAGCCAAACCACTGTGGGCAGATGAATTTCACCTGGTGCAAGTCATTCATCTCTTTTTACATCTTGCAAGCTTGCACAAGCAACACTGAAAATAATGAATCCCATTTGCACCAACTTATCTCTGTTCCAAATCGCATTTAATTTATTTAGAAGTGCTTCACAAATAAATAAAACCGTCGACGACACAGTGAACAACTGTAGCAACATGGTGTCTAATCAAATTATCCTTGACCAACAAACCAGCAACATATTAGTGTCACTGAAGAATTATACACCACTTAAATAGCACCTGATCTGTGGTGGCCCCAAGCAAAGAAAATAACTAAGAATTAATATGATTTTACACATCAGGATATCATTATCAGCATCATTATAACTTTATAATAAAGGCTTATACTAAGAAATACAACCTATGGCTAACCACACGTGAAATACTAGTCACTGTTTATAACAAAAAATACTTCCAAGGATTCAGGAGGATAAGTCAGCTGTGATAATCCTTGAGCACTAGATCAACAGCAAGTGTGCCCACCCTAAAAGCTACATAGTCCTAATACTATTAAGTAGCCATGTAGTCATTAACCCTGATCCTGTAAATCACGCTTCCTGTTGAGTTTAGGCCCAACCAAAGTATTTCACACCTAATCAATCTTATCAACTTCATCTGTGCTACTTTGTCACTGTCTCTATTATAAACATCCATCCTTTGAAATAGTACACACATTTTGATACATTTCGATTGCATTACATAAAAAACGTTAGTCACAGCAAAACTAACAAACCGGTAAGTTTATAGCACTCTTGGAACATTTTTGCAACTACACTTGTTCTAGAGAACTGCAAATAATGTCACCTGAACATGATTTGTTTAAAAAAAAAAAAAAAAAAAGGAGAACAAGTGAGACAGCTGCTGTTTCGGTACAGAAACAAGTGTGAATTCAAGTTGATTCTTGCAAGACAAAAAAAAAATTCACATAGGCTGAATTCCAATCTGAATATTGGAGCATGGCCACAAATAGGATATGTATCAGATATAGAAGCACATGTGCAACTTGGATCAAATCTGATAATTTTGGTCTAATTTGACTAATAGGCATGCTTAAATGTGACTTAATGTGCCCTAATCAGACTCAAATCTGATCTTTTTCTCGCAAGCGCACCTAAATCCAATACATATGTGACTTGTGGCTATGTGACTGTCAGATCAAAATTAATGTAGCTTTGTTTATATAAATGCATCAGTACTTTCTTCCACTAGCCAGTACCAGCAAAGCAGAAAATCAACAACTTACTCACACCCATGTCTCTGTGCAACAAAAGCTGAGGTCTAGCTTTGTTCTTCTCAATCTAATTATATCCAGATGATAAATTGTTTGCCCTCCTCCAGAAAAAAAATGCTGTGCATATAGGTCCTACTAGTACGTATATTTGGTGAAGATGACCAAAAATATGCTGCATTTTGTTTTAGAAACAGAATGTAGGCCAATTCTGAGGATATGTGCACTTACAATATTGACATATAGATCACTCAAATAAATATGAACGGTCCAATCTAAACAGAAAATCAAAAATGAACAGGGACACGTTTAATGTGAGAATTACTGGCATTAGATATGATACGTAATAATGCACTCTTGTGAAAGTGTCACTCAACTAAAGTGTGTCTTAAATTGAAAATCAAGTTAAACTAGCTCACTAAGCTTAGCTCTGAGTTGAAATATCTTAGTGAGTATTCCTGATCATTTTTTGTAGAGAAATTTCTGCCCACAGTTTCTGGCAGAATCTGTGTTTTACACACACACACACACACACACACACACACACACACACACACACACACACACACACACACACACACACACACACACACACTATTCAGGATAAATCCATATAAACCATGTAACTGGTGATAAGACAGTAAAGCTGCATCAGGCAGCACAATATACAAAACATGTAAAAATTTATCTAGATCCATCAGTGAATACATTCCTACATTATATACGTACATTCCAGGGTGTGTCAAAACGTTTACATACAACAAGTAAAATGTGCCTTTAAATAGCCTGGAATAAATGACTTTAAAAGTTTATGACTGATTGATAATTCACATCATTTAGGTTAAGATAATTCTGTTACAGTATTTTAAGACCTTTAAGTAAAATTTGCCTTTTTATTTGACATTAGGAACTCCAAAGAATTTACACATGGCATAAAAATCAACATGCATCTTCACAAGCCTTGTGCATAATTAAATGCAATTTCAGAAATGCCTAAAGGTACCGTGTCCAGAAGTTTAAATAATAATATACCATGCACCTTGACATTCTTGCTGCTAAAGATGCTTGTACTTTGGTATACATATTACATATCACTCCAAGAAGAACAGTACATAACCTTGTGATGCTAAAATAAACACACACAAGTCTTTGCATCAACAGTAAAATGTGTCTTATATAAACATCATCTAAAAAGACTCTCAAAAGCCATTTACTCAAAAATTAAATTCAATAATATCCCAGTAACAGTTTTTTTTTGCACATAGATGAAAGCTCCCATGTCCTCTGGCGGCCAGTAAGTGAAAGCAGTGTAAAAAGCCAGCAGCACTGCTGATTTTGATCCAATCACTGCATCACAACACACAGCCATCTCAGTGTCTTTGCAGTACTGAGATTGCCTACCACCCAAATAATACCTGCTGTCTGTCTGCCAGACGAACAGGCAGTAGGTATTATTTGGGTGGTAGGTGATCCTAGGTACTGCAGTGAAAGTGATGCAGTACTGAGGATCACCTACTACCCAAATGATACTTGCTGTTTGGCTACAAAATAATGTGCCTCAAAATGAAATTTGAAGATACGGGATTTGGTAAGATTTACATTACATTACATTACATTATTTACAAAAAAATTATATTTGGTAATTTTTGCAATGTCAAAAAGGCATGGCCCTTACCTTAACGGGGCAAAGATATTGTACCCAGAGCCTAAAGATTTCTATAGCACAAACAAAGTCTGGCTTTAGCACCATATTGATTTTCAACCCAGTGACAAAATGCATAATAAGCAGCCTGCAATACTGAATGTGATTCAGTGACTAAAATGCAGACAAGAGAGGGCAGGCATAGAATGCTGAGTAAGAAGGGGGTCTTATGGAAACTGCTGAATCATATTTTCTAACATTAGAATTGTAACTAATTTAATATAAAGTATTTTACTTCATGAGTAAAACGGGCACCCATAATCAGATTTATCAGCTCTTGGGAGAGGAGGAGGTTACATGATACATAAGGTAGAGTGCAATTACAGCTTTAAAAAGAACTGTGAAATCTGAAGAGTAATAGCAGATTTTTTTTTCGCCTCACGGAATGTGCTAATAATCTTTAATATTAAGAGCACTGTGCACATGTACAGTACACAGTGAATAAGGCCTGAATTAATGACACCGCATAACTGCTACTCACATCGAATGAATGACGCTGCAGTTTTGTAAACATTTGTGTTGTTCGTCGTCTGCTTTTTGTGACCATAATAAATTCCTGTTTAAAGCCAACCTAACAGCAAAGCAAATGTCATCTGATCCAACGCCCAGCAGCATTTAGTGAGTAAGCGAGCAGGATTTTCATCAGGCTGTAATCATGGCTTCAGAGACAAAGCAGGTGAATAAATAAACCGAGCACGAAACCTTATTTTAAACCATGTTATTATTCATTTACACATCTATTGTGGTGTTTATCGTCTGGCTATTGGAGACCCGAAGCCAGTCCGTCTCTAAACACTCCTCTGTGCCTATTTTAAACAAATCCAACAAACAGAAATTCTGGGAAACTGCGGTGCGTCTAGTTTTTGTTAATAAAGCTAATTCAGACGCGCGGCTGTTAGCCGGTAGCATTGCTAATAGCAGCAAAGTGTGCTCCTGTTCTATGGAATAATGCCATTATACCACAACGAAAACGTCCCTGACGTCCACGGACCATGTGTGTGGAGTTAAACTTCGAATCGGAATGAGAGACTTTTTATTACACCACTAACATGTCATCAAACAGGCTGAAATTTGGGGGAATTTATTTACCTGATCCGGCGGCGCCCGCCATCTTGGAAGCAAACAGCAAGTACGCGCTCGCAGCAGAAACGCGCACAGACGAAACGTGCACGCCGCGCGCGCCCAAAGCTACAGCTGCAGAGCTGTGCGATACCAAGTAAATACAGGGCCAATATCGCGATATTCGATACCGATATCGATACTTTTTAATGTTTAAGCTTCATTGAGCTTCATTACATTGTGTGCACTTGCCTGTTGCTTTAATTCTATAAAATTCCTTGTTGTGGGATACTTTTTAATAGGGGTGAGCTGCAATATTCGCTGATACGACGATTCGATTCGGAGAACCATAGTCGACTATGAACCTCATAGTCGAATGTACCATTTTGACCACATGGGGGTGCCCATGGCTGCTGCTAAGCATTAGTTTTTACATGAAATGTCTTTGTTTTCGTTATATATATATATATATATATATATATATATATATATAGCCTTTTGTCAAATAAAATCATTCTAATTTTTAGGTTTTTATTTTTTTTTTTTAGATTTTTCCTTTGAAGTGGAAAAAAGTCCAGAACGGGGATCCCATTTACGGTGCTCTAGAAAAACAAGTAAAATATTTTTAAAAATCTTTTTAAAAGACCACGCTTATAGCGCCATCTTGTGGTGAAATTTTAACTGATTCGACTATCAGTCGACTATAGGGAAAATCTGACGAATCAGATTCGACTATGAAAATCATTTGTTGAATACACCCCTACTTTTTAATGTTTTAATGTCATTACATTGTGTGCACTTGCCTGTTGCTTTAATTCTATAAAATTCCTTGTTGATCACCTACTACCCAAATGATACTTGCTGTTTGGCTACAAAATAATGTGCCTCAAAATGAAATTTGAAGATACGGGATTTGGTAAGATTTACATTACATTACATTATTTACAAAAAATAATATTTGGTAATTTTTGCAATGTCAAAATAGCCCTGACCTTAACGGGGCAAAGATATTGTACCCAGAGCCTAAAGATTTATATGGCACAAAGTCTGGCTTTAGCACCATATTGATTTTCAACCCAGTGACAAAATGCATAATAAGCAGCCGTGGGATACTTGTGGGATACTTTTTAATGTTTAAGCTTCATTGAGCTTCATTACATTGTGTGCACTTGCCTGTTGCTTTAATTCTATAAAATTCCTTGTTGTGGGATAATTAAAGCTTTATCTAATGTTATCTTCTCTTAGATAACTTTGTAATAGAATAAATGTACTAGGTTATTTCAATGTCTACAATATATATATATATGCTTCTGCCAGTGACGTCTGATGTTTTTCGGGGCCAGAGAATGGAGGATGTCTCTCCTCTTCTCGCCGTTTCTGCAGCGCTGTGTTTTCTGCTGTGTGGTTTTTCATGTGCTTAAATAAGTTTGTTGTGTTTCCTGTGTACCTAATAGACTTTTTCTGTACGTGTGAGTGAGTGTGTGCCCAGCGATGGATTGGCGCCCTGTCCTGGGTCTATCTGCCCAGCGCCCGAGACGTTCTCCCCTGGATGGGCATGGGGAACCCCACCGCGACTCTAATAGAGGATAAAGCGGGATATAATGAATGAATGAATGAATGAATGAGTGTTGTATAAGATTAAGATGCTAGACATTCATTCATTCATTATCTCCCGCTTTATCCTCTATTAGGGTCGCGGTGGGGTACCCATGCCCATCCAGGGGAGAACGTCTCGGGTGCTGGGCAGATACACCCAGGACAGGGCGCCAGTCCATCGCTGGGCACAGCGATTGAGAATTTTGAGAACATTTTGAGAATTCAATTGACTTGATCCATGTTTTTGGACTGTGGGAGGAGACCGGAGAACCCGGAGGAAACCCACGCAGACACGGGGAGAACATGGAAACTCCACTCAGATGGGGATTCGAACCGGGAATCCCTAGCGCTGAGAGGCGAACGTGCTAACCACTAAGCCAGCGTGCCGCCCGATGCTAGACATATGGTCCCAATTTTTGTTAATATGCAAAAACTTATCAGCAGCAGATAAGAATTGCTTGATATTAGTTTTGGGCCTTTGCGGTGGCTTGGTGGTTAACACACCACACCAAAAAGCAAGGATTCAGGATTCCAATCCCATTCTGAGTTTCCATGCTCTCCCCATGTCCACATGGATTTCTTTAAGGTTCTTTGGTTCTCTCTTACACTCTAAAACATGGATTTAAGGTAAATTGCACCTATATAGTAAGTAAGTGAGTAGCACACTGTTCTGGATATATCCACCCAATGCCCGAAACATTCTCCCCTGAATGGGCATGGGAAACTATTGTAGTAATTCATTGTGCAGTCGACGCTACAAAATGTAGTGAAGCTACAGAAAGAATGTTTTGACACCACCCAAAATACACTATATAAACAAAAGTATAAGGACACACCTTTATCACAAAATCAGGCATTTCAACCAGCTCTATTGTATCAGCGTTAAAACATCCATTACATCAGTGCATTTTGGACAATTAAAAGCTTCTAATTTTGTGGAAACATTTTGAGGAAGGTCCATTCCCTCTTTCTGTATGACTGTGTACATTGCACTAGAAAATTTCTGTAGTTGTAATTGGGTAAGTTTGGGGTGCAAGAACTTGATGGGCCCACCCTCATAACATGTATGTCTTCAATGCTTTTGGCCATTAAGTGCACTCAGAGTTTAAAGGAGAGGGAGAAGGATAAAATAAAAAAAATAAACTCAATCTGGATGATCAAGTTTTAGCAGATTTACTTATACAGCTTCAGTAAACCTGATCAATGTGATTTTAATATCTACATAGAGATTTGAATAACCTGATGACTAAACTAAACAATTATAATAGAGTCCGGCATTTTAAACACCTGAGAAAATCCCAAAGCAAAACCAAAACAACCCAAACAAAAATGCAGTTTTACAGATAACAATTTATTAATTTTCTTATAAATATATTATATACATGGTAACATTACTGTCTTCCTATTGGGAGACAACAGAAAGGCATCAAGGCATTATTTTTGATATTAAAGTTGACCTCAATAAAATTTAATTTCACAAGAGCCACATAAAAATCATTCAACCGTGAATGAAGGTCAAATCATGTTAACATAATCCGAGACTTTCAGGTGTGAGACAATCTCAAATAAGAGTGCCAAGGACATTTATCTGCTTTAACGGCTGCACGCTGGAACAATTTCTAATAAATCTGTGCAAAATACAACACAGGATGGTAAATGTACAATCAAATGCACAGAAGCAGCAGATAAATGACATAAAAATGAACACAGCCTACAACATTTCTGAATAAAAATATAGAGATCACACCGTGTATTTCTGGACCACAAACCAAATGTTCAGGTGGCAACACTTAAATCGTCATCGGACACCTGAAGCCACATTCAATAATAAATTAGCCCCTTTAACACACCATAATAAAAAAAAAAAACCTTCATTAAACACAGACACTATGATGCTTGAACAAGCTAATAATATTCCTTAAATGTCCCAAAAACAATATTAAAAGTGTTTTGGCAGAGACCTCTTACAGCAAAACACAAGGTCACACTATTAAAACATTACTATTACTAATGGGGACTGGGGAGTTAAATCAATATAGAACAAAGCAAATAAAATACAAAAGTACTTTTTCTTTTACAAAATATTGACCTATTTAAGGTTTGAGCCAAATGTGATTTAACACTATTGCTACAAGAGCTGGGAGAGTCAAATATTGGAGGTACCTGTAATAACATTAATATTTAAAAAATCTATGTCTGCCAAAATGCATATTAAATTATACTTTGATTACAAAGATTTGAAACACCACTAATGGATGTTTTGCTAAGATTATGGCACACAGATTTCTTTCATTCCCCATGGCTGTCATTAACACCAATGTAAATATGCTAGGACTTAAATTACAAAAATTGAGAAAAACAAAACAAAATTATTATAAAGAATGTTTCAATACACATATTTTGCATTTTTTAAACAAAAGTTTAACATGGTTCAGGAAACTAGCATCACTATTGGCAATTGTTCTTGTGCTCCATGTAATTTGACACTTTTCGAGTTGACCTTTTGAAGTGATGCACAATTACAACTGGTAATGGTGCAAATAAAATACTTTTCTATGTTGAATAGAAAATTCCATTACTTATGACAATAGCTAGAGTGAACTGGAATACACCACACACCTATTATATATATATATTTTATACCCATTACCTAATTTTTCTTTTACGCCAGGTCACATCAGACCATAAAAAGATTACCATTCTTGAAAATGTCTAAATTAGGAATTGAGATGTGCTTTAAAAAGATACAGACAAGCCTAAGCACTCAAAAACTTTGGATTCTGGTACAGTTGGTACCCAACATGGTCACATGATCATGCAGTAGTGCACACTACATGGTCGATTGTAAACCAGGGATCTCAGATTGCTTATGAAGCTGATCAGCAACTGATTGCAAAACATTACCAAGGACTGCATCCCAATTGTCATAATAAATATATTTTCAAAATATTTAAGATATTTTAAGAGCAAATTAATACACTAACAGAGTACAGAGATATTTATCTGTTTGTTTGTTACTAAATTGTAAATCTTTGGTTCACTTTGCTGATTTTAATTTGGAGCTTATGTGCAATAATTTACTATACACTAGTGCCTAAAAAAACAGCTGACCAAAAAAATAAAAAAAATAAAAAATAATAAAAAAATAAAAAATCTTAACCACACACACAATCTATACAAGCTATGCTCATGTTAAGCTTGATCAATGATCAAGATGTCTTCATTTACATGTAGTGTGCACCAAGTATGATATTTCCAGTTCATAACCATAAAGTTCATAACAATAACATCAACAAAAAAAATAAAGAAATTTTACAACATGGGATATTTGAAAGCAAGCACTTAGCGGGCTTCAAAAGTAATACCTTGCTTTTGCAACAAAGCTATTCTTTCTACACATTAGCCACTCACCATGGAGCCTTTATCTTATTGTAAGTAGTGATTTTTATAACTATTTACGGAGGATCAACATAACCAAAACTACCCAACTTATGTACATCTTCAGAAAATAAGGGGACTCTTGAATCAAGCAAACTGTAAATATATCTATATATATATATATATATATATAGTCTCATCATAGCAAATACTAAACTAGTGGATATAATCATCTTTGTGCAGAACTTATACTAATAATTTATAAACCCATTAATCAAATACACAGACAATGATTCAGTACATTAAGTGACGGCAACTCTGCAATAAGTGTCACTTTTATTTTTGTTAAAAATATTATGTACTAATGATTTTTAATAGTGGATTTCCTGATATTGTACAATTTTTGAGCTATTGGCAATTAGCAAAACAGCTCTCATAAGTAACAATGTGAATAAAATAACGATTTGTCAGTTTGAGCAGGTTAAGACCCCTATATACACAGACATAGAAAAATACTAGTATTAAGATGGAAAATTATAAACAGCTTCAGTCACCCAGGAACAATATGCTACTCAAGGCAAACATCTCTGTTTCGATCCTAAACAAACTAATTTTATGCTCTTAAACTCTGTTTTCAATTGTAACATATTAGGTTCTATCAGATCTAATGCTAAAGCACAAGTAACAGGTTTCACTTGGTCTTTCTGTTTGTCATTTTTTCTTTTTTTTTAGCACCTACAAAAATGTAGAATAGCAAAGATGAAAGTGAGCAAAAATGTTTTCCGTGCAAAAGCAGAAAAATAATTAGTGTAAAAAAAATTATACTGTAACAAAAGAGTGATTTAAAGGCATAAGCCAAGTTTTGCATGGAGCAGAAGTGTGAAGTGCAAAGTGAAAATTGTGGAGTGTGTGCGTGTGTGTATGTGTGTGTGTAAGCGCATCATACTACAGGGACAAAAATCTAAGGAAACTTTCATTCCTTGTGACAAGCTTGTGGTAAATGTTAAACAGGGGTTAGGTTAAAATGGGTCATAGAATTTTAGGATTTATTGTGTGCAAAACATCAATACCACATTTGTTTGCCTCAACTGAGAACCAAATTTAGACCTTTATAGCCAACTAGTTCATCACCTTGTTTTCTGTAATAGTTCAGTATGTCTTTATAAACTGAATGGGAGGTCAATGTGAAGTCCCCACAACGCATGAAAAAAGGTGCAAGTGTGTGTGTGTGTGTGTGTGTGTGTAGGAGGGAGAGAAAGAGAATCAACATGAAATTCTTCTGCATTAGTAAGGCGACCCTGATAAAAACTGCATATGTAACTACTAAGTCCATTTACACACTGAAAACTTGCCAAAGTCACTGATTCCATCCAGCCCTCTTTCATGTGGAGCCATGATGTCAGTTCAAACAAATATTCAGTAACAGAGCGTAAAAGAGACAGTTTCCTCCACCATTGATTAAAGTGTGAAGAGACAAGCAGTTACCTGATTAACCGGGCAACGAAGCTGGCTAGCAATTGGTTAAGTCAGTCTGAAACATTAGTGAGCTGTTCTGTTAGAAAACAAAGAAAGGCATCTGAACTGCAGCTCACTTCTATTCAAGTATTTAAAATGTGGATGGGTTCTCTCTTTTTAGCACTTTCTAGTGAGTTTCACAACATTACTTTTTTGGATACTTTATACCCCAAACGAGGTAAAATGGCTTTTCTGTGCAGGAGCAAGAAGAAAACAGGTGAATACAAAACCCATTTTAGAGCAAAGCACTGGATAAGAAGCGCAGTATTGCTTGGTAACACTCTGTTGACTTCTCTCCTCCTGTCATCTCTCTGTGGGCTGAGAGCTTGTTGTCATTTACTGTTGTGCATTCAGTTTGTCATCTCCACTGTGCGGGGGAGACGTAGGGCAACTAAATGAGGAAGAGATGGAGGCCAACCCTCTGTGCAGAGGTGTGAGGTAAGAGAGAGACGCCAGCACTTTTAGGACTTTACTGGGTTTTCTGAGCCCATTTAAGGTCATCTGATCTGGGCTTCTCTCCTGTAAGGCTCTGGATGATGTCTTCCAGATTCCTCCAAAAACCAAGTTTCTCCAGTGGATAGTTTAACCAGCCTACGAACAAACGACAAGGATAATTTAGACTTCAACATAATTTGATACATACACATTATGTATGTAACAAATGTGTTTTAAAAGTAGTATTAGTGTAGAGTTGTTCGTAATTACGGTATGGTAGCAATATATTAATGCCTAAGGAAGCACGATGCATTTTGTGTAAAATTCCAATACAAATTCCATCATAAATAACATTTCTATCTGCTTGTCATGTGTTCTCTCATCTGTGGTGTGCTTTTTCAACTAATACACAATGCTACACTCATGACCTCAAAGCTTCTTCATCATCAAAATCAGACTAAGTGGAAGAGCATTAAATATTATACTGACATATAGTGGACTGTAATAAAACAATGAATGTTTAAAAAATGAAATTCTGATTCAAATTCTAACTCGAAATGTTGACCGAATTGGATACTGACCCAACAATATCTCGTAACAATTTTGTGGGTGTGTGCACATATGTACCGGTTGTAATGCAGAAGTACGTCTCATGAGGTGACACATGATGAACTCTGTGGTGTTTACGAGGAAGGATTATGTGCAAGTCTTGCAAGATCACAACCCAGCGTGGAAGTCCAAAATACGTATGTGACCACTTGTGGATCTGATTAGTAAGGGTCACGAAAATGGCCAAAGCAAACACATAGCAATACCAGGGATAGATGTGATAAAGCTCCACTAGAGAGTGAGGGGGGAAAAAGGCACAGAATTACATTAAAATACACAGTACAAATTTAATCTCTTTACAAAACAAAGTAGTCACATTCAGTTCAAAATTTTTCATAAAACTGGTGTTTGAAACATTAGGCAATTTGTGGTGGAGATAAAAAGCAGATACATGACTGAACCATCAAGCTTTATCTGATTTAACCAAAACAAACCCAAAGAAAACAGTTCATCATTACATACTGGAAACACTAAATTATTACATGTTGACAAATAATTCTATTAATTAGCTGGTTTAATATTGTTTAAACCAATCAAAGTCCTAATAAAAAATAGGCCATTTTATAAATCAGGGAAAATGCTAATAATTGTAATTAGTAAAATGGACTAAATATTAATTAAAGTGCTGGGAAACTTTAATCAGAATTAAGGTGTTTCGTTCTGTACTATTGACAATAAAATGAGTCCCTTGTCATGTATTTTAACCAACTGCATGTTTCCAACTTTGTGTGAGCAGTTTAAGGATGGCCTTTTATTTTAGTATGACTTGTCCCGGCACACACATCAAGGTAAATTGAACTGCCCTGCACTCTACCCCACTGAGTACTTGAAGAAACAAACAAAAAAAAAAAAAGAGACTTTGAGCCAGCGGTTTACAATAGATGCAAAAGGGGATCCATCTTAAAATCAGATGTCAGTTCCAACATTTTTGTCGATATAATGTGTTACAATTTAACTTAAGCATGGAACAACTATAACAAACACACAGTCAATAAAAACGTGGACTCTAAGTACATGTCCAAATCTTAAGCTTTAATTGTACTAACAAAAAATTAACAAAAAAACAGCTAAATATAAATAAATACAAAACGTATATTTAAAAATAGGATAACGTCCCCCCTTTTTTTCGTAAATGCTAATCAGAGTCTGAAATCATCTTTTTTTGTTAGAAGTACAGTTTAACTGGTAAAGAAGGGGCTCCGAGTAAGTGAGTATGTTGTAGTCATACAAACTTATACACATCATGGTCAGCATAACACAAATGTGATGCAAGCGGGTATATTTAACCTAATAACAAAATATTTATTCTCATTAACATTTAATAATACAGTAGTTTTGTATAAATACTCTCAGAACACAAAGCCCCAATGAGGCAGTCACAGCTGTCTGTCTTACCTGGTGTAAGTGTGTGGAAGTTGTAGGCCATGTTAGCCAGAGGAATAATCGTTAACATGCAGTTATCACCGTTTGTTTCTATGAAGTCATGACGCGTGATAGCTGTGGGATCAATGTGATGCTCTCGAAAAGGTCGAATGAATGCCTGCGAGAGAAGAGAAAGAGCAAATGCTGATTACCTCCCCTGGGTGTCAGCACTATAAAATTACAAACAAGAGGACCTCACCAAAAACACAAAGAGTACATCAAGTGTTTGTTCTAAAAAATAATGCCCCTCAACACCTGAACGAACTACTTAAGAACAAAAAACTAATATATACTAAGCTAAAAACGGGTTGTGTTTCGTTACAATATAATTATTTTCAATCATTTTAAAACCCTTTTGTTATGATGCAATCTGCCGACCTTGATTACAGAACATACCTTTCCAACGATAGGCAAATCCACCGACCCCCATGTGTCAGCCCCCCAGTGGACAAGTCCAGATGCAAAGTCAGCAGTTAAAATTCCTGCCACTGTACACACAAACACGCATGAGTTTAAAAGTGTTGCAATACTTTCTGTATAGTTGCAAATTTAAAGAGATTTACATCAACCCCTTTACATACAAATGTATGCACACACATGCTAAAACATACTACCAGTGTAACAGAATATTATTCTTTTTTTATCTAAACTTTAATTTCTACTGTAGAATAAGCCAAATAAAAAAAAATAAATAAAAAAAATAAATAAATAAAAAAAAAAGTGTACCCTCCCAGCAATATTCCTTATTCCCTTCGCCCCAACACCCCCAAAAAAATTAAGAGTTCTGATTACTTTTTTAAAAATCCATCAATGCATATAGGTGGTGGCTGGGAAAGAATGTTCTAAATATAGATCTAACTTTAGCTTGGCTTAGTTTTCAGACTTGCACTCATGTTAGATGACTCATGTTGGATCATTAGTACAGTAAAGGCGTAAAGGCATAATGCTCGTCACTGCGTGCATCAACGTGTTGTACGTGTGAGGAACTCACCAATGCCCAGAAGGATATACCAGATATGGCCAAAGTGGAAATGGGTGAGGATGTGGAAGAAGTTGAGAGCCATAAGTGTAAAACAAAGAGAAACGCTCATCCATTCCTGACACCTCTTGCCTAAAGAAGAAAAATAAATAAAATAAAAATGCACCCACATGATGGCTTGTTTGTTCACTTTTTATCAGCATATTTCTTTATTAAGTTTGCATTCCTATAGTGAAGTCATGCGTGGGTTGTTAGTTTTCAATCTCAGTTTGTTACTGATTAAAAAGCACATAACTGCAACAAATGTGAAAACAGCACAGATGCCCCTCCTTAAACATGGTATTAAAAGGACAAAGAACACACCCAGGCAACTTTACACCACTCTTGGTTGGATTAGCTTTTTTTTTTTTTAAGTCTTTGTTGCACGATCTACGGACTATTGAGTAGAAAGCCCATCTAGTAGCTACAAATAGGCACTTTTAGCAGTTGCTACACTGTTAGCACAGGCTAAAAATTACATTACCAAACACAAAAGCAGAACACTAATCTTCAGTTGCTTGAGCTGCATTATTTACAAATGCTTCTGATAGTCCAAATATATAGCATTAATATAAAGCAGTGTTTGGTTCTGAGGGCCACCATGAACCAATTTTTGAGCTTTCATTTTCTTCTTAATCTCAAACATAGATTTTTTTTACGGATACATGCTTTCATAAAAACGTCCCCACTGGGAAGATCTTCTAAAAAAATTGCTATAGCTGTTGCTATAAAGAAGGCATTTGTGCTATGACACATTCATTCATTATCTTCCACTTTATCCTCTAGTAGGGTCGCGGTGGAGTTCCCCATGCCCATCCAGGGGAGAATGTCTCGGGCGCTGGGCAGATACACCCAGGACAGGGCGCCAATCTATCGCTGGGCACACACTCACTCACACAGACACGCTCTATAGGGGGCAATTTGGAGAACTCAATTGACTTGATCCATGTTTTTGGACTGTGGGAGGAAACCGGAGAACCCAGAGGAAACCCACGCGGACACGGGGAGAACATGGAAACTCCACCCTGATGGGGATTTGAACTAGGAATCCCTAGTGCTGAGAGGCGAACGTGCTTATCACTAAGCCACCGATATGACACATATGTCCTTTCAAAAAATTTGGCTAGCACATTTCCAGTTGGACTGTTAATATTCACTGGCACCACACAACACATGCTTTTCGCTGCTGGTTTCAAACCAAAATTGTGTATGAAGGAGAGTGTGCAATAAGTGTTCATAATAAAATTTAAATCACAACATTCTCAGAAACAACAGAAGAAATCCAGAGTGCTGCTGTGTTCAGTTTTGTTCTGCATCTGCAACGGTATATCAAGTTTCCACAGCTTTACAGCAAAGAGTGATTTCAGGGCTAATAAGCATCCACCAGGACCACAGACATGTCATACAAGACCACTAAGACAAACCCAAAACCACAGAGAGTTGGGGAAGAAAAGAAAATAAACTTCAGTTCCTTCGCTTATGACTGCACTCAGACACAAACCCAATGTGTGGAAGAGGAGAGGGGACTGACTGAACATACAGCCTGAAAGATCCATTAACAGATCTAATGATCATTATTATGGGACTGTCAATTACTCAATCAATAGACATGTCTTACATAGAAATTATAGATCTGCCTTGTAAAGTAAAAGTGCTGAGAAATCAGCTTCAGAAATGATGTGTCTAGATCATGTTTGTCTACATTATTTTCTTTGATATGGATGTTTGAATCAACACCAAGGGAAATGTAGCAAGAAGGCACAAGCAATGCAATAAGACTTTTTTTTGGTTAAAAGGGTTAATACAAATATTTCCGAACAATACAGCACGTGTCAAAAAACAAATGCAGATGCAGGACTGGGAAGTATGCAGATGTAGTTGTGAAGACTATTGATCCTTAACAAGAACCTATTTATAAAACAAATTCATTAGCATACTGAACTGTAATGTTATATTTTATAACATCATAAATGCTTACATCGCATTTAATATGTTAAATGGTGCAAAATAGGGGGGGGGGGGGTCCCCATAGTATTTACATGCTATTTGAATAAAATAAAATCTCAATATGACTGATCAGTAAAACTAAGGATTTTTATTATTATATTACAAAACATAAATGAATAACACCACATTATATTTGACCTTTATATAAACTATAAGATCTGTAACTGCTGAATGAATGTAACATCTTCACACAGCACCACACCCCAAAACTTTATGCTGCATTAACAAGAAGTATTCTTTAAATTTGTGTTACTTTAAACAGGAAGCAGTCTTATGTATGTACCAATCTGTTCTGAATGTTGATGTGAAGTGATAATTTTTCAGGATAAAAGATTATGCAAGATTTAATAGCATTTTACCCATTATTATCTACAATAAAACTCTTTACTTTTTTTTATTAATAACAATACCATCTGATTATTTTGCATTAGTTCCATCTTTCTGCTGTTCTGCCATGTTGGCTATTACCGTTGTATGAGGTTAAAACCATCCCACCCACACTCAATATAATGCTCCATCACTATGCACAATTAGTTTTAACCACTTCCTTAAACAAAGACACTGTCAGGGAGGAAACCAACTCTACAGGCAAAGTAATGAGATGATGCAATGGTGAAATAAGTTCTGGTAAAACAAGTTTAGCATCAACACACACCAAGGTGATGATAAACTCAGTGCTGTTAGTGACAACAATGTAAAAATATAAAATGAGAGACCTTTAAGTAACTTTTACATAATATAATAGTTATTCACTTGTACACTTAATCATGGGAGACATCACGCAAACAAATATTTTCCCCAGGTTCATTTTAAAAGAACTCAAATCTTCTTAAACATCACAAACTTCACCAGTATGTCTGCTCTGCATCTAAACTTTAGCTTATAACTGTGGCGTGGTCTTCACTTACAGCTAAAAATGTCTTCCAATTGAATTACAGAAAACGTAACCCATTTAACATTTGGTACTAGTGTTTATAATTCACTTTGAGGCTTGCTGGCCAAAGGGGAGAAGATGTGCATTTAAAAAAAAAAAATAATAAAAAATAAAAATAAAGAAGTACAAGGACCAAGCACCTGAACCCTAACCCATTCCTACCAAACAAAACAGTTATCACCCAACGCTGTCTTGTGTGTAAACTAAAAACTGTATCAGCTAAACATATATTTACAGATATGCAGTTGACCCATAAAGTAAGTAATAGTGACTTAGCCATCACATGATTTTTGCACTTTTTATTGCTAACATTCTAAGTGACCTGTTTTAAGTTCCTTTCATTTAATTTACCATTTCTCTGCTTATTAACTTCATTCTTAAAAACATAAAAAAAAATATGTATTTTTGTCTGTTAAATGTTCATGTGACTTAAATTTACAATTTTTTATTTTATTGCATCTTTAGAAAACATGAATGTGGTTATGAGTTGGTTTATCAACCTTAAATTATGGAAACTTCTATTCTTTAGTTTTCACTATTGTGCACAAATTGTCAGATTTCTAAAATTGAAGTTAATTGCAGGTTTACGGTAGGAGCTTATACAGTGTAGGGGACCATATGTTCTTTAATTATGATATTACACCATTATTCAAAATGTTTATTGAACTGTTTTAAAATCCACATGCTAGTGACGCTGTGGGTTCGATCTGACAAGCGTTTGTAAAATGAAGGTGGAGCAGAGAAACCGCAGCCTGTATATTTTTATATGCAAGTTGTTTGTATGTCCAAAATTACTTGCATAAATATATCCTCTATAATGTGGAGATAATAATGTGGAGATTGCGCTAAACAGTTATGATACAGTGGTGTCAAGACCCAGGATTAAGGTTGAGAATGAGACAGAGCACCTTAAATTTGCCTGAAAACTTTAATTGATCTGAGAAGCAACTTATCCTAATTAGTGTCAGGGAGTGTCACTAGAGACTACACAAGCTCTTTTTGAGGGAAAGGTCATTGACAGACTGACAAGCACCAGTGGAAGAGGCAATATAGTGTCTTCAATTAACCTGATTTATGATGTCTTGTATAGAGCTCCTAAAAACTCAGTCACATGGAGAACCTGCAAACTACACACACAGTAGTAGTGTGAGTATTATAATTTGAGTCCTAATTTATCTGTGTGAAGACATAATTTAAACCTTCAAGCTGACTGAAATAATATCAGTAAAATACAAAGCAGAATGAGCAAGTTATAAATGTTTTTTTTTTTAAATCACACTTTGAGTGAACAGGTGTGTAACTTTAATGTGTGTATCAATTGATCAGGTTTTTCTATACATTTTGGTTGAAAGCAGCTACAGCATTAAAAATCTGCTCTTTAGATACAGAACATTTGCACAAATGCTGACCAAATTCCTGTAGTTTCTGGTTGCTTTCTTTGTTTATTCATCCCCCCCCCCCCATGTTTCTCTCTTGCTCTCTCTGCTGTCCATGCACGCACACACTTTCTGTCTTTGTGCATTTAACAATAACTGTTCAGTTCTTCCACAATTTATTTCATACAACTGCCACACAGAGGAAGTGTTTTGGAAATTTCCTGCTTGCATATAAAGAGGCAAATTTGAATATAAAATTTGTCTTTAAAACCTTTATCAAACATTTTTATAATTTATTCTCTGTACAACGTGTGGTGCAGTTTTTTTGGATTATGAAAATAAATAGCAGCACCCAAAGAAAAACTTCCACAGTCAGGAAAACATGCAAAAAATATATATGAATTAATCCCAGGACATTCTTGCAGCGAACTGTTAACAACAATAAAAAAGGATTGAAGCAGAGAACATTAGACTGCGAGAAAAGAACAACTTTAAAAAAAATTTTAAATAAAAGTCACTATTGGACTGGAGACACTGCTGTATGCAGAAACTGTGGGTTAAACAGTTTAAATGCCAACAGTCTAGAAACACTCAATACTGAATATGATTATGAAGATGCATATGTAAAAAAAGGGGGCAATCTTCATAACCTTAATAGATGTCAAGTATAAATAACAGTTCAATAAATACTTAATTCCTGTTAAATTCAATATTTATTTCCTCCTAGTTAAGTGCCGAATATTTTGTTATGAGGAAAAAGGAAAATAAAAAAAAAAACAATTTAGGAGTTTAATATTTGAACCTTTTTATTTATTTAAAAGTGTCGATTTTGGGATGTAAAGTGCAATTAGGCGGCACGGTGGCTTAGTGGTTAGCACGTTCGCCTCTCAGCGCTAGGGATTCCCGGTTCGAATTCCCATCTGGGTGGAGTTTCCATGTTCTCCCCGTGTCCGCGTGGGTTTCCTCCGGGTTCTCCGGTTTCCTTCCACAGTCCAAAAAACATGTATAAAGTCAATTGAATTCTCAAAATTGCCCCATATAGAGTGTTTGTGTGAGTGAGTGTGTGCCCAGTGATGGATTGGCGCCCTGTCCTGGGTCTATCTGCCCAGCGCCCGAGACGTTCTCCCCTGGATGGGCATGGGGAACCCCACCGCGACCCTAATAGAGGATAAAGCGGGAGATAATTAATGAATGAAAGTGCAATTAATTTGTTTTGGACAAAAGCAAAGAAGTTAGAAGTGAGAAAATCTAGGGCACAGCTGAGTAATGGAGATGTTGAGTAAACACGCCCCTCCCAGTGGATCATACGGTTTTATGTAGCAATAAGATCATGAGACACATCTCTCAAACATTCAGAAAAACTGAAGAAAATCCAAATGATATGCTGCACTCCGTAAAATAAACCGATAAACCGTAACACCGCGGTGTGAGCAGGTAGGTGAACCGATCAGGTTCAGTCAGCTGCTGTTGAAGCTGTAAGTTCAGGACTGTGATGGTGTCAGCGGCGGCAGCAGCAGCATGTGGATCCGCCGCCTCGCATGCAGACTGTCGGTGAGGGGTGAAGGTTTACAGCGGGTCCAGTTCCAGACTCTGCAGCTGCGCGACCTTATTCCGTGTCGGCTCCGAGCTCTCGGCGCGACATGTCACATTTTATGCTAAGCTAAACGCCGGAGCCAGAAGCAGAAAGCCGCGCTCTTACCTGGAGAATATAAATTAGCGAGTTCCCGAGCGCCGGCGTGCTGCGGGCCCCACCGGAGCGCCGTCCGAGCCGGAGCATTGTGTTCGTTCTGCTGGAGGTTCTCTTCAGGCCGGTTCTGGTTCTGGTTCTGGTTCGTGTCCATGTTTCTCCAGCTCCAGCTCTCAGAGCCCCGGTTAGCAAAAAAAACAGCCTGAGCTGTTCCTCTAACTACAAACCACGCCTCTTTTCTGTGCTACGAGACGCCTCCGACCAATCAGCTGTCACCTCAACGACTTCACACGATCCGAGAGTTAACCAATAGCAATGAACAGAGGAATGACACGCTCACCGACCACACCCGAGCGAAACTCACCTCATTTCCATCCATCCATAGATCATTCATTCATTCATTCATTCATTCATTCATCATCTCCCGCTTTATCCTCTATTAGGATGGGGGGGGGGGGTTCCCCATGCCCAACCAGAGGAGAACGTCTCGGGCGCTGGGCACAGATAGACCCAGGACAGGGCGCCAATCCATCGCTGGGCACACACCCAATCACACAGACACACCCTATATGGGGCAATTTTGAGAATTCAATTGACTTGATCCATGTTTTTGGACTGTGGGAGGAAACCGGAGAACCCGGAGGAAACCCACGCGGACACGGGGAGAACATGGAAACTCCACCCAGATGGGGATTCGAACCGGGAATCCCTAGTGCTGAGAGGCGAAAGTGCTAACCACTAAGCCATCGTGCCGCCTCAATATAAATTAGCGAGTTCCCGAGCGCCGCCTCAATACATCAAATTTCAATACATCAAATAAAATAAAGTAAAATAGAACAGAATGGAATATAATAACAATGTTTCCATATTTATTGCTTTATTTCCTAGATATTTACTAATACATACATAACAATGAATACATTTTAAAATAGCAACATTTAGTTTTTAAAAAATGTATCTGGTTGTCAAAGAAATGTAACTGTTGGACATAAAGATGCTGTTGTTGTTTGAACACTTTAAAAACAACAAAGCAGTAATAATGAATTTAAATATAAATATATATACTGTCAGGGTAAAATTAAGTGGTAGATACGGCCAGAGCTTCATTTTACCCTTACCGTATTGATATTAATAATTATTAATTATTAATAATAATTAATAATTGCAATATTGTTTTTATATTGGCATGTTTTTATATTGGCATTTTATATTGGCATGCATTTTATTACTTTACAGTATATTATGCCACAAGGAATGTGAAATACATCACTGCTACTGCTTTTAGTTCATATTCTCTTTATTCTGAGTTATTGTATATGTAAGCACAGTTGGTTTGCTACTTAGTTTCATTCTGAACTGCACAGTGACTCTAAAGGGTCCCAGGTTTGATTCCAGGTACCACTAAGTACTATGGCTGAAGTGCCCTCGGGCAAGACGCCTAACCACAAATGTTCCCTGGGCACCGTGTACAGGGCTTCCCACTGTTACAGTCATGTGTGTTCAATTCACACAGTTTGTGAATATGTGAAACAACTTAATAAAACTTTGCCTTTCATAATTTGAGGAAACTTCATATCAGTTCTCCTTTACTCCATCATGCTCTTCAGAATTAGTTACGTCTAGTCTTTTTGCTGATGAAAAGGCAGATGTTTATGAAGCTGAATTCACCAGAATTCAATATTGAGGTATTGTATTATAAGACAGAACCCTGTGCAACTATGTGAGCAGAAGTTGTGTTCTTGAGTTGTATTCATATTGAGAGTCTTCATATCATATGAACCCACTTTTACATCAAAATAACTATTTATATAAAATGCTGTGGCAGGGTTTGCTGAAGCCTCAAGCAGAATATTTTAGATGATTTACCCCCAGGAGACCAGGATGGAGCCAATGGATTTGTTAAAAATGCAAAAAACTTATTTTGACAACAACTCTGTGCATTGTGGTCCATAAATATACAAGATTCGATGTTTAAATATTATACTATTATATGGCTGTGTGTTTTTTAAATTGAAGAGATTTACTTATTTGTGGTAGATAGCAAAATAAAATAAAAAAAAACAAAGGAGGACTGTGCCGCGTTTTTAGTTGCTGCAGTAACGTTATATAGCCACTAGATGTCAGGCTTGTAATTTCTTATCGACAGTCAAAGTTTACTGACGCCGACGATGACGGATATCAATAATTGCCTACATAGTGAACAACAAAGTCCCTGTGTGAATTATTAACAAGTTTATTTTGACTTAGATTGCACTTGCGTAAGCCAATACATATACATACATGACATAAATATGGGAAATAAGCAACGTTATAATTTCTTAATTATAGGGCTAATGTTGTGTCATGACTATAGTTGATGTGCAACCATTTTTTTTTTCATTGAAAGTTGGAGTCTCTGAAAATATTTTATTCGATTCACCAATTAATTATCAGCTTTAAGAGGGGTGTTGGCGCAGGGTTACTCTATTGGACTCTGGTCTCACAGGACTGACATTGCCCTTTGAGCTATAAAATGACATGACTGTACAATGCTGCAAGCATGGAGTCTGACACTGTGACCCAGTATGAAGTGCCTTTAAATGGTGTAGCTCCCATCACTGGTTTTGGAGGCCAACTACTCCAAACAGTTTAGATTTTTCTTTTTACTCACATGGCTATTCAAAATTTGTTATTAGTTTTTGTATTAGGTTTGTTATTAGTGGACAAAATATTAAAATATGAAGGCTTTTAGACAGAAGGCTTTTAAAGTACAGGCTGAAATAAAAACTGTCCTCTTCTGGCAAGTGTTCTAAAACAAAAGCCTCTTAAAAATGCCATTAAATACAGAAATCATGTGATACATTCAGTCCCATTGCTGCAGGTGAAAAAAATAATGGACTTTGCAATGCATTTGGGATGAGTATACTTGGAATCATTTTGGGGAGATCTTTATCTGTCCCATCATGACTGTTCTACGCAGATCAGGGTACATAAAGGCATGGTTGACTGAATTTTGTGTGGAAGTGGAAGAACTGGGTTGACCTGCACAGAATACCATCCTCAACCTAAAAAACAACTTGAGAAAATTGAAAGGTTGAAAATTTAAACTCCTTTTTTATCCAACATCTAGCCTGACCTCACACATGCTCTTCTGGATGAACAAGCAAAAATTCTCACAGATACACTTCTTACACACAATATTACAATATGGAAGAATAAAAAAATGAACTTTTCAGATTCAATGAAAATTTGTCAGTTTAACATATTAATTTGAATTATTGAATAATTAAAAGGATAATTAATTCCATCCATTATCTTTAGCTTTATCCTCTACTAGGGTTGCGGGGGGGGGTGGTGTCTCCATGTCCATCCAGGGGAGAACGTTTCAGGCGCTGGGCAGATACACCCAGCACAGGGTGCAAATCTATCGCTGGGCACATACTCACTCATTCAGACACATACAGAAACACACTCTAAACTGGGTAATTTGGAGAATTCAATTGACCTTGATCCATGTTTTTGGACTGTGGGAGGAAACCGGAGAACCCGGTGGAAACCCATGCAGATACGGGGAGAACATGGTAACTTCACCCAGATTGGGATTTGAACCGTGAATCCCTAGCGCTGAGAGGCGAATTAATTGTGCTATTTAAATTACCAATTAAATAAAGGGCTTCTTTAATTAATATTATAGTATTTTACATAACTTTTTTTTCAAATTTTGCATAAGTCTGAACAAATTACATAAGAGAAATCTTTTGTTTCTTGCATCATCAGCCTAATATCTTAGGAAATCATAAATTCTGTTTAGAATGTTTAGCCAAGATTAAAATAGCATTAGTTTGTAGTGTGATATACAAACTCCTACCTATCTGTGTTAAAACAGATGAAGTTACATTCTGTTAAAGACACGTTCCACCCCAAACATTTTAATGAACCTGATTTGCCTCTAACCTAATTCCTGAACCTGTGTTAGCAGAGGCAACGCTCCATTCTACTCAACAAACCAGACAACACTTGTCAAACTGAGATTTATCACACAAAAGAATTTAATTAGCATGGGCTATGTTAATGGCTGAAGCCTCAGGAGCCTAAATAATTAATTATTTATTAGCATAAACAACACTAGGTTAAATTGAGTTAAGATTACTTCAGTACTTGTCCAGTTAAAATGTAAGCTTCATGCGTAACCAGTTACAGAAAATATGTGTGCGCTAAGCGTTTATGTAGTGTCTTATGATCTCTGCATTCATCTGTTGCCAGTATCCACTACAAATTAATACAAGGCATTAGGACATTCTTTACAGAATGTCATACCATTTCTGGGTATTACATAATTATCCAATTTTTAAGGAGTAACAAACAGGAGAATATAAAGAAAAAAAATGGTGATAAAGTTTGATAAGCTGAAAAGTTAATAAAGGAAAAATATTGAAGACCTAACAGGTTCTCTAAATTCGCGTGGCCTTGACAATAACTTATGCACCATTTTCTAGCTACATTCATATTTAACTGATAACTAATAATAATATAATACTTAGGGGGCAGCACGGTTGCTTAATGGTTAGCACATTCGCCTCTCATTCACCATTCATGGTGGCTGTTCTAAATTGCCCCTATATAGTCTGTCTTTCTGTATTTTTGTGTGAGTGTGCCCAGTGATAGATTGGCACCCCGTCTTGGGTGTATCTGCCCAGCGCCCAAAACTTTTTCATGGGGAATTTCCCCGTGACCCTAGTATAGGATTAATTGGAGGATGATGGATGTATGAATGGATAATACTTAGGTGTTATAGCATTATCAACATAATGTAACAAAACCATTCTGAAATCATGTGAAGTGACATTTACATTGTAGTCCACCCTCTGGCTGGGTTTTATGTTCTTTAATGCTTCCAAAGGCAAAACATACTAATTGGTTGCTTGTCTTAGGGCATCATGACTTCTAAAAACTACTCAAAAGACAATCTGTTTTAAGTCATAAAACAAGCAAAAAATATGTGATTGTACAGTAGTGATTTGGGGGTTTTTTTGGGGAGGGGGGAAGAGTTCAGCGGTTCAGACATGTCAACCAGTGTAGAAAGCAGAACCATTTATTTATTACCTTAAATATCACTTAACTTATATTAAGCACATTTTTCATAAATATATTAGGATATTAAATGGGTCAACAACAAAAAAAACGCACTGGGGGCTGCAACTTATTAAAAACCCAAGTAGATGGATTGGGTCTCATCGAACACTATAGGGAGAATTAGTAATGTTTCTAAATAAAGGCTTCACACAATCAAAATAAGTGAAATTAAATGGAGTTGTGGAAAGATTGTGTTGTCTGTACTTTGGTTCTGATTACATTCTGGAGTTCCTCCAACAAGTCTGCTGTTGCTATCACATTACAGTCACATTGTTTACTTCAAAACTTAACCTGTTTTAACATGCACTGGAGCATTTGAACCGATTTATTTTCTAACTGTTTTCTCTCAGAACTGCAGCAGCTTTCTATTTATCAGGTATTTCCTGGGCTATTTCGGGTGTGTGGTGTCGTACGGGGTTGAAATGTTTGTTTGCTGTACTTTAGTGAGAGCGGGAAAAGGTTAGCCAGCCTCCGTTAGCGCAGACTATAGCAGGTTTAGTCCGGTTTGCACTAGGGAGCCGATCAGCGTTTTTTTTCTTTTTTTCTAGTAGACTTCTGCCGGAACTACCCGACATCATCACGTCAATCGCGGCCCCTCCTGCTCTGCGTTCTAGCAGCATAAATACGCACCAGTCCGAAACATGGGAATCGACAGCGCGTTTGCTGTGGCGCTCTATAGAGGAGCTACCAGAAGTCGAGCTCATCTCCAAATATCGATTAACCGACAAGTTGCATTTCTCCAACCGAGTCGGGTTTCGGTCGCAGCTTTTGTTTGGTTCCTCCGAGTTCGCGTTTGGAAACTTTGTGAGGGCACGCAGCCCTTGTAGGAGTGTCCTGCCGCAATCCGGCGGGTGTTAAGATCCATGGAAGTGGTGCGTTTTTACGACTCGCGTCTCACGTTCAACGGCGGCCACAGCCTCGCTCCCGTCCACGGCGGCGTCTACAAGCCCTGCACTGACGGCTCGATGACGAAACTCGGCATCTCCGACCACGAAAAGGCGATCGACGTGAGCATCTACCTGGATCCCCTGCCCTACCAGCAGTCGCTCCACAGCGAGGAGCTGTTCCAAGACTTCGCGCTCAGCGAGGACGCCAAGAGCAAGCAAGTGGCGGCGGAGAACGCCTACAAGAACTACGCGGAAGCCAACAGGAGCCAGCTGGGTTACGCGGAGCTGCAGGAGACCCGTCTGGACACGGTGTTCAGCCCGGATTTCCTCGGCGCGTACACGAAGGCTCAGTGGCGAGGAGAAGACGACCCACGGATGGACGCACCGGGCGGGTTCGACATGCGCTCCTATTTGCAGTTCCAGTCGGCACCGAGCGGGAGCCTGAGCAACATATCCAACGCGTCCTCGTCGTGCTCCAGCCCGCCCGGTACTCCCGCGCCGCCCGGCTCGGCCAGATCCCCGCCGCCCGGCGGCAAGATGCCCTCGTCGGCGAAAGGGAAAAAGCGCCTGGAAAAGGACAGCGACGAGTACCGGCAACGGCGAGAGCGCAACAACCTGGCGGTGCGCAAAAGCAGGGACAAAGCGAAACTGCGCAACATGGAGACGCAGCACAAAGTGTTGGAACTGGCGGCGGAGAACGAGCGGCTGCAGAAGCGCGTGGAACAGCTGTCAAGAGAACTGTCGACTCTGCGCAACCTGCTGTCCGCCACCGGCCAGTGCTAACGCGGACTCCCACCCCGATGCCCAAATATGACTGCTAATATCGTTTCCAAAGAGAATGCATCTGAAATTTTGCATAAAAGTGAAAACGACGGACTATTGATCTCTCAAGAAATTTGTTTACAGGAGCTCGAAGCGTGTAAAGGGGACTGGCGCCTGGATTGCGCAACACTTTTCCTCATGCTTGATGACTTTAAGTACTTTGGTCTGTACAGTATTTTTGTACGGGTGAAAAAAATGTCTACTGTTTTAATAATACTCTGTTATTTAAAAAAATTCCTTTCCCCCACAATCTGGGGCAGTGTCTGTCGAGGGAAGAGTTGTAGCCTACTGCAGAGGCATGATGCAACGCATTGTAACAGTATTTGGCCATGCAATGAAGTAGTCTGCTATAAAACAGAATAAGGGTACATACCATATGTTCTATTGCTATATAATATTTTATTGAATTAAATGATTTTTACATCTCTTAAAACCTGGTTGTCTGTTTTGCTTGTGCTTTAACTACAAACACCCATATCTGAGGTGATTCAGTTTGACACTTTGAAGGGAAAATATACCTTGGGTGTAAAACACAATCATTTACAGTTTGTGTAGCTTCAGCACCAAGGCTTTTATTTAGACTATATTTGGAATCAAATAAATACAAAATAGAAAAAGGAAGAAAGAAAGGAGTGGGAGAGAAAATACTCATGACAAATTCCACCATAGTGTTGAGTCACCATGATACAAAGTGCAAATACTTCTTGATTATTTGCCACACTATACCATGTCACCTTAAAACATACATAAAGGAGATATGCAGTGTAAAGAAACGAGCACACCCCTAAAAGCTGATGTCAAATTGAATATATTCTCAGCGATATTAGACTTGGTAGATTTCTTTTACAGGTTTGTCCTTTGTCCATGTCACTCGGCAATAAAGCAGGATTATCTAAAGCACACAAGCACACTGTCAACAGTCTACTGAGTTCAGCGCTCTATCAGAGAAGGGGTCAAGGCTGGACCAACAACATGCTGAATGACCAAGCTACAGCAGCTAAATTGGCTTTTTACTAACACACACCGAAACAGGTGTAATAATATCTAACATTAATATTAGGCTCAATTTGTCTTTAAAACACTTGTTAATGCGGATTATTTTAAAAACACGAAAAAGTAATCCAGAAAAAATCCTGTCCTGTTTTTACAGGTAATATGAAATAAAGAAAAACAGAAAGGTGCAACATGACAGAAACTTAAACAGCTCAGATATTCCCCCTGTGCTTGTAAGTACCCCTCTGAACTCAAACCAGCAATTAAGGTCCCATAATACTTCTCATTTTCCACATTGTTTTTTTTTTTTTGTTACTAATTACAAATCTAAAAGAAAACACTGCTCATAACCGGCATCTGAATGCTTAATTATTTAGTGGTAAGCCCCATTTCTAAAACAAATGTCTTAAATAAAACAAGTCAATAAACCAACCATTAGGTTTCAACTTAAAGTGGAATGGAGATAACATTTACATTTACATTTATTCATTTAGCAGACACTTTTATCCAAAGCGACTATTATATAGATAACATCTCTACAACTGTGTGTTTGATTCACCTGCTGTTTTTGAATCACACATCAAGGTAACTTATTAAATTTACGAGAGCATTTGACAGTGCAGGCATGCACTCACATGGAGTCTCATGGTTGTCTGAATGAGACTGGGCAGGAACCTGAAAGACAGGTAAGACCCCCTCCCCTCCCGAAAACCCATGAACATAATAAGAAAGGGTGGGAGAGTGAGAACCAGAGTGAGAGCAAGACAGAGAGGATGGGGGTTTGAATCTGGCATTCATTTTCAATAACCACATCGAGGTTGCAGTGGCTGCTTGATGGGATTGCACCCTGGACCTATTTATTCATGAGCATCACACACTAAGTCTATTATTGTCTTCCTCAAATGCACAAAATTTTCATTGATTTTTATTTTTCAGAATTTATTATACATCTTTATCCAGAGTGACTTACAAAGGTCATGATATCTTACAATTCAAGTAGCTCTGTGTGAGGACCTTTCTCTTGTGCTCGACAATGCTAGACAGTAGTAGGATTTAAATACTAACCTTCTCGTCTATAGTCTGATACCTTAACCACAAAGCCACCAGAGTTCAGAGCAGCTAGCCTACAGACTTATTCCGTGGGTGTGGCAATAAACCAGAGTAACCAGCTAGAGAGAGAAGATTGGAACGACATACAGACACTGTAGTTAATTAAACCTTTTTATCCTAATGTTTTTTGGCACTTTTATGACACACTGCCCTATTGTAATATTACAATATTTAAATAATAATATATAAATGCACATCTGTTGACCTAAATCTATATTTCCTTTAGTTCTTATGCAAATAATGAAAGAAGCTAATGAAGTATGCATAGCCCAAATTCATAGCTGATGTTCTATGGGATATTAATGCTAGAAGTTCATATATAATTAATAGCTAAGTTTTCTAATATTAAAATGTGATCAAAAACATGTCCAAAGCATCAGACCTCATTACCTTTAAAAAAATAAGGGGGGGAGAGGTCTTTCCGTTACTTTACAAATGAAACTGCAGAAAATGTTTTTAGAGACTGAACATGTTATAGTGTTGGACAACTAAATTTATTCTTTTTGGGTATTTTACTTGCTATATAGGAGACACATGATTTTATGCCATACGAAAAACTATAGTACAGGTTATTTATTCATACATAGCGTGACCGGGCATTGTTTTGCATTTGCAATATTTCACAACATCCAACATGCTGAAGAAGGACAGCAGGGTTGCTTCAGGTTGCACAAGACTTACAACTTTCTTCTCTTTTAAAGTCCCTTTAGATTTCTGTTCCTAATTTTCACAACTGTTTTACTCTACTTCAGTATAATAAGTATGGTGAGGCAACAATAACATACAACACAACCAAAGCCATCTACCATAGACATATTTACATAGACATATTTACATAGATGGGCGCATTGGACACTAGATCATACGTCAGTATTAGCACCATGTTGATTTGGGCAACTTGCTATTATAATACTACTGCTGCTGCTATCACCACTACTACTACTACTATTTTACTACAACTACTATATATATATATATATATTAATAATCAAATTTCTATATATATATATATATATATATATATATATATATATATATATATATATATATATATATATATATATATTATTGCTACAGCTTAGTTTAGACTATACCACACAATACTATTCAAACCTAGAATTTTGCAGTGTTTTAAGGTATCATTTCTCCTCAAATACCCAAATTTCCCCCTTTAGGGATCAATAAGTTCATTTCATCTATATAAAAATAATGAGTCCCTCTAAAAATTTTATTAGGTTTCAGTCTATTTATGATATTTCACATTTATATTATATTCAGCATTAGTTCAATAACATATACAAACTGTTTGTTTATCTTATGTGGGCCAGTTTTCATGCATGAAAAATTCCAGTTATCTTTACAGAATGCTGACACCTTAATCACTGAGCCACCACATGCATTTTGTCATTGTATGATGTCCCCAGTCCAGGAATTAGGTTAAATTCCAAATTAGGATACTTAGCAATGTACTTATCATGTCTCAATGGTTTAATTTAGGTATTATGTTTCTTGCCACAAAGCAACAGTTAAACTGGGAAATAACTACTAGGTGTGAATATGTGTGAATGATCATGATGCCCTTGTGATGAAAATATAATTCAATCCAGGGTGTATTCTTATCACGCACCTGCAGTTCCCAGGATAGGCTTCAGATCCAGTCCAATCCTGATCACTAAGGAATAATTATTATGATTCTGATCAACAGCTGTGTAATGTTCTGCAAACTCTTCTGGTTAAGCTGTTTAAAAAAAGAATCAGAATAACAGATTTGCTTAAACACATGACATTTTCGATTGTTTAATGCTAATGATGTATTACAAATTAAAAATAATAAAAAAAAACACTTTCCCACTTTCTTATTGTCATTTTTTATTTCTACTTTTGTATATATAAACACTACTAATGGAGCATCTGTAAAAAAAAAAAAAAAAAAAAATGAAATCCCCGTGGGGATTAATAAAGTATTTTGATTCTGATTCTTTTAGACTTCTAACTTTTGCATGCATATGAATAATTTATAAATTAGGCCACTATAATAAAGCAAGTAGAGCAGTCTGTCTGGGAATGAGAGGAATAGCGAGTAAATTATTACATTAAAAGTAGTATTTATATTTGTATTGCAGTTAACTTTTGTTTTTTTCTCTTGCAAAAATAGGAAGCAGGAAAAATTATAATCTGAATCAGCAAGTCACTTGCTCGAACAAAACCACATTGAAATGCTCATCAAAACACTGTTTCCTTCCTTGATCTTTTTGTAATTAAGTAAATAGTAATGCAGCCATTAATTCTGAAATGGGCCTAATATTCATTTTAAACTGTTTATAACTTAGATTTAATCTTCTCTGTTTGCATCGTCCTCTATCAGAGGGTCTATTGATTATTATGATTAAAATAAGGCAGAATAAACCTGTATTCATTCAACAGTTGGGTGTAATAAGCATCCATTGAGTCAGAGCCCTGCTGGAGTTTCCACGTGCTGGCACATGCACACCGGAAGCTCTGGATTAGGCCACACCCCCTTGGGATTTTCCCCACTGAGCAGTAGCGCGTCAGTGTGTCCTCCTCGAGCAAAGGCCACGCCCCTTTTTGTTCCCGACCTGAGTTTACTGGCAGTGTTGGGGCGTGTGCCTGTAAATGGATTATTGCATAATTTCTCCTACCAAATGATCCCTCCTTTCCTCCCTCCCACCCTAAACTAACCCACTCCTATTCCTGCCCATCCTAAACACTCTCCTCCCCTAAACACCCTCCTCGTCTTCATCCTTGACCAAAAGTTGTTCTACATCCTGCCATGCCCATGTATGGAAACTCTGTTTTTTCCCATCCTCCCATGCTCATCATAAGCAAACCTTTCTCTCATCCATCTTCATGCCCTTTCCTCCAAAGCAAAGGCTTAGCTGTGTTAGTATCTCTTTCTGCATCCCCTCATTCTCAGGCTTTCATCTAAATTTACACCAAACACTTTTTTCATTTGTTCCATCCTCTCCTGTTCTAGATTTTTTAAATCCCTGCTGAAACTCTTTAATGTACAATTAACTAGCAACCTTCTCTCTTTCACAATATTGTTTTAAAACGATACATTCATTCATTCATTCATTCATTATCTCCCACTTTATCCTCTATTAGGGTCGCGGTGGGGTTCCCCATGCCCATCCAGGGGAGAACGTCTCGGGCGCTGGGCAGATAGACCCAGGACGGGGCGCCAATCCATCGCTGGGCTAAAACGATACAGCTCCATTTTTAAAGAAACCTTTTTTATCTACTTCATTGCATTCAATTACTCTCCCTTTTGACAAGCCTCCCTCCCTCCCTCCCTCCGCTTTAGCCTCTTATACAACCGCTTACTTTTCTCCTAAATACACTTTTCCCTTCTCTATGCACTGAATCTTCTTCATCACATCATCAAGAAATCATCCCCTCATAAAACCTTTACTGAATCCTTTTCTTTTCTCAGGTGTCATTTCATACATCTCTGTATATAATAATCTGTAAATAATTTTGAATATTGCCAAAAACAAGACACTTCTATCAGGTCCAGCCCTAATATATATATATATATATATATAATATATATATATATATATATATATATATATATATATATATATATATATATATATTGGGTGCTGTTTTCTAACACTGACAGGGAGAGATTTTAGTTAGAGCACTCTTAAAATGTTTAGTTGAATTAAAAACAATTAAATTTAGGTTAAGATTTGCAATTAAACTGCAGTGTGTGCCATGTGTTCACCCTGCATTGTGCTAGTGATTATAATCAATCAGTATTAAATAGACTAACCAGCCACTTTATTAGGTACACATCTATTTACCAGCTCTATTAGCCATGTTTGTTTCTGTTCATACTTTGTTGGACTTCTTTACTGACTGGGTACATTTTGAGTGATAGCTAATTCTCAGAGTGGCATGGTGGCATTGTGGTTACCATTACCATTACCACTGAACATCCGTTCACCTCTCACCGCTAGGGATTCAAGTTCAAATCCTGATCTCTCCATGCAACATTCCGCCTACTGTGTGAAGTGACAGAACTTTAGTTTTGTGTGATGACTCACATGATGTGAAGATATAAAGACAAAGACTTTTGGTAAACTGAGTCAAGTGGCTTCTTATGGACATGTTTCACTGCTTGTTCAAGTAAACTTTATTAGTTTTATAACTATTCCCACAGGTCTTTTTATTTTAATGATGATTTTATCTGTATAGTCTGCTATTTTTTATTATTTTTGATAATTACATTACCATTATGACAATTATGTGAGTGTAAAGGTTTAAAGGTGATATATTTTGTTAGTTTTCATTAGTTTTTATTCATAGTTTCATTATAGGCTTTGCATGTCTGGAAGCGGCGGATTTCAATTAAACCTTTTTTCATTTCTGCAATTTCCCCCAGGGATTAATAAAGTTTTCTGATTCTGATTCTAATTCTTAAACTTCAAAAACAGGTACATTAGCAGGGTCCATAATCATAATCCATATTGCAGGGTAAATATGTGTGTGAATAAATGGGTTTGTCTGTGTGTCTGTCCTGCGATGAACTGGTGATCTTTCCAGGATTTTTTTCCAGCTTTTCACCTAATCAGAACCGTTAAGGGCTTTAGCACCCCCTGATGTATACTGTAAATCTCAAATAAGTACATGTCTTTACATGGGCAGCACTATTTAAAGGTTTGAATCTCAGTCCAGGTGCAGTTTCCATGTCCTCCCCATGTCTGTGTGGGTTTCCTCCGGGTTCTCCGGTTTCCTCCCACAGTCCAAAAACATGGATTCAAAGTAAAATGGAATGCTCTATATTGCTCTTCACAGAGTGTGTTTGTGTGTGTGTGTGTGTGTGTGTGTGTGTCTGAATGAGTGAGCCTTGTAGTGGGTGAAACGTTTCCCCCTTGATGTGCATGGGGAACCCCCCACCATACCCCCCATGACCCTAGTAGAGGATTAAGCGGAAGAAAATGAATGAATAAATGAACGTCTTTACCTTTACTAAATATTATACATTTCACATAAAAATAAAAGTAATAAAAAAGTAATTTACTCATCATACAGTGTGCTAGTTTTTCTCACACTGCGTACATTGTCAGTAGTCTATTTACATTTGACACTTTTCTATGCTGTTACTATTATTGTTGGCACATTATTTTATATTACATATTTCATAATGACAAGTCTGTGTGAGGTAAATGCCATTAAAATATGAATTTTATCACAGGGGTGGGCTCATGTAGTCCATAGTGAAAAATTCACCCTTATACAGTAATTACCTGACTAAAGGTGCATGTGTAAAACAGTTCAAGAAAGCTGGATTGTTCATAGGTTAAACTGGTTTTGCAGCTGACACCCTCAAGATCGAGATCAAGGACTGGGGTGTGTCACATTATACTTGCACCATGCTTAAAATTTCACTTCATCTACTATTTAAGTGTATGTCAACTATAACAGCATTTGACAAAAATAATGAACTAACATATTAAGACATTTAAAGCGGGCCGGCATGGTGCAGTTCGGAACTACTAGCTGCTGTATAGCTTTGGGTATCCTGGTCTATTTTATAAATACAAAGGCTTGGTTCTTGTAAATTCAAATCATAATGTTAAGCACCCTTTGGTTTGAAGTACTGTTTTGTCCAAGTATGAATATTTGTTCAGCAAAATATACACAGAGATGGAGCCGAGCTTGTAGATTCTGTAATTAATTTCTCTCTTGGCGGTACGGTGGCTTAGTGGTTAGCACGTTCGCCTCTCAGCGCTAGGGATTCCCGGTTTGAATCCCCATCTGGGTGGAGTTTCCATGTTCTCCCCGTGTCCGCGTGGGTTTCCTCCGGGTTCTCCGGTTTCCTCCCACAGTCCAAAAACATGGATCAAATTAATTGAGTTCTCTAAATTGCCCCATATAGAGTGTGCTTGAGTGTGTGAGTGTGTACCCAGCGATGGATTAGCGTCCTGTCCTGGGTGTATCTGCCCAGCGCCCGAGACGTTCTCCCCTGGATGGGCATGGGGAACCCCACCGCGACCCTAATAGAGGATAAAGCGGAAGATAATGAATGAATGAATGAATTTCTCTCTTAATTCCTCTATTAATTTGAACAAAGTGGATAAATGGGTCAGCAAGGGATTTCATACGTGATTCCATCAATTATCTTCCGCTTAATCATATACTAGCATCATAGGGGATTCCCTATGCCCATCCAGCAAAGAACATTGCACCACTGGGCAGATACACCAAGGATAGAGTCTATCGATGAGCACACACTCACACACACACAAACTAACACATACTATATGGAATTTTAGAGCAGTCAATTTATCTTAAATCCATATTTGACTGTAGGAAACCAAAGAACTCAGGTAAAACCCACACGGACACAGAGAGAACATGAAAACTTCACCCAGATTGGGATTTGAGAGGCGAGAAGTGATTGTGCTAAGCACCAAACCAACATGCTGCCCAAATATTTTAATTTAACTACATAATGTGTTTTGACATAAGTAAAAGGAGGTTATAAATCAAATTGAAGTTGTTTCCTAAAAAGACAGAGAACATATTAAATTGCTGTTTATTCATCTGCACAGTAAAATTGTGTTCTACAGTTCCTGAGTGAAATTAAGTTGATTCATGCATCACTACAGATCTCATGACAGTCAACTCATTTGAACAAAAGTCAGCATTCGGCATCTTGCTGCATGAGCTTTACATAAGCTATGATTCAAATGTACCATTTAGTCATCTATTTACACTTCCCCTTAATTCCAAAAGAAGAATATCAACAAAAACAATTAGTGAATTTCATTTAAAAATGAAGACATTAATTATTAGACATTTAAATAATGTCAGTGGTAATTGAGTGAGTTATATTGTAATATAATAATACAGCTTTATTATTGGCTACAGTATTAGCATGATTAAGTCATGCAGTCCCTGGAGATTCATTCAGAACAGTTCATTTAGGTGAACCAAATAACCTACAGTCATGCCATGCAAAGGAAAGATATCATTTAGTCATATCACTGAGAGTAAATCTCTGGTGCACCAGATAGAAGAAGAAATGGAGGGAATTATGGATTGTAACATTCATTGTGATTTAATGTCATCTTCATTAATTAATTGTAAGCATAACTATCAGAAAATAACCTTGGCTATAAAATAACCAATGGTAAACCCATTGATTTTATTTTGCCGAGTGTGCTATTCAAATCATAGGCTATCTCCTTTAAGTCATGGGCTTTGTCATTCTGTATAATGGGAGTGATAAACAATGGCGTCATGGTGCACATGTCACAGGACAGTTGGTCATTTCTTGTCAAGTGAATTTAAGGTGTTGCTATTCTACAGCTCTTTTTACTGCTTTGGTTAAAAAGTGATTCAAAAAAAAATAATATTAAATTTTATAGGTAACATACCTAATAATGTTTAGTTTAGTATAATGATAGGATGATTACAAAATGATACATTACATTGACAATTACATTACAATACAATGATGACCTCCATGAACGTGGAACGTGTCTTAGGTACAAAAATGTGTATATTTTAAACAAATCATAACTAAAAAGTGAATTTGGTAATCTAGCAAAAAATTCTACGACCCATAGATTTTAAAGCAGACCGGTTTTGGTGAAAACCACTGCACCACGACAACGGACATCCGGTTTTTGGCGGTACCATTGTCGGGAACTCAGGCGTTGCTCTATCCGTAAAAGGAGGAGCTCTGACCCTCCCTTATGTAGGCCCAGATTACAACATATACCCTACTTCTCTTATTCTGGCCATAGTCTGGTTGTGGAGCCAGCGGTCGCTAAACATGCACCAAGGCGGCAAGATTCACATCATAAGGCCCAACATTGAGCAAGAGCATCCTTTCCTGCTCTTGCAACACTGGGGAGCTGGGCCGCACACCCCAAGAAACCTTAAGACAGTGTGTCATATACGCCTTCAATGTACACCTACTGATGAATTTAAATAATCAATGTTTAATCAAACAATCAAAATTTCAATCAAAATTTTTATATTTACACAAACAATACCGAGGCATAATGTTTTTAATGTTATAATGTACATTGTAAAAATACTTCCTGTCCACTTTATTAGGTTCACTTACCTTTCCACTTCCACTTACCATATAGATGCACTTTATAGGTCTACTTTTTAAGACGGTAGTCCATCTGTTTCTTTACTTACTGTGCTAGTGCGCTTTATTCTCTTCTATAATGGTCAGGACCACCAAAGATTATGTACTATTCAGGTGATGGATTATTTTCAGGACTGCGTTAGCAGCAGTGTGGTGGTTATGTGTTATAGTATATGTTAAACTGTTATGATGCGATCAGACATGTATACAGAAGCATGTACGCAGTGCTTCTAATATTGATTAGATACAACACTCACTGCACGCTATACTCTACACACATCTACCTTTTACTTCCACGCTTGTTAATGTGTAATTAGAGATATTTGTTGTCGCACATTTGTGTTATTTTTCCTCTAATCCTTCATACATATTTATACATAGTATGATGGCTACCGGAGGCTTGTGGCTGGATATCGGGGTATTAAAAAATTTCAAGAGTACTTATGTGTCTGATCCACTTGTAACAGCACAACACACTAATAAACCACAACTACATCTGATGGTGTTGCAATGTTGATATTCCTTAACCACCTAAATAGTACTGGTACTGTGGGGCCTTTGAGTATTAGACAACAGTAAATAGTAAATAGGACTAACAAAGTTACATGAATTACAGTCTAAAATTGTATGCAAACAAAGTGGTAAGTGGAGCTGATAAAATTAAATTTTCTGTATATTTATATATTTATTGTAATTGAAGTTGCTGTGCATGTATATGGCTTGTGTTAATGAACACACCTAGAACACACAATTTACACTATTGTACCCCATCCAATTAATTATTACATTTTAAGTTACTCATAGGCATTTTAAGAAAAAAAATGTACAAACACATTTCAAAATAGTGACTGTACGGCTCCAGTAAGAAGCACTGTATGCTTTCAAGTCAAAGGATGTAAAGTGTTCCATGGAAGATTGGTAGAAACAGATGTTTGGCTCACTGCAGCACTCCCAAAAATGGCTAAAAACCATGCATTAAAATGTTTTACAAACGTTATATATAACAAAAGTTATTCTTTTATGACATTTCACCTGACAGGCACCTCTTTTATGTTGTAGCATACATTTGTCTGCCACTAGAACAGTGTGTGTAAGGGTCATATATATTTCTAAAAGGCGAGAACAGATTATTTCTCACATTCTTTCTGTGTACAATCATACAATCACAATTCACACAAGCTTCCCCAACCAAAAAAAGCCACTTCCACAAAAAGCTGTTCATTTTTGTTTAGTGTCAATAGGTTACATCAGACTCGGGGGTGTATGCAAAAAAAAACAAAAAACTGACAAGCAGTACAGACTGAGAGAGTGAAATGGAATAAGAATGGCAAAAAAAATGTTATCACATTTGGTAAAGCTAAAAGAACACCTGTGAAAGCAAGGGTGCAAGAAGCAAGGCATTGACCATGTAACAGAACCAGCAAGATCATGCCATCAGAAAATTTATGATTATTTGGATAAAGTGGCAAATTAGGCTCCAAGAAACTCTAGTTAAGTGATGCAACATGTTTGAGGATCTATACTCAGGAACTACATTTCATGACACTGATGAAATCTGTCCATGACAGGATTGGATGGGTTGAGGTGTTAGACAAGAAATGACACAAGCAGGTAACTGGTGATGCCAAAAGAAGAAAAATAACATTGTCACGAAACTGAACTGCAAAAACACATGGATAAACAAAGCAGTAAACTTAAAGCGCACCCAATGGACTCTATACTGTCCTAAAGGAGTAGCTAAAAAACTGATGTAGATATGATTCATTATTCGTCAGTCATGAACTGTAATTGCTGTGTTGAGACCTGCAATTATTATTGTAAGTAGCTTTAGTAACCATAACGCCTGATATGTCATAGTTTTTGGGGTTAATTAGTAAATGTTATAAATGCAATAAAAATAAGCCGCAAAAAAAGATCTCTAAAAAGAGATTTCGATAACATTTAGAAAGCCGTCTTGCAATTTAAAATAACATTTAGCTAAAACTCCACATGACAATTGTTCCATTTGCTAGATGTTTACTTGCAAATGCAGCACTGATCTGTGTATCTGTCTCAGAGCAAAGCTTAGTTACCACAGCACTAACGCAAAGGTTGTTGTTTCTGATGTCATCACCTTTCTTAGCGCAGGTCGCTTGAAATAGGACACTTTCACAATCAGATCGACTCATTTTGACTCTGTGTGTAAGAGTGCATGTGGGTACAAAAAAAAAACCCACCTTCACAAAAACTCACGTGGTGGAATCTTAACCGTCTGCCCACAAAGTGATATTGGATCTTTTCCTTCCTATAAAGATAATGAAAATGAAAAGAAGACATAAACAGAACAAATAAAGGCCATTGTAGTTCCACACGAACCTGATCTAATGTGTTGTAACGGTTTAGATAGAGACTGTAGTTGTTTAGCTGAATTTTGATAGTTTCCTTATTATGAAAAATGGAAAAATATTTCCACACAAGGTAAAAAAACACACACACACACACACCCATATATATGTACCCATATATGTCTGGACACACCACATTTCTCCATTTATTATTAAATGGACATATTATTCCATCTAGTTTTACAATTACAGACTGTAGTCCATCTATTTTCTTTTTTTTTTTTGTTAGTCTCCTTTCAGTTCTCTCTTCTCTGTATTGATCAGAACCATCACAGAACAGGTATAATTTTGGTGGTGTGTTGTTTGTCAGTTCTGCAGTGACAATGATGCAGCGAGGTGGTTTTAGTGCAGCAGTGCTGCTGTTGTTTCATTTAAACACCTCAGTGACACCGCTGGGATAGGAATAATACACTAAACAAATAATACCTGCTCTGTGGTGGTACTATTGGGGTTCTGACCATTAGAGAATGCTACATATGCAATATTCACTGTAGTCCACAAACAGATAGACTAATATTTGGAAGTGTAGAACTACAAAGTCCATCTTTATTGTAAGTGAAACTGATAAAATTGACAATAAGTGGAGCAAAAAGCAGATGAGTCCAATCTTTTGACTGGTACTGTAAATGAAGATAGAGTGTAGTGATTTAGCCTTTGCATGTTTACTCTTTATCTTCCCAGAGGTTGTTGTTAAGGTTTGTATTAGAGTACAAATTCCAGGACCTTTGTACAGTATACAGCCACACAGCATTATACATCCACCACCATGCTTCACAGTAAAGATAAGTTACTAGCCTGCATAATTATATTTGTGTCTGTGTCCTCAAATCTATGTGTTTCACCTGAAAGACATATTTACTTGTTATTAAACTAGTAGATCTAATAAAGAATCCAAAATTCTATATGACAAACTGCGTTTGTTTGTTGGTCTCTGACAGCAGAGGTTACTGATTTCAATAACTAAGCAACACTATTCAATAGCTCAATAACTAATCACTTGTTGGGCCATTCAACCCATGTCCTTTCCTTTGTATGAAATCAGTACATACATATTTCCTTTTACCTTTTTTTTCCTTTTACCTCTTTACCTCCATCTTTAGTTCTTTTATACTCTATTGTTGCACTGAGAGTGGAAATAGATCAACTGTTTGGCTCATTTCTTGTTGTCATTTCCTCATTTGTGCAGCTTCAAAAGCTTTTGACACACATCATCACTGCATTTTCTGGGCTTCAGTGATGAGTGAGGAGGAGAATTAGGCCAGCGTGTTATTTCATATACCTTGTCAAAACAGGATTGCGTACCTGACAATTTAAGTATTCACTTAGGTGACCTTCAAAACATTAAGACTGCAAATGTGCTTTTTTTTACACATAATACATGTTCAACACAATTCAACAATTTAGTACTTTTAATTTTATAATTGCTTAAAGCTAAGGGACAGCTTTTGTTATTATTTTCAGGTCCACTGAAGTTACCAATGTGGGTCCTTGCGCAAGGCCCTTAACCCTCATTGCTCCAGGGATGTTGTGATTAACCTTGTGCTCACCTGGTAAAATGTGTGTATGTGTGATTTTGATTATCTCAAAAGTAGACAGAATACTAACCCTGCTGAAGTTAATTTGAGAAAGAAGAAACTTTACCCAGATCAGTATTTGAACCTGGTTCCCCAGTGCTGTTTTGCTTATTTATATACAACTGCAAAATACTTGCACTGTTAAAATTGAATATGTCATAACCTTGAGTGAAATAACTACAGGTTACAAAATTACCTGAGGCTTGAAGTAGTTTGGAAATGTTGTAATCTTCTATTTGCAATAATACAAGTGAACAAGTAATCTAACGATTAGTTTGTATTTTTGTCCCTGTCCCTCATTTTTACATGTGAACATGTGAAATACTTAATAATAACTTTTGGCGTAATCTACTGTGCAACCTTTCAAATTATGCCTTAAGGCATTAACATGGTTTTCATGTTTTTAGCAATCCCTATTCTTTTATAATGCAAACACATGACATATTAAACAACATGTCTACTGGAATTAAGGATTATGACTCAATCAAATAAGTCTAGTGTGTAAATCAATATGATTCCACTTTTGTCCAGTGTGTAATTATTAATAAGTGATGTGAATTCGCCAGAGAAAATCAAAAGCTTTTCTTTACCATAAATGATTAATAAGGTATATTCGCACAAAAAACACAATAAAAACTAGAAGTGAATGTCAGTAAAATGGTTTCAGAATTAATCCTGCATGAAAAACTCAGTCCGAATCTTCTGTAATGCATTTTGCATGTGTTATTAAAAAATTCCATAATTACAAGAGTTTAGCCTCTTAGATTTGTTTCACTTTGACAGCTGATGTTACTGGGGAAGTGAACTCTGACACAGCCGTCTTCGTTTCTCCTCTCACATCACACAAGCTACAATAAAAAGTGACATTAGGCTACTTTCACTAAATACAATATTTAGACACCTATTTAAATACAAAGCAAGAACATGATACTTTCTAAATAACAATTGCATATTGGTATAAAATATTTTAGGTAAATAGTTTTACCTTTGACCTCCTGTCTTCTGGTCATAAATGCATTAACTGTACATTTTGAAATAAATAGAACTTATGAACTAATATTTCTTTAGCTCTAATAAAATTGAAATTCATAAAGTTTGTATGTTTTATTTTTGAGCCCCCAGCTTCCAATTCTTATGTCACGAAGACTGATGCAATCTGAGAGATATATTCTAATGCAGAAGACAGAACATCATAAAAATACAGAACTGTAGCAGTACAGGTTGTGATATTATGCAGTAATTATGTGTTTTAAACTATTAACATCTTCCATCATCAATTTATATATTATTCCAATTTTCATCAACTTTGGAGTAAACTACAATGATTTGATTTTAGTCAAGAAGCTGCACAATCAAAGTTCTGTGCATTAAAACTATCACAAAAGCTAATTAAAACAGAATCTCTAAAGCATTTACATTGTCATAGTGCAAATTCAGATATAAACCATGTTTTAGAAAAGCGAATTATATAAAGCCACACAGCTGTTAAATTAAACAAGCTTCATATACATCCATTAGAAATCTTTAGAAATTATTTTTGTTTCTACATTTATGGTTAATTTTACCTCTTTAACTAACCAAATAAATTCAATTTGCAGTTTTAAAATCACAGATCTTACTACATCTTTTTTCTGTGTACATTGTACTATATCAGTCAAGACCCTCACAGGAACCTATTTTTTTGGTTGATGCTTCTCAGTACTGCTGTGACAATTGCACGGTGGTGGTGCTTTAGTGTGTGTTAAGCTGGTATGTGTGCATCAGACACAGCAGTGCTCCTGAAGAATTTTATCGAACACATTGATCTTACTTTGATCTGTAGTGCATCTTCTAACATTAGAGAACAGAGGAATAAGATGAACATGTAATGTGTATGTGATGGACTACATTCTGCATTCATTCATTCATTCATTATCACCCGCTTTATCCTCTATTAGGGTCGCGGTGGGGTTCTCCATGCCCATCCAGGGGAGAATGTCTCGGGCGCTGGGCAGATAGACCCATTACAGGGCGCCAATCCATCGCTGGGTACACACTTACTCACTCAAACACACTCTATATGGGGCAATTTTGGAGAACTCAATTAACTTGATCCATGTTTTTGGACTGTGGGAGGAAACCGGAGAACCCGGAGGAAACCCACGCGGACACGAGGAGAACATGGAAACTCCACTGGGGATTCGAACCGGGAATCCCTAGCGCTGAGAGGCGAACGTGCTAATCTCTATGCCACCGTGCCGTCCTTCTACAGTCTGCAGTCTACACAAAATACAATAATATTAAAAAAAAAACTTCAAGCGGCATGTTCTTCCAGTTGCATTACCACATTTCACACCCACAGTCTCCTGTGAAAATTCAGAAAGATTTGTCAGTGGTTTCATGAAATATGTGTTAAAAATTGTTTTAGGGCGTGCAAGTATTGCTTTTTTGTTTTAATTAAAAATATTCATAATTACTAATAACACCATTTTGTTTGCTACAATGTAAAACAGTTTTCAAGCAGATGACAGTTTAACAGCACAGTGCATCCTAGGCTTAAGTACAGCCGTAATGTTGTTACATGGCATGTTACAATAAAACAACCATTTAATTTTTTTTCTCTATAAGATATTTTTATTGTGAAATTAATACCTGGAATACATAGAGAGGTGTTAGGTCTTGCAGCTAATTAAGTGTTGACACATATGTAGATGATTTGTGATGCAGTATTCATCTCATCTCATTATCTTCTGCTTTATCGCATTTACGGGAGAATGCCTCAGGCGCTGAGCAGATACACTCAAGACAGGGCGATAATTCATCACCGGGCACAGTCATTCGCACAGACACACTATATGGGGCAATTTAGAGCAGCCTATTTACCTTGAATCCATGTTTTGGGATTGTGGGAGTAATCCAGAAAAAACCCACACGAACATTGGGAGAACATGGAAAAACCATCCAGATTGGGATTCAAACCTGGATCCCCAGTGCTGAGAGGCAAACGTGCTAACCACTAAGCCACCATGCCGCTCAAGTGAAATATTTGCTTTATACAATTAATAACTATCACTCACAATTATTCCATCATATATACAGTATAGATAGCTTAGTGGTTAAGGTGTTGGGCTAACAATCCTGGGGTTGTGGGTTCAAATCCCAGGTCCACTGAAGTTAATACACAATAGACTCCCACCTTAAACTCTCTGATCATGTTATCAAAACCGCCTGTTCCTGCAGATTCCTTCTTTACAACACAAGGAAGATCAGACCCTTCTTGACTGAACATGCTACCCAACTGCTTGTTCAAGCTCTAGTCCTATCCCGGCTTGATTATTGTAATGCGCTACTTGTCGGTATCCCAGCTTCCACAATCAGACCTCTTCAACTAATTCAAAACTCTGCAGCCCGACTCGTGTTTAACCAGCCCAAGCGAACTCATGTCACTCCATTACTCACTTCCCTCCATTGGCTCCCTGTAGCTGCTCGCATTCAGTACAAGTCGCTGACCCTGGCATACAGAACCATTTCTGGATCTTCCCCCTCCTACCTTCACTCTATCTTTTCAGAATACACTCCAACTCGTTCACTTTGCTCCAGTGATGATTGCCGCCTGGCGATTCCACCTCACCGAGGAGCTCATTCTCACTCCGTGGCGTTCACCACTGCAAAATGGTGGAGCGATCTTCCCAACTCTGTCCGTAAGGCAGAATCACTAAGCAGTTTTAAGAAACTACTGAAGACGCATCTCTTTAACAAATACCTGTTGTAGGAAAAAAAAAGGGAAAAAAAGGGGAGGCAGCATCAAATAACAATCAGGTTTGTTGAATTTACAGTATAGTTGGTTTTCTCCATAACTTCTGACTTGTAATGTTCTCATTTGTAAGTCGCTTTGGATAAAAGTGTCTGGTAAATGACTAAATGTAAATGTAAATGTAATAATGTGGGTCCTTGAGCAAGACCTTTAACTATCATTGCTCTAAGGATTCTGTATATAACCCTGGGATACTTGTAAGTCGCTTTGGATAAAAGTGTCTGTTAATTGACCAAATGTATGTATTTATCAGCAATGAACAGCATCATTAGATCATATGTATGATAAAAAAACATTAGTTAAAATGATTGCAGTAGCACCACCATAGCACTAAGTAAATTGAAGCATGAAAATGACCAGGTTCTTGTCTTTAGGTGTCAAAGGTTCCAGAAGTTTGTATTGTTGAAAGATTCCTGGCTCTTCCAGTTTAGCAGTGATGTCATCAGCTCATTTGGATAGCTTTATAATAGCGTCTGTCTTTCAGTACATTCCAGCAGCTTTGATACATGCAGACAAGGTACACACACACACACACACACACACATACGTGACTTCGTGCACATACTCAAACCTCAACTCAATAAGGACATGGTGGCAAAACCAACAGGACGTAGAGAGAGAGTGTGTGTGTGTGTGTGGGTGGGACACCTTCTAAGGAACAGTTTCTTAACAAACAACCATCTCACATGCCATGCCTTTCCACAAGCATTTTCACAGCTTACCTGAGCTTCCCTCCCACATACCTTTTCCCAGGAGGTGTACGTTAAACCTCTATTGCAATATGTATTTCTACAAACAACACCACAATATCAGCTATTCTCAACCTCCATAAGGCATTTTTTTTTTAATTTAAGAATACTTCTTAGCAGCAATATTAAAATAAGTTATTTTATTTTAGCTCAAGTAAATACAGAAGTATTATACTTAAATAACTAGAGGTAACAATTCTCTTTCTTCTCAGCCTGATTAATCAGCAGAGATTTTGTTCATATATGATAATCTATTCTCTCTATGCTCCATGATTTAGTCAGCAGGTACAGAATGTACCAACCTGAGTTGACTGTCTATATTTGTGTCTGATAAGCAAATGCGTGGATTTGCATGTGCAATGCTTTAAACCATCAAATTGAACTGAGCAGACAGTTTCATTTTCACAAATATAATGTCAGTATCATATAAGATCATATTCGATGAGCTGCCAGTTCATGAATGGTGTTGATCAGCTTATTAGTTTTGCACTCTTGTGAAGTGAAGTTTCCAAAACATGTGCATTTGTTGATAAGCTGCAGGATATGGAACTGACAACGTCAGAAGTGAAAGAATTATGTCAGCAGACAAGGTAAACTGATATTACAAGGTTATAAACAAATATGACTCTACATGTCATGGTGTGTGACGTAGAGAGGCACAACAGTTCTCACTATGAATTTCATGCCCAGGTATAAAGTACTAGACCAAGTTACAAACATACATAGTGCTAGAACACAAGGATAAAATACAGATTTAAGCAGTCACAGACATATGAAGAAACATATATGATACGACTGTCCAGTTACAATTACATAGTAAATCAAGAAATATACACAATATGGACAAAGCTTTAGGAACACCTTCATTACAACAACATGTACTGTACATTCATGTGATTACATTTTAAATATATCTCTTTTTGAAAGGCTTTCTCCAAGGTTTTGGTATGTGTCTGTGTGAATCTTTGTCATAAATTATCCAGAGAAGCAATTTTTATTATAAAAACTGAGGTTGGACAAAAAGGCATTTTTCATTCTCGTTCATCTTAGGTGAAGATGCATGTCAGGCAAGTTCTGGATCTTATTGGCCTTGCCAAAACAGAAAAGGGTCTTCCCCAAACTGACTACTTACAAATGTAAGAGTACAGTTGTACAATATGTATAACTGAGTGCTTCAGTTTATACACTGTTGACAATTGGACTCAATGAAACACCTGGATTTTTTGATTAAGAGGTTTAGATCAATACTTCCCCATATGGTGTCAGTAAAATGCAATTACTGGAATGTGTGGTACAAATAAAAAAATTTGTGCAAGATAAAGCATCGATCAATTGTTGTTTACAAAGTATATGAGGCAATGTGCAATGAAGTGCTATTCACTTATTTAGTGTGCAAAGTGCAGTGGAAATACACCAGCAATTTGTTGCAGAGCCAATTATAAAATACAACAATATTGCAATTAATTTAATTTAAAAGCTCTTTTAGGTAAAATTGTCACATAAGACAGCGTTTTGTAGCTGAGTGGTATTTGGGATTTTAAATCTTCTGAATAATTGAGGCTGCAGAATGAGGTAAAGTTAAAAATAATGGAGAAAGAAATGTGAATGTGAACTTTTGCACTAGTATATGGTTGGGAGAAATAGTTGCTACAAACACCCAGTTCAAGAAAACAAGCTGTACTTTTAACAAAACCTACTCTAACTGGTTCGAACTGACCTAGATTACATGATGTCAATGTTCAGGTCATGGGTGTCAGGATGGTAAAGTACGTATGTCCCTAATGTTTACTATTCTAAGCACCACACACATGCACATATTGCAAATACACAAACACGTCAAAGAGGGAAGGGAAGAAACACCACGGTCACTAAGGGGAAGCACCATATTCAACAAACAGCCAATCAGCATGTTGCGATGAGCCGAATGCTTGACGAAGGAGGCCGCCAATGAACAGGAAACATACCCTCATTACTATGGTAACAGCTGTTGAAAATATTTAAATGTGGTTAGGAAACCCCTAAACGGTTAACCACACATAATAACACATAAAACAAAAACGTAGACCTTCTGCGTTTGTTTATGCTGTTATATACGTGTAAGATCAAGGTCCGATATCCAAAATAAAAAGCAACGGAATGTGACCCCATTTAATTACATGTGTTTTCAAAGCATTTCCTAACATGCTAAATTTTGTGCGCGCGCATATGCATGACATTTTACCTGCTTAGGTGCAGGAAGCTCTGTATTAGTACTGATTGAGTGAAAGACAGCAAGCTGTAGGTCATTGTGTGACTGCAACCCTTTGTATTCTGTAGACTGTTACAAAGTTCAGCAGTGTGTAGCTGGAACAAGTGAAAGTCTCTTGCTTGTGAAGAATGACATTTACGTTTCATCATCAAACCAATACTCACACTCACCAACACAGATAAATGATCTGGAAGTAAATCAAAGACATTCAAAAACACACAAAAACTAATAAAAAAAAACATTGTGCATTACCAATGTATTCAAACAGACCAGAATACAGTGTATTGCAAAAAACATTAGTACAATATGAGTAAAATGATGGGAAGAAGACATGTAATCTGAGGTGTTATATATTGAGGAAGGCATATGAACCTTTGCAGAAGGTCAGAGGCAGTTCTAGTACCGATAAGACAAACCAAAACTATCCCAGGGGAATATTCAAGAACACTTGGGGTAATATTGAGACATCTATAGTAGCTTCAATGACTTCCAGTGCCATGTTAGCAGCTACTACAATCCACTATTCCACAATCCAAGTTGGCTTTCCAGATTTTGCTTGGTGTCTCAAGAAAAGTCTTTGAGCATTTCAGTTGTCTCATATGTTGGATAAGAGGACCTTGCTCAAAATCACCATTCTAATTCATCTACACCAAAACATGCTTGTGTAGCTCTTGCTTTGTGCACTGTGGAACAGTTGGAACAGGAAAGGAACTTCCAAAATTGTTGAGAGAGAGAGAGAGAGAGAGAGAGAGAAAGAGATAGATAGATAGCAAAAAATTGTACAAAAAAAATATAGCAACTGACAGTGATTGTGTAGTGTGTTAACAGTTGGTCCAGTTTAGTTGTGCAAAAATAGATGTATAAAGTAGGGTTACCTCTACTATTAAATATCTGTACTATTTACTTCAATCTGAGAATTAACGTGTCCAGCACGTTTCCTTAACATAACAAGGAGATGTCTGTTTCTTTCAAGGCCGATACCTGCCATCATATCTTTATGATCTGTTGCTCTTACAAAGTCCGGTACATATAATAAATCACATTGGTCAAAAGATAAAAATAAGACATATAGTTTCTCATGGTGTTGTAATGTAAAAACACCTTTAAACCCTTAAGCCTGTAACCCGATTGAATAAATACACAACAACAAACATTGCACCGTGTTGAACTTTAACCAAACAGAACTGTCCTTTAGCACTAACTCAGGATCTTAGTTTGGTGCATAACTTTCTGGATTATATCTGTATATATTTTAAGATTAACACCTGAACAGTTAAACAGTTAAATAATACATTTTCTCTGTGGAATTGGACTTTTATGCATCTGTAGTACTGTGCCATTAATGACCTATAGCCAAATGGACTTCAGAAAGTGCTAACTGGACAGAAAGTGCTAAATGGAGTCTAACCGTTGTTGACACAGTGACACTCTTTGGATTGATATTGGCGCAGTGTTGTGTAATGATCTCTGGACTGTGTGGTTTTTGGTTTAAGGTCAGATACATTGTGAGTTATTATATTTTTTCAGCTAATACTTAAATTTTAATATTTTTTATATTAAATAAAATACAGTTGAATAAATCTTACATTATCATTTACATGTTTCTACAATACCAGCTAGGCCTGCATTTGCAAAGAGAGCGCTAGTGTGTGACACCAAAACAAGTCAACAAAAATAGCTCTAAGTTTCAAGGTGATGTTTTATTAGAATTCTTTCACTGGGAAAATTAACCGTCATAAGCCCTGCAAGCTTTATGTTCTCAGACGAAAACCGTGAGTCATGTGTGTGTACGCTGAGACAGAACTGCACTGTAATGCAGGGTCTTTCGTTTTCCAGGAGTTTCCACAATCATTTCTTCCTCGGAAGCCTTCTCAATGAAAGGAGTGGGAGGAGACATGCAGCGAGGTATGAAGTTAAAACCAAAAGCAGTGATAAAAGAAGTAGGTGTTAAATGAACTGAGTTCACTATGTCCTCCTGAAAGTTTGGAAAATCCAGATTAATTATTAACTGAAGGCTGGGAGCAAAGTGACTTGGATTCCTGAACAGGCAGCCAGACGCACTCGCATGCACACATATCTTTAAGCCATATCTTAACACAGCAAAAGCTAACACACTTTGCCCTGTAGCAGAATGTTTGATTTTTGTCCAGCTGTACACTCCAGTTTGAAAATCATTCAATGATTGAATAATAAAGCAAAAGTTTTTAAACGAATGTCAAAAATGTAAGGTAGTAAAAGACCCAAAAGCAAACAGTAAATAAATAAGTATTTCATAAGTAATAGTTTTAAGGTTAAATAAAAGGTCAAATGTCAATAAAAGAGTATATTGTCAAAAATAGATAAAAAGGAAATCAAATAAAATGTATGATACTTAACACTGAAACGGTGGCGTGATGGATGCAAGTAAAACAACATTGATGTTTTTTACTTATGTGTATAAGATTTTTAAAAAAGCTAAAAAGAAAGAGAGAATGAGGGAAGTGTATGCAACTCAGGACATAGTGTACAGCGCTTAAATGATGAGTAATGCAGGAAATGCAATGGTCTGCTGTCAATCTTAAGCTGCTCGCAATGAACTGACAGTTGTAGCATGAAATAGGGTCAAACTCAGGACTCAGAAATAAATATCTTGTATTAATAAGCAATTTAGCCATAAATTTTGGCAATAAAAGATCAGTATAAGAACCAAAAGTTTCATTACGTACTAATACAAAGCAAAGCTAAAGTAAACAGATGAATCACTGACTAATTAAACAATAATCAGTCTTAGTTTCTAAGAGTACACCTCCAAATTTTATTAACGGGGTGGGTGTGTCTAATAATGTGGCTAATTAAAATAATAAGTATAATAGTGCTGCACCTATTGCATGTATAATTTCACTACACTGTACTTCTGTATGCTGTATTATTTTAATATTAATGTTGAGAATTGTCTTCAGCAGTGATTTTTATTGGTTCTGTAGTGATTTATTTCTGTTATGATAGAGGTGATGACTTGTGGGTGTTATACAGGCTACAGTCAGTAATTGTTTAGTCACATGGTGCATCTTTACATTAAGTAAAACTTGAGTAAATAAAAATGGGGAAATCAACCAGATAAATTTTGTAAACCAGTTTAGACACTTTATTTTTATTAGACTCTGTCTTTTTCTTTTAATTTAAATATTAGGTTGGGCAGCATGGTGACTTAGTGTTAAGCACATTTAACTCTCAGCGCTGGGGATCCAGGTTCTAATCCCAATCTGGGTGGAGCTTTCGTGTTTTTTGTTGACCGTGTGGGTTTCCTCCGGGTTCGCCGGTTTCCACCCACAGTCCAAAAACATGGATTCAGGGTAAATTAAATGCTCTAAATTGGCCCATATAGTGTGTGTCTGTGTGTGTCTGCCCAGATAGATTGGCGGCCTGTCCTGGGTGTATCTGCCCAGCACCTGAAACCTTCTCCCCTGTATGGTTATGGGGAACCCCCCCCACACACACACACACACACGATCCTAGTGTAAGAGAAGAATAGCACACAGTACCTTGTTCCTCTCAATGTTTTGTTTTAATTCTTTTGCTCTGAACAATTCAAATTTAACCTATGTTTTCTTTTGGTCTCCGTTTACAGATTATAGTCATATTGCCACAGGGGTAAATCAGGCTCTAAGACATGCATGTTGGACAACTGTATGCTTCCAACATCGTAGGACAATTTGGAGAAGGCCCTTTTGGTCCATGTGCCTCAGTGTAATAAGCAATGTCTTTAAAGTTGTTATTTAGCAAGTCTATTGTGGAACCCTGTCCTCGGCTGCAGTTACCTATAGGATGAACTGCAACATATCCACATTTAACATTTGTTTGATTTCACAAAGGCTCTTCTGGCTAAATCCATCTCACGGAAACACTTCATAGAAAATCTTCTTAAAAATGAGTTATTCATTAATTCATTATCTCCCGCTTTATCCTCTATTAGGGTCGCGGTGGGGTTCCCCATGCCATCCAGGGGAGAGCATGTCGGGCGCTGGGCAGATAAACCCAGGACAGGGCGCCAATCCATCGCTGGGCACACACTCACTCACACAGACACACTCTATATGGGGCAATTTTGAGAATTCATTTGACTTGGCCCATGTTTTTGGACTGTGGGATGAAACCGGAGAACCCAGAGGAAACCCACGCAGACACGGGGAGAACATGGAAACTCCACCCAGATGGGGATTCGAACCGGGAATCCCTAGCACTGAGAGGCGAACGTGCTAACCACTAAGCCACCGTGCCGCCCCATGAGTTATTATAGCTGCATAAATAATAAAATTTCCCCCTGGGATTAATAAATCTATTATAACATAAATATTATCTAATCTAATTGAATTAATATTATGTCATAGACACCATTGTCCTTATAGTGTATTTGTAAAGTACTTTCAACAGGATGTGTTCGAGCTGACCAAACGTTATTTGTTACTTAAATTACTTGCACATGTAAATTTCAAAGCAAAAAACTATAACTAAAAACTTTTTTTTTTACTTTTATATAATAAAGATACAGAAATTCATAAGGATTAATATTGTTAAATGTTTGTATAAGAAAAAGGAACAGTGATATCATGAAGAGTTTTGGGTGCAATTCAAACATTTAAACAATCCAAAACTAAGTAAAAGAGCTGTGTGATTCCTTTTTAAGATTTCCGGTGCTGGGTTCCAACGTTTTAGTATTTTCCCCAATCTTGTTCAGACCTGTCTGCTCTCGTCATCAAACCACGTGTTTTAGGGAGCGTCTTGAGTCATACGCTTATACTCTCACACATGTTCACATACACACACGCACTTCAAACCGACATTCCTAAACAGTATGATCCTCCTTCTAAGCTTGTTACTCACACCACAAAAACACTTAAACTCATATCAAACATATATCACATAGATATAACATATAATATACAATTATAAAATTTACTTACACGTTCATTCAGCTTCAACCTAATATTTTCAATTATGCATTTCTAATACTAATGCTAATCAATCCTGCTTGGGGTTGTGAAGGTTCTAGAACCTTTTCTCAGCACTCAGCATGTTTGTTGACCTATTCTTTTTAAATTCCTTGTCAGATATTTCTATTGCAAACTTAAGTTTAACTATATTTTATCATTTATTGACAATTTCATAAGGTTTTCACATGACCACAAACCATCTTTTTCAAGAATTCTGCAATTCTCCATGGCATCCTTGATATTAGTTTATGGACCAAATCCAAACTATGGAAACTCATTCTGTCTAATGAGTAATTAGAGTTTATCACAATTTCTGTGTTTTGGTTTGTCCACCCACTTTATGAAGTGTGACCACAGTGTCTTATAATGTGATTGAGATTTGGTTTTCTGCCCATTGACCTTTAATTGAGATGTTTTGTTCAGTGAATCATTTGGTTATTAGTTTTTTTCATGACATAGTCCTCCATCACACTGGAAAAAAAAGCATTGTTCATCACCAAACCTGGATAATTTTAAGAAGTTGTTTTTGAAGCGTGTTTTAATGTTTATTCTGCAGTGTTATTAGGAAAAATTGTGAGTGAGTTCATTCCCTTGGATGAGAAGCCACACATGAATGATCTCAAGATTCTTTATACTTACTTGGCCGGACATATAACTTATAGTTGAGATGTTTTCAAAAGTCTAAAAAAATTTTTTTTAGAGAAACTTAGTTTATATATAACTAACTTTCCAGTATTCTGCAGAATGTCAATTTGTCCTTTATATTTTTCTTAAAGAGAGATGGGCACTTTCTGACCTTCTTCACACCTGCCCATTTTTCATAAGTCTTTGTCTCACTACTCATAAATCCTATTAGGAGTGACAGGCATCACTTAAATGATGTGAACAGGTCATTTTTGTGGCATATTTAAAACACAGAGGATATGGGGGTTTTGCAAAATAATTTTATGGCAAAAAGTGACTTTAAATTAGTTGCAATTGCCAATCTCTCATTTAAAATTTGGCATTTAAAAACTCAATAGAAGCAGCTCAACAGACAGGAAATTGTCTGTTATTGTCTTCTCCTTCTAAATTGTTCCCCTGTTTGCAGCCATAACACTTTTTACCTGTCTGGTAAAACTTTTCACAAGATTTTGGAGCATGCATATGGAAATATTTTCCAAGCATTCCAGAGGAGTATTTATGATTCAAGATGCAAGAGGTTACTGTCATAAGCACAAGAAACAGCAGTTACATTGTACTATGAAATTCTTATTCTGCACAATCTCCCGGACTACAAGTATTAAACATTAAAAGAAAACAATCACAGTACACTAAAATAAACATATTACACAGTATACATAAATATACATTTCATACATGGGTTAAGGTCAAGTTTGCTCACAACAAACTCACCCAAAAGATGCTTTACACAATGAGGCATACTGATGCTGAAACAGACCAAGGCCTTTCCCAAACTGTCCCTATAAAGTTGAAAGGAAGCAATTGTACATAATGCACGGTTAAGTGCCTGATTGTATACACCTTTGAATATGGGGCTTAATAACACATCAGAATCTGATAAATATAATGTATAGCCCAATATGTCATTTCAGGATGTGCTTAGAATGTCATGTGACCCTGACTTTTGGATGTTTACTACTGAGTCCGGCCTTTAATCAAAGCTGAATCAAACTTTTAAACCCCATTTAGAACAAAACATGCTTTATGTTATTTTATCCAGGCAGATGGTTTGTATTTTGCTATTTTTTTAATCAGAAAAGCAAGAACATTTCCAGAAAATAGTGCTGAGTAATGCTACAGGAAATGGAGCGGAGGAGCGCCAGAGGTGCATGGTACGCCCACGAAGTTGGAATTCTTTCCCTTTAACCCTAAGGACTGCCTCGAGTAAAATGCTTCATAAAAGGCAGGATGAGGTATGACACTAAACATGACTGTGATTTATTTGCAAAGGGTTGACAGCAAAACAATGAGGCATATATAAACAATTTTGAAGGACTGTCACTGGTTGATAGTGACTGTACATGCACTATGTACAGTACAGTATGAAAAGCAAACATACTTTTATATAAAGAGTAAAGCTTCATTTAATAAAATATGTTATATACTGTAAAAATGCCTCTTATAAACAGTAAGAGAAAAACAGTGGAGTGAATATACTAAACACACTGCATGTCATTAGTTCCACTCTGTGAAATGGGTTTCATATTTCATCTTCACTATTACAATATCCAAACATGTTCTTTTGTTTGAACTTGAATAAGTCTTGTAGATTTGAGGGGGTTATAGTTGCACACAAACATAAACTAAAACCTGTAATGTCTAACAAAATAGTTGAAGTGGCATAAAGCATACTATTGGGCTATGGGTTTGTAGATTTGATCTCTAAAGAAATTATTCAAGAGCAACTTGTGATTCCCAGGAGGTTAGTCACTGTAATGCAAAAGGCATGGAGGAGAATATTATTGGGTGATGTGACATCTTTAATTCCAATGATGTGAACCGTGACTTTACAGCGCATAACTGTTTATCTAAAGAATTCAACTTTGGTTCTCGGTGATAAGTTGCAGGAATGCCTATACATGAATTGCAGTACTCCCCTGCATTAAGAAACAAAACTGCCATGGAAGAACTTATCAGGTCTGAGCAAAGTCCTGACCTTTTCTCATTATTTGGTCTTCAAATTAATAATCAGATAATTTAAAAAAATCTATCAATGTGTAATGTATATTAATGATGGCTCAATGTGTGAGAGTAAACAATTTAATGAAGAAGTTACATAAGTGAAAAGAGGAGGGAAATAATAGATAGTAACATGAGCTAAGACAGAAAAAAAGAAGAGTAAACATTGTTTTAAACGAGAGCACGATAAAAGTGATACAGTAAGTAAAATTTTCAAAGGACTTTCCATTATAAATCTAGAAATGATGTTGTGCTGATCCAACAAGAAGGGTAGAGTCATTTGAATAATCATGCATTTGGCTCTCTGATTGATTTCTGAATGATTTCTGTGTATAAAAACCTTAAAGGTTAAACACTTGTAAATGGTATTTTAAAAATGAGATCTATAGTATATAGTTTATTAGGTATTATACTCATTGTCCTTTCTATTGGTCCCATTTATAGAATGACCTCAGATGAAGTACTTTTTTAAAAAAAAAACATTGCTGAATGTGGTGGGGGAGTGTTAATGTTTATTGAGCTGTTATGAGTGGTTCAGACACTCCAGTGCTGCTAAATATACTAAAATAACACTATTTAATGTGGACTCTGTTGGACACTTCTACTTTTGTGCATGTGAATGGAAAGTTAGGAATAATAGCTCACCTGCCGCTGCAGTTTGTGTTGGTTGTCCTTTAATTCTGCATCAGTGCTCACATGATGCTATACACAGCATGATGGGTAGATATATTTTGATGTGGAAGAAATTTCATATATCATTTCATGAACACCATTGACTATTCATATATTGATCTTCAGAGAAAGGGGACTAACAAATTATGCAAAATGAATAGACTAATCTGTTATTTTAGAACTATAGTGTATATATATATATGGTAAATAAAATGATGGAAAGTGGTGTAGTAATAACGTATTTTAATTGTAATAATTAAAGAAATGGCAAGTGAGTGTACTGTCTAATCAAATTACACTAACAGTAGTTGTAAATGGTAATCCATTCAAAATGTGGGTCATTGTGGTTTTTTTGGAAAAGATCAGGGTGTAAATCATAGATTTCATTTCCAGTTTTGGTTCTCCAAGTTCTTTCTGGGTGGAGTTTGCATGTCATCCAAAAATTGTGTGGTCTCCCTCCCATAATCCAGATATCTGTCAGTCAGGTGTGTTGGAGATGCCTAATTGCCCCTAGGTGTGGCTGTGTTCGTCTGTGTGTCTGCCCTAAATTGGAGACCTGTCCAAGGCGTTTCCTCAGTTTACATACCATGAACTCTGGGATTGTGTTCAACAACACCCACGTTGCACAATAATTAGGATAAAATAACGTATATATAATTAGGCTCCAAGACTGTACCTTCATGGCGCTGATTTCAGGGTTCGTTCTACACCCATCTGATCAGATCATGTAGTCTTAGTTTTGGTGGAGTTAATGATATAATGATAATTAGGTTAAATGAGTGAAAATAAAGGTAATTTAGTCTGACTTTTGAATAGGGTGTGTGGAAACAATGTTAATACTGATGCAAAAAGACAAATGCAAACAAGACATAATATGTTCAGTAATTATTTTTTTCAGGAATTAAATCCTAATGTGCCAAAATCACAAAGAAGTCCTTTGTAATAGTGAAGTTGATCCAAGCAGCACATCATCTTTAACATTATATTATTGCATAAGGTTTTAGTTTAGTCAGCAAATATTTAACTCTGACAATTTTGGAAATGCTGGTCTTTCTAAAAATATTAAAAGCAGCGTGTGGAGCAGTAACCTATTTTCTTAACTATCTGAATGAGTTGTTTTGATGACAAATAAATGAATTACCTCAGACAGACACCGTGGAAATTGTACGGTTTTTGAGTTCACTTAAACCTGAGACTGAGACAAATGTGTCTAATGCCATTGAGGTCAGGGCTCTGAATGGGCTAGACCAAACTCTCCCAACCAAGCCTTTATGGACATCGCCTTGTGTATTGGGTGTAAAGACCACTCATCAAACTTAATAAATGATACCATTATAGACATTGATCAGTACACAAATGACAAGGACCTTCACCAAACTATTTCCACAAAATTGGAAGCATGCAATTATCAAAAATTCATAGCTATGTGTTCGGTTTATACATGTAATAAAGACGAAATGTAACACCTGACTTCAGCAATTAGGGTGTGTTACAATACACACACACACACAGACACACAAACAAACAAACACACCTAATTGCTAAAGTCGGCTGCATTTTTTCCATTACAGGAAATATTACTAGAAAGAAATACTGTCTCTACCCTCTTACCTAATTCCAACTTTACATGGTTCTGTAATAAAGAATAAAAAGTCACTTACTTTTTTCAGCGAAGACTGTAAATAATTACTCACTTTGTTAAAAAAAACGATACAATCAACCAAAGAAAAAAACATACAAAATTGTAATTGAATTGAACTAGTATGTCTTGGAGGAAGATCATATACCATGAGTAATCAAGGTTAAGAGATCATAAACATTTGTTTGCAGATATAAGGGCCTAAAATGACTGTACTGATCTCTCACCATTTGTGTTAACAGTGTATTAAGATATACTGTCTGTTTTGAATTTGAAAACCACATGTGAAAAGGTGCAGTCTGTTAGTCTGGATATCACTCAATAAACGGTTGAAAAATTCCTAAGAAATGTCCAAAAGAAAGCAGCTTTCATTCCTCTCTTCTGATGCAAGAATGAGCGTTTCAGGCCCTGAGAAAATGAGAAGCCTACACTGTGTATAGTTGCCTGGTCTGGCGCGCCCTCTTGTGGTGACAAAACCCAGGCGATGCAGACTTAAAGTGAATAGATCCATTGGGTACTTGAATAAAAATCCTACACAAGAAGGTTGGAATAACATTCATTCATTCATTATCTCCCACTTTATCTTCTAGTAGGGTCACGGTGGGGTTCCCCATGCCCATCCAGGGGAGAACGTTTCAGGTGCTGGGCAGATACACCCAGGACAGGGCGCCAATCCATCGCTGGGCACACACTCACTCACACACACACAAACACACTTTATATGGGGCAATTTGGAGAATTCAATTGACTTCATCCATGTTTTTGGACTGTGGGAGGAAACCGGAGAACCCGGAGGAAACCCACGCGGACACGGGGAGAACAAGGAAACTCCACCAAGATGGGGATTCGAACCAGGAATCCCTAGCGCTGAGAGGCGAACATGCTAACCACTAAGCCACCGGGCCACGGTTGGAATAACAGCTTAGTGTAAATTAATCAAATAATCACATACATTTTACTTTTATGTGCCTGCTTCAAACTTCACCTTTAAACCTGCATTAATCGGAACAGGGGGGCATGTCTGTGTTTGCAGTTTGAGTAATGAGTGATCTCATGTGACACCGGAATAACCAGTCTGCTCAAAACAAAACCAAAAGGAGACGACTGTAAGGTTTTGTCACCACAGGATTTGTTTGATTTTCAGTCAGGAATAGAAAAAAAAACTACAACAGTACATTCTTTGACAGAAAAGGTCTAGTAATGATAATAAAAGAAAGAAAAGTTAAAAGCATGATTAAGAAGTAAAAACTGCATTGCACATAAGATTTTGTTGCTTTGCCTATCCAAAAAACTAAACACCCACATACACGACATCCAGCAGCACTGCATTAACAACACCTCCATTTCATCATTTTGACTTACCATGGAGCTGAAACCAGAACTTTGGAGATACAGACTGCAGTTATAGGTACATATTTTGTAGATCGCTTTGTTCTCAGTTGGTCAGCACCCCAATAAAGTAGACATTATCTAGGTGGTGGATGATTTTCAGAACTGCAGTGACCCCATGTTAGTTGTACACCTCATTGTCCACTTACAGTGCATTGAGACACAGAACTATTTGTTCATTTGTTGTTGGAGTTTGTAAGTCATTCTTAAATTTTTCATAAGTTCTTCCAATATAACATGTGACATCTTTACAGGCACAGTTTTGATTATTTTCATTCATTCATTCATTATCTCCCGCTTTATCCTCTATTAGGGTCGCGGTGGGGTTCCCCATGCCCATCCAGGGGAGAACGTCTCGGGCGCTGGGCAGATAGACCCAGGACAGGGCACCAATCCATCGCTGGGCACACTTTGATTATTTTGCTTCATTATTTTACAAATTAGGCGGCACGGTGGCTTAGTGGTTAGCACGTTCGCCTCTCAGCACTAGGGATTCCTGGGTGGAGTTTTCATGTTCTCCCCGTGTCTGAGTGGGTTTCCTCCGGGTTGTCTGGTTTCCTCCCACAGTCCAAAAACATGGATCAATCAATTGAGTTCTCCAAATTGCCCCATATAGAGTGTGTATGCGGGCATGTCTGTGTGAGTGTGTGTGTGTGCCCAGCGATAGATTGGCACCCTGTCCTGGGTGTATCTGCCCAGCGCCCGAAACGTTCTCCCCTGGATGGGCATGGGGAACCCCCCCAGTGACCCTAATATAGGAAAAAAGCGGAATGAATGAATTTTACAAATTTTTTATATATTTTTTCATATTAGTAATCTAATATTTCTACAAGCCACTTGGCTCTTGGCCTTGTGTTTTCTGGAAAAGGTGTCAGTTATTTAACGTGTGATTGCGCAGAGCAGTGCCCATGCATGAGCTGTGCATTCAGCCTTTGTAATTCTGCTATTCCCCCCCAGGGATTAATAAAGTATTGATTGGTTGCAGAGCAGTTAAAATATCAAGCCGTCAGTCACACTGCACCAACTTGACTGTTGAGACCCGAGATCATAACACACAATACTGATTTTATTTCTTTGGTCTGACTGTATGTTTAACATATTTTAAATTCAACCCCTAACGTTCCTCTTACCCCTAACTTTTGATCACCAAACTCCCCCTGAAGTCATCTGCGTTTAAATTCCTAATAAATTAATACTGTTTATCATTAAAACGAAGAAATTTCACATTTTTTAAACACCTTACTGCTGACTGAATATACAAAAGCTAAAAATATTATTTTCAACCCATTGCAAAAGATCAAAAATCTACAGACCATGACTGATAAACGTGTGTGAGTCATCGGCCTAAAGAAAAAAGGGGCCTGGTGAGATCCTGTGTTCAGAACATGTAGAACTCCAAATAAGCTGCATCACTTCTCGTAAGATGTGGGTGTGTTTGTGTGTGTGTGTGGGGGGGTTGGATGCATTTGTGTCGTCCTATAAATCAACCACTATTCATGTTTGTACAAGGATAAGAAAAACAACATTGTTTCGTTTCGCATGGAAATGCAATTTTATGTAGACATGGTCACATGGTTAAAAGGTTCGTCGATAGATGTCAAGGAACTAAACAGTGGGACAGAAATCCAACTTAAAAGCATTGTTTACAAAAAGTAGAAAAAAAGAAAATTCTACAGTTTTTTTGGTAAAGAAACCAGGTTTGTCAGCTGCCATTACAATCTAATGCTGATAAAGATTGCCTTGCCTCTAATAAACAACCAGTGGTACAAAAGACATGAGGTTATAGTGAGATCTTGTTAATAGACAATGCACGATGGTCAAAGTAAAAAGTCTTGCTTGTGAATTGTATCCCGTGACAATCAGAAGAGGGCCTACATATACATACAGCATAGTAATATACAGGTTATATTAAAAAGTAGCCCGCCTCATATATCCAGGCGCCTCATTCTGAATTAGAGAAGGCCAGGGGTATTGCCCTTCCACCCATATTGATATCCCATATCCATCCAGATGAACGATCGGCAGAGGGGTGGAAGGGGATTAATCTCCTCCAACTCAGAGTGAAGCGCCTGCTGGATTTAGGAGGCAAGCTATTTTTCCTTAGTATTCAGTGATATTACTCTACATCGGAATATTTGCTAATGCATTTACACAGCAAAAGAAACTTGCTCTGAAAAACTTAAGAACTAGACTTGGATAACATTCATTTGTAGCAACTGCAGTTACAGGTTCAAGTTTTAGTAAACATGCACCTCAGCAGAAGAACCTGTGGATAACGGTACCCCTCAGAATTTACTAAATTGTACAGCACGCAAACAAAATCCCTGGAAATGTTCCTCAAATCCTTGTGATGATTAATACACAAGATGAAAGAAAACAAATTGGAAGCGATCGATACAGAGAACAAAATGTCTTATAAACAACTGAAACAAAGTAATTAGGCTACTCCACATGACCCATATGCCTCGACTTTGTATATATGCTTTTGATTTGAAACCTTTTAAGTGCAAATGTGACCCCAAAAGTGGGCAGGAAGAACATAAACCTTTATTTTACAACTGGCAAGATTGCTTTCAGAGTGGCTTCTGTGCCCCTCTCCACGCGTGTGCGTGCTCCGCTGGATAACAAAGGGCATTATTAAAGCATCTTAGATGAATAATAAAACCCTCAATATAAAAAAACACTGCCGTTGGGATGACTAAACGGAAGGCCGAAGCCAGGAGTCCACTGTGGTTTTACAGTGTGGACCATAATTTGACACACAAATACATAAACACACAATCTAGTTCGACAGAATAACACTCACACGATACACAGATGCACACGCTATACACAGACATTCCCTTGCTTATTGCAGCAATAGTAAAAGGGTTTATTTGGATAAGTAAAACCTGGACGTCGTCTTTGGGTGACACCTGAAATGTGAGGCCCTGAGCTATTGAACAGACAGACTTGGTTGGTTTGTGTAACAGGGATTGACATCTGTTGAGAAAGTCTTTTCTTTCCCAAACCGTGCAGGGAAAGGACAGGAGAGAGGAAAAAAATAAGGGGGGGAGAAAAAAAAAAAGAAAGAAATACATACAAAACCGGGGCTCATCTGGCAGACGCCTGTCCCTCTCCATCGAAATCTCTCAATTTAGCTTTTTTTATTCTCTTTAGAGGAGGGAAAGAGAGCTGGCTGGCCCACAGAAATGACTCAGCTACTCCAATGTTGAGTATAGATAGAGGAGAGAGAGAGAGAGAGAGAGCGAGAGATGAAAGCGCGAGAGATTTTGAAAAGTGAGAGACAGACAGACCAAAATAATCAGTGAAAGCAGGCTCGGTAACAGACATATGCTCCCAGGGCAAGCACAGTGCACACACAAACTTTTGCCACGAAGGGATTCCACCGCTCTGCTGGACTCGGCTCATTGGGCGACCTCGGCTCATTGGGCAACCTCAGCTCATTGGGCAACCTTGGAGGTTTAGGTGGACCTTCCGACGTTGAGGCGCTCGGGCCACTTGGTCTCACAGTGTTGGAATCAGGTTTGTCGCTAGGCAACTCGGATGCTGTCGGAGGTTCTTCTGATGCTGTCGGCACTGCCCGTCTGCGAACCTCGAGCTCTGGAGGTGCACTGGGAAATAAAAAAGGGAGGTAAGAACATGACAGGACTGCAACTAGAAAGTTGTGTGTGTACAACATTGCATATAATCCAATTAAAAAAACGGTCTAATATGTATTTAGGTGAAAGCACTTGTATACCCAGCTAGGTATCAAAACCTGTGTAGCAGATTTGAGCTGTTAGATACTGACCATTTAGATTTTCGTTTGTATATTTGGGGCAAGGATTTAGATAGCATCAGCGGCTGTTTCCTAATGGAAATTGGCTGTTATTTGGACTTTAAATTTAATTATGCATTGTTAGAATTGGAGTATGTTCATTTTTATAGACACAGATAAGCAAGAATATTAAAACCTAATACTGCGCAATACTGTGTAGGTGTAAGATGGTGGCAGCATTGCCCCAAGTTAAGAAATGGGACCTTTATGTTGAAGTGGATTGAGACCTAGAGACATAAGATAAAAGTTCAAGGTAAGAATTTGAAACATATTTCCCTCGAACTATTGTAAATCACCATGTGGCATGACGTGTTCTCATCCGAAAACAGGGCCACTACCATTACCTGTGTGTGAGGTCATTCTTGCTGGCAGTGATGTTCACCTCTTCAGGGAAAAAAAAGGGTGTGTTTTCACTCTTTAGAGATCCTCCGTTGTGGTGATCTATTGGTCTTGGTCTCGGAGGAGGAGTGAACTCTGGAGGAGGGTCTTCCTCATTTGATAACATCTTCCATGATGCCTAGAGCATAAACATTCCATAAAAAACTGATCAACACATTTGCAAGCTTGAAATATTGGTTTTCGTTTACATAAGATCCACCAGACACAAAGAACATGTGCACAAGGACAGTACAAATGTGCTACCACTTAAGACTGGAGGGTCTCACCTGGACAGATGTGTCTCCCATGATGCATTTGGCTCCCTCTATAACAGCGAGGTAGGAGAATCTAAGTTGGTCTGGTGTCTGGATCAGACCCATGCGGCATCTTCTCATATCCAAGAGGACATCCTTGATTTGAACTGAGGATGGATTTTTTCGTAGAGACATCTGAACACAATTAGAGGGTAAAATAAATGAGCAAAAATGGTCTAGAATGTGAAATCCAAGGTATACAACTTAATTGAGAAATCAAAAGAAAGGGTAAGAGTAAATATGCATAATCATTTGTATAATTTATTTAACCCATCACTTGACGTACTGATCAGAAAGTTATCAGAAATATCAGAATAAGAATTAAAATCAGAATATTTTAATTATCCCCAGGGGGAAATTGCAAGTCACTATTGCACCATTTACAGAGTTGTAACATACTAAAGGAATAAAATAAATAAATATAACATTAAACATTGTCTTAAATAACAAAAATTGAATATAATAAAATTTAAAGTATTAGCAGTAAAGTAAGGATGCAGTGGCAAACGAAATATGGAATATACCCCAAGACATTTGGAAAATTCCAATCTGATTTATTGCACAAAGTATGTATTATTATGAAAATATTTTTCAAAAATGTTTAAAAAATTATATTTAAACACTTGTTGCACTCACCAGCAGGAGGCAGGTGTCGACAAGGCAGAACGTGCCAGAACGGCCAATGCCAGCGCTGCAGTGGACCACCACTGGCCCCTGATCTGAATTAAGACAACCAGACTCGCGCACCTTAAACAGGAAATTAAGGAAAGACTCAGGAGACTCCGGCACCCCAAAGTCAGGCCAAGTGGTGTAGTGAAACTGAAGAATCTCTCTGGTTTCCTGAGTCTAAACCAAAGACACACAAATACACCAATTAAATTCCATTGATGTCCCAATAATTACTGCATTACAACGAAGGTAAAAAATAAAAAAAGATAACAAGCTTAATGTAACTCACTGATAGATTCTCCAGCTCCAACTGCCGGACAGTGTAGTATGATTTCACAGTCTCGGAGATCAGCGTCAGCTTAAAGTTTGTGTCCCCAAAAATCGCATCCCGCTCTTCTTGCTCTGGCCAATACTGTGCACACTTTACCTGAAACAATAAACACAAACACCATTTTAAGCAGTCCAGACATATTACACAGCACACGTCAACCTGGAACTCAAATAAGGTTTCTAGAAAGTTTGCAAACTTTCATGCCCCACTGTAGAACTCCAAAAGATAAAGCAGAAAAGAATGTTTTTGCGTTACTTACTGATCCTTTTTCTATAATACGGTTCAGCATGACGACCCCACGAGTCCTCTGCTCCCACACCATCTCCCAGAAATGACTACATGTGTTCGGTAAAGGACCCTACATCACAGAGGAAGGAAATGTGGCAGATTAAGCATTAAGATCACTGTTCCAGGATTTTTAAACTTTACTTCAAAAGGGATACCTTTACAAAATCATTTGACTTTACAATTTATTTATTTGTTACTTCATTTTTTCTGATTTTTACTGTTTTTTTACTGTAACAAAGTGTAAAATTATAAGAAACAGTGATTTACGTTATTAAAGCTTATTCATATCAGCTCTAAAAAGGCTGGTTTTCAATGATTCACAGCTTTAACAGCTGCTCGTTGCAACAACGCTTGTCTTTGAATTAAACTTAGAAGCTGCTGCAAGCTAAATGGCAAGTATTAATGGGTTCTAGGGAAATCTCAGCTAAGTGAAACAAAAGAGAATGGGAAATCATGTTAAAATGAAATCAAGAAAATCCAGTTGTGTTAATATTGTATATACTTTTTATAGACATTTCTCATCTTACAAAAGGTCAACACACTATTTTTACTACATCATCCTGTTTGTTCAAATGCTGAACTATTATTAAGGCAATTTAACCTGTCTCACCAACACCACATTTATGGTAATAATTGAATAATTAGAGTGAATATTTCAACATTTAAAATGCAGGGCCTATTTTTATCAGAAATAATTTTGAACTGTGTTAGTGTTCCGAGTTCATGACACTACAACTAAAGAAACAAGTATGACTTTCAAAGGGTTGCCAGATCAAGACTGCATTAAAGTTTGCAAAGTTGCATCAAAACAAACCACGATACTTATGCCATGTCCTTTGCCCAAAAAAACAACAAAGTAAAAATGGTAACCATAATGCACTGCTCCACAGCATATAATCACAATACACCATACCAGCCATCGAGCAGGGTGGTGAGGGTGATCATTTGGGCTTGTTTTGCAGCCTTGGGACTTGGCAGTCATCCAGTAGACGGTCAATATTTTGAATACCATGTGTAAATATTCTAAACTTAAATCTATAGCCATCGATCCAACAGCTTAAGCTTGACTAAAACTGGATCATTCATCAGGAGAATGATCCCACACAATTAAATTTACATCAGAATTAGTGACACGGCACAGTGGCTTAGTGGTTCGCATGTTCACCTCCAAGTGCTGGGGATCCATGTTCTCTCCATGTCTGTGTGGGTTTCCTTCCACAGTTCCAAAACATGGATTAAAGCTGAATTGGCTGCTATAAATTGCCCCATATAGTGTGTCTGTGTGAGTGAGTGTTCACCCAGCGATGGATTAGCAATATGCCCGGTGCCCAAAACGTTCTCCTCTGGATGGGCATGGGCAACCTCTCCACAACCTTAATCCCTAGTACAGGATTAAGCAAAATATATTGAGATGAGAAGCACGGTGGCTTAGTGGTTAGCATGTTCACCTCTTGGCGTTTGGGATCCAGGTTTGAATCCTGATCTGGGTGTAGTTCCAATGTTATCCCCTTGTCTACATAAATTTTCTCCTGGTTTTCCAGTTTCCTCCCACAGCCCAAAAACATGGATTCAAGGTAAACTTTCCCAAATAGTGTGTATTTTACTTTGTGAGTGAGTGTGCCCAGCAATGAATTGGCACCCCATACTGGGTGTAGCTGCCCAGCGCCCATTCTCCCTGGGATGGGCATGGGGAACCCCCACCGCAAACCTAGAATATGAGATGAGATTTTTATATCCTGATATATCAAACCTTATAATTCGAGGTGTATAATCACGACTGTATTTCTATTTAAACTGTTTCCTTGCCTTCACTTCTATAATCAATGATTGTTTTCAATCTTCTGATTACGTACAGGGACCACTAGTGATCATACTAAGATGTTAAATTAGAAAAAAAAATAATCGTTTTAATACTCCCTTTTAAATACAGAATGTAGTCCATCTCCCTTCCACACTATTCACCAATGATCAAAACTTCCGAAGGACAACCATGCAGATGATATTTGAGTGGTGGATGATTCTCAGCCCAGTGACACTGGCGTGGTGGTGTTCGTGCATTAAAATAAGAGGATAAGTTACAGAAGTGCACACACACTTTCACATCAACATCTTAGCTTCCAAGTATTACCCATCACCAAAATAATAACTGATCTGTGGAAGTCCTGACCATTCAGGAATTCAGTAATTGCAAAACAACAAACTGAAAGCAGTCTGTAATTGTAGAACCACAAAGTGTATCTATCTGGTAAGTTAAACTGGTAAATGGACGAGTGGAACCTAATAAAATGACGGATGAGTGTAGTTGGTGAAATATTATTAAGCTGATAACTGAACCCATCACCTGGTCAAGCAGACAGTGGCTATAAAGGTAAGTGCAAACTAAGTAATAATACAGAGCAATAGCTAGGTTCCGAAGTCTTTGCTTTATGCTGCGTCTTCAGTAGAGCAAAAAAACATCACTCTTGTTTGAATATTTTAGCTGCACGTTCAGACGCGTCTTCAACTCACACTGCTGACGCATTCTCTGGTATTTCACAACATGCTCCAGATGGGTCAGGAAACGTCAGAAGCGTGAAATGCTTGATACTTCCTGCGAATCAGTCGGAAACTCTTTGAGAGAGTCAGGAACAAAAATCTCATCATCAAAACTTGAACTACCGTCAAGGACTAGTCTGGCAAAGACCAGTTCCCAGTTGCACAACTTCAACATTCTCAATTGCTTTCTCACATTTTTGCATGGAACCCAACTGACTGAGGGCCAAAACACTGAAATGGATTATTGATATTTTAGGAACAAGAACATACCTTCAAAATCACCCTTTAATCGCAGTTAACATCTGCTTCTGCTTTGTTTTTTGTTTTTATTTTATTAAACAAATATACACATCAGCGCAGGGAATAAACTCTTCCCACTAAGGCAGTGTGTGACACAACAAATTACAAATTATGCTTCAGTGTATCGTAAAACCAGACTGTGTGATAGTATTCCACTATGCTTTAAGCAACTTTATTGGGCCAGGGGAGAATGTTTGTGGCACTGGGCAGATAAACACGGGACAGTGCACAAATCTATTGCTGGACACTCACTCACACAGACACACTATAGATTTTAGCGCGCCCAATTTACCTTGAATCCATTAATCCTTGTTTTGGAGAACCTGGAGGAAACCAACGGAGACACGGGGTGAACATAGAAACCAGCCAGATTGGGATTCGAACCTTGATCCCCAGCTTTGAGAAGCGAATGTGCTATAGGATTGGATCATATTTTTATTTTTAGGTTGTACCCGACACCTGTAATTTTTTCATTTTCCTTCTTTCTTTGATTACATAATTTAGTTTCAGTTCAATCATGAGGTAGTAGTGTGCTATGGATGCTTATCTTGCCCAACAGATGTAAATTCAGAATATCAACTGAAATATTTATAACTGACGTATACTGCGTCCTCAGACATGCTAAACATTCTGGCCTACTGCTTTGCCTACCGTGTAGTGGTTAATATTTATACAACCATAGTTTTATTTATATTTTTATTAATATAAACATTATAAAGAACAAATACAGAGCAAGATTTTAAAAGATCTTATGCGACGCAAACTGCCATCACTCACAGTAAGCTCCTACAATTAGCAGTCAGTTTACTCACCCACAACCTTATCACCACAGCCCTTTAAATATCACTGAATAACATGTCAAATGTTTGTGTGACTCAAATTTCGAATCAGAGTGGTAAAAAGGGGGCAAACTTCATGGTCTCTAACCTGAGTGAGTATGTAGCTTCTTTGTGCCTCCTCTATGGAGATCAAGCTGGCATTAATGTAGTCATTGCTGCCCAGCTCGAGACAAATTCGGCTATGGTCAACTAAAAGAGAGAGAGAGACACACACACAGACATTGTCTTACAACCTCAATACAAGCATATGAGAATATATCTCACAGTGATGTAGACACACAGGTGCAGCTGAAGAGGAATTCCCAAAGGTCTTTGTGGTTGAACAAATACCACACATTTCTTTCAGGTCCCTTTCTCAGTTCCAGCACATAAATGCAAACATCTTCCGGATACTAATCTCTAACAGTTACAGCAATATCACAAATATATTACAAAAAAACAAGTTCCTGAATGACTACGGTTTAAATATTTGCTGATTTGCTAAAACATTTTTGCTGAACATTAAACAAAACAGAAAACCAAAGGCAACCACAGTAACGCAGTTTTCCGATGTCACCACAATGGAGGAGTGAAAACTAAAAATCGAGGGGGTGTGCGACAAATTTTTATTCAACGGTTGGCGTTTTACTGCTTTGTTAATTTTGACCTTTTAGTGAAATCACAAGATCTTACAAACGAAACCACTGTGTGATGGCAGAGCAGGGCAGTTGGATGGAGAAAATACCAAACAAGTTCAAGTTCTATGGCAGACTGTGTGGTTTTAGGTTCTCAGTAATTTGATGATAATTTCTTTTTGAAGCTCTGTGTGCAAATCACATTTTGATTGTAATCTTACAATAAAAAAGGAACTCGGTCTCAGTGTAAAAGTGTTAATGAAATGGTGATTAGAAAAAGTTACACAATAATCCAATCATTGTAGGTGATCTGATAACAAACAAATATACCTTTACACTGTATGACCTTTTATCAATTTTATTTTAAATTGATTTCCAGTTGCAGTTTTAGCAGCATCCATGCCTCAGGCATTGCTTTCTGCATGATTTCGAAGTGTGGAATCTGGGGAAAAGTTTGCCATTTGACCATTTGGGAGGTCAAATACTATTGTTGAACAGGATGGGCTGCCTCACAATCACTGTTCTAATTCATCTTGTTGAGGTCAAGTTCTTGCTTGCCACTGTTCTTTCTTACCACTAGGACTGTTCCTACAATTTGTAAGCATGCTATTTACAATTCATGGTTAGGTGTTGGTTTTCAGACACCTGTGACAATTGGACTGAATAGAACATGTCTCAGTTCTTTTGTCCATGTTGTATATGCGGAAATAAATTAACCATGCAGCGTTTTTTTGTTGTATCTGATGTAGCAAACCCTTTCACAATTAGATTTTTACTTACTAATTAAATCTGACTTTGTGAGTTTTACAAAATGGGATGTCATTAAGGAAAAAACAGTGGCAAAGAAAGTACGTTTAAAAAGGTCCTTCTTGATTACCTCACAGAGACGGCCATTCGTTTTGGTTTATTTCTCAGTTACTGTGATAGCTATAGGTCCATGCCATTTAAGACAATTACTATCAAGTCTGACATAATAATTAGTTTGTCAGTCAAAAATAAGTGGTTTAACTGAATGTACATGTTTGCCCATTGGATCACATGGTAAAACCATTATGTGGCTGCCTTTTTTTTTTGCTTTTTAACTGAATACTTTATTGATTTATTTCTTTTTTTCCAGGTCTAATAGTATACATTTGTAAAATAAATTTTACATTTGTTTATAAAAATTATATTTAAGATCATATTCCTTATAGAGAAAAATGCTACTAAAATGATAACCCAAAATTTCATATAAAACACCATTTTAACAAAAATTAACTAGAGAATTAACCAAGAACCTAACCTTGTGTAATTTGCATGACTCAAAGAGATAGAAATCAGAAGACATGGTTCAGAAACCATGTGCAATACTTTTACCATATAAAATTTTAAACAAAACGAAAATAAACATACATGGGCTGACATCTCTGTAGCGATTGCGGCTTCTGTTTTCTGGAAGTTTAGCAATCCGGCAAGGCAGCTCAATTGACTGTTGTCTTATTTCCTAAAGAAACAAACATAATTACTGTAGACACGTTTCAACAAAGATGCTCCACTTCATGTATGTGCTAAGATAACCCCTGGCAACATATTTGGACCCAATAAACTTCAAAAGCTAGCTGCAAAAGCTAAGTTTTGTTTAACATCTGTACAATTTGGCTTCCCAAACAATTAAAAAAAATTCTCTCCCACAGATGGGCATGGGGAAATAACCCCAAGTAGAGAATAAAGTGGAAGATAATGAAATGAGAACATTCTTTATTAGCCCTGATGTGAAAAATGCGTTAATGTCATGGCAATTAAGTGACTAAGACAGGAACACGATCAGATATATAAAATATTTTAGTTGTTATAATGAGGTCATGGATAAGGTGTCATAATTATGGCTGAACAATACATTGTATGAGGATTGATACATTGCATTGTTTGAATAGGAAGTATCAATGTAATGAAGATGCTGCATTACACAGGGTTAAGTAGCTCTTAGATTTCCTGTTTATTAGATATAAATAAATTTTTTTAACATATTGTTAAAACCTAATGAAATACAGTTGCACTTATTTAATTCCTACACTGTAGAGGTTATTTCAATCTATAGTAAATACATCATGAGAGTTACAGCCCAAGTCTGTTATTAAATTAAATTCCTTGATTATATCATTGCATTTATATTACAACTGACCTACTTCGAAAGTCAACAGCATACCTACTGCACCCATCTACTGGTTATTATTGCAAAAGATTTAAGTGATTATGTTATGGCGCTTCATCAGATTTTTTCCACAATGAAAAAGGGTATTTAAAATTGACAAATAAAAAAAATCTAATAGTTAGTAATAGTTGCCTTTTATTTGCTTTCTTAGGAATTAGGCACAGAGTGCAGCTTTCTGTGGTGACTTTTCTGGTAAAACATTTATCTTATCTGTAAAACCTCTTTGGGATGAAATAAAACAAAGCTTGCATGCTTGGTTCTGTTGTCCAACAGTGTCTGAGCTCACTAATGCTCTTATGAGTTAATGGGCAAAAATTCCCAGTCAGATATAACCGTCTGTTCTTCATAACTACTGACTTGTGTTGTTCTCATTTGGATAAAAGCATCTGCTAAATGACTAAATGTAGATGTAAATACAGAAACCAAAATCTGTTGGAAAACTTTCTTAAAACAGTATAAGCTGTTTCTGGTGTGGGGGGAGGAATTTTTTTTTTTTTTAAATAGGATTTCATAAAAGCACCTATAGATGTAATGTGTAGGTGTCCTGATCTATTTCTACATATAGGTAATTACAACATTGGCATACTTTGATGCACTACAACCAACACAACACTTGACAAGCTAGTAACACCACACCTACTACCCCACGTAATAAGACTGTACAATTCCTAAACAGAAGTTAATGCATGCTCAGTAATTTTGATTGAGTATGACATTTCACACAAACATGTCACACAACAATAATTTATTTGCATTTCGCTGAGTTTATCACTTTCCATCATCAGTGTTTTTTTTAGAATTGGACCATGAAGGTTTAAACCAAGATGCTTTGCATCACAAAATCTAACATCCAGCAAACTCATTCTAAATTAGGTCTCAATTAGTCTGATTGACTCCGCCACAACTCTCCAGATGTGCAGTGTGTCAAAAAAATATAGCATGCCATACTCCAAAGCATCTTGCATAAACAGGTGTTAATAAAATCTGGTTAATTTATATTGTCAACCAACTCATTTACATGAGAAATATTATCACTCTCATGTACTTTAGCAGGCAACACTACTCCAATAGGGCTCTTCTGCATGACACTCTTTGTTTTTATGAATCAAAACACAAGACAATTAATCAAAAACAATCATTAGTTCAAGTCCTAGTTTATTCAGATATAAACCCAACACTTTTTGGTTGTGTGCATTTACCAACCTCGTCTCATTTACCAACCTCGTCGTTTACCTCGTCCTCACTTTCACTACCAGATTACTTTAGTTTCTTAATTTTAAAGGCTTCCTAAATTGCATATGCAAAGGGAATTGTTAACTCAAAGTAAACAAAGCACAATGAGCTTTGTGATCACACATGGGACTCCTCAGGTCTTACCTGGGTACAGCACCAGCTACAAAACTTATGACAATAATTCTTATCAAAATCGTTCAGTATTTGTCACACAAATGGACAAAAATATAATATATAATGATGTTTAAAATACTACCAATCAATAATTAGTAAGAAAATTATGTAGAATTAAACAAACAAATAACTTCATATAGGATAATATCATTCAAATCCTAAAATGTCATGGTCTTGTTAAAGTACAGACATGTAATTATTAAATAGTGATTAATCAAACACCCACATAGGGGTGTTTCCAAATGTTTTATATCAAACATTTAAATCTTTTCACGATTTAACTTTGACTGCAAAACCATTATGCAAATGTATTTCCCCCTTGTAACCCGCCACCCCACCAAGTTTACTATAGCAAAGAGCAAATGTAAGCATAACATTAGTCTCAGAAGTGAATTTCAAATCTTTTTTTTTACGTTTTTGATAATATCCTGATGCACAAATACCAATAAATATTTCCCCAAAACTGTGATCATATACTTGTATTAAACTTTTAATAGTGTTAAACATTACAGATTGTTCAGAACACATTATCTAAAGACATTATGTTGTATATGTGACGGTCAGAAAGTAAGGAACATCTGACAACAATAAAAAAAAAATCAACTGTAATCAACTCTATCGACAAGTCATGCAAGTACTTGGTCTGACAAGAGCTGAACAAAATGATAAATTTGCAAGTCCAGCACGCGTTTAAAAATAGTTACATATAATAAAAAAAACGAGCACCATATAACTCTTAAACCACAACCTGTCTTTGTTGGTTACTTTAATGTTGCCGTAGATAACGCTAGATGTCAGCGATCAAGCAGTCACGAAGATTGTGTTCCAAACCGCGCACACAGTCCTACAGATCGCATACTACATGCAAGTGAACAACGACGTTCACGGAATATGAACATACACTATTTAGCAAGGTAGTACGTGATTTGAGACACCGCCAATAATCAAGGCTGCTTAGTTAGCGACTCGCTAAGTGTCAATCGTGACCCGAAGCACTAAAATGATCCATTCTATTATAAACGTATTCACCGCTTATCTATTGTAGAGGTGTTGAATGAGTTATAAAGCATCGCTGTTATAGATTTGAATCCTGAAGTATGCTAATACCTGGTAAATGGTGTTCCAGTTCCCGGAGTTATCAATTTCCCGAAACTCGGCTTCCATCGCCTCCTTTTTTACCACCCGCTGCCTTACGGCCGATCTCTGCCTTCCTGTGGAACACGTACGCGGTTAGACAAGCACCGTCGATTTTCTTCCACTCGAAATCTTTTTTCCCAGCGACCTGCTGGATTTCTAAATTAATATTTGAACGTTACTGTTGTGTCTCGGCCCGTACTTACCGGAAACACGCCGCACGCTCCTCCTGCACTACGGCGCTCACACTACACTTCGGCCCCGAGACTGTCAAATCAACCAATCAGAGAGCGCGCGCGCCCAAGCGCTCCGGCCAAAAGCCAATCAGCTTCCGAACTACGTCAACGAACGCACACTCCCCTACTAACCGCTGACGTAGTATTTTGTCGAACTAGTTAGTACGGTAGTATGCGGTTTTGGACCTGGGCTCATTAATGGGCGTGGAAAGATCGCTGAGACCAAACACATGGTTTCTTTATCAGCCGCTTCATATTGTACATATTGTGAAAATAAACATTTCCGAGAAAAGGGGGCACGTGTTTGGTTTGTATTAATAACCATTTATAATGATTCGTATTTTGTTCACTTATATAACCAGCACACTTTTGCTGCGCACTGAAAGTGATCGGTTTATATTCATTTATTAATTATCTTCGGTTTAATCCTCTAATAGGGTCGCAGGGGGTTCCCCATGCCCCTCCAGCAGAGAACGTTTGGGACGCTGGGTACATACACGCACAAATACACACTATATTGGGGCAATTTAGAGCATTCAATTTAGCACGTTCGCCTCTCAGCACTAGGGATTCCCGGTTCGAATCCCCATCTGGGTGGAGTTTCCATGTTCTCCCTGTGTCTGCGTGGGTTTCCTCCGGGTTCTCCGGTTTGCTCCCACAGCCCAAAAAACATGGATCAAGTCAATTGAATTCTCAAAATTGGCCCATATAGAGTGTGTCTGTGTGAGTGAGTGTGTGCCCAGTGATGGATTGGCGCCCTGTCCTGGGTCTATCTGCCCAGCGCCCGAGACGTTGGATGGGTGGACCCCACCGCGACCCTAATAGAGGATAAAGCGGATAAAGAGATAATGAATAACCAGCACACTTTTGCTGCGCACTGAAAATGATCGGTTTATATTCATTCATTTTTTATCTTAGGTTTAATCCTCTAATAGGGTCGCAGGGGGTTCCCTATGCCCCTCCAGCAGAGAACGTTTGGGACGCTGCGCAGATACACGCACAAATACACACTATATTGGGGCAATTTAGAGCATTCAATTTACTTTGAATCCTTGTTTTTTGGACAGTGGGAAGAATTCAGAGGAAACCCACGCGGACACATGGATCAAACCAGTATCCCTCGCACTGAGAGGCAAACGTGCTAGCCACCGTCCTGCTCTGGTTTACATCCTTAAAAGTGCAAAATGTCTGCAGTAACAACATTTTGGAGAGCGGATTTGCTAGTTAATGTTTAATGCGATTAATATATAATGTGTATATAATGTTAATAAACCGTTTTGATTTTTCACATTTATGACTTTGACTGGGCAGGATACAGGGAGGTAAACCACTAATCATTTTCATGTATTTGCTTTTAACATACTTACAGGACCCGTTTTATTATAAATTGTATATAAGGGATGGATTGTGTATGCAGTGCAGCAGCTATATACTTTCTGAATGCTTCTGTCTGCTAAGCACGTGGGATGCCCCCCCCCCCCCAATGATCTCCCTCCTTTTGTATGTTGATCACTATTTGCTGCTTCACTGCACATGACTGACAGACTGGCCATTCCAGGAAGACACACAGTCTGTAGGCCAGGAGCAGTTAAGCATTACGTAGGGATGTTGAACCAAATGACTCTTCAACTGAACGATTCTTGGTTCAGGGCTATATCAGCAGAATCGATTCATTCCAGCAGAAAAGACTGCATTAGAACAGAAAAGATAGAATGGTTTTACAGATAGCAAACACCACAATATGTATGAATACACACACACACACGTGTATATATATATATATATATATATATATATATATATATATATATATATATATATATATATATATATATATATATATATGTATGTATATATTCAGTATGTGTGTGTGTATATATATATATTCATTCATTATCTTCCGCTTTATGATCTACTAGGGTCGTGTGGGGGGGGTTCCCCATGCCCATCCAGGGGGGAATGTTTCGGGCGCTGGGCAGATACACCCAGGACAGGGCACCAATCTATCACTGATATATATATATGTATATATTCAGTATGTGTGTGTGTGTATATATATATTCATTCATTATCTTCCGCTTTATGATCTACTAGGGTCGTGTGGGGGGGGTTCCCCATGCCCATCCAGGGGGGAAAGTTTCGGGCGCTGGGCAGATACACCCAGGACAGGGCACCAATCTATCGCTGGGCACACACTCACACAGACACGCACAAACACACTCTATTTGGGGTAATTTGAAGAACTCAATTGACCTTGATCCATGCTTTTGGACTGTGGGAGGAAACCCACGCGGACATGGGGAGAACATGGAAATTCCACCCATTCGAACCGGGAATCCCTAGTGCCGCCCTTATTTATATATATATATATATATATATATATATATATATATATATATATATATATATATATATATATATATATATATATATCTTTCTTTTCAACGATTAAAAACACCAGCACCACTCTGCCTGATCCAGTCGTGCACAACACAGCAGCGTTATCAGATTCACTGCAGTATGGAGTTTTATCCACCACCCAAACAAATCCCTGCGCTGTGGAGTTCCGTTCGCAAAAATAGCCTATTTAAGCATTTATGAAACTAAATGACACCGCAATACGAAACTGTTTAGCTACAATATACGTATATGTTAAGTTGATCTGAAAAATATGAAAAGGAATCGACTCCCTTTTCATGCCATAGGCCTGGCGATCATTGGGAATCGACTCCTTGTCCGCTTGTTGTTTTCAGATTCAAGGAGGAATTGCATGCGCGATTTGCTGCAGACAACGGACACAAAGTAACTATTACTACATTTGAAGCTGAACTCTCATGTAGTCGATCGATTTGAACAGATCACAAGAAGGTGATGTTGCTTCATTCGGATCGTCTCGTTTGGTAGCTTAAGCTACCGTAATGTTTGCTAGCTAGCTAGCTTGCTACCAGTGTTTACTGACACAGTAGTTTAAAGCGGAAATCCGTCCCATCACGTCTAATAGCTCCAAACAGGTAAGAGAATACATCTTTAATTCACATCTATTGCAAGATTAATTGTGTTTTTATTGTGCGTAATTAGTACTCCCCCATATTAGCAAGCCGGTATTACTACAATACTGCAAAGCTAAAATGTAAAGCGCCTCAACGTCGTTCTGTCTCCTTACTGTTACTGTTAAAACTGTTTAAGATGGCAGTATGAAATGAATATTCTGCTTACCTGCTGTCTTATTTGGCTTGTAAACCCATTTATTCGTTTTATTTAATTGCAATTGTTTTATGTATTTAGTGTTAACTATATAAAACGGTTAGAAATTGGCTGTTTTTCTTTATTTGTGGCATCTGGTCGCACAAACCAGAGGAACGAGTTCTGCCACGTATTCATTATAGATATTAGGGCATGTAGTAATGTAAACTTCATCCTTTGTGCTGCAAATGGGACTCTTAACAATTTACAAATAAAACTAGTGGTTTGATGTAACGTAAAACGAAGCTGGGCATCTATGACACGCATAATGCTTCTTCATTATTATTGATGCTCAATATCGTTGACCCGTTTTAAGTAATGTCTCATGGCAACCATATGCTCTGAGCGTTTTCTCCACATAGATGGCATTTGATTCTGTACTGTGGTTACCCACATCATTTTTGAGGGTATGCTTTATGTATTCACCAATTAAAATAATGCTGCATTTCAGTTTAGCTCTGAAACAATGGCTTGGTTTTGAAACAGATATTGCATCTGCTCTATCAGTAATGTTTGTGACATTCACTTACACAACATGCACAATGCTTTAGAACACAGGGCACAGTAATTGTCTGCTGTTACTGTAGTCTGAAACATGTAAAGAGAATAAATGAGTAACATTAATCTGCTGCCACAGTCTGAAGTGTAAGCATTAACTTTGAATTAATCAGTACAACGTAGACTTCAGCTTATTTTTGTCTGGTATTAATCTCTTCCCTTTTGTACTGAGTAGTTCCTCCCTTTCTGGTGTGCATTTGTTCACCTCTTAATTTCTACATTAAGCAGAAACTCTTATTTTGAGTAACTTACAGAAGACTGTTGGAGTCTATTATTTATAGCTATTTAGTCACAAACCCCAATCTAAAATATGACACACCATTAAATGCTCATAGACTAGAACACTGCTAATAAAATAGGTTGTGGTTTAACTTTCAGTGTGTCAGCGAAACGAAGTTAACTTCACACATCTCTAATCTGTTTTACTGTAAGTAATGCCGCTGTTAAGTGATAATATATATAAAAAAAGGGAGTAACTTAGCTGTAATGCAGTATGCCATACAAGCATATCACAGAAACTTGCCTTTAACTCTGTCATCAGTTTGTTTAAGCATGATGTCCCGGTCCAATATTAACCAGAAATTTTTAAGAAAGATTTTGACTGACCACATAGCATCCTAATTGTAATCAAGGTTACATTTGGGATGATTTGATTCAGCAGTGGGTGAAACTGTTCTAGTCCATGTTCATTTCTTTATTGATTTATTTTTTTATCTAAAAAACACAGTGTAAAACAGGCAGTGTAATATAATAAATTACAAATTCTGTGTGTATAATCAAGTTTCCATTTAAAAGACAAGTATGTTAATTGGCAAAGGGATTAAGGTTAATCGCTAATAGAATTTAGGCTCTGAACATTCATTCATTCATTGTCTTCTGCTTCATCCTATATTTGGGGGGGGGGGGGGTTCCCCCATGCCCATCCAGGGGAGAACGTTCCGGGCGCTGGGCAGATACACCGAGGATAGGGTGCCAATCTATCGCTGGGCACACACTCACAGACACGCACACAAACACACTCTACATGGGGCAATTTGGAGAACTCAATTGACTTGATCCATGTTTTTGGACTGTGGGAGGAAACCGGAGAACCCGGAGGAAACCCACAGGGAGAACATGGAAACTCCACCCAGATTGGGATTCGAACCGGGAATCCCTAGCACTGAGAGGCGAACGTGCTAACCACTAAGCCACCGTGCTGCCCAGGTTCTGAACAGTGTGAGGTTAATTTAAAGTAGTTCCATCATCCAAGTCCCTAAAATGCTCAATGAAGATTCAAGTTCTCCAAGTTCAGCACTGAAGTAAATTACACCTGTCAGTTTTTATGACCTCTTATTCTAGGTTGCTCCTCTTATCTAGCTCTAATAGCTTTCACTCATCTGGGATGACTGTGTAAAATTTCTTAGTGTGTCCGTGTGAATGTTTGCCTATTAAGCCTTAAGAACACTTAAAATCGGACATTGATGTTGAACAAGAGGGCCTGGATCAAAATCTGTATTTATTTCTCAAAAGGGTTTGATTGTGTTGAGGTCAGGTTACGTTCTTCCACCAAATTCACACAAGAGTCTGTACAGAGCTTTTTTTGTGGACTGTGGCACAGCCATGCTGGAACAAAAAGGGCCTTATTCAAGGGGTCACTACAAATTTGAAGTTGTTTAAAATGCCTGAACAGATGCTTGATTTTTTTTTTTTTTTTTTTTTTTTTTTTTTTTTTTTTACCACTGTTATAATGTGAATCTAAAATCTAAACCCAATAATTAGGAGGTGTAGTGGAAGACTTCTGCAATGCAGTGCAGTGTGGTCACTAACCGTGAATACTTTTATCCAACTGATACTGTACTGGCCAGTTTTGATTTGATTCTGTTTTCTTAAATATCAGTTTAAGCAGAAATCTCTCTGAAGCCAAACTTTTTTTCTATTGTTAGTTTTTTTGTCCTCATTAAAGCTCATTAGCATCTCTTGTCCTTCAGACTATCTATCACAGCTCAAATTTATTCATCCATTACTGCTAACAGTTTTCCATTAACCCCAGTTGATTTTCTTTTGTAGCATATTGCAGGACATCATTTGTCAGCTGCTGGGTACGGCGGGACACTAGGGAGCTTTAGCTTTGTCTTCCCATGACAACTCGACACCATGGCAGCAACGGCTCCAGCAGCGATGCCGAGTGCCGAGTCTCGGAGGATGAAAGGAACATGGAGGATGTGGAGCTTGCTGAGCTAGGGCCGCTACTCACAAGTCCAGAATCCTCTGCTAAACTCAGAGTGAGTGACGCTTTAGTGAGGTTTTAGCTAGAAGAGCAAGAAGTTTATTCAGTATATTCATATATTTATAATTGTTAATTGTAAAGCACATTAAGTAGCGTAATAGTTATACTATACTAAACTGGACTCATATTATACTGTCTTGTATCAATCCAGTATTTCTGTAAATGTGGTTTCCAGATTAGATGGAAATTCAGTATTTCCTTATTATGTTTTAATCCTTTGCAGGCTGCCACAGCATATCCAGATGAGGAAGAGGAGGAGGAAGAGGACGATGACTTGCAGGTGGTGACATTGCCTCTGCAGGCTCACCATGCCATGGAAAAGATGGAGGAGTTTGTACACAAGGTAATAACAGATTCAGTATTCAATACAGAATAGTATTTTATATGGATTAAAAATAGCAGTTTGCTGAGTTTATAATTGTTATCAGTAGGTTAACACATCACATAGTTTCTGCATTGTCATTGCAACATGCAGAGTGTGAAATGACGTGTATGACCGAAATCTGGAGTACAGTCAATCAGTAATCTTGTAATCTATTCTGCACAGTAATTTTCTACATTTACAGACGAGCCACTTGTCTTAAAGAAATAATAATGTATTATAATTATGATGACTTTAGTCTAGATTGATAGAGGAGTATTCGATTAATTACAGTGATGTCATTGTAAGCAAGAAAAGGAATTAGAAAAAAATTACATCTCTGGACCTGCTGTTGTGTCTGGTGGATTAAAATAATTCTAATAGAAATACTAATAGTATTAAAGGTTGAGAAATAATGATTTTTAAAAATTACATGTTCTGTATTTTTACACCAATCATTAGAGAGTGGTTCATTCTTTTTATACATTTGATTTACCTGGTGACAGTTTCAGAATATAAAATACCTAGTCATTCATTTGGGACAATTTGTATTTTATATTATGGAAATGTTTAAGTAAAGACTCCCTAACTGAAAAAAACTCTGAAAGAACCTGACTACACAGTCCTGAACTCCATCATGCCATTTTGGGTTGAACTAATCAATTGACTCTGAATCAGTGTACTCCAAAGCCTTTCTACAGGAGTAATATCTGTTTTATTTGCAATGCCAGGAATAACCTAAATGTCTTGTCATAAAATGTCTCCTTGGTGGAAAAAAACAGTTCTCTACAAACTTCTCTGTGATTATTTTGCTCTTTCTTCTTCTTCTGTGGTTATTATTACTAGGTATGGGAGGGACGTTGGCGAGTGATTCCCTTTCATTTGCTCCCTGATTGGCTGAAGGATAATGACTACCTACTTCATGGTCATCGGCCTCCGATGCCATCCTTCCGAGCCTGTTTTGGCAGCATATTTAGGATCCATACAGAGACGGGCAACATCTGGACACATTTACTGGGTTTGTGGTCATGTTTATTGCATGAAATGCAGGCATGTTGAGACATTAGGTCTCAGTACTACAAGTTGTATGATTTTAAATCTATTCTTTTTCCAGGTCTGATCCTGTTCTTGTTCCTGGGCACGTTGACCATGCTTCGGCCAAATGTGTCATTCATGGCACCCCTACAAGAGAAGGTGGTGTTTGGGATGTTCTTCCTAGGTGCCGTGCTCTGTCTTTGCTTCTCTTGGCTTTTTCACACTGTCTACTGCCACTCAGAGAAAGTGTCCAGAACATTTTCAAAGTAGGTCTTTGTGATGGCATGAATGCATATCATAAATAATATTGTATGAACTGATTGATTACATTCACATTAGTTTAGTATTAAAAATGTTAATCACACATAAATAAAAACAGATTTTCAGCTGTTATATGTGTTTTGGATTTTGTGTGTTTAGGTTGGACTACTCTGGCATAGCATTGCTGATCATGGGCTCCTTTGTTCCTTGGCTATATTATTCTTTTTACTGCTCTCCTCAACCCCGGCTCATATACCTTTCAGTAGTGTGTGTGCTGGGCATCGCTGCCATCATTGTGGCTCAGTGGGATCGCTTTGCCACACCGCGCCATAGACCCACACGTGCAGGTAGTAAAGATATGACCACACAGAAGCTTTTTGACAACTGAACACATTTTTTAGGTGCACATAACATTCCAGGTCATTTGAGGTGTGCTTCTTTCTTACTCACAGGTGTGTTTCTTGGACTGGGACTAAGTGGCATCATTCCGACAATGCATTTCACCATTGCAGAGGGCTTTGTAAAGGCTACAACGGTTGGTCAGATGGGCTGGTTCATCCTGATGGGTGCTATGTACGTCACTGGAGCCGGTCTCTATGCAGCACGCATCCCTGAACGATTCTTTCCAGGGAAATGTGATATCTGGGTAAGATTTTACAGAGCACATGAAAGAATAATAAAAAAAAACCTACTTAAATTATTTTTTTTCGTTACATAAATAAATAAGATGCTCATATACCAGAGCTCTTGTTTCATAGGCAAACAGTCTGGTTTTATTTGTGGAACCATACCTCAAATTCATTTTTTAATGTTTTTAGCTGCTCCCTTTAGGCGTCTCTACAGTAGAACATCCCTATCCTGACTATCCTTCTTTGTCACAAAAACCACATGCATGTGCTTTTTTGTCACATTCTTTAACATCCTTGATCTACTTTTCCTCCTCATTATTATCCAATGTGGATGAATCAATTCATTTCAAGAAACTTAGAATAAATCCAAATAATATATTATTCTGTTCTAGCAGGAACGCAAACACATTGACATGCGATCATACCATGAGTTAATTTAGTTTCTTTAGGTTACCTGACTTTAAGGCTTTGTACTGTGAGATTAAATTGAAGGTTCCTGCAGAACTGTTTACATAGAATGTTTATATGTCTGTGAGAAAATTGTCTGTATAATAAAATGACTGTTTGTATGGTCGAGCAGTGATGATACCAGTTAGCATTCCTATTTCGCAAGTGTCTGACCACAGAATTGTCTTCACACTACACTTATACCATGTGTACCTCCACACAGAGACACAGTCATAACTCAACAAGACATTTAGCATTGTATTATTGTATGTATTATCAACCATGTGCTGTAGATCTAACATTACTCTTCAGTGCAATCAAATATCGGAATATCCACAGAAGACCAGGTGACCTATTTAACTTTTTAAATAAACTAAAGAAAAGCAATGTACCTTCCTAGTTTCCTGTCTACAATTGATGTTTTATAATGATTAATTCGTTTTTTCATTTCTCTTTTATTCTTGCTCTTAGTTCCAGTCACATCAAATATTCCATGTGTTGGTAGTGGCTGCAGCATTCATTCACTTCTACGGTATCTCGAACCTGCAGGAGTTCCGCTATGGCCTAGAAGGAGGCTGCACAGACGACTCCCTCCTCTAAGCTCCTTCATCCTCCTGCTCCTCTTTCCTGCGACCCTTCTTTTCAGCCCTGAATTGATCAGTTTGAACACTTTTGCACTGGCTATAGTTGGAAACAGTCAGTACACCCACTGCCTACCACTCAGTAAACACTGCTCAAAAACTCTACCAAACCTATTGGTTTTAAGGGATTATAAAAATCTATTTTAAAATGTTTGTACAATCACAGTTTTATTGTAATACTTGAAAACATTCTAAAACTCTTAGAATCAAAGAAGCATTTGTTACAATTTCGTTCTTAACACAGTCACACTGAAACCGAAAGCCCATGTTGCGAGTCAGAGGCCACTGAGAGCTGGGTGAGAAATGCTACCTCACTCTGTCTGCTCCAGTTTGTACACACTGCTGATTAAGTATGCTCCTGATCAGGGAGCTGTAGCTACAATTTATGGTTGCTACAGGTGTCTAGAACTTTATAAGACTTTATAGAAACAGGAATAAATAAGGAATGTCTTTAATCTGCTGTAAAAAAATTCATCTGTAGAGTTTGTTAAAACTTAAGTTTTCCTAGATACATTTTGAAATGTTTGCATTATGCTTTGCATTTTCCTGGTAAGTGTCTCATTCACGTATTCTTTACAAATAAATATATATAAATCTCCAATTAGTTATCTAATTTATATAAGGTTAATGTTTTTATTAGTGCTTGTGGTCATATTCTTGCCCACAGGCTGTGTAGTGACTGCTGTAGTAACTAGTTATGTAGTAAGGAGTATGGTGTGTATTTGTGCCCTTTGAGACAGTTCTATAGTCAGCTACTTAAGTTGGTTACAAAGACCTGGTCTAGATTATTAGAACAGACTTGGGTATCATATGTCCTTAGTGTCAAATCTGACCACTTTATTGCCTCATTTTTAAATTAAGTTCAGTCTGTTATTTCGGTTCTCTACGACAGCCCAGATTCTCATTCAACCCCTTAAGAAAATTATTTGCCCAGCTCTGGTTAACCTATTATGACTCATCAGACTGAGTTGTGGGAAGTAACAGTTCTTGTCATCTCAATATCTGCTTATTTCACAGATCAACTAGTATCACCTACACTATCAAAACGCTTTTTTGAAAGCATGCTGTTTTTCATTTAAATTGTTCTCGTCCGTCATAAGTTCTGCTATTGGAGTACATCTTATATCACCCCACAAGCTTTGTATAATTAAAAAATGTAAAAATTTCTACTTTTTAAATAATGGTTTATATTTTCATATTTACATTACTGTGTTTATCAGCCAAGCTCATTCAGAGCAATTTACAAAAGTTGCATTTTACTAGTAAATACTTCTTTGATTTAGTATCAAAGGGCCTATAGTCATCATATAATGTCATATAGCATTGAATTAAATTCAAGAGTAGGAACAACAGTAGGATCAGAGTAGGAACGACATAAAGGATGACTAAAATATTTCTTAAATTTTTTGACAAAGAGAGGTCTAGCTTTATTCCAAAACCACACAAGAATTCAGTTTAACTTGAAAAAGAAGCCTTTTCCATCCTTTGGCTGCTAAAAAAGTTCCATGTGCCCTGGGGAGTAAAGTATGTCAAGCAGGGCTTGATGACCAGTGTATAGGTGATGGAGAGCAGGGTAGGATGGAGATTGTCCAATTGTGGCTTTAAATGTGAATAAACATGCATATTGGCTAACTGCAGAAAGTCAGTGCAATACATGCAGAAGGAGGGTATGTAATGGTTTAATTGCTTTCATTTTGTGCTTTTTAATTTGTAATGGTTCAATTGCTTTCGTTGGAAGACCTGCCAGGAGAAAGATGCAGCAGTGCAGCCTTGAAATATTGAGCCTGGGTGAGCAGCCTCGGTGGAAAAAAAGGGGGCAGGGTTCTGAATTTTGAGGGACTACTGGTGTGAAATAGTATATGATGAGTGTCATGGAAAATATTCTGTTCTATAAATACACTGGCTTTCAAATTTGAATGTAAAAAATGCCTTTTAATAATTATTCATTTCATTTAAACAGGTTGTTACACAATCCTTAGGTTTTCTTTCATATGATTTGCGGGTTAGTTACAGTATTTCATTTTGGAAAAGGACTCTATGTCCCATAGATCTTCTAAATGAGTCATGACTCATCTCACTGTTGTTAATACATTATATAAATGTTGGACTTTGGCCTCCTATTATCCATTTACACAACAGTAATACAGTAATTCATAATGATAACAATATTTGGCATCTCTAACACGACCACTATATACCCTCACCCCACTAGTTTGAATGATCTAGAACCTTAGCTATATAATAGCTTTTTAAAAAGCCTTATATCACTAATTGAGCGGCACGGTGGCTTAGTGGTTAGCAAGTTCGCCTCTCAGCACTAGGGATTCCTGGTTCGAATCCCCATCTGGGTGGAGTTTCCATGTTCTCCCCTTGTCCGCGGGGGTTTCCTCCGGGTTCTCCTCCCACAGTCCAAAAAAATGGATGAAGTCAATTGAAATCTCCAAATTGCCCCATATAGAGTGTGTCTGTGTGTGAGTGAGTGTGTGCCCAGTGATGGATTGGCACCCTGTCCTGGGTGTATCTGCCCAGCACCCTAAACGTTCTCCCCTGGATGGACATGGGGAACCTCACCGTGACCCTAATAGAGGATAAAGCGGGAGATAATGAATTAATGAATGAATGTATATCACTAATTGGATGTATAATAATCCTTAAAACTTAAAATAAAACATTAAATGTGACTGATGGGCTGATGTCACAGTGAGTACTTCAGTGAGTGTATCAGCAGAAGTGCTTTGCTGACAAACTCAGTTAAATCAATTGAACTTCCTTACCGAGAAGCTTAATGGCTTTCTAAATCATACTGTATGACTTAATTAAGAGCGGTTGTTTTCTTAATTATGATGTTTACAACTCGAACATGGCTTATCCGGTTTGGTCACCGAGCCCCCGGTCCTGTGTTTTGTACGTAAGGGCGGTCATGACGTGTCTGTGTTTTGAAGAGGACAAGTGTCGTTTCTTCAACTTTTACCTGACTGACTGTGATTTTTCATTTCCGACGACCTCGGAAAAGAACGCAAGACATAAACATTATTCTTCGTGTTGTCATTTGTAGCGCGAGTGGCTTTAGTTGGCTTGGTTTTGAGCAAGTTGTTCTGGAATATGGAGCCGTTTGTCTGGATGGAGCCGCGCTACAGTTAGCTTGTTAGCTTCGCTCCACGAAGCGCTCGCTGTTTCTCTGCTCTCGCAGGTGCGTATAACACTCCTGCTTTTTCTTACCTGTATCATCATCTGGCGGCGTGCAGACTCTGTTTACAGTTTATTTGTCACATTTACATTTATTCATATCGGTTAACAGGGTTAAACGAGGCACGTAGCAGCAGACGCTAAAGCAAACTAAGGCTCAGTGAGAAAGCAGCAGGCTGATGAAGGTAGCGAAGGTAATAATCAACAGCAACGATATAACATGTTTCAGGCTTTTCACTGACTTACTGTTCAAGTAAAGACTACGGATTTTAAGTAGTCCACACACAATACCGTAAACTAACACACAAAGCCATTGGATAAACAGTACAAGCCATCATTAGCTGCATGGGGAACAAGAGCAGATTTATGTCTGTTTCTTGTTTAATACACATTTAATTCAATGAGGACAAAACTGATCAAAAATCTGATTCTAGAAATCCATCTGTTGCACACAGTGATTTAAACCTGGCTGAGAAAAAGCTGATGATACAGTTGTTTGGAACTGCTTTCTGCTTTACATTGCTGATGTCCCCCAATAAAGTATTATTTACTCAGCATTCACCTGCTTAAAAATCCAAATCTCTCACTAATAAGCTCACCTATGAGTGAACACACCTATAATCCATATTCCCCTCATATAACCAATACTACTTCTAACTGGAGCTAAGTTCTAAGTTGGTTAACCTTGGTTAACATTCAAATTAAGCAATGCTCATGCTGTACAAGTAACGACAACGTATTTTAAGTAGTCCACACACAATACCGTAAACGGACACACAAAAGACTTCATTAGCTGCCTGGAGAACAAGAGCAGATTTATGTCTGTTTCTTGTTTAATCCACATGAAATTCAGTAAAGACAATCTAAAACTGACCGTTTAAAAATCTGGTTCTAGAAATCCAACTGTTGCTCACAGTGCTTTAAACCTGGCTGAGAAAAAGGTGATGATATGTCCTACTGTTACTCAGCATTCACCTGCTTAAAAATCCAATTCTCTCACTAATAACCAGAGTGAACACACCTATAATACAAATTCCCCTCATATAACCAGTACTTACATAGAAATCCACGTTCTACTGTTAACTGGAGCCCATCTACTTATAAATTTGCATTTCTGAATAATCAGTGCTTACATGAACCTTGGTTAACATTCAAATTAAGCAATGCTCATGCTGTACAAGTAACGACAACGTATTTTAAGTAGTCCACACACAATACCGTAAACGGACACACAAAAGCCATTGGATAAACAGTACAAGCCATCATTAGCTGCCTGGAGAACAAGAGCAGATTTATGTCTGTTTCTTGTTTAATCCACATTAAATTCAGTAAAGACAATCTAAAACTGACCGTTTAAAAATCTGGTTCTAGAAATCCAACTGTTGCACACAGTGCTTTAAACCTGGCTGAGAAAAAGTTGATGATACAGTTGTTTGGAACTGCTTTATGCTTTACATTGCTGATGTCCCCCAATAAAGTAGTATTTACTCAGCATTCACCTGCTTAAAAATCCAAATCTCTCACTAATAAGCTCACCTATGAGTGAACACACCTATAATCCATATTCCCCTCATATAACCAGTACTACTTCTAACTGGAGCTAAGTTCTAAGTTCTACTGTTAACTGAAGCCCATCTACTTTATAAATTTGCATTTCTGTATAATCAGTGCTTAGATGAACCTTGGTTAACATTCAAATTAAGCAATGCTCATGCTGTACAAGTAACGACAACATATTTTAAGTAGTCCACACACAATACCATAAACGGACACACAAAAGACATCATTAGCTGCCTGGAGAACAAGAGCAGATTTATGTCTGTTTCTTGTTTAATCCACATTAAATTCAGTAAAGACAATCTAAAACTGACCGTTTAAAAATCTGGTTCTAGAAATCCTACTGTTGCTCACAGTGCTTTAAACCTAGCAGAGAAAAAGGTGATGATATGTCCTACTGTTACTCAGCATTCACCTGCTTAAAAATCCAAATCTCTCACTAATAACCAGAGTGAACACACCTATAATCCACATTCCCCTCATATAACCAGTACTTACATAGAAATCCACATGTTCTACTGTTAACTGGAGCCCATCTACTTATAAATTTGCATTTCTGAATAATCAGTGCTTACATGAACCTTGGTTAACATTCAAATTAAGCAATGCTCATGCTGTACAAGTAACGACAACGTATTTTAAGTAGTCCACACACAATACCGTAAACGGACACACAAAAGCCTTTGGATAAACAGTACAAGCCATCATTAGCTGCCTGGAGAACAAGAACAGATTTATGTCTGTTTCTTGTTTAATCCACATTAAATTCAGTAAAGACAATCTAAAACTGACCGTTTAAAAATCTGGTTCTAGAAATCAACTGTTGCACACAGTGCTTTAAACCTGGCTGAGAAAAAGGTGATGATCCAGTTGTTTGGAACTGCTTTCTGCTTTACATTGCTGATGTCCCCCAATAAAGTATTTACTCAGCATGTCCTACTGTTACTCAGCATTCACCTGCCTAAAAATCCAAATCTCTCACTAATAACCAGAGTGAACACACCTATAATCCATATTCCCCTCATATAACCAGTACTTACATAGAAATCCACATGTTCTACTGTTAACTGGAGCCCATCTACTTATAAATTTACATTTCTGAATAATCAGTGCTTACATGAACCTTTGTTAACATTCAAATTAAGCAATACTCATCCACCTGTTAAAGCACATCTGACACTATTAGAGGTTCACCTGCCAATAAATCCACAGTTATAACTCCTAACAAGAGCTTACATACCTATTAATTCACTTCTCCCACTGATAACTGATGGTCATTTACATATAAATCTTCTCACCATCTTCCTTCTGCATAAACTCAACCAAAAACTAAATAGGCTACTAAAAGTAGATATATGATAAGTTCAAACAATATGACCGAAAATCAACAATATTTATGAATTTATTGAGTGAGGTGATCCACTATTATTCATGGAAAAAGTATGTAAACATAGAATTTGCAGTTAATTTAATGGTAATATTAGTGTGATGTTTTTATTCAGTGTCACAGTCACAAGGTGTAAAAATGCATCAAATTTAAAACCATTATTACTTTTTTTTTTTTTTCCATTATTGTGAAATTTGGTGCATCACAGCTCCAGTAGGTCACAGAAAACAGATGGGATTATAGAGTTTTAAATGTTAAATCTTTGATATTTTATTCACAAATATCATGTGCACCATTTGATCTGTGAGAGTCTTGTATAAACTCATAAACATCAATTATTTTTAATTTTGGGGTGTTTTATGAACTCAGGTCACCTTTGTCCTTCATCATCCTGCACTGTCTGTGGAAGTGTCGCTCCCCCCCATCGCCTGTCGTCATGGCACCCAAGGACATCATGACCAATTCACATGCCAAGTCAATCCTAAATGCCATGAACGCTTTGAGGAAGAGCAACACGCTGTGTGACATCACACTTAGGGTGGAGAACACAGATTTTCCTGCTCACCGCATTGTGTTGGCCGCATGCAGTGATTACTTCTGTGCCATGTTTACTAGTGAGGTAAATGTGAAAGGCAAATGCAGCATTTTTACACTTGGTCCATTTATAGTGCTGATTTTAACTGAATAAGTTCCCCAATTGTGTAACTTGCTAGTTTATTTCAAATGTGTGTGTGTGTGGCACTTACATTTGCACAATGCAGCTCCCTGATCAGGTTCACTTTAGTTGGTGCTATTAAAGAGTAGATACTGCATGTGGAAATCTGTACCTTGTAGTGCAAACCTGTTTTTTTTTCTTTTAGGTGTCTATTAATAAAAAATATATTTTACATAGTTATCTTTAATGTGTAATTCCGCATCTGTACCACTAGTGGGTGCAGGGGTACAACATTTAGCTGTTAGGAATAATTTGAAAGATATTTTATATTAATGTCATTTCAAAATGGTCTTGATTTATAAAGAAGTGCACATGATTCTAGAAGTGTATGTTAGGTGATAAATATGCTTTTACTCCTTTTGGCATCACTTATGCCATATCTCTGCAAATATGAAGGTCCTCATAGCCAGAGTTTGGTGTCGAGCGGCCGTGGTGGCCTGACCTCAACAAAAGCAAACCCTCTTTGAAGTGATTTGGAGTCAGGACTAAAAAATAAAAATATTTGTAATTTTCACTATAAAACATGTACACAGTACTTGATCTACCATCAGAGGTAAAAAAAAAAATCAAGTAGTCAAATATTTAAATTTAAAAACGCTGAAATCATATAATGTTTTATATATTTAATCTTTCAAAATGGCTGTGGATTAATATTAATAAACACCATACAGTTAATAAATATATTTTCACATCAGTGCTTAATTCAACAAACCATCTGATTAACAAATCATCAAATAGACTTATAGATATTTCATAGACTAATCATAGTTTTCCATGATTAGTGAAAGCTGTTTTTTTTAAAAAAAGAAAACATCAAGTTACTTGTAATGGTTTTGTAATGAAATTTACTTAAATTATGTCAAAGTTTGTGTATTTTATCTTATGAATCATTTATTTTATTTTATTTTTTTAAAAAGGTGTGCTTAAACTTTAATTAGTTTTAGTTAGTTTTCCACCCTGCCATTGTTTACCCATCCACAGACGTCACCTGTAAATGCTAAAATGTGTTTTGTTAAGTTGTGCATACTGGAAAGCTTGTTTGATTAGTACACTGCACTCATGGTCCTCTCTATCTTCTTTCCTGTAGCTTGCTGAGAAAGGAAAGTCTTTTGTGGACATCCAGGGCCTCACAGCCTCCACTATGGAGATCCTGCTGGACTTTGTTTACACAGAGACTGTGCTTGTTACGGTAGAAAACGTACAAGAGCTGCTTCCCGCTGCCTGTCTGCTGCAGCTTAAAGGTACTCACAAAATGGCTGCTAGAGGTCATGTGACATGGTTTTCTATGGTATATTTGATTTTGTAATCTAGATTACTATCGAAGCTGCAGAGGCCTGTCAGAGCACGAATACTCAAGTGCAGTCTCAGCATGCCATAAACATAAACAAGGAGCACTCGCAAACATGTGGCAGCATTTTTAAGCACGCTTCAGAACATGAAAAAACATCACGCCACATTTAATTTGGTTTTGTGAACTTGTGGTTTTGTAAAAACATTTATGCAATATGTTTGCTTTTTTTTTATTTAATTTTATAACCTTTGTTGTCTATTTGAAAATAAAACTTTCCTTTAGCTGAGGTTAAGGTTTTAAAATAATTAATATCACGAATATAAAAAAATCAAGTGATACATTTTACAGTGAATATATTTTACAGTTACACTGAGCATCCAATGCTGATGCTGGGCATCTATAGTCTAATTTTATTGACAGAAGTCTCTTCTCATTATCTTCCACTTAATCCTTTACTAGGGTCAAATGGAGGGTCCCCATGCCCATTAAGGGGAGAAAGTTTCAGGTGCTGGACAAATACAATCAGGGCGCAAATTCATCATTGGGCACACACACACACTATTTAAGGGCAATTTAGAGCAGCTTGAATTCTTTTTTTGAACTGTGGAAAGAAACCGGAGAACCTTGTCCAAAACCCACATGGACACAGGGAGTGCATGAAAACCCAGATCGGGATTCGAACCTGAACCCCAACATTTAGAGGGAATATGCTAACCACTAAGCCCATGTGTCGACTTTATTAACAGAAGTGTAAAATATATATTCATAACTTGATAATTGTGTAAATGTTAAAACCGCCGTTCTGGAACAATTCATTTCTACAAACTCAGTCGAAGATATTTTATCTTTATAACACTTTCTGTGTAACATGAATTATCCTGACATCATGTAAAGTCTGTTCCGTCCATTTTAACTTGGCACCCGCTTTACATTTCAGATCTCTGATACAACATCAAACAGAAAATAGTGGCCACATGGTACTAAGTCTTTCTAGCTGGAGGTGATGTGTTTACTCTTCTTTGTGTTGTTGCATTGGGGGCTCTGCGTGGTAGAGATGGCACAATCCTATGCTTCTGAGAAAACAACAGGAAATGACCCTCTGCGGTCTGTCATTACTGTTTAACTGCAGTTTATTTGCTCATTGAAAGCTAAAGATTCATGAATTCTTCTCTGTTGTGCTTTTCCCCATGTGCCCCAAGGTGGGCCAGACTCTGGAGAGAGAAAAAAGCCTCACAGCTTCACAATGCTGTCTAAATCCAACATGCTTGATGTCCAAGTACTAAGCAACAGCACTGCTGGGATTTTTAAAGATCATGTGCATGTTAGTTTAAAGTGGAAACAAATGCTTCACAGTTTTAACAGTTCTCAATAATAATAAAAAAATCCCTGCTTTTATTAGGAACAGACGAACTCCTGCGTTTTAGGGAAAGTTATATCAAAAGATTTGAAAGAAATGCAAAAGTAGCAGTAAGTTATTTGCCTATTAAATTTAAGAGCGCTGGCACTCGCATTTAAATAGATGCTAATAGTTATTTGTGTAAATACTTTGCAATGGTTGCAAATAATGTTTTGCTGTGTAATCTTTGTCTTTGTATTTTGGGTTCTTGTTTTCATTATTATGTACTAATTACACTCAAAATCAGTTTTTGTTCTTAATACAAAATACTCAAAAGCCTTGATTTAACAGGACTTGCCGACACCATTGTGTGTGTTATTCATTCCTATCTCTTGGGTACTCTATAGACCAGGTCTTCATTGATTTTAATCCATAATATTTCATTGCGAAAGGTTGTATGGGGTAGGTCACCAGGTCTGTCCTCAACCCTAGTTTACAAAAGATTTACATTGTCATTTTGCAGATGGTTTTATTCAAAGCGACTTACTAGTATCCCAACTTGATGGTTGGGTTAGTCACGATACAGCATCTGTGAAGCAATAAGCTACTCATGGTTTGAAATCTCAATTGTCAGATTTAGAGCCCAAACACGAATCACGCTACCAGGTGCCATCACCAGTAGGCTAGATGAAAAGGTTCAAAATCGGTGATTCGGACTGATGACCAAAGATTGAACTTGATGCAAATAAGAAGCAAAATAAGCAGAGCAAATAGACCTGACCCAGTGAATGGGATCATTCAGTAGTCATGATTTTACAATGAAATAACCATTTTCCAATATTTTATGCTTTATTTATTGCTACATATCTAATTTTGCATTGTCAACTTTGATTACAGCATGCATGATCTCTTTATGTCCAAATTTTTGGTTGAGATCATATTGTCTCAATGCTTTAGACAAGAGGAGAGTCAAGCAACTCTGTAAGCTTTTTTCCAGAATGTCCCTATGACTTTCCTATGAGACTCATCCTTCAAAATTTGAGTCTGATGAATCTTGTTATTGTTGTGAATATGCCCCCCATACCCGAAAGAATATAAAATTCACTGCTGCATAAACCCGCTCACATGGCTATCTATATTTTATTACCACATAACCATGACAAATCTAAAAGCAACACAACTGTACAAAGGTCGAGTGGTAGAAACGAATGAGTGAAGCTCACAGTGAAACTGGCTAAATGAGCAGCCGTGTGGGTTTCTTAAGCAAAAATTCAAAAAAAAAAAAAAAAAAAAAAAGTCAGAAACAACTCCAATTCGCAATGACTGATCTGTGAACACACAAAATGAAATAGTACACGTGTGTGTGGTATTCATCTGTCTTAATTAAGTACCTAATTAAAAACATAATAGCCATTAGCCAAATGAACAAATTCACTTTTTTTTAATATAGGGCTCTAAATAAATAGGAACTGTTGGCGAAGCAGTTCAAGTTTTTAAACAACAGAAAACTAAAGACAGTCAATCAGGTTCTTTTTTTTGGTTCTTATGTTCTAATGTGGCGGCACGGTGGCTTAGTGGTTAGCACGTTCGCCTTTCAGCGCTAGGGATTCCCGGTTCGAATCCCCATCTGGGTGGAGTTTCCATGTTCTCCCCGTGTCTGCGTGGGTTTCCTCCGGGTTCTCCGGTTTCCTCCCACAGTCCAAAAACATGGATCAAGTCAATTGAATTCTCAAAATTGCCCCATATAGAGTGTGTCTGTCTGAGTGAGTGTGTGCCCAGCGATGGATTGGCGCCCTGTCCTGGGTCTATCTGCTCCGGGCCCGAGATGTTCTCCCCTGGATGGGCATGGGGAACCCCACCGCGACCCTAATAGAGGATAAAGCGGGAGATAATGAATGAATGTTCTAATGTTCATATTGTTTTGCTATCAAATTTCCTAAAACCAAGTTATGTGGAGGCAGAATGGTACAATGTTGAGTTTTTTTATCTCATAGCTGGAATGTCAGGGTGAACAAAGGTCCTTTCTTTGTAAAGTCTTCATGACAACTATAATCGTCTCCAGCTTTTGTGACACAAACACAAAATAGGCCTTTTTAAAAAAAAAAAAAAAAAAAAAACAATTCCGAAAGTTATAAAACATAGTTCATCCATTATGTAAATGCCAGATGAGTCCTGCTCTGTTTCACCCGCCTGTGTTGTATGTTGTACCCAGGTGTGAAAAGGGCTTGCTGCGACTTTCTCAACAGTCAGCTGGACCCCTCCAATTGCCTGGGTATCCGAGACTTTGCAGAAACACATAACTGTGTCGACTTGATGCAGGCGGCTGAACTCTTCTCACAGAAACATTTTTCTGAGGTGGTGCAACACGAAGAGTTTATGCTCCTCAGCCAGAGTGAGGTGGAGAAACTGGTTAAGTGTGATGAGATTCAGGTAAGATTTTATTTTCTTTACCTTAAAGCACAATGTTATGTATAATTTATTATGAAAAAAATAACTCATGTTAAATGTACATTCTGCAGTGTGCAAATAAAGTTACAGTGAGTGAACAGTCTTTAAAAATACCAGTAGTACTGCTGTGTCTGATCCACACACCACCACCACATCAGTCTTGGCAATGTTTAAAATTATTCACCAATTAAATAATAACTGCTTTGTGCTGGGGGGGGGGGCTGACCATTAAGGAACTGCCTTCCAATCTAGACCATTAATGTAAGGATCTACAGTCCTATTTTGCATTTGAAATGCCTGACCCAGCCAGTTTCCTGTGCACACAACATTTCACATCTCATTTTAAAAGCCAACTTACAACATTGCACCTGGTTTTAAGGAAGCTTATCTCAGCGTTTCATCACCTAAAATATTCTTCACCTTTTTTCTTTTACTGTGGCTGTGTAATGACGAAAATAGTTCTTTATCTTTATTTATAGTCACAATTATAAAATGTAAATTAACTACATGCTAATATTTTTCCTAGAAAAGTTTTTTATTATAAAAAAATAATTACTAGATGTTTCTAAACTAAGTTAATGTTTGCATTGTATTATGTCTGTTATAATGAACTAATTAACCCAGCATTATTTATTTGGTCACTAAATTATTGGGTTTTTTTTTTAATCTATATGTAGTTTCATTCTCTTACATGCTCTTGTTTTGTAAAACAGTATAACATTAGGCGGCACGGTGGCTTAGTGGTTAGCACGTTCGCCTCTCAGCGTTAGGGATTCCCGGTTCGAATCCCCATCTGGGTGGAGTTTCCATGTTCTCCCCGTGTCTGCGTGGGTTTCCTCCGGGTTCTCCGGTTTCCTTCCACAGTCCAAAAACATGGATCAAGTCAATTGAATTCTCCAAATTGCCCCATATAGAGTGTGTCTGTGTGAATGAGTGTGTGCCCAGCGATGGATTGGCGCCCTGTCCTGGATCTATCTGCCCGGCGCCCGAGACGTTCTCCCCTGGATGGGCATGGGGAACCCCACCACGACCCTAATAGAGGATAAAGCGGGAGATAATGAATGAAAATGAGTATAACATTATCAGTAACATGACTGTAACAGTATTAAGTCTTTTACTACAGGTTTGTTTCAGTGCTGATAGTTAGATGGACTGCTGCCACAATAGAGAAGTTTAAAACAATAAAGCGTTTTATTAATACTTTAGTGTTCTTGCTGTGTCTGTCCTCTTCAGGTGTTGGTGAATAAGACTTTTTAACGGACATGATTGTTTCATAGGTGGACTCTGAAGAACCCGTGTTTGAGGCTGTGCTGAACTGGGTGAAACACAACAGGAAGGAACGTGAGCCATACCTATCAGACATGCTGGAATATGTGCGCTTGCCTCTGCTCACACCACGCTACATTACTGACGTCATCGATTCAGAGGTCAGGTTCTTGGTTGTTTTTTTTTTATTATTTTGACCGTAGTGGTTAGTGTGTTAAGAGAACCAAAGTTGTTAAAGTTCCTGAAATTCTATTGGAAATTGTAGTAAAAGCCGGAATACAAAAGTAAAAGCCATTTCCACTGTAATTGTAAAATCCCAATATATCAGCGTTTTTTTTTTTTGTTTTTTTAACATCTATGCATGTCATTGGTCTGTGGACACTGATAAAGTTCCATACCATGACAGAATTTGGCCTTTTTTACCCATTGCTGACGGTCTGTTTTATTTTTGTTACACCATAACTTGTAACCAGTTGTTCCTGAGTGCTACATTGTGTGTGATGTGACCTCATATTTCCATTCTTTTAAACAGGAAAATAATTTCAAGCCTAATATCAACCCAAAACCTACCTTGTATTTGGATACTCATCTATGTATCTATGTCTGTGTGCGTCAAGTACTTTAAAGACTGTGTGGCTATGAGCTCTCCTTGTAGCTTGGCACTTTGTAATGTAATGTAATGTTATCTGAGGGTTTGAAGGTCAAGCCCGTTCCGAGGTTGCCTTACCCTACAAGGACTAATATTTCATATTTTTCTCATAATCTTTTTACAGTGTTCTCTAAGGTCAATAGAGAAATACTGAAATGCTTTTTTAATGCATGAACTGTTCTTTTTGGACTTTTTGGTAATTCTCTTAATATTAGCATTAATTAGGCAATTGTGATCAACTTTATACATATGAAGCCTGAGGTTTTGATTGGTCTCCATTTTATTTTCCCAGTTACCAACATTGTGTGGTAATTTTTATGCTTTTTAAACTCTTAACTTTCATATGATTTGATCAGATCCATTATTTATTCCTATAAACAACAAATTTGATGAGCAAAATTTTACACATTTTGTTTTTGTATCTGTTAAAAATTAATTCCTGTTTTAATTGCATTTCACGACTGCACATTTTTCAAAAAACTTTCCTTGTGAAAGCAACAACCAACATAACGTTTATGCACATTTTTCTGTATATTGCTGTATATTTTGTATGTAATGCGCATTTTTTTTAGAAGCTGGTATGAAACTGGAGTTACAGGAAAATCAATTAATGTTCACATGTTAATCTAAAAAAAACTTAAACTCTAATAATATAAAACTGTGTTGTTGCTTTTTAAATGGATGTAAATCCGTTTTGAATAAGCATATTAATAGTCCTATAACGTTCATGACCTTACATTATTGTTCTTCTGAATGGAGCAGCAGGAATCCTTACCAACACAAAAGTTTTCTTTAGGAATTTCTTTTTAGCTATTCAGTAAATGTATACAAAAGAAGAATGCTGTTTAAAATAAGTAACAATACCTCTCCAACCTGCAACCTGTACAGCTGCAGAATGTTTCTCAGTTTCTAAACAGATTTCCTGTATTTCCATTTTTGAACTCTTGTACTCACTTCGGGTTTTCTTTCTTTAAATACGTGTAGAAATGCAATCAACATAAAAGTATATTTAAGAGGCTTATCTTACAGTTATTTGGATCCAAGTGTTTAAATAAATAAACTTTTCCACAATAGGTGGAATATTTCTATGTACTAAAATCTAGGCATAAGAATTAATTCAGTAAATGATCGTGATTTAATAATATTACAGTTCAAATGGTTCCCCCTTCACTTACTGACTGCTGTTGTTCTTTTACTTGTAAGTCATTTTGGATAAAAGTGTAAATGTGATCAGTCTAAAAGAAGATATATTCTGTTCTTGTGTTTTCTTAAGGTGAAAAAATAGATCAATACCACTTTAGAAAACAAAAAAATATATACACATAGTCTAATTTTGATATTTGTACAACCATATCAGTAAGTTAACTTATTATATATACGATTTTACCATAAATCTTTCCAGGTGGTGTTTTTTTTAAACTAATTCTTTCTTTCTTTATGAAAATGGATTTCATTTAAATCATTTTGTCAAATGAATGTGTCTTTGTTTTCGTTTAGCCTCTTATCCGTTGCAGTCTTGCCTGCCGAGACCTTGTGGATGAAGCCAAGAAGTTTCACTTGAGGCCTGAGTTACGCAGTGAGATGCAGGGGCCTAGAACCCAACCTAGATTAGGTAAGCTCTACAATTAAGCTTAAGATGCAATAAAAGTTAAACATCCGGTTACACCACAAACCTGAAATGCCTAGATTGTGAAACTGTACTTAGTAACAGTCTTGGTTTTCTTTACTTTCTTTATAAATGGTTTCAGGCGCTAAAGAAGTGTTGTTGGTGATTGGAGGGTTTGGCAGTCAGCAGTCTCCCATTGACGTTGTGGAGAAATACGATCCAAAAACTCAGGAGTGGACTTTCCTTCCAGTAAGTTACTGTTAAAAAAAAGTGCTGTGAGGCTCAACATTACACAGTCAGTGAGAGCAGAGTATTTAACTGAGCCAAACAGTATATCAGAGATATGTGGTGGAATTTAACCATAATGGCTTTCTCAGGCTGAGACAAACAGCATTCAGTAAAAAAGAAAAACACAGTGAAATGAGCTGTGTTGCTCATCCAAAGTATTCTTAGTATTCAAATGCAGGTTAGACACAATTAAGGATCAAGAGTTTTCAAACATTCTGTATATCAATTACTTAATTAATAACAGACTTGTTTATTCCACTTAAATGTTACCTAAACAGATTTGACAGAGTTGCTTCTACTGAATTAATGTGCAATAAAAGCATTAAAAGTGTCATAAAGCCATGAACAGAGCTTTACCACATTCCACACTTGTTTGCACTCTGGTTGCATCTCTCACATGGAAAGCGCATGCCTGAGGGAGGAGTCCGGTCATACGATCCATTATTATCTTTTCACTGCTCAGTGTGCTCAACTTCCTGAGGCTCACAGGTTCAAGGTCTGAGGGGGGAGGTGTACAAAAGATGTTCTGTTTTAGATAAAATTTGTCCAGTTTGATATGAAACTTATACGGAACCTTTAAACATTTGAGAGGCTTGAGAAGATGTTATGGGATAAATTTTAATTTCTGTAAAACATGACCTGGATTTGAGATTTATAATAATGAATTGTAAGCTATTAATAGTAAGATATGAAAAAACAGTAAACACAAGTTCACTGATCTGTGCTTAATGCAGTATCATGTCATGATTTAGAAGTCATTTTTCTGATGCGCTGATTTGAAATTAAGAAGAATGAACAGATTAGGGTGGAACATGAGATGGATTTTATCCGCTGGTTATTTATTTACTTATTTTACTTACTTATTTATTCATTTGACTAATCCCACTTTTTGGTGTATAAGTGGTTGGGTGTGTATCAGTGTTGTTAACTAGGATTGACTGTAGAGCATGAAAACAATCGCTAGACAATCACAAAGCAGCAGGTGGACCATTATACACTTCTTGCAGAAGATTATGTCTGACTCAACCCACGCTATGTCTGACTCAACACACCCATATTGCTAGAACGGATTCAGGATGCAGAGTGATAATGATAGCAGTGCCATTTTCTTTATTACAGTTCACTGTACCATTAAATTATATTAAAGTGTTATGAAATTTTGTGCAAGGTACTTTAAAATGACTTGAATCTAAAAGGTCTACAAAATAAATGCCTCATCTATACCTCTGGCTGTATGTATGTGTATGTATTAAAAAAGACCACAGAGAGCTTTTACCATCATATCCACACTGTATGGCAAAAAGTATCTCGAGGCACTTCTGCATCTTCACTAAGGTGATGATTTTGTCATTGGTACGTTTAGTTTTATCAACCAAGGTTATACCAATCTCATGTTAATTTATATTAAAATATAAATGGAGCCAAACTCTGCTCTGCCACAAATATTTAGGACCCTCTCCTTCGCCAGTTCCATATTATATTCACCAGTTTAGGTTGATTATGCTATTTAGTGTGTGACTGACTGATTTTTAGTGGTTCAGCTGTTTTCTTAAGTATTAGCACAGTCCACCTATGGCAATTTGTAAATTCTTTGGTTCTAGCAAATCAGGCAAAAAGGAGGTAGTACAGTATTTGGCCACCCACAGACATGCAAATACTGTCTGCTGTCTGAAGTCATATGCGCTGTCAAAAAAGATGTGGCTGATTTGTCTTGAAAGCAACTACTCTTCTGAGACAATAGATGTTCAGCTAAATGTGTTACTAAAGCATGACATTCATAATGAGACGAAACGTAAATCACCCAGGCATGAGCCCTCGTACATATTTCAAAGCATGTCTTTGGTTTAAGACAAACCTCTAAGAAAGCAGCCAGTATTATATAGAAATCTAGTTTTTCTCAGTCGAAAAGTCATTATGATCTGTGCTTTGCAGAACATTTGTCAAAAAAATGCTCTTTGTGTTTTAAACTATGTGAGCTCACACTGTAGTGGTGCAACTTGATAGAGGTGTCTTAACCTTTGGCTGTCTTGAAATGCACTGTTTACTCACTCAGTTCTTTGTATTTCCTCAAATTTTAGAACATTGCACGGAAACGGCGATATGTTGCCACAGTTGCCCTCAATGATCGTGTGTATGTGATCGGCGGTTATGACGGACGCTCTCGTCTCAGTTCCGTAGAGTGTTTGGACTACACGGCAGATGAGGATGGTGTATGGTACACTGTGGCCACCATGAATGTACGACGTGGCCTGGCTGGGGCAACTACACTTGGAGGTGGAGCAACTGTAATTTCATATTTTATCCTGCAGTCATTTTAACTTGCCCTTTCAACAATATGTTATTCAAGTCTCATGAGAACTTGTCAGTAAAAGTTATCCATTTTCAAGTTAAATTAAATGATGAGCTAAAATCCAGTGCAGCTTAAAGTTTTCATTCTCTCAGATCACTTTATGAAATTAAATACAATTGTTATTTTTCCATTTTTTTACTCTTCAGTTGGCTGGATCACATTTAAACCACTATTGTTCTATGATGTGCATATTCATTTGTAGAAAGCATAAGCATTCATTTTAAGTACTTGGTGCATTTGCATTGTTTCTTCAGATATGATCTATGTAGCTGGTGGTTTTGATGGCAGTCGGCGACACACAAGCATGGAGAGATACGACCCCAACATCGATCAGTGGAGCATGCTTGGGGATATGCAGACAGCCAGAGAAGGAGCAGGCCTGGTTGTTGCCAGTGGGCTTATTTACTGTTTAGGTAGGTACCATTGTGAACAAACATTGCACATAAACAGTGATGTCCAGCTGGTGAGGTCTGCAATAATCATGCCAGCAAGTTAATGAGGATTTAATATGATCAGCATTGAACGTCACTCACACATAACAACATGTCTGTGTGCAATGAAACCATAATTATGCAAGTCAAAGAGTCGATTGTTTGCAGGCTGTTATTACATAATTAAAATACATGACTGGATAAGCATAAGGGGGAGGATGGTAAATGCATATGTGTGCTGTGACTTACACTTACACATTTGGGATTGTATCTATGAGCATTTCTAAATATCGTTTTTTTAAAGAACATCTGTGGTGTCAGGGATCAGATCTTGCCTCAAGTGGAGTTTAGGTATCTCGGGGTCTTGTTCACGAGTGATGGTAAGATGGAGCGTGAGATTGACAGACGGATCAGCGCGGGGTCAGCAGTGATGCGGACCCTATACTGGTCTGTTGTGGTAAAGAAGGAGCTGAGCCACAAGGCAAGGCTCTCGATTTACCAGTCAATCTACGTTCCGACCCTCACCTATGGTCATGAGCTTTGGGTAATGACCGAAAGAGCAAGATCGCGAATACAAGCAGCCGAAATGGGTTTTCTCCGCAGGGTGGCTGGGCTCTCCCTTAGAGATAGGGTGAGAAGCTCGGTCATCCGGGAGAGACTCGGAGTGGAGCCGCTACTCCTCCGCATCGAAAGGAGCCAGTCGAGGTGGTTCGGGCATCTGGTAAGGATGCCTCCTGGGTGCCTTCCTAGGGAGGTGTTCCAGGCAAGTCCAGCTGGGAGGAGGCCCCGGGGAAGACGCAGGACATGCTGGAGGGATTATATCTCTCAGCTGGTCTGGGAACGCCTCGGGGTTCCCCCAGTCGAGCTGATGGAGGTGGCTGGGGTGAGGGAGGTCTGGGTCTCCCTACTTCGGTTGCTTCCCCCGCGACCCGAACCCCGGACAAGCGGAAGATAATGGATGGATGGATCTGTGGTGTCTGACACTGCAGTCTCAAAGGTGTTTGATGGGGGTCAAAGTCACTGCTCTCTGCAGGCCACTGAATTTTTTTTTCACACAAAAGAAATGTCTTAAAAACTTAATTTGTACCACAGTTTACAGTCATGCCAAATAAAAAAAGCCTTCCCCGAATTATATTAAGTATAACAAAGTTTTACACATGCAGTTGCACAAAAATTAGGCTTTGTTTTATACATTTAACTATTAATACGACTGAATAGAACATTTGAATTTAGTGACTAAGGGGTATGTCATAATACTTTTGTCCATATAATGCACCACACAGTACTTAGGAATTCCCTACCAAAGTAAAAAATTGATCGATTTTGCCTATGGTGCTTACACACAGAGGAATTGTTCCTCCACATTTAACCCATCCATGCAGTGAAACACACACATATGCACACATTGAGTAAAGTGAGAACACCTGCCCTGTTTATCTTGCACGAGAAGCAATTGGGGTTAGGGGTCTTGTTTAAGGGCACTTCAGCCATAGTACGTGAAGGAACCAGGAATCGAACTAGGGACCTTCAGGTTTTTTAATCACAAGCCTACGATTGCCCCAAAAGACCTTTAGCATTATTGAAGCATTATTACAATCTGCATCACTAGAGGTCTACACCAACCAGACATGTGAAGTTCATGAACATATTTGTCCACATTATGATGTTTAATAGTAATGTCCCATATGAATTTATTTTAATGTAACTGTTACAAAATTACAGGTGGCTATGATGGTTTAAACATCCTGAATTCTGTGGAGCGCTATGACCCACACACTGGTCATTGGACTAGTGTTACTCCCATGGCAAACAAACGCTCTGGTCAGTCAAAAGTGTTTTTTAATTTTATTATTTGTATTTATTGTTTTATTTTTTTTTATTTTGTGGAAAATGCTAATAAATGCCAATTTTTAATGCCAATATTTTGTATCGTAGGTGCAGGGGTGGCTCTGCTGAATGACCACATTTATGTAGTTGGGGGCTTTGATGGAACAGCTCACCTCTCTTCAGTAGAGGTCTACAATATCCGCACAGACTATTGGACAACAGTTGCACAGATGACCACGCCACGATGCTATGTGGGAGCCACCGTCCTAAGGGGACGACTGTATGCTATCGCAGGGTAAGAGCTCAGCTACTTTTCTACTATATGTACACTATATTAGTAAATATTAGTAAACAATATTAAACCCCAAACTTAAAATCTACATATTTGTTGCTTTCTTTTTCACCATGTACAGGTATGATGGCAATTCGCTGCTCAGCAGTATAGAATGTTATGACCCTGTTCTGGACAGCTGGGAAGTTGTGACCTCTATGGCCACACAGCGATGTGATGCAGGGGTTTGTGTGTTGCGGGAAAAATAAACACATATTGTCACCCTGCCAAAGACAGAAGAGAATGTGTTTTGTGTTCACGAAAAGTGGCTGTCGACTGACACTTGTCCACTACGTGTATAATCGTACAAGATGAACAGCCTGGAAACAGAGCCACTGGAATACCTTCAGTTTCCTGCTGTAATTTATCATCAGACTCTGTTTTATGTTGACATCTGAGATAAATGTACAGCTTGTTATGTTGGCCTCCTTTTCTTCAATTTAAATGAGCCTATTGTTTCCACATGGCTGATGTCAAGTATGAAGGTCTTGTGAATATTAAAGAAAATGTTAAATGTTCAGAACTACTGACAAAAATGACTGAAAAATGCAACACCACGGTGTGTGCATAATTGCTGCTTTACATCTTGTCGCCCATGATGGAAAACATTTTGCCAAATCAAACCGTGGAACATTTGTCTTTGCTGACCATGGTGTGTAAAATCGAAGTGATGACCTTCAAAGATTTATAAAAAGAAAAGTGCTGCTTTTGACTGGAAATGGACATTTTACATAAATGTCATCTTAATTTCTTGTGTTTTAGTCTCTCAGAATGTACTGTGAGGAGAATGTTCACTATTGTCAGGTTCATTAAGTTAAATATAACTGGAAAAACAGCAACACTAAAGATTAATAGGATATATTATGGTTTAAAGGTTTGAGCCTTAACTACAGTGTGTATGTGTAAAGCTGTGATGCTAGCAATTAGTGATAGCATGTGAAAGTCAATGTCATTCTGACTGAGTTCCAAATACGTGTCAAAACTTTTGTAAAGAAAAAAACCTTTCTACTCAACATTTATATGATATCTGTTGGCCTGTAACATGGATTTGGTACTAACTTAGAATGATTTATTTGCCTACAGAGTGTTGCACAGATTTTGAATTTATGTATACTGTTTCTATTATTTTGGATGTATATAATTATTATATTATAGAAATGTTTGCTGTTGTGTAATGTGTTGCAGAATGTATGAAGTTATGACTGATATACTTGTGAGTTGTGTAATAAAATGTTTGCACGACTTTTAAAGAAACCTGTGAGTTTTTTTATGACATTTCTTCAACAAATCATTTTGTACTAATGTATATGTCACTCTCTATGATGTATGTAGTATCTGGAATAATAAGTCGTGGATTTTATAACCCAGTGATATGTAGTTTAGGGTGAGCTGTAATATGTACTAAAACTCACAGCATAGGAAAATCTTTAAAACTAATAATGGATAGGGGTTTAATTATTTAGGGAAGGTATTTTTACCTATTGTACTCAGTGTGTCATTCTGTGGGAGTTTTAAATATTTCAGTGTTCAAGTCACGTTTCCAAAATATTCCACTACATTGTTTCCCACAGAACCGCAAAGTAATTGGATGTTTTCATTAATTTACTCAGCTGATTATAATAATTTGGGTCAGTCAGTGCCTAAACCAACCCAACACATGTACCGGTCAAAAGATTGGACACAACTCCATTTTTGCAACACTTATTGTCTTATTTTATCAGTTCCACTTACTTTAAAGATGGACTTTGTAGTTTTGCAATACCAGACTGTAGTCCCTTTGTTTGTGGACTACTGTACGTACTGTGTACTCTTCCTTTTCTCTGTTATCTGAGGGTCAGGACCCCTAATAGTACCATCAGAGAGCATGCATTATTTGGTCGGTACATTATTCCTATCCCAGCAGTGTCACTGAGGTGGAGAAATGAAACTACAGCAGCACTAAAACACCCCTCACCACATCAGTGTGAATAAACAATCCACCAGCCAAATGATACCTGTTCTAAAATGGTCCTGACCAATAAATAGGGTGACCAGATTGCAATTCATGTGGTACAAAGGCTATGTTTGTGTAGAACAATGTGGGGACACCAATGCACTGCCAAATAAAAACACACACACACATATATATATATATATGTATATATAAGCACGGTGGCATAGTGGTTAGCACGTTCGCCTCTCAGCACTAGGGATTCCCGGTTCGAATCCCCATCTGGGTGGAGTTTCCATGTTCTCCCCGTGTCTGCGTGGGTTTCCTCCGGGTTCTCCGGTTTCCTCCCACAGTCCAAAAACATGGATCAAGTCAATTGAATTCTCAAAATTGCCCCATATAGAGTGGGTCTGTGTGAGTGAGTGTGTGCCCAGCGATGGATTGGCGCCCTGTCCTGGGTCTTTCTGCCCAGCGCCTGAGACGTTCTCCCCTGAATGGGCATGGGGAACCCCACCGCGACCCTAATATAGGATAAAGCGGGAGATAATGAATGAATGAATGAATGGAGATATATATATATATATATATATATATATATATATATATATATATATATATATATATATATATATATATATATGCGTCCGCGTTCCCGATTGGTTGACATTCAAACAGCCCGCCTCTCCCCCGATAACAGACAACACAGCCGTCCAATGGCAGATTATAAAACACGCATTTCAAACCTGCAGTCTGACTTTCGATAACAATGCGGGAGAATGACTCAATTTGCGGGACTGTCCCGCACAAAGCGGGACATCTGGTCACCCTACCAATAAATTGGCTGTCCGCACAGGAACTGTCTCCAGATTCAGAAAATGTGTCAACAAGTGAACAGTTTCAGAGAAGTTTCGTCACGGGTGTGAAAGCCACGCTTCTGATTGGTTGGTTTGAAAGGAAACGGGACTCCAAAACGTGAGGGAGGAATCCGAAATTCAAAACGAACCGCTCATCATGACATTTAAATGTTTGTTTACAGAAGCACAATCTGAAGCGCTCAGTACGATGTATGTTCGTATTTCTTTACAAGCGCTTTATAAAATGTCTCGAACTAAAACGTGGACGTCACTTTTAACCCGTGCGTGGTGCACGTTAATGTACTGCGCATGCGTGCAGAGCAGCCGTCGCCCTGGGGCCGCGTGTGAAGCTATAAATGTCGAGGCGGGCGCGCGCTTCCCGTATTGCTGTGTTGGCAGAGACACGTTACGCGTCCGCAGTCAACGGAGCCGCTGCGATTCCCGCGTTTAGCCTTCAAATTCACTCTTTCTCTTCTCTTACCAAAGAAAAAATAAACTTCAGAGACCAAAATGGTAAGTTTGATTTATTCGCACGTCTTTTAATTTTGTGTTTTTAACTTTTGTCAGCTGTTGGTAAAGGCGCCAAAACGCTGCTTTGACTTTGACACCCGAACGGTTTTGAAAAAAAGTTTTTTTTTGTAGACTTAGAATAAAGTGATAACATTTCTTTGGATTTAATAATGTCTGTTATTTTAATGTTTTAAAAGATGGTACACGATAAGGAACCGTTTTTGTGCTGCGTCGTGTTGAAGTTGGCGGAATGGCCGAGGCCCCGTTAGTCGGAGTTAAGCGAGACCGCAAAAGAAACTGGACCCGGTGCCAAAACTTTTAGAATTAAAAACTGTAAGACCTGTTATTTTCGGTGATAGGACTATTAAATATAATTGCGTTAGTATTTTGTAAACTCCTTTCCTGTCGCCCATTTTGAAGTCTGAAGCCGTTTCCTCAGTCTGAAACCGCCATAAGTTAGAAGTCAAGTAAGGAAGGTTTAGACTTCGCCCCGACATGTTTAAGTTAAAGTGGCGTAAAAAAAATCGTGTTTCAATTTAAATCTTCGCTGTTAAACTTTTCCATTGTGTAATGTGTTTTTTGAAGAGTCACGATGTTGAAAAACGTATAAAGGCTGACACGATGTGACGTGCCACGCGCTTTTTCAACTCATACTAGACTTTTTTTTTTTTTTTTCCCCGAACATTAAACTGAATCCTTTATTTAGACTCATTCTCTCGCTTATCTCATTCCCTTATTCACCAACATGCGACTTTCTTACAAAAAAAAATGTCTTGTGATCTGCGATCAAGAATGTCACACGGCTCTCTGAAATGGCTGTAACACCGAACAAAAAAAAACCCAAATCCATTGTTGGTACAGAATTAACTCTGTAAAGTCTGTTGCACATTTTTAAAAATCCTAATGCGTGATGTGAACTATTACATATTGTAGTATAAATCCTGGTATTTACAGAACTTTCAAGTAATGGTTTGAACCTCATCAGCATAAAGGAGAAATGGGACAGTAGTACAAAGAAGGGTGGGGTCTATCACAGTGGGCAGGAGCTGAGCTCATACCTTAATGCCTCACAAGATACCCAAACGTGTTTATGGCTGGTAATTGCAGTTTTGTTGTTTTCCCATAAATTAGCAGTTGCTTTTATACAAAGTCACATACAATTAAAGTTTTTTTAATAATTTTTAACGTTTCACCCCTCCCCCCAAATTTCTACTTTATTTTTTCACAAGTGTGATGCTGTCCCTTTCCTGCTGTAACTAAGTGAAATGGTAGGACTAATAAAGGTCTAACTTAAAACAAGTCAGTAATATAATGTAGACAAGTTGGTTTTAGTAACAGTTTTGTAATATTAAAAATAATTTAACAGCCTGATGTTTAACAGGTTCTGCTGTTTCGAGTTAGTTTAGAATCTCAACCTCCCAGACTTGGGCCCCACCCTTATGGACATGCCTCCAAGCTTCATCCCAAATATGCATATGCTCAAAAATGATTGACATGCAGCTCATCAGCTTCCTGGTTGGTAGGTTTTGTCTGGTTTCCTGGATTTGTTTTTATCGTCTCTGGACTGGTGCGAAGAAATATGCACATTTATATGCACATATATATATATTTTATATAAATGTGTACATTTGTATCTTCAAGGACTAAAATAAAATGTGTTGGGTTGCTTTAACATTAAGATAATTTGAAAATTACTGAAAAGAAATTGGATGGTGTCTTGCAGCTCAGTTTTGCAGAAGTTTGCCATTAGGGTAACTCCAGTCTACTCGCATAACTAACTGATGTCTTCAAGTTTAGATTTAGAGATAAATCATTAAATAAAATGTGGACTTGACCTAAATTTAAAAAAGTGACTTTAAAAAATGGTAAAATGCCTTTAGTTTTAAATTCTCAAAACAGATACTTTGATCTTTATCAGTTTAAGTGGGAATAAGAATAGGCTCCAACAGATTTGTTGTGAATGTTGTTGTTATTGGCCCACAGCGAGAGTGCATCTCGATCCATGTGGGCCAAGCTGGTGTACAAATAGGAAATGCATGCTGGGAACTCTTCTGTCTGGAGCATGGACTTGGGTCTGATGGCATAATGCAGGATGCGTCAACACTGTCCGGCTCTCGTCAGGACCCCTTCAACACCTTCTTCAGCACGAGCAGCTCAGGCCGCTATGTACCCAGGGCCATATTTGTGGACCTGGAACCCACTGTCATTGGTAAGCCTCACTTATTAACTTTTTGCTTTTGCTTTTTGTGTGCAGCGTGAGTGCATTTCCATCCATGTTGGTCAGGCTGGTGTGCAGATTGGCAATGCATGCTGGGAATTGTACTGCCTGGAGCATGGCATCCAGCCTGATGGCACTATGCCAAGCGATAAGACCATTGGTGGCGGGGACGACTCCTTTAACACTTTCTTCAGCGAGACTGGCTCTGGAAAGCATGTGCCACGTGCTGTGTTTGTGGATCTGGAGCCCGCAGTTATTGGTAAGCTGGCATTAGAAGTGGCACATGATGCATGAGCGTAATGCAGCCTTGACAAATAGAAATAGAACTTGAACGTAATTGGTTTTAACCAAAACATTTAGTGAAATGCAGTTGAGATTGAATTAAGTTAGAAACTTGTGACTTGTTCTGACTAGTCTGGCTTCATTACAGATGAGGTGAGGACTGGCACCTACCGTCAGCTATTCCATCCAGAGCAGCTCATCTCTGGGAAGGAGGATGCAGCCAATAACTACGCTCGTGGCCATTACACTGTCGGCAAGGAAATCATCGACATGGTCTTGGAGAGAGTTCGTAAGCTGGTAAGATCAGAAGTATTTAAGATGAAAGGTATCTAAATAACAGATGCCGGACTTCTTTAAGTTTTTATTGCTTGCTCAGAGGAAAGCAAGTCACATCCTGAGCAATTTTTGGTTTAGTAATAGGAATAATTAATGACTAATTGAATAATTGTTTGGTTTAGGAATAAAGACTAATAACTGCAGGCAATAGTGGTAAATGTTGCTCACTTCTACTTCATCCAATTCTTAACAGAGTAATTAAGGATCAGCTCATTATAATCAACACATTTTAAGAATTGGGTTGCAAATGAATAATAGTTTCATAGTGAGTATTAGTTTTTTATTTATTTATTTATTTTAATAATATTTACGTCTATGGTGTAGGGACAAAAGCATTGGGGGAAAAGTGATTAAATAAAATGAACTGTAAATTGTTCTAAAAGAAAGACTTCTCATAATAATTGAAGTGGAAATGCTTGTGGTACCTTTTTTTTATTTAATTTATTTTATTTTTTGCACAGTAATTCAACCTTCAGTTTTCTCATTCATTAATCTTTTTTTGTGATTTCTGTTTAGACTGATCAGTGTACTGGACTCCAAGGTTTCCTGATCTTTCACAGTTTTGGTGGAGGTACAGGTTCAGGCTTTACCTCCCTGCTGATGGAGCGCCTCTCTGTTGACTATGGTAAGAAATCCAAGCTGGAGTTTGCCATCTACCCAGCACCACAGGTTTCTACAGCTGTAGTTGAGCCATACAACTCCATTCTGACCACACACACCACTCTGGAGCACTCTGACTGCGCCTTCATGGTAGACAACGAAGCAATTTATGATATCTGCCGTCGCAACCTGGACATCGAGAGGCCAACCTACACTAACCTGAACCGGCTTATCGGTCAGATTGTATCCTCAATCACCGCATCTCTGCGCTTTGATGGAGCACTCAACGTTGACCTGACTGAGTTTCAGACCAACCTGGTGCCATATCCCAGAATCCACTTCCCCCTCGTCACTTATTCCCCCATCATTTCGGCTGAGAAGGCGTATCACGAGCAGCTCTCTGTCGCTGAAATCACCAGTGCCTGCTTCGAACCGTCCAATCAGATGGTTAAGTGTGACCCTCGCCATGGCAAGTACATGGCCTGCTGCATGCTGTATCGTGGTGACGTGGTACCCAAAGATGTGAATGCTGCTATCGCAAACATCAAGACCAAGCGCTCAATTCAGTTTGTAGACTGGTGTCCAACTGGCTTTAAGGTAAGAAATGTGCATGTAAAAAGTTTGCGTTACTAGGTTTTAAGAGCCAAACCATTCAACCATTTTGGTTTATACCATCAGGTGGGAATCAACTACCAGCCACCAACTGTGGTCCCTGGAGGAGACCTGGCCAAGGTGCAGAGAGCTGTGTGCATGCTGAGCAACACCACCGCCATCGCGGAGGCCTGGGCTCGCCTGGACCACAAGTTCGACCTGATGTACGCCAAGCGAGCCTTTGTGCACTGGTATGTGGGTGAAGGAATGGAGGAAGGGGAGTTCTCAGAAGCCAGGGAAGACCTGGCAGCTCTGGAGAAAGATTACGAAGAGGTTGGCGCAGAGTCTGTTGAGGATGAGGAGGAAGGAGAAGAGTATTAATCTCCATGGTCTCGTGCTAAAAGTCTCAAGCAGATAAAAGCTGTTTCAGTTTCACCTCCGGGGGAAATTAAATAACCTGGACATTCTTTTACCTCACTGATTCACACTTTGTCCCAAACAAAAGGGAAGCTTGTCTTGTCCTTTTTGATGTTTTATTCTGTTCTGCAGTCTTTTCTGTCTTGTTTCTTCAAGTTCCACTTTGAATTCTGCCAACTGCCTTTAAAAATGTTGCAAACAACGGTGCAATGTTTCAAAATAAAGTCACTAAAGTTTAATCTGTTTTGTTTGTTTGCTCCTTTTTAAATGTTTTATAGAGTAAAATTATTGGGTACAAAAACAGATGGTGTGAATGATTTAATGTTCTAGTTACACCTAATGTTACAGGAACAACATTTAAAGTGAATTCAGCCAGTTTATTAAAAAGTAAAGGGCTTAAGTGATTTATTTTGCCTTCTGTACTTGAGCAAATTTGACCTCCATTTAACTCCTTTTGAGCAGTGAAACATACAGCAGGTGATCACATCTGCCTGCTGGGGGGGGGGGGGGGTGGCCTTGAACATGGCACATGAGGGCAATTCGTATTAGGTGCCTTGCTTAACCTGTGGACTTTCTGGTTGCAATTTTGGTTCCATCCAGCCATTATCTTCCGCTTAATCCTATATTAGGGTCACAGTGGGGTTCCCCATGATGGGAGAACATTTCGGGTGCTGGGCAGATACACCCAGAACAGGGTGCCAATCTATTGCTGGGTTCACACGCATACACACTCTATATGGGGCAATTTGGAGTTCTCAGTTGACCTGATCCATGTTTTTGGAATGTGGGAGGAAACCCATGCGGACATGGTAAGAACATGGAACTCCACCCAGATGGGGATTCGAACCGGGAATCCCTAGTGCTGAGCAGCCAACGGGCTAACCACTAAGCCACTGTGCCGCCCCAAGTTTGGTTCCATCCATCCATTATCTTCCACTTTATCCTATTTTAGGGTCACGGTGGGGTTCCCCATGATGGGAGAACATTTCGGGCACTGGGCAGATACACCCAGAACAGGGTGCCAATCTATCAGTGGACACACACACATACTATGTGGGGCAATTTGGAGTTCTCAATTGACTTGATCCATGTTTTTGGACTGTGGGAGGAAACCCACACGGACACGGGGAGAACATGGAACTCCACCCAGATGGGGATTCGAACCAGGAATCCCTAGTGCTGAGAGGCCAACGGGCTAATCATTAAGCCACCGTTTGGCTCCTCAACCAAAAATGACAATGCCTGCCTCTTTGCTCAGTTAAATTGTGTAGTGGATGTGCACTAACCTCAAGGAGCAAAGAAGGTCCTGAGTTTGACTCCTTGTTTAAGAGAACCATGATTCTTACCATTTTGTTTTTCTCACACAAACCAAAGACATGCTGGTAGGTGACTTGATATTAAATTTGCTTTAATGAATAATAAACACTGGGCAGCATGGTGGCTTAGTGGTTAGCATGTTCGCCTCTCAGCACTAGGGATTCCCGGTTCGAATCCCAATCTGGATGGAGTTTCCATGTTGTCCGCGTGGGATTCCTCCGGGTTCTCCGGTTTCCTCCCACAGTCCAAAAACATGGATGAATTGAATTCTCCAAATTGCCTCATATAGAGTCTGTCTTTGTGAGTGTGTGCCCAGCGATGGAATGGCGCCCTGTCCTGTGTCTATCCTGTGCCCAGCACCCAAAACGTTCTCCCTAGATGGGCATGGGGAACCCTACTAGAGGATAAAGTGGGAGATAATGGATGGATGGAATAATACTCACAGCTGTTCAGGTTCCACCAAACAAACCCCCCCCCCCAACTCTACATTTGAGTATTGATCAAGTATTGGACTTAACAGCAAACCTGCTGCTGCATCAAATGAGAGTCTGTCTGATACAGCACCTAAAAACTCAATATCAATATCAATGTGTATTGCAACACACTAACCCCACCACGTGTTACTGCAGTGGAGGAATCATTCATTCATTCATTATCTCCCGCTTTATCCTCTATTAGGGTCGCGGTGGGGTTCCCCATGCCCATCCAGGGGAGAACGTCTCGGGCGCTGGGCAGATACACCCAGGACAGGGCGCCAATCCATCGCTGGGTACACACTCACTCACACAGACACACTCTATATGGGGCAATTTAGAGAACTCAATTAACTTGATCCATGTTTTCGGACTGTGGGAGGAAACCGGAGAACTCGGAGGAAACCCACACGGACACGGGGAGAACATGGAAACTCCACCCAGATGGGGATTCGAACCGGGAATCCCTAGCGCTGAGAGGAGAACATGCTAACCACTAAGCCACCGTGCCGCCCTGGAGGAATCATCCACCACCTAAAAATACTTGGGTGTTCTGATCATTGTAGATGAGATTAAGAAAATGAGGACTGAGGAACTGTGTACAGATGGACCAGAAGTCTAACTACAGAACTTACAACCTACAACTGTAATAAGTGGAACTAATAAAGTGGCGGGCGGCACGGTGGCTTAGTGTTTGGCACGTTCGCCTCTCAGCACTAGGGATTCCCGGTTCGAATCCCCATCTGGGTGGAGTTTCCATGTTCTCCCCGTGTCCGCGTGGGTTTCCTCCGGGTTCTCCGGTTTCCTCCCACAGTCCAAAAACATGGATCAAGTGAGTGAGTGAGTGTGTGCCCAGCGATGGATTGGCGCCCTGTCCTGGGTCTATCTGCCCAGCGCCCGAGACGTTCTCCCCTGGATGGGCATGGGGAACCCCACCGTGACCCTACTAGAGGATAAAAGCAGGTGATAATGAATGAAAATGAATAATAAAGTGGCCGGTGCGTGTATACGGGTAGTTTTGAACGCAGTCTTTAAGTTTTAAACACAGTTTCACCCCAAAGGGTCTGTAAAACCTGCAGAATGCAGAAGGAAATGGCAGTTTATGGTGTTTGTGCTGCTTTTGGGTCAGTCTTCATTAACGGACTCCTACTTCCGTCTTTCACAGTGAAGCAGATTGAATCACGTGATGCGACATTCATTCACGCTAATTGAGAAATACTTTAATGTCTTTCAGAGGAAACAAACAGCGCAAAGTCATTTAATCGAACACGCTGCGGTTGCGTTCGACTGCAGACGCGTGAGCTAGATTAATTCAGTTGACACTTTTGCAGAGTTTTCTCTTCCCTTCTTTTTCTTCGACGTTTTCACTACTGAACCCGCCCAGTCATTACGTCACAACCTGCTCGCGCACACCCCGTCCAATCGGCGCACGCGCACGGTCTATTTAAAGAAAGAGTCCCGGTCACCGTGAGCTGTCACCTGGAGGTATTCATGCGCGCTAGTAAATACTATTATGTAGTAAAGAAAACGACTGTCGCGGATTAATGAATAAAACCGAAGCACCGCCGCTGCAGAACTGGGTCACTCTGCTGCTGACCCCCCGTTTAATTACCATCACAATAAAGATCTGCTTTATAAAACTACACGTGTGTTTGCAATTTTTATTGCAAAATACTTTGTTTCAATGCATGTCTTTAAAAGGATGCAGTTAGTCCTCTACTGCGGTAAAACACTGCTTCACTTACCAAACAAAATAGTTCCATTTGCTTATATGTCTTTGTTGAAATAGCTTAAAAAAACAACTAATGTTTAACCACAAATACAGATTATAACGTACAATCGGAGTGGGCTTTTTTTCACTTTGAACTCGACCATGTTATTGAAATGGTATGTTTTAAAATACTGTTAGGGAAGAGGGTTTTTTTGCACTAGTTTGGTTATATACATATTTATGGTCCAGATGGTGAAGCTACCTCATTAGAATAAAACTTAAGGCAAGGTTGTGTTGCATCGTAACGTGTCGTTTTTAATGTACACTTAATATTATATTTAAAAAATTATATTGTACACTTTATATTTTAGGGAAAAAAACTATTAATTGAAAATATTAGACATTCGTTTTAAAATGGCATTAGTAAATTAAAAGAGAAATTATGTTGAACCAAGTTTTATTTGTATAATACATTTTTTAGATCGTTCAGTTGAATGTTATTACATGAATTCCATGTATCAGTTAGAATGCATTAAAGGTTTGTAACAATTTTTACGATTTATTATCTGGATGCACCGATACCAATGTCATGTATTGATCCGATACTGTGTTTAAGATCTTGAAATGGTATTTTTATTTGAATATGATGCCACCCGATACAGTACATGGTGAAATATGACATTATGTGATACTGAAACCCATAGAATGCGATGAAAAGAATTCTTATATATTTCAAATGTATATGCATTTCATGAATAATTGTATTTAAAAGGTGCATAGATTTAGATTTGGATTTGGCTTATTAATGTGTTTTTATTAAGTTATAAAGCATTACATCAGTGGAAGTAGTTAGTGGAAGGTGTGTGTGGTCAGGCGTGCTTCTTGGTTGGTAGATCTACTTTTTCTTGCGGATGTGGTGAGTGCCTAAGTGCAATGCGCTCTGTGTGTGTGTGAGTGTGTGTGTGAGGAGGGAGCCTGTGTTGATACTGATTGTTAGGGTGAGTGGGAATCAGGCAGGGCGAGATCAGGCATCAATTTTCCGTTGTGTGAGGTCCTACCAACTTCGAGTCGCGACCGAGTGACCCTGGAAACGGACCTCGAGAATGAGCCAGTCGCGGCCGGACGAGTTTAAGCCGCCTCCGGAGTGCCCGGTCTTCGAGCCCAGCTGGGAGGAATTCAACGATCCGTTCGCTTTCTTCAACAAAATCCGACCGATCGCCGAGAAAACTGGCATCTGCAAAGTCCGCCCGCCGCCGGTGAGTGTCAGAACCGGTCGCACGGCTCCTCCGTTTCCACCGATTCCATCTTTGTCTCCTTAGAACTCCTGGCGATCTAGATTTAAAGGGAAATCTTTCAACATGGCGGCCTTGTGACAGCACTAGTTAAGCCAGCTGTATTGCTTTGTGCCTCTGATGGAAGCTTATCGACTCTATTTCATTTTTTAAAATACAGCTTTACTTCTCCGAGACCTCAAATATTATTCCTAGTATGTAATACGTTTTCCTAGTTGTTATTTTGTTGTTTACCATAGCGTGTATATTTTCAAATAAGACGTGAATGGATAGATGCGTCGCTGGCCCAACAGTTAAAAATGAGGCTGCGTCCCAAACCGCACACATCTTACTAAATAGTAAGTGAAAACAGCAACAACAGCAATTGTCGCAAACTAACCTGGTGTGCTTTATCATACACTTGGTGTGCAGTTTAGGGCGCAGCCCATATCTATTTAAACTACATCTTCTGGTAAATAATTATATATAATAGCGATTAAATGTTAGTTAACTGGCTACATGGGGTTTAAATGTAATGTTTATTAATCTACTAACTTTAATTTCAATTGCACCTTGAAAAATTGATTTCCTTAATTTAGCTAGTCGTTTCGCTCAGGTTAGACGAGAACAAGTAGTTAGGGTCTAATAACTAGTTGGTTTGTAATTCAAAGTAATCGTTTTAATAATTGTTCTTTACGAAATAACCAACACCTTTCTTCCATTTTCTACAACGTGTTAATGGGTATACTTTGAATGTATTTGTTGATATTGTAGCCAATCTCATGTTTAAGGGACCAGGCTATTTACTAGTTAAATGAATTAGTCTCGTGCTCTTTTATGTCAATGTAAATATGTGTAACCGCCTTTAAACGCACAAAAGTCACCTTTGTAAGTTATCATCGTACAAACGTAAGGTCGCCGACTTCTTATTAACGTCACTGTTCGCATCTAAAATGAAATTATACTGATAATAAACGTATGTGAAGTGAACTAACCCAACACTCCCTGTATTAAAAGGCCACATGGCAGATTTTCATGACGACGTGAATGTGACATTGAATTCACGCTGAACAACGAGGAAGTTTTAATAACCTATCGCGTTTCAGATTCGATTAAAACGATAGTTTAACGTTACATCCTAAAGGTTTGAGCGAATAGTACTTTATTGGGTTGAAACATCATGCAAGATGTCCAACGGTGTTACGTTCAGTTCCCACAAGCCCAATTCGAAGCTCGTTTCTTTGGGTTTGATGAGTTTTTATGTTTCTGCGTTTTTTTCTCGCTCGGTTATATTTCTGTTGCTTTATATAATGAATAAACTCGCATTGTTTATTTAACAACGATGTACCAGCCTTTTAAATGTTCTCGCTGTGGTTCTTTAAATGAACCTGTAATGGAGAGTTTTAAAGGTTTGTGTGAAAATCAGGACCACAGTAGTTTTAATGTCTGAATCAATAAAACAATGAAGAGCTCCCGGATCACTCTGTTATTACTGAGAGCTACGTGACGTGTCTCACGCCGTCATTCAACTGAAGGGGATTAAAAAAAAACAACACAATGTGTTAAAGATGTCCGCGGCCAAATTCAGCTTCATATTTAACGCAAGCAAGTTTTATACACCGCGGTGGTCTGTGCTTCATTTGTTTCCTACAGAAAGCCCCGTCTTAATCGTTTATTATAAAAACCACACTGTGTTGTGTTAAAGGACACCATTTACCAGCCCACTGTACGTATAAAACAGACTAAACCAAGAAAGATGTTGCACACTGTGAAATTCAGCTATATTTTTGAAAAGTGGCAGCTGTTGGTGAAACAAAACGATGAGCCGTTCCAACAGAATCGAGCGACCAGGCCGCTTCACTTGCGCTATATCCTCCATGTTGCCTTTGTGGACTCAATGTACAACCATCTGGCCATTTTGTGGGTCTGTGCCACAACCGTTGTGCAGCTGCTAGGAGTGAAATAAAGTGTTAAGATCGTTTCCGGCATCGTTTAGTTCATAACGAACTCAGTGGTCATTTTAGTTGCGTATTAAAACGACGATGTAACTATAGAGCGACTTTTCATGGTTCTTCAGCTGGGAGCTGGGATGCGTTTGGTTTATTTGGTTGGTTTTGGGTGACAACAACAACTGGGACGCTTGAATTATGTTCTCAAATAACAATACGATGCTAAACGACGTATTTCTAACAACGTACCAAGCGCCAAATAAATACATTCAGTGCGAATTACAGTTAGTTTGAGTTTCATCCCAAAATGGTGGACTGTAGTTTTTCTCCAAAGTGTGCAAGCAGAAACAGTTTCCAAAGTTTATTTTCTCATTTTCTGCATTTACTCTTTGAGCTAAGCCTGAATCACAAGTTGAATATTTATTATTTATCACCATAATGACCAGCATTATAAATGAAAAGACCACAACATTTTGTGATGAAGTTTAACTGTCCACTGAAAATAAATCAATGGGAAGCCATTTTCTGTTCTTTGAAATAGTTTCGAAAGCTTAATAACAACAATTTTTAGTTTTAACCCCATGTACTGCAGATTTGCACTTTGGTGGACCTGCCTTCCATACTACTAAGTACAAGATCATAACATAAGCTTTAGTCTGTGGTTTAGATCTTTACAGTTTGTTTACGTTGTAACATTTAGATGAATGTAGTAATAGGAGATATCAAATCTGTCTAGACAACTAACTACCATTTGTATAGTGCAGTATTTTAGTTCACTCGTTTATAATTATGTCAGTTTAAAATATTGTTGCATAATGCATGAAAATTTACCAAATTAAAGACTGTCATCATGTCACGTTGCTTATACTGAAGTTCTAAGCCAAACTTTATTATACAGTTTTATAAGGTAGTTTGTGAACCTGTGCTCTTGTGGATGAAAGAATTATAACACGGTGCATTATTTAAAGAAACAATCAAATGGACTTTGTTTTGGTTGTTAATTTGAATCTGCATGTTCTTCTGGTGTTCTAATTGCAGCGTTAAGCTGTGTATTGTTCTGCCTTTGGAAAATATCAAGGGCGGATGGGGGATGTGGGTAGATGTAAGTGTGTTGGTGCGGAAAACTCTGGGTGAAGATGCCTGCCACAGTTACAGGGACTGTATAATGAAGAGAGAATTGAAGCCTTTTATGTTAACACTGTTCTTACAGGTTTTCTGTGGCTTCATTTTAGCCAGAAACCGTGGGCCTGCGTTCGTGAGAGTAATCCGGATGTCCTGTTCTCAGTGTGGTCCATTTTTCATTGGCTGCTGTTTAGCTAGTTTACACTTTGCCACGGGAAGTGGTTTTGTAGATTGCTCACCTGTGCGGTCACAAAAAAAGGAAATGTAGAGTTAAATTTTGTTATCTAGGGGGACACATTAAGAAAGTAAGAAGTGCAATGTGTGTATTTATACAATTATAAACCTGCCATGGCTGCATCCTGTTCTATTGAATGAGGTTAATGATGTGTTGTTGCACTGGTACTTTTTCTTTCACGTAATCTCAATTCTAATTTGGATGAGATGAATACATTTTAACTTGCAACTTAATAAAATGGCTTCCGCTTCTCAAAAACCTGGTTACACTATAGGTAAAGCCAGCTATAGCCTTTTAATAAACACTTATGCTGGCAGACTGATGGATAACACAAAAACATATGCATGCTCTGCTTTTCTTGTTATTCCAGTTTTATTTCTGGATAATAGTTTTGAGAACAACCCAGCCTGTGGTTCCACAAATAACCTAACTGTGTTGGATTTTGCTAAACGCCTCACAGGGAGAGGCTGACCAACATTTACTATTAAAATATTTCATTTAACTAATCAGCACTTCCTTTTTTCCCCCTTCATCACCTGTTGAGTAGTCCATTCTCATATGACCTTGTAACATCGTGGCCATTTGGTGCTTTTGCTAGTAAAACTTCTCCAACGCTGCATTTAAATAAGCTTCACACTTGCAGTTTAAACGCTGAAAGATGGGTGTTTTTTTTAACAGCCAGAGGTCAAAATAGTGTGCAATGCTTAAAATAAACTCAAGACTTGTCATATAAAACTTGGGGTGGGGAGGTGGTCATTTTTTTTTGTAGTTTTTGTTTTTCCTGTTGTCATAAATGGAAGGCCTGCTTTCATAAACAATTAACAACAGATAATTATTGTGTATTGAGTACAGACATTGTCCAAAATTTTCCGTTTGCATCCGTTTTACACCCAAAGGAGAACACCAATGTATTTTCGCCTGTTACAGTGGGTTGTTGACCATATATATCTTTAAATGGCAGTAAAAAAGATAAAATCACGTTCAAATAACCGGTTTGTGGTTGATCATAAACAAAATCTTTTTTAGCATCAACCTTCAGCAACAAAAGTTTCTAAACCCCTTTGTCTTTTTATCTAGACATCTAGAGGGCTACAGACTGCTCTATTTACACATGGGTCCAGGTGAAAATTAAACAGTCATTAGACCAGTGAACCGGCAGGATAGTTGATTTAACCATATGTTCTAATATAAAGCTCCTGAAGCTGATGTATAAAAATGTTTGGTGTTGCAGTATATATGTAAAAAGATATTAAGTTTGGAGAACAGATGTAAATACTATATTGCAGTAAGTAACTTATTAAGTAAACTGTCAAAACAACCAGAAATGAGATCTTACCCATATACAATGTGAAACGTAAAAAAAATCTTTAGCCTTCTGTCTGTCTGCAGTTGTCACACATTTGGGCCTTTTAATTAAAGAAACTTCACATGTGTCTTAACAAAAAAATAAACAAAACAAAACCCTGCATCTGTGCAGACAAATGGGTGGTAACCGGGGCCTTATGAGGCTGTAAATCTGGAGAGTATATCTACCTCCTTGTAGTCTGCTGGGATCCATTAAAAGAGCAGTGGCACACTAAAGCCCTAGATATAAATAAATAGAAACCAAATGAGATGTATTTGGTGTGACATATAAACACGATTAAAGTCCTTTATAGTTCCACTAGCATTGAACATAATTACGTAATATCAGTGGGTCTGTTTACATGCACATTATGAACCCTGTCATTCTTAGATTCTTAGTGATATTTATTGCATCTGAAGTATTATACTCACAGTTTTCCCTTCTTTCTAAATAGACTGGACCAATCAATAAAGCTGCAATAAAATGCCCATGCAAAACATTTTAAATATTGCATATCCTGTAACATCTGCTCACACTCGAGTAGATGAAATTTAAGTGGTTAAGATGTCGCTAATGTCTAAATGCAGTTAGTTTAACACGTCCATTATAGATGGTTCTCTCAACCTTGGTCAACCATTAATGTAAATGACATACTGTTAATAAGCTAATTGGATCAGCTGTGTCGAAAGCAGGAAAACCACTAAAATGTGCGAAGTAGGCTGCCTGGATCAGAATTGAGAAATGGTTAATAGGAATCACTGCTGTCTCAATAAAAACATGTCCATTTCCTTTTTCCCTGCTTACAACACTTAGGCAAAGTATGATGAGGTTGACATACAAGTCAAACATTTAAATATGTTAATCCAGTAAATAAAATGTTTTGATGGTTGTTTATCTGAAAATGTGTTGACTTATTTATTACCCAAAATCTATGCAACAATGGAATTTGACCTGGGCTGCCAATATTTAGTTTGTTCTGATGTATAAATCTGTTTTGAAATTGGGCAAATGCACAAAAATTTTAAGAAATGGCCCAATACAAGATGGAATATTCATGCAGGAGGAAAGAAGAAGAATCTTTTCAGATATACTTTTGTTTTCTCAGGTTATAAATCAATTCTGCTGACTTTGGACCAAACCTGCAGTAAAAAAAATGCTGCAATTTATTCCTTTAGCAGTTTCTTGTGAAGTGAAGTTCAGTGTAAACAAAAAGCAAAATCCCTTTTAAAATAAGAAATCCATTTACATTGCAATACTGCCGTCACATCTATGCCTTACAATGACTCAAATGACTTTGATGTGCAAGACACATCAAACACCCACCCCCAAATTTCCTTGTTATTTTAATATGTATGATACCAAACTGAAAATATTTAAGTTTTAAAGTGAATATATCTTTCTCATAATGCAATTCGAGGAAGTGTTTTGTTTATGGGTGGCACTCCTAAAATATTTAGATAATGCTGCAGTTATGCTGTGAATCCATGTTGATGTATAATACTGAAAGTTGTGCCATATCTGATCTGAACATGTGCAACTTTATTTTAATCTTTGACATACTTGCTGTAAAAACATAAAACCTTCCATATCATTGGTTAAAAATCACTGTTAGTAACTGTATTATATATTTTTGTGATGCAGCAGACTGCATGCCTACCTCAAAGCAGGATTTTCCAACCCTGATATTTCGCAAAGTTGATTTGTGTAAGAAGCACATTAGCACAGTCCGTCTTGTTTCATCTTTTTCTCATTTGTGTGTTCAGGACTGGCAGCCTCCATTTGCATGTGACGTCGATAGACTTCATTTCACTCCTCGGATCCAGAGGCTTAATGAATTAGAGGCAAGTTTGGGGAGTTTTTTTCTTTTTTTATGGTGGGCATTGGACTGCAACTTCAGCACCCCCCACAACAAGGGGTTTAATGTTGTCTTTAGTAAAGGTTTTCCTCAAATAAAGGAAGGCCTGAAGTTTTATTAGAATGTCATAGTCGACAGAAATGTGGTCTTTTCAAACTCAAATTGTTAACTAAACTGGCAATGGATGCACATTATTGCTGAAAAGATAATGGTTAATGATTAATATTCTGCTGGAAGGTCTTAAATGCTTCATTCTGTTTTTCCTTTTTGTTGTGTTTTTGTTTTATTTCACCCCTTATTGTTTCTCTGCTGTGGCATTCCATTTTTAGGCTCAAACTCGAGTCAAACTCAACTTTCTGGACCAGATTGCTAAGTTCTGGGAGCTTCAGGGATGTACACTTAAAATTCCACATGTCGAGCGAAAGATATTAGACCTATATCAGCTAAACAAGGTAAGACTTGAAAGCGGAGCAAATGCTGATCAATGTTTCCGACATTTACATTTATATAGTCTTTTTTAGCTGTATGACAACTTTTGTTTAAAAAATGGAATAAGGTCTTATTTCTGTGTTTGTTTTTCTTTCTGTTCCATTTCCCCTTCCCCAAATCTTCAGCTGGTTTTAGAAGAGGGAGGATTCGAAACAGTCTGTAAGGAGCGCAGATGGACAAAGATAGCCATGATCATGGGCTTTGCTCCTGGAAAGGCGGTTGGCTCACACATACGTTCCCACTATGAGAGGATTCTCTACCCCTACTACCTCTTTCAGTCTGGGGCCAACCTGCTGGTGCGTAGCTCTAAGATCACACTGGTTCTCTGGTGTCCATCCATGCCAATGGGTTTTTAATTTTAACTGTATGACTGTTTCTATGTTTATACCAGGCCACATGCTGCTAAAACATGTAATTGGTCAATTTTTCAAAATCATTGTTTTATTTTGGTTTAATTTAAAATGCTTTTACTACATTATAGAATATTATTACTATTAGTAAAACATACATATATATCAATGCTATAGACGCTGGACATGTTTCAAGTCCATCACAGGACAGGCACACAGAAAAACAAAGTTTTTACTGTTCAGTTTAGACCTAAATGACATTGGACTGTGGGGAGAAAACGCACATTTATTAACAGTCTGCCCAGGAATTGAACCCAGGATCTAAGTATTGTGAGGTGACTGCACTCTATTGCTATAATCTGACTTTTAAATTTCCTAAAGCTAGGTTTTTTTGAACATGTTACATAAATATTATCAGATCTCCTTGTTTTTTCATTACAATACCATCTTGTGCTGCTTTTGTGTCCAGTTCCTTTGCTTTTTTTTTTTTTTATTAAAAAGCCTGCTATTGTTTTGTTTTATTGTTAATGTCCGGGGGTGGGCTGGCTTTTCAGTGATTGGCAGCGCAGGACCTATTTTGACCCCTTAATGCCTGTATCTGCTTTCTTTCCCCCCTGTCCTTAATTCTACACCCTTCCCACACACACATTCAATACACTGCCAAATGCTACACTTAGGTCGATAGTGATGGATGAAGAAGTAGAGCTTTGTTCTGCAGATTTCTGATATTTATATTGCTGTTGTTGTTTTACCTCCCCTCCTCCCTTTTTCAGCATCTTTCAACCCCAGAGAATACAAAGACAGTTACAGTAGGGAATACTCATTTAAAACCCCCAGCTGTTTCTTCCCTTTCTGTGTTTGCTCCATGAAAGAGTTCCCTGTGGGTAGAACACAGTTGCATCATAGTGTCGCTCATGGCTACTGGATATTCAACCTGATCATTTGATATCTGCACATTCAGCTAATTGGTCAGTTCATAATAAACAGAGCTACTAATATACATTTAGAATAAAAATGAAAACAGCTGCTCATTCCAATATATCTGTCATGAAGAGGGACTGGCTTCCCATCTGTGTAGGATCAAATGGTTCTGGTTGAGCACTTTCATGAACTCTTTGGCATTTATAAATCAAAGTGTGGATTGAAAACAATAAAAGGGTTGTTATTGATTGATTCACACAGAATAAATAAAAAAAGACCCAAATGTTTCTTTGCTTCATTGATATTTTGTTACTGCCCCATTGCTGTTTTTTGTGTAAAATGCAAAGCATTATGGAAAAAGTAATAAGGCATCTTGTTAATATTTAATTATTAATAAAAAAAATGTTATTATATTATTTATTTTTAATAGAAGACATTAGAATAGTTTTACTCAAACATGTTTTATATTGTTACTTTAAAGCTGGAGCTGGTTACATGTCATACAAACAGATGCATGACATGTAACATACCGGTGTTGAATTTCTGTCAAATCCCAACAGGGCTTAAATTTTTAGTGCTTAGATTTAAATAAACATGGACAACTTTAACATCTCAGTTTATAATTCCAAATTTAGTCCTTAAAGAAATTTGTGTTTTATCTCTGTATGATGGCCAACGTATTATTCTCAAATCAATCAGTCTAGCTTTAAAGTGCTGCTTGTTCACTATGTTTTAACTTAAAACCTGGAATTATATCCTCAGAATGGAAACAATATATTTAAAGGAAATGTTATTGGTCCTGGTTTATATTTTAACGCTTTTCTTTTCCACGACAATTGATCTTAAAAGATCCTACAATGTGTTTCATAAATATCTAAGCTATTTTAATGCAACCTAACTACAAATACCACACTTAATTAGAAAACAGCTGATGTGCTTTGTGGTTTTATTATTTCCATTTCTGTAGCTGCGGTTGTTCATCATCCTTTTCGATAACTCCATGCAGCGTTTCTGTCGTTACCTTAATCAGCTGTGCTCTTTATGTAAGGGCAAATACGTAGCCTGCAACGAATATGTAGTGCTGTGTTTTACTGTTAAAATGTACAGGTCATGTTTGTATATGAGGGGAATTGATAGTTAAGCCTTAAACAGACTTCCTTTGCAGGTGCCATCAAAGTAAAAGTTATTTTTGTTATTTCATTTTCAGCTCCATCAGAAGCCCTCCCTTCTGGAAAATTGTGAAGATAAAGAATATAAACCTCATGATCTGGTGCAGAGGCAAAATGTGCAGGTGCAATCCAGTGATGCATGCACACCTGCCCGGAGAGCTAAACGGATGAAAGCTGAGGTACAGAAGGTACACTAAACCCCCCAGACAATCAAAGTGTACTGCATTACATCTTTTTAACATTCCTCTTTCCTGTTGTTGTCCATATTGTAGTCCGGTTGTGTAAAGTCAGAGGCAGGAGGAGAGGGGTGTGAAAACAAGCCCAATCTTAGAAGAAGGATGGGCTCTTTTGTTGCAAAGACTGAACCAGGTGAGTTGTCATGTCAATTTTAACTTCAGATTTCAGGCTGATTTATTGATATTATTATTAATAAAACGAACCTTCTCAAATAGAGGCAGCATTAAAAAGGTAAAAACCTCAGAGGTCTGATTGAATTAAATACATCATACATGAACTGAATACACTCCACATTAACTGAAACTGTGTTCCAAATGTCTACGGGACTATTATACAGTCCACTGTACAAACAGGAGTGGAATTCTTGACATCAGCAGAAACGGAACATACCACTGTGATTACTTAAATGGTCCAGTGTAACATATATTTAGAATAACAGCATGACCTTAAATGTGATCATGCTTTTATATCACATCAAGCATGTGATCATGCTTTTATATATCATGCTTAATTAATTATTTAACATCTATGAGTCAGATTTTTCATTAAAGCATTCATTTATAGTTTTATGGAGTGGACTGTTGTTAAACAACACATACATAAACACCTCTCAAACTCCTACATGTTTTGTCACAGATCAACCAATGTATGGATGTTATTACCTCTGTATTAAAGCAGAAGCTAATAATAGATTATTGATCATTTTGATAGAAATTAAAAAGCTGTTTTTTGGCACATCTTAAAAGAACATTAAATGTGGGTTTAATCAACGTTGACTGATGACTTATTGTAAAAATATAGTAATGAAATCTGGGGATTGGTGAGGGGGATCAGACTATTGGAGTAGTTTTTGCTTTTATATTGTTTATAGGAAAATGTATTTTTAATTTATAAACTGCGCAAAAGAATGGTGTTAATTCATTAATATTTTGAATGCACAAAATTCTAAATATACAGAAATGATCAGAACAAACAATCTATTAATTAATTTAATGTAAAAATCATTTGACCCACACAATATAGCCATTTTTATTAATTTCCTATTGTATTAGCCCAACTATTGAAACCCCAACATTGTATTTAACGATACAGTAAATATTTAAACAATATTACTTATATTTATATATCTTATTTCATGCTGCTTAGTATTAAATGTTTTTTGTTGTTGTCTCCAGTAAAAGAAGTCCCTATTCAGATCAAGCAGGAGCCAGTGGAGAGCAGTCTGCAAGTGGAACCAGAGAAGGTGAAATCCCGATATAAGAAGAGTTCTCCTCCAGCACCTGTCAGTGTAGTGAGTCTGTGTTTTCTCCATATGGTGCCTTTCTTTGTGGTTTCTTTTCATTGTCTAGCTGGATTACTATTACCTTGTGGCTTGCTGCCTGCAGCTCCTTTACTCAAACCTCTTGCTCTTGCTCCAGGTGGACCTGTATGTGTGTTTGATATGTGGGAGTGGCAGCGATGAGGATAAGCTGTTGCTATGCGACGGCTGCGATGACAGCTACCATACCTTCTGCTTGATTCCACCTCTTCATGATGTCCCGAAGGGTGACTGGAGGTGCCCCAAGTGTCTGGCACAGGTAAGGGAGTTGAAAGAGGACCTGTCTGCCACTCCTTAGACAAGAAACAGGCATCCTTTATAATTTATCATGTTTTTATCCCCACTCCATTTCTACATGTAATGCACTGAAATATTAAATAGTTTACAACATTCCATGTTGGATTGTGACGATATGTATCTATCAAAAGGTATGAAAATTTGTACTGATAAATATTTTATTATGTAGTTTGTATTGCTTATGTCACAAAACATTATTAATCAGGTGAATGGCTTTTAATTTGCAAGTTTACTTCTGTGCCATGTCCATTAGTTATTCTGACATTGTGACCTATTTAATAAACACTATTGAATTTAATAGTAGAGACAAACATTTCAAAGCTGCATTAGGTCTACATAATATTTACAATTTGCACTATGTTACCCTTTGTCTTTATTCAGTACATAGTGTCCAAAAATGATTTAACCATATTTGATTACTTTGTATAAACATTTTTCTTACAAAACAAAAAGTTTTACGAACTGATTTTAATCATTAACACACTTATAGCCACTAGTATATAAAGCTCATTAGGTGCTGACTGTCCCTGTATTTGTGGAGTCTGCATGTCCTCCATGTGCCTCAGACTCACACACACACACACACACCTTTTAAAAAAAAATGTTTGAACTGATGGACTGATTATTAATATCTCCACGCAGGCCTGCAGTAAACCACATGAGGCGTTTGGCTTTGAGCAGGCTCGCAGAGAGTATTCGCTTAAATCATTCGGGGAAATGGCTGACTCTTTTAAGTCTGACTACTTCAACATGCCTGTTCATGTAAGTTCAAAAGTAAATGACCAGTTTCTGTGACTGAGATGTGTTGTATGTAAAATTCCTCCTGTGACCATGTTTTGTGATTATGGGTAGATGGTACCCACTGAGCTGGTGGAGAAGGAGTTTTGGAGACTGGTGGGCACCATCGAGGAGGATGTGACTGTGGAGTATGGTGCTGATATTGCTTCCAAAGAGTTTGGGAGTGGTTTCCCATTGAAGGGTGGCAAGTTCAAGGTTGCGTCGCAAGATGAGGTAAAATAAAACGCACCCTTTAAAATTACATAAATAAATAAATTACATAGCCACATGTGTGTACTTATCTTGCTATTGTCTATGTTTGGAGAAGACCACTTCTAAACAATGTTTTTTTTACTATTTGCAGTTTGAAGATAATTATTCTATAAAAAAAAGTTTGTGATTGTGTTTTTCATTAAACAGAATTTTGGGTGATAATAAGTACTTTTTAAATATACTTAGTACTATAGCATATTGGTATAGTACACTAGTTTCGAAAATGAGCAGCAATGAAGATGAAGATGGTTCTAATTCTGACGTTGACTTATTTGTATTCTGTTTTACATATTGAATTATGCAAATTTCTACACAGCGCTTCCACATTTGGTTTTAATTCTATCTAGTCTTCTTTATTTCTGTCAGTATATTCAGTGATGTCTAGCAGTAACTTTTGGCCTCACACTCCTACATCACAAATAGATCTTACCAAATTCAGTCAGCAGTTGATAAATGGTGTAGAATATGTACAAAGGACTTGTTATTTTTCCTTCATATCTAATTGTCATATCTCATTCGACCAATAGAACAGGTCTGATTATTTAGTGAAATTAACTAAAAGTCATTGTTAAATTGTATTAGGTGTCTTATAAACATTTTTCATTGATTTTTATAGAAGTACCTGAACTGTGGTTGGAATCTAAATAATATGGCAATGATGGATCCGTCTGTACTGACCCACGTGACTGCTGATATATGTGGCATGACTTTGCCATGGCTCTATGTTGGTATGTGCTTCTCCTCGTTCTGCTGGCACATTGAGGACCACTGGAGCTACTCCATCAACTACCTGCACTGGTAAAAGCCACAGCATGCATGTTGTATCATTCTGACGTCTGTATTTAAACCAGTCTCTGAACTTTGTATGATTCTGTACATGTGCAGTTAATTCGGTCACATCAGAAGAAATGATGGCACCATTTATATTAAAAATAGACATGTGGATCGCACATATTATGTTAAAACCTTGCTATAAAAAGTTAATGTGCACATGGATATGGCTGCAAAATTATACTGACCTTATATTGTGCGGGTACACAAATCTAAATTTAAGTCAAAATGTGTGATAACGTTGTGATCTGTCCAAATTTAACTTTCTTTAATCTAAGTCAAGAATGTATTTAGCTCCTAAATGCAAATTGTTTATTGAAATCTGCATTCGTCATCTGCTTTAGGTGTATGGAATAAAGTGTATGTCTGTGTGTGTGTGTCTGGGATATAGGGGAGAACCTAAGACGTGGTACGGAGCTCCTGGCTTTGCTGCTGAGCAGTTGGAGGCTGTAATGAAGAAATTGGCTCCAGAGCTCTTTGAATCCCAGCCAGATCTTTTACACCAGCTTGTTACAATCATGAACCCAAACACTCTTATGGCACATGGAGTACCAGTGAGTCACTCGTACATATGGGCTGTATCCTCACATTAGATAATTCAGACACTTTTGTCAGTTCGTAGGTGTTGTAACAAAATAGCAATACTTGACAAATAAGTAAAGCAGAAAAACTTGCTTAACAAAAAATGTATTCATATTAAAAGTAACTGGTTACTGGTTGGTTGCTTAGTAATGGAAACTAGACTGATCGCAGACAGGAAACTGATCTGGAAGATTCTTTGGAACTGTTGAGGCCTCATGTCATTGTTATAAAAGGTCATTGTTTTTGGATGTACACCAAACTTATGTACCTGTTTTTATTTTTATTTTTTTTGTACATGTTGTGAATGCTCACTGAAGTGATCTGAATACCCATCCAACACAACCCTTCTTTTAGATTTACAGGACCAATCAGTGTGCAGGAGAGTTCGTCATTACATTCCCACGGTCCTATCACAGTGGTTTTAACCAGGGCTTTAACTTTGCTGAGGCAGTGAACTTTTGCACTGTGGACTGGGTAAGATTTAAGTTTTGTCTTCAATCTGTATTACTGCCACCTTTGCTCAAGAAGTATAAAGTTGTTTAATAGTTATTTAATGGTTTTTAAAATATTTGTGGTTAATTTGTAAAATTCTGGGGTCACCTTTAAGCTAAAAGCACTTATTTTAGGAAGTAAGCAATTTTTTTATCCATCCATCCATTATCTTCCACTTTATCCTATATTAGGGTCATGGGGGGTTCCCCATGCCCATCCAGGAGAGCTGGAGAACTTTTCGGGTGCTGGGCAGATACACCCAGGACAGGGCGCCAATCTATCACTGGGCACACATACACCCATACATACACACTCTATATGGGGCAATTTGGAGAACTCAATTGACTTGATCCACGTTTTTGGACTGTGGGAGAAAATCGGAGAACCCGGAGGAAACCCACGCGGACACGGGGAGAACATGGAAACTCCACCCAGATGGGAATTCGAACCGGGAATCCCTAGCGCTGAGAGGCGAACGTGCTAACCACTAAGCCACCATGCAGCCCAGTTATTTTTTAATATCATACAAACATATTAAAAATAATATATAATTATTATGTGTTGAGGTTAAATACTTAAATTCAATGAATAAAAACCTTAATTTTATGTTTTTATTTTTAAAATCTTGGCTGGTTAGTTAAATTATACCTTTTCAACAGTGAATATTAATACTTTAAGACCTGCAAGGTGGTTGGTTCCACTTCAGAGCACCAAGATCCTGGAATAAATCTCTGAAAATAGTGTGCACAGATTGTTTCTTGTGTTTGGAGTTTGCATATTCTCCCCATGCCAACTACGGTTTCCTTCACCATTTTAAAAACATGCTGATTGGTAAATTTGAAGTCTTTGTTCATCCCCAGGGTTCCAGTAAATGGTAAGGTAGCTGGTGTAAAACTCTATCAAACTGACTATATTAAACTATTACAGAAGGAAAAAGTCTCCTTCCATTTAATTTTAACATTCTATTTCAAAGTCTCATGCGTATAAAATAGGGACATTAGGGTTTGATTAACACTGTACTTGTTCCAATCATTTCTAATGAGGGTTCCATTCCCCATGAAAGAAAAGGCTGCCAAACCACGCATTGGCCGACAAAACACACTTTTTATACACATTCACACCAAGCGGCACATGAGTATGTGTAATTTATCTGACTTGCATGTTTTTGTATTACTTTTGATGCTAAACACCACTGTGCTATCTCTTTGTGTAGATGCCGTTGGGTCGTCAATGTGTGGATCATTACCGTGCACTGAATCGTTACTGTGTTTTCTCACATGACGAGATGATCTGCAACATGGCTACCAAAGCTGACAAACTGGATGTCGTATTGGCATCTGCCGTGCACAAAGACATGGTCCACATGATCAGTGAGGAGCGGGACCTTCGCGAACAGATCCGCAAATTGGTGAGAATATGCAGCAAAAATGACAAGCTTTTAATGGCAATAGATTTTTATTTTAATAAATCAGTTGTTCTGTCATCAACATTTTATATTTTATTTGTTATTTCTCTAATTTGATGTCGCTTTGTCTCCACCTGGCTGTCTTCCCCCCCCTCCCAGGGAGTAGTGCAGTGTGAGCTTTTTAAATATGATCTACTGCAGGATGATGAACGACAATGTACAAAGTGCCGCACCACCTGCTACCTTTCGGCGCTCACCTGCCCGTGTCGGCCAGGTGAGCAGGTGTGTCTGCATCATGCTCTTAACCTCTGCTCCTGCCCCATCTCAAACTACATGCTCAGGTAAGTTCTCTAGCTTTTATTTTTAATGAAGTCAATTAATGTTACACTTACTTTAGTAAAGTGCCTTAAAGTGATTAGAAACCTGTGACAAAAAAACGGTTTAAAACTGTTCTTCGGTTTTGGGTTAAATAATGTAATTGTTTTATTATTATTTTCTAACTGCAGGTACCGCTTTACGCTGGATGATTTGTACCCCATGATGAATGCAGTAAAGCAGAGGGCTGACTCATATGATGAGTGGGCATCGCGTGTTACCGAGGTCCTAGAAGCCAAACTAGACAAGAAGCGCAGTGAGTCTCAATGAGTGAATGCAATTTATTGACCTAAGATAAATATAAAGTTATAGTTATACAATACATGGAGAAATGCCATCAGAGGTGTGGCTAGAACAGCGAGTATGTTTATTATGCTGGTTCTCATGCTTTAAAAATATGCTGGGAATGTAAAAGCAAGTGACGTACAGCAGGTGCGGTATTACAAACCCAACACATGCACATTTGATGGGGGAAGAGAGTGTACTTATCAGGAGGCTCTGCCTTGCTCTGTGCAATCAAACACACATTGACTGAATGTATTAAATACCACCAATAAAGACATTAACTAACTTTTCTACAGAGAGTAGGATGATAACAAAGCTTGAAATCCCTGGTGTAGATCACAAGACAAATAAGAATCGAATTAAAAATCCAATCCAATTATCAACTAGCATCCATAAACAGTAAAACACGGACAGTAAGTCTGTCTTTGTGGAACGATAAGACATGTTTCTTATTGTACTGTTACAAATGTAATATTTAGAATTAGAAAAACTATTGCTGCTGTGCAATTTTTTTAAGAGTATTATGTTGATGGCGGTGCCAAGTATTGTTATAGTTATTAATTTGTGGTGTGGTTATACTGTGTGGTGCAACTGACATTAAATGGTTTGGTAATGTTTTTTTTTATTTTATATATGTTTTCTGTACATTTGTTTGGTATTATTATAAAAGCATGGGTTCTAAGGTCTAAGTTGTCATTTGGCTTTTCCTGTACATTTATGTCTAAATTAAATATAGTAATATATCAGCGCTTGTAATATCGTGTCATGGCCTAAAATATCCTTAAAAGTGTATTGTTATGTTTGTCGCTGGTTGTTTTTGTGCTAAATTTTCAAAGAGTGAAGAGAATCATCCAGCCTTTAGTTAAGATGTTTTTTCTTATTTTTAGTGAAGTATTCAGGGCAGAATATTGGTTTGTATTCAGTGCTTCGTTTTGCCCAGTCATTTCCCGATTCAAACCCAGTCTTGTGTTCTTTTTTAGGCCTGTTGGTGTTGCAAACTCTCCTGGAGGAGTCAAATCTAAATAATTTTCCTGATAACGATCTGTTACGGAACCTAAAATTAGTCACTCAGGATGCAGACAGATGTCAGTCTGTGGCACAGCAGCTGCTTAATGGCAAGAGACAGACCAGGTACTGACCCTTCTGCTCATCATTCATTCAGCTCTCACACTGTTTACTAACTCCAATGATACAACACTCTTGCTAGAAGCTTGACAGTGTATTTGTCTTTCACCAGGTACCGTGCTGGTGGAGGGAAAACTCTGAACCAGCTGACAGTGGAGGAAATGAGGTCATTTGTTCGTCAGCTTTACAACCTGCCCTGCAGCCTTACACAGGCACCATTACTGAAGGTAGCTAGGACTAAAAGTCTTTGTCTAAAGGAAAGGTGTGTTTACTTTTTAATAAGGCTTTTAAAAATAAAGCACTTTCCCATTAATAGGGAAAGTATGCAGCTCAATCTGGACCAGGTTTCATGAATTTACCAAAACAAAACAAAATATTTGGTTAAAAAATAATGTTTAAAAAGTAGTTTACACTGAATTTAGTTGCAATTTTTTTCCAGAAGGTAAAGTTTTGCTTTAGGAAATATGACAAGGGACGTCAGTGTCGAAAAAAAAAAAAAAAAAGTGTCGACACCATAAATAAAGTACTTGAAGGTTTTTTTAAACCATTTTTTTGTTTCTAAATTAATAAAGTATAAAAGAAAATGTTTAAACTTTTTGTCAAACTTAATGTGACATTTCATTAACTGTAGCTACATTCATTACAAGAGCCTCTCAGTTTTAGCTCAGCAGTTCATTTTGTATTTTAAATGTACATGTGCAAAGATTATACCAGGTGAGGTCAGATAAGATGATTTGCAAGCATTATTTTTAATTTAAATTTTATTGGCTTTCATTCATCACATGCTTGGTATATCCTACTTGTATTGTTTAGCGCTTGTAAACATTCTAACCATTACGGTGTTGTTAATGTACATATGAAACCTAATTTAAACAACAGTCATTCCTTCATTTTTATTTAAAGGTCTTAATCTCTTCTGTCTGTCTTTCAGGAGCTGCTGAACCGTATTGAGGATTTCCAGGCACACAGCGAGAAGGTTTTTGCTGAGATGGTCACAGCTGATTCCATAGTGGAGATTCAGGCTCTGCTGGAAGAAAGTTCGGAATTTGACGTGTATCTTCCAGAGGTTCCTAGATTGCGAGAGCGTCTGGAGCTTGCACGTTGGTTGGCAGCAGTACGTCAGGCTGAGGAAGCAGACGATGGCACCCATGGCCTTTCTCTGGATACCATGCGGCAACTTATTGACCGGGCTGTTGGTTTGAGTCCAGACCCAGCGATGGAGCGAGCCATGGCTCGACTTCAGGAACTGCTGACCGTCTCCGAACAGTGGGAAGAGAAAGCGCAGGCACTACTCAAAGCCAGGTGGGGGCAGCAGTTCGTCACTTATGTTTTATAACCCATAGTTTTAGAGTTTTAAAAGATCATATTAATAATATTTAAACTCCTGACCTTATTTAAGTATATAAGCGATCCTATTTCAGGCTACAGGCATTTATATGAAGCCCCCCCCCACACACACACACATTAATGTATATTTATAATACATTATGAAGAATACTATGTAAGTCATAAGTTAAAAAACTGTGTTTATATCAATAAATAAATTCATCTTTCACACCAGCCAAAGGTTATTTGTACAGAAATTAGTGTTTATTGTTATTCCATTAAACACACTTTTGAGTATTTAAATATATTTTGACTTACTTAGCATTTTAAAACTTATTCCTGGACTGTTATTTAGATGTGAAATACGTTAGACATTGTAGGGAAATAAATGTTGTTGTTTTTTTGTATTACCTGGTTTCTTCATGCATCCTCTTTAATACCTACACTAACACAGCATGTTTCCATTACAGAGGTTTGGAATCAATACTGTTGGTGTTTGTATTTTTGTGACCGATGTATAAAGTCTCAACATCAATGATAACCGCCCAAAAAAGGAAATGGTTTATGTAGTACCAATATTGTTTATCTTTCTCAGACCTCCTGAAAGTCTGGAATCCTTGTCTTCCATTCTGACCGAGGCTGAGGCTGTTCCTACATTCCTACCCAGCTGTCTGTTACTTCGAGACTCTGTAAACAGAGCCATGGAGTGGCTGAAGGAAGCTGAAACTTTACAGGTACAGCTCATTGGGTTTCCCAAAAACATTTGTTTTCTCTAGTGTACAGTATGTGATATTTTAACATTTAATTGAAATTGATTCTGGTTTGTGAATCCAGACACAAGAATATCGTCTGATCTAACATAAATCATGTATTAATAAATTATAAAGGCACACTGTATATTTGTTGAAGTTGTGTGCTATAAAGCTTTAATTCATGCAAAGCTTTGCTTAATGAATACTTTTATTGCTTATGATTGATTTAATACATATGTATTTTTTTAATCCCAATTTCCTTAATAAACATTTTGCTGAATATAATTTATGATTATTTATACATTAAATATTTATATTACCATTTAAGTCTGAGGTATAAACTGTGGTGCTTGGCTTCCTTGTGTGGTGCAGATGAATTACTGTAGGGTTACAGACAAGAAACTCCAAAAGAAATTGACTGATTTATTTTCCTAAAGCATTAACGATATAGTAATATATATTTTAAGGTGTTTGATTTAATAAAGGAAGCCCGGTTTCTAAAAATGTTTGCTCTTTTGCAAATAAAATGGTTTGAAAACCACTGATCTATTGATATCACAGTGGTGTGGACAGTTTTTATCAGTTCCTATATATAAGTGTTTAAAAATTCTATTGTGTAAAAATAGAATTTTTACACAATAAAAATTTCTATTTTTATTTCTATTTTTAATAAATAAAATAAAAATAAAATTTCTATTTTTTAATAGAAAGCTATTGTGTCCTCTCCACTCACACCAGTGCAACACACACTAACACACTGGGTCAATACCACTATAGTGCTGAGAATCATCCAGTACCCAAATAATAACATATGTGCGGTGGCTCTGTGGCTGTCGTAATAATTAAATGGCAGAAAAAGGAACTGAAAACACTATGTGAAAGGGCTAGTGCAATTGTGGAACTAATAACATTTGTCTATATAATGAATGGAGTTGACCTACAATGATGCTAACTGAGGTGTTTGTCTGTACAGGCCGGAGGGAAAGTTCCTGTGTTAGACACTCTTTCCAACATGGTACTGCGGGGAAGAGTGATTCCTGTACACCTGGAACCCCTGGAGAGGATGGAGACTCTGGTCTCTGAGGTGCAGTTGTGGAAAGAGTCTGCAGCCAAAACATTTCTTATGAAAAACTCACCCTTTACACTGCTTGAGGTACACTGCTTTTATAGTGTGCATTTATTTTGTGCAATAAAATCAAGCTATTTGTTATAAAATTTATACGTTTTCATCATTTTCCGTCGTGTATTCAGGTCTTATGTCCACGTGGCGAGGTAGGAAGCTGTCTGAAAAGAAAAATGAAAAAGACAAAGGGAGACTCAGCGTCATGTGGAAAGAAGAGAACAGGGAGGCTGGACAATGTTAACGATGTTGAGAAAGCGCTATTAGATAATAAAGACTCCGCCTCAGCAGTAAGTCCTCACACACGGACATTAACATGTATACATGTGACTGCAAGAAACCTAAAAGCAAAGTTAGAGGTTTTATTAAAGCAAGAATTCACAAGAGGGTGTGTTACTGGAAATTCTTAGGGAAGCAGGCATGTTGCACAGTGGAGTGTATGATCACATTAATGCACCTCGTCATGTGGCGTTTAATTAAACTGTTATTGTGTGACTCAACATAATCATTATAATTAATTAATTCTTCTACTACTAATACTACTACTAATAATAATGTTATATAGTGCCTTACTAATACCTGAGGATGCTTTACACAAAAAGTAATAAAAATACAAAATCAAATAAATAAACAATAAAACCTTATGAATGAGGCGGGAAGTAGAATTATTTTATTGGGTAAGAATTATTGGGTAAAGAGATGGGTTTTAAGTTACCAGTGGTTTTGCCCGGACCTGTAATGACGTTTCCCCCAAGTGGTATAAAGGTTAATTTACATGTAATTTGTCACACTGCGTTTTGAAGCCAAAATCAGACCACACCAAGCTCTAAATATAACAGGAGAGATGCGATTAGATTTATTGCACATGATGCCCAAAACACACCCATGAACCACATTCTCACGATAGCAAAGACACTGACACGCCCTGGCTAGGGTACATGAAAGCTAATCTGTAATTATTGTATTCTACCACACATCTACTAAATGACTTGGTTGGTGGATTGACCCAAAATGTTATTGCTTTCTTCCCCAGATGGCGACGCTTGGCGAGGTTCGTTTAAAAGAACTCGAGTCCTTAGCATCTCTCCGTGCGACCAATGAAATGAAACTGCTCCCGCCGGTCGACTGTAGCACAACCAAAGTGTGCTTATGTCAAAAGCCTCCTATGGGTGCCATGCGCCAGTGCGAGCTCTGCCGTGACTTATTCCACAGTGTATGTGTACGAAGCCCAGGGGAACCATCTCACCCCAAGCCGTGGTTATGTCCTTCATGTCAGCGCTCAGCGAAACCGGCCCTGGACAAGATCGTGGCTCTGCTGGCATCTCTGCAGAGAATTCGTGTGCGGTTACCAGAAGGAGATGCGCTGCGCTATGTGATTGAACGCACTGTGGAATGGCAGCGACGAGCTCGGGAGGTTATGACCAGCTATGAGCTTTCACAGGGCACTCAGGAGCAGTCGGGAATGCACTGGGGAGCAGAGAGCAGTATACAGGTGAGGATGGTGTCAGTGTGCGATGTACACCGAAGTCTTATTTATGGTTCATTGTTTCCTCTACACACACTCACCATATATTTCTTGCTTGCTCTCCACCCATTTTTATCAGTTTCATCTCCTATTATAAATGCATTTTGCAGTTCTGCAGTTACGGCCTGTAGTCTTATGTTTCTTTATTTCATTACTTCCTATTTCTTTTCTCTAAGCATATGTCCACCATAGAGCATGTTATTATTTAGGTGGGTGATTATTTTCAGCAATGCAGTGACACTGATATGGTGGTGGTATGTTAGTGTGTTGCACAAGTGTATGTGGTTATGTCAGAACCGTGATGCTGAATGACCTTAGTGACACTGCTGAATTGTAAATAGTAATACCAACCAAAACTGTGGTATCACAGTTAGTTTGAGACCAACCAAATATGAACAGCCACCAGCATTCCGTATGCTGTTTCTGGTACGCACTGATAAAGAATTAATGAAGGACTAATAAAATTTCTTACATTTACATGATAAAACAATATGGTAGCTGTGTTTATGCATGGTGTTTACTCATTGTGGATGCTATTAAAGTCCAGAAGCATTGCTATCTGATCAAATCGTATCAACGCATTGCACTACCAACTTTTCATAATTATTGCTGTATGATATTCCATCTATTATAAGCAATTATAATAGATCCATCTATTATAATATAAATCCATCTATTATATCATAGCAATTAATAAAGAAAATGGGTTCACGGATACAGAAAATCATTTACTGCTTTTACTGCCGTGTAATCCCTGATGTCATAATGACCAGCTGTAGAATACAGCTTGATGGTTTAAAAACCCTAAATAACACCCATCTGTGCTGAATAAACATGGTGCATTGCTATGCAACCAAGAAATGTTTGACTGACCCTGCTCTGTTTTTTTTTGCCATCTTAGGAACAGTCTGTCTTTTATACTGAACAATCCTGCATTCCTCTGAAGGGTAAGTACTGATCCAGTTCTGTCTCTGATCCACTATGAACATTTAAGTTTGTAACATTAAACTGCCATTTCCTAACTTGTTGTTATTTGACTGCTTATTAGGTTTAAATGCAGAGCTTGAGGAATTGATGGTGGAGGGGTTACTACTGCAAGTCTCACTACCTGAGACTCAGCAGCTGTACATGCAGCTTCTAAAAGGACCTCCTGCACAGTACAATCCTCAGCATCCACACTCATCTAACCACAGCCCCCGGCACATACCTCACCACTCTCAGGAACACACATCATCACACACAGAGGTAAGACTATATCAAGACAAAGCAGATTAGTTTGATTTTTAAGACACTTAGTAATAAGAGTATTGAAAACACAAATTTGAGTGTTTGCTCTAATGAAGTATTTTGTCCTCTCTTTTAAAGAGAGATGCAGTCACCCCTGCAGAAAAGAAGGCCAAGCGACGAATGGAAAAAGATGAGACAGGGGTGGATGTAGACATTAGGGAGAGAGGGTTTCCTAAAAAGAAAAAACAGCAGCTGCGAAAAGAGAAGAGGAAAGTAAGGAAAGCAGCATCAGTGTCGGCATCTCCCACTTACCTGTCTGACCTGTCACAATCAGATGACTCCGAGGAAGACATGAATCATTGTCCAGCTGAAAGCTGCTTGCAACCAACAGGAGATGAGGTGTGTGTGTGTGTGTGTGTGTTTGTATGCAGGTCTCTGTTTCTTTCTGCATGTCTCTGTCTGTGTTCGTGTTCAAGTGCAGCCCATTGATGTGCATACTACATACTGCATTCGTTCATATGCTAGGCTGTGCATTACCACAGATGCCACAACATCTGTGCTTCATAGTTTGGAAACCCTTTAAACTTTACAGTTTTTATCACTGAATTATTTTGCCTGCTTTTTAACAGGTTTTCAAAGTGCCACAATAACATGCTTTCACAATTCATTAAATTCAAATAATTCTTTGGTAAATAAAAAAAAATTCAGGCTTTATGAGTAACTTCAAGAATGTGGTTATGAGCACTAACTTCACTTTTAAAATTATTGTATTATAATTACTTTAATTTGTTTTTAAATGTGTGCTGCTACTTATACCTTTAAATATCCTGCCTTGTCTTTGTTCTGTTTTGTAAATCTTTTTGTCTCTGCATCAGGATTTGTGTTGTGACCCGTTTCTTTTTCATGGCAGGTGTTCTGGGTGCAGTGTGACTGCTGTAATCAGTGGTTTCACATGATCTGTGTTGGCGTCTCGGCAAAAATGGCAGCCGAGGAAGATTACATGTGCGTCACCTGCAGTACCCGCAACACAAGCCAGTCCAGGATATGAGGGCATGAGCAAGAGGACGACAGAGGAAACAAGGAGGCAACGATGGACAAAACCCAGTTCATCTCCCTCTTTACCCTCAGTTCTTCCCCATGTACTGCCCTTGTTCCTGGTTGTGTAACTGACCTACCCCATCTCCCTCTGACCTCCGATCTTTGTAACAACGGTGCTATTATCTCTTTTTCTTTTTGTTGGATTTTGTGGTTCGATGCAATTCTGTCATTTTTTTGTATTTTTACAATGTTTCCTTCCTATTTGAACTACATGTGATTGTTTAAAAAATATGCTAAATGAAAGCAGTCACATACTGGAGTTGCAGCATGGGTTTCTGATCTGATACGTTGTGAACAAAGAGATAGACAGAGAGCGAGGTCATTTTGTTCAAAGCATGTTGTTAAAAACAGAAGGGTTTCTTCTGCATGCTGAAAATAACGCAGAACTCAAGACACAAGTTCTGGATTTGTTTTTTTTTTTTAACACAGAACATTTTCATTACTAAAAGTTGATAAGAACTTTTTGAAAAACTCCCCCCGGTAAGTACCTGCATCTGGGATACTGTCGTTTTCTTTCGTCATTTCCGTTTTGTTTTGTAGATTAGTTTATTTATCTGAGCAATAACGTCAGTAAGCTTTTGGGGGCTTGTGCGTGCATATAAATTGTGTGCTGCTGCTTTAGAGGTGATGGTTCATTGTACAGGATGTTTAAAGCATATAGCGTGCAGCCTGGGTCGGTAACTAGTGATGTAGCAGCCGGAAAGATGTGTATAAACAAAAAAACTGCCACAGAACTCACATGGGCCATTTTCTGAGGTGGGAGGATGGAGAGGGCAGTTGGGTTTCACTTGTTTAAAATGTCCCAGTTTATAGTGTGAAATAAAAGCCCTTTTGTCTAACGTCGTACCAAATGTCTTGTTTCCTTTTTCAGCTAGTTTAGAACTTATGGCAGGGGTGAGGAACCTTTTTTATATTATTTATCACTGGGGGCTATTAAAATGTATATTATATGGAATTGTATTTAAAACTGATAGTCGTAAAACAGTGGATGCACCACTCATTTATATATAATGAACTAGACTGGTCATTAGATATCCAAAATCAAGTCTGTGTATGGTTTTGTTACTGTATCAGAATTTGTATTGGAGGGATTATAAAATCACAAATGAATTAAAAACAATTAATACATTAATTATAATACTTTTTAAAAGCTATGTAGGGATGGACTTGTCAACAATCGATTTCACTTTTACACTTTGAAGTAATTTTCCTGACCTGTTTTTTAACTGTAACGAATACAAAACCAAGAAAAATAAGCAAATTGGGGAAAAAAGCATGCTAACTCCACAATCAAATCCAACGAGGGTGGGTAAGACAAAGACCAGGATTATTAGAATTTAATTATCCCCTATTTGCCATCAGCCATGTTCATATTCGGAAGTTAGATTTCTGTAAGGGATATCGTTGGCTGTGGAGCCAGGTTTTACACTCTCACATCTCCAGCTCCTTATAGGGAGCTGAAGCAAAACACAACAGCTACTCTCTTTATATGGACTCTTGTTTTCGGTAATAAGATTGAAAGACTTCATTTTACACATAGAATGAGGTCAAAAGTTACAAAGCTAAATGATCCTAAAAGTGCATGTAATTTATTTTGCTGTGTAATTGTTTCTTCACACTTGGATTTATAATTTACTAAATGTGGTTTCAGTTTCAGGTATTTATGTAGCTTTTTTATACAATACACATAGTTTTAAACAAAACTAAACTGAACTAATTATTTTACAGGGTGTCTTACTTAAATGTGGAAGGGAAGTGCACATTTGGTCATGTGATAGTTTAAATTTATTGTATTGTAATGTATAGTTATGTCAAACTGTGGTTTGCTCAGGTTTGATAATTCCACAGTGTTGCTGTTCCTTAACTTCTGACTTGTTGTTCTACCATTTGTTAGTCGCTTTGGATAAAAGTGTCTGCTAAATGTAAATGTCGTTTTCCCTCCAACGCAAACACAATGCAACAGTTGCATTGTGTTGTATACAATTGTAATATATATTTATGTCAAACTGTGGTTTGATCAGGTTTGATAATTCCTCAGTGTTGCTGTTTTTTCCTTAACTTCTGACTTGTTGTTCTACCATTTGTTAGTCCTTTGGATAAAAGCGTCTGCTAAATGACTAAGTAAACTAGTAAGTAAACTTTATTTATATAGCACTTTTCATAGGCACAGGCCACAAAGTGCTTTACAAAAGGATAAAACATAAAAAATAAAAGAGAATAAACACAATAAAAGCACAATTTACACCACATAAAAACATAAAAACACAACAACCAAGACTACTGGCTAGCCCATTTGCCCAAATGCCTGTTTAAACAGATAATGTAGTAAATGTAGTTTTCCTTCCAACACAAACACAATGCAACAGTTGCATTGTATTGTATACAATTGTAATATATAGTTATGTCAAACTGTGGTTTGATAATTCCTCAGTGTTGCTGTTTTTTCCTTAACTTCTGACTTGTTCTACCATTTGTTAGTCGCTTTGGATAAAAGCGTCTGCTAAATGACTAAATGTAAATGTAGTTTTCCTTCCAACACAAACACAATGCAACAGTTGCATTGTGTTGTATACAATTGTAATATATATTTATGTCAAACTGTGGTTTGCTCAGGTTTGATAATTCCTCAGTGTTGCTGTTTTTTCCTTAACTTCTGACTTGTTCTACCATTTGTTAGTCGCTTTGGATAAAGGCGTCTGCTAAATGACTAAATGTAAATTTAGTTTTCCTTCCAACGCAAACACAATGCAACAGTTGCATTGTTCATTTATTCATTCATCATCTCCTGCTTTATCCTCTATTAGGGTCGCGGTGGGGTTCCCCATGCCCATCCAGGGGAGAACATCTCAGGCGCTGGGCAGATAGACCCAGGACAGGGCGCCAATCCATCGCTGGGCACACACTCACTCAGACAGACACACTCTATATGGGGCAATTTGGAGAACTCAATTGACTTGATCCATGTTTTTGGACTGTGGGAGGAAACCGGAGAACCTGGAGGAAACCCACGCAGACACGGGGAGAACATGGAAACTCCACCCAGATGGGGATTCGAACCGGGAATCCCTAGCGCTGAGAGGCGAACGTGCTAACCACTAAGCCACCGTGCCGCCCTACCAGTTGCATTGTATTGTATACAATTGTAATGTATAGTTATGTCAAACTGTGGTTTGATAATTCCTCAGTGTTGCTGTTTTTGCCTTAACTTCTGACTTGTTCTACCATTTGTTAGTCGCTTTGGATAAAAGCGTCTGCTAAATGACTAAATGTAGTTTTCCTTCCAACGCAAACACAATGCAACAGTTGCATTGTGTTGTATACAATTGTAATATATATTTATGTCAAACTGTGGTTTGCTCAGGTTTGATAATTCCTCAGTGTTGCTGTTTTTTCCTTAACTTCTGACTTGTTCTACCATTTGTTAGTCGCTTTGGATAAAAGCGTCTGCTAAATGACTAAATGTAAATGTAGTTTTCCCTCCAACGCAAACACAATGCAACAGTTAGTTTCCAGTAGTTGTATTTTAGCACCAGAGGTCGGAGGAAGGGCTCAGTTTGGGTTGTTAAATCTGAAGCACGCAGTTAAGTTCACATTAAGTCTGAATCTGGGAGGCGCCGCCTCAGTGCCGCCGCCGCCGCCGCCGCGTGGTGAACCTGTTTACACTCCAGTCTCCTGAAACCCAGCAAACTTCAGCACTTTTTTTTAACCTGACGCCGTCTTTTAAAAAAAAAAAAAAAAAAGAAAAAGAAAAAAAAAAGAAGAAACACATGTGCAAGGTTTATGTTTTAGGATTCTCATAAGAAACCGGGAGTTTTTTGTAAAAATGTCGAGGAGGAGAGTGATGGCGCGTAATGTCAGTGAGGACTCGGAAATCGAGAGCCTGCTGCAGAGTCTTTCTCCTGATGAGGTGGAGGAGCTGGAGAAGGAGCTGGTGGTCACCGACCCGGACCCCGCCGTCCCCGTCGGCCTCAGACAACGGAATCAGACCGACAAGCAGCCGATGCGGGGTTATGATCGAGAGGCCATGCTCGATTACTGCGAGCGACAGACCAAGAAACTGATCCGCAGAGAGCGATCGTTTGAGGTGAGTCTTTAAAAATAACTTTTCTGAACTGTCTGGCTATGTTTTATACTTTATGTACACTTATTTAATTAGGTCCACCTGCTCAGTTCTACACTCACTGTCTGTTTTTTCATATCGATGGAATTTGTTGTTATACAATTACAATTAATTGTATACAGAATACATTCATTCATTCATTATCTCCCGCTTTATCCTCTATTAGGGTCGCGGTGGGGTTCCCCATGCCCATCCAGGGGAGAACGTCTCTGGCGCTGGGCAGATAGACTCAGGGCAGGGCGTCAATCCATGGCACTCACACAGACACACTCTATATGGACACACTGTTTTTTTGAGAATTCAATTGACTTGATCCATGTTTTTGGACTGTGGGAGGAAACCCGGAGAACCCGGAGGAAACCCACGCAGACACTGGGAGAACATGGAAACTCCACGCAGATGGGGATTCGAACCGGGAATCCCTAATGCTGAGAGGCGAACTAAGCCACCGTGCCGCCGATATACAATACATTCATTCATTATCTCCCGCTTTATCCTCTATTAGGGTCGCGGCGGGGTTCCCCATGCCCATCCAGGGGAGAACGTCTCGGGCGCTGGGCAGATAGACCCAGGACAGGGCGCCAATCCATCGCTGGGCACACACTCACTCACTCAAACACACTCTATATGGGGCAATTTGGAGAATTCAATTGACTTGATCCATGTTTTTGGACTGTGGGAGGAAACCGGAGAACCCGGAGGAAACCCACGCAGACACAGGGAGAACATGGAAACTCCACCCAGATGGGGATTCGAACCGGGGATCCCTAATCCCGAGAGGCGAACGTGCTAACCACTAAGCCACCGTGCCGCCCATATACAATACATATACAATTAATTGTTATACAAAGACTGTTTCTCTACATACGTTGTTAGTCCACATTGCTATGTTCTCCAGTGATTAGGACTCCCACAGAGGGGGTATTATTGTGATGGATGATTCTCAGTACTGCAGTGATACTGGCATTGTGGTGGTGTGTTAGTGTGTTGACCTTGTACAAGTAGATCAGACACAGTTCTGCTGCTTGACAGAGAACAGTACACCAATCAAACCATACAGGTGTCTGATCCACTTGTGCCATCATCCACCACCCTAATAAAATCTGCTCTGTAGGGGTCCTGATCATCAGAGAACAGATGGACAACTGTAGAATTTCAAAGTCATGGTAAGTGGAGAAACAATGAGCTGTATCTAACAAAATGGCCAGTGAGTGTATATGTCTTAGTAAACTGCAAATTACTCATATTTTCAGTAAGTAAAGTTTAATTCTACAGCATGCAAAAAACATTTAGAACTTGTATTCACCTCCAAGTTTCTGTTGTTTGTTTTGGAAATGGTTAACACCAATCACGCCAAATCCATTTGCAGCATAGACTGTGAGCCAGCTCTGACATTTTAAATGCATTTTTTTGACTAAGTTGGCCTAAATTCCCACAAGAGCACTTAAAAATGTTTTCCAATGCCACATACTCACTCATGCAGAAACACAGTAAATAGGGGCAATATAGATAGGAACAATTTAGAGCAGCCAATTTACCTTAAATCAATGTTTTTTGGACTGTGGGAGGAAACTGGAGAACCTGGAGAAAACCCACGGGGACCCTGGGAGAACCTGGAAACCACCCAGATTGGGATTCGAACCTGGATTCCCAGATTCGGTCGTTCAAAAAAACCACTGTGACGCCTAGGACCTATTCAGTAAACGCTCATATGCATTAACATTTTTTAAAGATATATAAGTTTCATATATATAAACATATATCTTGGCCCGTTTGTAAACTTTAATAAATAATGTGCACCTCTCACTGAGGCTGCACGGCAGGAACAAGAAGAGCTTAACAGAAATGGAATAATTGTAACAGGACCAGTCATTTAATCCTTCAGAGAACCGGACTGTCCGTTATTCCTGGTATGCTTCTCTGATCCTCCCCATCAACACCATCCTTTCCAAAGGCAGATGGTTATCGCGGTGGCAGATTATTCATAATCATGTTGGGTTTATAGAACATACCATACTGATCTAACATGTTTTGACATATAGACATTAAAGAAACCAGATTGTTATAACTTTTATTCAGTTAATCAGCATGATGATTGTAACTATCAACTTTTCTTCTTCTTGTTATTTTGGTCATAAATGTTGAACTGAATCATATTTTAGGTTTATTATTAAGTGTCTGGGATTCAATAAAGCAATTTTAATATATTATTGTTACACTAGAAAGTGTACAAAGGGTGAAACCATCACTTTAGAGTTTGAATTCCACCATCAGACCCTATTACTTTTCCCAGGAGTGATCATCTAACAAAGATAAAACTATGAGCAAGTGTAAACTCATGCCTGGTTTTCCTCCCACTGATCTAACTAAGATGCTGCTGCTTTAAGAAATGCAACTTGCATGCAAATCTGCAGACTCTTTTGTGAGAATCCATGGTGCAAAGTCATTTAAGATGGGCTACTATGCAATTGAACTTGTGCGTTGATTTAAAAACATAAATTGCACATGGGATAGTGGGTATTATGCCCGTCTCTCAGTGCTGGGGATCTAGGCTCGAGGTGGCTTTTCTATGTTCTCCCCGTGTCCATGTGGGTTTTCTCATAAAACATGAGATTGAAGTTGAATTGACTGCTCTTTATTGCCCCTGTATAATGTGTGTGTCTGTGTGAGTGTGTGCCCGGTGATAGATTGGTGCCCTACCCTGTCCGGATGGGCATGGGGACACCCCTATATAATGGAAGATAATGAGATGAGATATTCCACATGGCAAATAATAAAAGGGTCATTCAGACTGTTACATTTTTTAAAATTGGGGTAAAAATTAAAAAGGGATTATCTGCATAGATATGAATTTGGTATTTTGAATTTGGTATTTTACATTGGTATTTTGCAGATGTATATGGTGCTGATAAGATGACGTTTATGTCTTTTTCAGCAGGACCATACTGGGTCCTATTTTTGCATGCATATCACCTAATGTTGGATCAACTGATTTGAACTGAATTATTAAATTATAATTAAAATACTTAAAATTCCAAAAGGAGTATTTTTGCCAGGTTGTGTAGTCATACTACTTGCAATCTAACCTTTTCACGGACTTAAATTTACAACTGCTTTGCAGCAATTTGTATGAAAACAAGTTAACCTGGAATAAAAGAATATAGAAACCTGTGTCTAAGATAAATTGCACTGAAGCTCTATAAATGTACCGACTGTCCCCTGTTCAAGACCCAGGTGTTTCCAACTAACTGTTGTGTGTACGGTTCTGTAAACAGAGTCCATCTAAGTGCTGTCTTCACTCCCACAACACACAGTTTATTCTACACCATAGAGCAAAACTAAACAAATACACGGCAAGATTCTTTTGGATCCTACTTTTTCTAACAGATGAACTCAATTTGCATCTTATGCTGTAGGTCGGAGGTGGACTTAGCTTGACATGTTAACTCAAGTGTACCCTGGGAGTTGTGCTGCGTGCTCTATCTGTGTGTAAACATGATCTTGTGTGCACCAAGCTTCAGCGGGTACGAGGTTACAGCAAGTGTTGAATGCTGTAGGCTTAAACAGGTGCAGTTAACATCTTGGAAAGATGATACGCGACAAAGCGGCTAAGAACCTTTTAAAAACATCTTTTGGAGACAGCGTGTTGTTGCTGCAGATCCAAGCAAAGCAAGGGAACATGGGACAGCACATTTAAACATCCAACACTCCCCTCATGCAAAGTGCGGCATCCTTTTTCTTGAGATAGATAGTCTTCATTGTCTCAGAGGGAGATTTGGTTTCACAAGTCTGTACACGGTCCACACAAACATAGCGCTAACCAAGTCACACCGAATGTATAACATAGATCAGTAATCCATCTTCCAAAACCCATGAACTAGAATGCATGCTAGTAAGTCAGATTGGTGTATGCTGCCATGGCAGATGGGGCAAATTGTCAGCCAAAATATCAAACAAACAGTGCCACCTAGATTATATTTATTATGTAATAGGTAAGGATTGTCCTTTATTGGCCAACAAAATGGGCTGGTTTTCTAAGTTTTAGGTGGGATTCATTGTTTACTAATAGCAATGATTTATTATTAAAGTAGAAGTAGATCTATTATGTTTTAAATGTTTGTTTCGTGCCTCTAGACTCAGCGATAACATTTAATTCCATTCATTCAGTTTATTGATTGGAATTGGTACATATGTAGGCTCGATGTTGAGATTGAATTATTTAGGATGATTAAATGTGGCTGGAATGTTCTCTATTTGAAAGCAGAAATGATTTGAACTTCATGTTCTGGCTCTCTACTAGCTGGAATTCCTGGCGCGAGTGTTCTGTGCCTTGTGGCCTTATAAGGGCACTGCCGAGAGTTTCAGGACTCCTTTAAACAACAGCACACAAATTTAGATGGCAGACACATTTCTTTACCAAATCCTAAGAATAGCTCAGTGCATACAAATCCATATACCGTAATTGTACACATGAATACATTTGTATTGAATTCTCATTCAGTTTAATTGTTTTAATTGGCCTGATTAAGGCATTAATTTCTCATAAACTTTTAGCTTTTCATAATTAAGGACAAAATAAGGCCAATCACACCCTTCCAAGACTCTATGTACCACTAGAGAACAGACATTCCTCCAACAGATTTTCCTCAAATGTGAAAGCATATAGATGGCTGAATGGGTACATTTTGTACACCCGTGGTAATGGGACTAAATATGGGAATTTATTAATTAAGAGCTGTGAATATTTTTGGCCTTTTGTCCTGTGCGGTTTACTTAAAGGTTGCAAATTATATAGTAGATTGGAATTTGAATACTGTTTTTCTTTATTGAAATATAGCAGGTAAATAAATGAGCCACCAGCTTGAGTAGTATTCTAATTACTTATCACTATTACTGTGTTTGTTTTGATTCTTAGGGCGAGGCTGAAGTTCGTAGACAGGACCGCTTACGGAGAATGAGAAGCAAAGAGTATAGAAGCTTTTCCCGGTCACGGAGCCGTGACGCATCTGACATGGAAGAGGCCAAAAATGGAATTTCAAATGTCAATGAAGAAATGAATGTAGACCAGATCCATGTAGATGGAGCTATCAAAGCAACCAATGTTGTTGAGGAGTCATCGAGCAGAAAACCAGAATGTAGTGAATTAGAGAGAGACGAGGAAAAGCTAGAGGTTGGGAAAGAAAAAAATGAAATAGAAAATAAAAATGACAGCCAACGCGGGACATCTAAGAATGAACAGGTCAGCAGCAAGACTTCAGAGCTCATCTCCAAACTACAGAAAAAAGAGGAGAAGAGAGAGCCGGAGAAAAAAGACATCATCATCAAGACGAGTGAGAACCTGAAGACGAAAGGGATAATATCCAAGTTACAGGCCAATCACAGTTTGGAAGAACGAGTGAACAAACAAAAAGTGAGTCCGGTGGAAAACAGCAGAGAAAGCAAAACAAAAGAGTTTGTCTCCAGGCTCGAGAGACAGAAGTGCATATCATCAGATCATAATAATGTGGCAGAGGGAATGAGTAGACTGGAAAACATGAAGGATTTGGATCCTGATGCAAAGAATGGAAAGGAAGAGGTTAGCAGAGAGAAAAGAAAACAATATGCTAAAAGTACTGTACCTGGAACAGAGAACGGAAAAGACAAACCAAAGACTGAGACTGAGAGTGTGATGGGGAAAGTCAATGAGCATGGTAGATGGAACAAGAGAGAAAAAGAAAAAGAGCAAGTGATAGAAAAAGACGAGATAAAAGGTTTGGTGAAGAAGACTGAGATGTCATGCAGTGGTACTGAGGGTGGCGTTAGTGGAGATGAGCAATCAGTCAAGACAGAGGATGATGATGATGAGCAGGATGATGAAGAGGACTTTATGGATAGTGATACAGGATCCAGCATGTTTGATGACCTCCTGGAGCAGGTGCGCAGCGATGACCCTGAACTCACCGAACTCAACATTAACAATTCGGATGCTATCAAGACAGACACCCTTATTCAGTTTGCTGAGGGGCTTCGCAAAAACACTCACATTACAACATTTGATCTCGCTAACACAAGAGCAGACGATCACGTAGCCTTTGCTATTGCCGGAACGTTACGTAATAACACCACGCTAACAGGAATCAACCTGGATTCCAACCTTCTGACTGGTAAAGGCATCCTAGCTATCATTCAGTCCTTGCAGCACAACGCCACTCTTAAAGAGCTTCGCTTTCATAACCAGAGACACATCTGCGGAGGGAAGACGGAGATGGAAATGACTAAGGTTCTCCGAGACAATACGTCGTTACTCAAACTGGGTTATCACTTCGAGCTGGCTGGCCCGAGGATGACCATGACCAACATTCTTAGTCGTAATATGGATCGTCAGCGGAAGAAACGTCTGGAAGCCCAACGACTTGCCGAGCAAAACAATCCGGCCAGCTCTAAGCCATCTAGTGAAGAAAAGAAGCTTTTACCTGAGAAGTCCAAACTAATTCAGCCGAACTCTGTAGAAAAGAAGGAATCTATATTAGCAAAAGTTTCCAAATTTAGCAGCCCCTCTCCAGCCCTGAAGACTTCTCCTTCGAAGCCCAAGAGTGGCTTTTTGGACTCATCAGGAAAATCAGGTGGTAACTCCACAGAGTCAAACCCAGGCTGCCCACCACCTCCTCCACCACCACCTGCACCAATGCTGGATGTTCAGGACATGCGGAAGTCCCTTACCCCTGTCTCCCAGCGCAAACAAAACAGCGGCAGAGTCTCCGGCAGTGGGACAGTGAAAAGTTCAAGAGATCAACTGTTGGCCTCCATCAGGAACTGCAACATGAACACACTCAAAAAGGTACGATCTCAATATAGCTCTCTAAAAGTCTTTAAAATGTACAATTTATGACGTAGTGGTTAGCACGTTCACCTCTCAATGCTGGGCATCCAGGTTTCAATACCAATACCAATACCAATCTGATTGGAGCTTCATGCTCTCCCCATGTCAGTGTGGGTTTTCTCTGTGTCCTGCAGTTTCTTCCCACAGTCCAAAAACATGGATTTAAAGTAAATTGGCTGCTCTACATTACATGCCCCTATTTAGTGTGTGTCTATGTAAGTGAGTGTGTCCCCAACAATGGATTGGTGCTTTGTCTTAAGTGTATCTGCACAAGGCCTAAAATATTTTTCCCTGGATGGGTAAGGGGAAACCTCCTGTGAACCTAGTAGAGGATTAAGTGGAACAAACTAAATCAAGTTAACAACCACATTTTGGTCAACAGCTGAAAGAATGTTGTTTCACTTTACTGTTAAATTGTAAACAGAGAAATAGGAACTAAAACTGTTCAGCAGTTTGGGAAAGCTCTTACCTTTGAATTTGGTTTCATGCATATAACAAGTTTGTTGTTAAGAAACAATGATCTGCTGTATAGAATTAGAAAAGTCTTCTTATCCAAACGTCCCTCCTGCTTTAAAAAAAAATCTGCACATTTTCCAATAAACAAAGTCTTTTTTCTGAAATGATCTAATTAATCACTAATAGGGGTGAGCTGCAATATTCACTGATTTGACGATTCGATTCGGAGAACCGTAGTCGAATGTACCATTTTGACCACATGGGGGTGCCCATGGCTGCTGCTAAGCATTAGTTTTTACATGAAATGTCTTTGTTTTCGTTATATATAGCCTTTTGTCAAATAAAGTCATCATAATTTCTGTTAATATTTTTTTTAAATGATGTTTGCGCTTTAACAATAGGCTACACATTAATAATGCTCCCCCTGCAGTTAGTTGCACATTCCAAAAGCTCTAGAAAAACAAGTAAAATATAAAAAAAAAAAACTTTAAACTTTAAAAACCACGCTTATAGCGCCATCTTGTGGTGAAATTTTAACTGATTCGACTATCAGTCGACTATAGGGAAAATCTGCCGAATCAGATTCGACTATGAAAATCCTTAGTTGAAGACACCCCTAATCACTAATGAAGCAGCAGTATTGCAAGTGATGCTCTGATCTATAATAAGTGATAAGTGATATCTATTTCTGTATCTTTATACAATGTATAAAGATACAGTTATACAACTCATGCACCACAGTGAGGGGGTCATGATAACCATCTGTCTGAATTCAGTGATTAAGATGTGTATTTGTTATGGTAGTGTAGACAAATATATGAGATTACATAAATATAAATAGATAAATATATTAGATTATATTAGACTAATGACTGTGACTTCAATACTTAAATACATTAAAATACAATACTTTACTGATTTGAAGTTTCTGCATAAACATATACAAAATAAAACTTTGTCTTTGACACTTTCTCCTTTTTTCTTTGGACCAGATTAAATCATCTTTGTTTTGTGTGTTTAAGGTTGATGTTCCTAAGCTTCTGAGGTAGCATCTGGCCAGAAAATAAAACAAACCACCGAAGATGACCGAGCGAGGTTTAACCGAGCGAGGAGCCAACCTACAGGCCATGTATGATGCAGTTTGGGGTTCAACAGCAAACTGTCGTACAGGAAACAAATTCTGAATGTTATAACACATTTGCACTCCAATTTGAATATGTTTTTTAGTTGAATTACATGATACAAAAATATAGAAATCTTATCAATACATAGAAAATAATCAAAACTTCTATATTAAGCAGGGTGTCAAAGCTTTTGCTAAATACCATGTCTGTTTTTTTTTATTCTGATTTTATTCTGCACATGTGTTACATGCATTCTTAAAGACTCGAGTGAGAAGGAGCTGCATCGCATCACAAACAATTTATGTACTATAAATTTTGACAATGCTGCATTAAAGTAATATACATTTACTTATACGTTTAACATTTAGAAGAGAATCTGAGATGATGCAGGTGACCATGTTTTTTTTCTTCTCCTAAAAATGGCTAAAGCATCAAGAGTTTATTTCGAAATTGTATTTGTGAAATTAATTGCGTGTAGTGAATTAATATTTTTATAGGCTTTCAAGTTATGTTCAATAAATCAATACAGCACTTTGTTAACAAGGTTTAATTCATAAATGTTTATTTAAACTAAAATTATTAATAAACTGGTCTTCCACGATGTGATCTAGTCTAGTTTTTAAAGTGAACATTGATTGCTAAGCGACAGGATACCGTACCGTACATGATTTAAAATAATGTTCTACCACATTTGCACATTTCTTTGCAGGAACAGTTTGTTTCAGAAACTTTTTGTTTCTTTTGTTTGGTGCTCACAAGAGAGATAGATAGGCGCCCTGTCCTGGGTGTATCTGCCCAGCGCCCAAAACGTTCTTCCCTGGATGGGCATGGGGAACTCTCCCGCGACCCTAGTAGGGGATAAAGCGGAAGATAATGGATGGATGGATGTTTGGTGCTCACAAGAATGTTGCTCCAGCATCTTTGTTCAGTCGAGTAAGCTGAAGTATGATGCAGAGATGATTCCCTTCATTGGCCAGTTACAGACATCATTTTCCTTGCCTCCAAATTTTTTTAATAATAACCTGCGCATTGATACGGCTGTGAAGCGGTGAGCGGTGTGCATTATTGTCAACAATATCATGACTGGACAAACGGCTCAGCCAATCAGATTTAACTATTACAGTAGTACCCATGGGCGGCACGGTGGCTTAGTGGTTAGCACATTCGCCTCTCGGCGCTAGGGATTCCCAGTTCGAATCCCCATCTGGGTGGAGTTTCCATGTTCTCCCATGTCTGCGTGGGTTTCCTCCGGGTTCTCCGGTTTCCTCCCACAGTCCAAAAACATGGAACAAGTCAATTGAATTCTCAAAATTGCCCCATATAGAGTATGTCTGTGTGAGTGAGTGTGTGCCCAGCGATGGATTGGCGCCCTGTCCTGGGTCTATCTGCCCAGCGCCTGAGACGTTCTCCCCTGGATGGGCATGGGGAACCCCACCGCGACCCTAATAAAGGATAAAGCGGGAGATAATGAATGAATGAGTAGTACCCACTTTTTTTATGGGTTCAGTTTCAGTTCAGTGCTCTAAGTATTAATAGTCATATAACATTATTAACTGGATTATGTGTTATCTTACATTAAAATTTAATGATGTAATGTCCAAGTCCAATTTCATTTGCTTTGTTAAAACTAAATTGCATTATTTTAAGTAAAATAATAATCATTTTGAATATATATTAGTTGGTATTAGGTTAATCCATAATGCTACCACATATCTGAAATGTTTATAAATTGCAGTTTAACAAACATCACAGTATTTGCCAGTTACCTCTGCCAGCACCTGATATAATGAGTATTAATCCTGATAGCATACTACTGACCTAACCCGAGTTCTTTGTAAATGGCTTGTGAATTTGTGAAAACTCTTATTAGTTACTCTCAAAGCACTAACTTGGAAAAGGTAGATTTTTGGAGTAAGGGCTTGTAACGTTTATGATTTGTATTGCTCAGGATCTGATATTTCACTGCTCTGTTAACTGCACGTACGCCAGTTGGCTTGTATGTTATTTAATGAACATAATGTTGTTGTTCATGTAAACATATTTTTAATTAAAATGGGAAAATAGTGTTGCACAGTGATGCTTTGGTATTCTTGTCATCTCCCAGCACAAAGAGTGTGGGTTTAATTACCAGGTGGGTGCTTTCTGTGTGTACAGTATTAATGGGTTGTAGTTCCTGATGGTGATAAACAATGGAGCAAGACGGCAGTGTGTCCAAACTTTTTACTTGTACTGCATATATTTTTTTGTAAAATAACGTGCAAAACACACACATATACACACACACACACACACACACACACACACACAGTGATGCATTGTCTGAATGCATCACTAACATAAGAGGGTTAAGTAAAGTGTATTGCATTAGAATTGAAATAACAAAGTGGAAATACCGACCTCTAGTGGTAATATGTAGAAAACATTTATACCCAACTGTTTAAATGGCAGGGCGGCATGTTGGCTGAGTGGTTAGCACGTTCGCCTCTCAGCACTAGGGATTCCCGGTTCGAATCCCCATCTGGGTGGAGTTTCCATGTTCTCCCCGTGTCTGCGTGGGTTTCCTCCGGGTTCTCCGGTTTCCTCCCACAGTCCAAAAACATGGATCAAGTCAATTGAATTCTCCAAATTGCCCCATATAGAGTGTGTCTGTGTGAGTGAGTGTGTGCCCAGCGATAGATTGGCGCCCTGTCCTGGGTCTTTCTGCCCAGCGCCCGAGACATTCTCCCCTTGATGGGCATGGGGAACCCCACCGCGACCCTAATAGAGGATTAAAGCAGGAGATAATGAATGAATGTTTAAATGGCAAATATGAATATTTTCTGACTCCAGAGCCTTTATTTTTATTGTGCCAAAATAAGTAAACCATTATTAATGTTGTGATCGAAAAGTCTAACTTGCTATCAGTTTTTTTTTTAAAGAATTCAAGGCCTTAATTTTTTTTCTCTCATGAAACTTGGCAAATTATGTGATTAAGGAATTTTCTCCAAAAAGTAAAGTGAACATAATAGCTGTTCAGAAATGGACTGATTCTAAATTGACATATAATGTGCAGTTTAGTTTCCAGGTACCCAAAATGGACCCTGAAAAACAGAATTGTGCCTGAAACTATGGCTACTTCCTCCACAAATATCCAGCTTTTAGCAAAGGACTAGAGGTAATGAGCAAAACTTCCTCCTAGAGTGATTTTAAACAGTTGGTGATATCTCTGAGGTCAAATGCGGACCTCTATTTTTCTAAAGACTATGCAATTTTTTCAAGGTAATTTTAATTTAGTGATACATTGTTTTATTCATTTTGTAAAATTACATAATATTTTAAAGAACTTTTTAAATAATTAGAATTGAATCAAATATTCTGTGATTTTCTTATGTTCTCTTTTACTTTGTTGCAGTTCTGATAATTATAACAATGGAGAGCAAAGCTGTAAAGGTTTTTACTGGAACAGAAGGAGGCAGTGTGGATATTAACTGTAATTATCCTGATGGATATCAGTACACATCCATGTACTTGTGCCGTGATCTTTGTGACTCAGTTTTAATTAAATCCACGAAGGCTGATAGATTCACCTCTAATAGAAGATACAGTGCAATAAACACCCTGAATTCACGGACCTTCTCTGTCACCATCAAAAACCTTGTGTTAGAAGATTCTGGAGATTATTACTGTGGAATACAACTTTGGGGCCCTGACACTATGATTCAAATAAAGGTTAATGTCACTAAAGGTAAACTTATCTTACTTAATCTCATTTTTAAATCTCTGAATAATTACTTTTCTGTTTTTAAAACAGAAAATATGTTGTGCATTTAAAGTATCAGTTTTTAGAAACCCATGTTTTGGGCAACAGTTCAGTGCCATTTCCTCTGTTTCTGTTCCTTGTGCTCTTGTAAAAGTTCACATAGAACTTGTAAAGTTCAGATACAGATAAGGATTAAGGATTAGATGAAACCTAATATTATAATATTAAAAAGAGTATATGACATTACAAAGCTCAAATTTAGGGGTCACAAACAAGCTTTACAAAATATAAAAGAGTGAAATCTAATTTTGTTTTTAATTACAGTTTACTCATAAGGGCAGCATAGTGGCTTAGTGGTTAGCAGGTTCACCTCTCAGCGTTGGGGATCCAGGTTTGAATCCGGATCTGGGTAGAAATTCCATGTTCTCCTCGTGTCTGCATGGGTTTCCTTCAGGTTTTCTGTTTTTCTCGACAGTCCAAAAACATGGATTCATGGCTGCTCTAAATTGCGCCATATACTGTATATGAGTCTGTGTGATGGTGTGCTCAGTGACAGATTGGCACGCTGTCCTGGGTGTTAATAAATGTTGTATTTTCTCAAAAAAATTTTTTTTGATTGTTTGATTGTTTTTTCTACTAAAGTAGCTAAAACTGCATGTGATTTCTTTAGAAGCATTTATATTTGATTACAAGACAGCATCTCCTACAAAGGCAAGAGTAAAATCTTCAGGTAATGACTTTTTCTGACTTTTGCATAACTGATCAATAGTAAATTGTTAAAATCAAATTGTGTAATTGGTTTATTTTCTTTCATAGATTTATTTGGAAAATCTCAGTTCTGTTTAATTAATGCTGACTAAGCCACCATATAATTAAGTATAATATTTAAATTAAAATAATTGTATATTTATTGTAAATTGGCTTTGGTGTCTGGAGATGTGGGTATGATCATAATCACTTTATGATCATTGTACTTTGCAAATTTTAAACATGTATATTAAAACTTATTATTTGTATTATTTATTTATTAGAGACTGAGACGATGCAGGTGGAAGTATTGTATGCTGTGGTGCTGAATAGCTCACTGAACCCTCTGCCATTTGAACATTCATTATGTATATGGATCGAAGGATAGCTTTAAAAATTGTGGAAACAATTTATTTCATTTATTTATTCGATTTCAATGGTTTATTTTACTATTTAAATAAACGTATTAAATATAATAAGTTTAAACGTATTAAATAAACATTTTTGTGTGAGTTTTGAACATTAATTGATTTTTTAAACTATTTCTAAGCTGCTGATTAGGGGCCGGTTTTAGCATTAATTGGGCAGGAGGTAGAGAACCATTCTGGAAAGAAAGTGGCCATCCATGGGAGAATACATGGGTTTTGTGGCCATCCATAGGTTTTGGGCGCTTGGCTGATACACCCAGGACAGGGCGCCAATCTATCACTGGGCACACACTCACTCACTCACACAAACACACTCTATATGGGGCAATTTGGAGCATTCAATTTACCTTGATCCATGTTTTTGGACTTTGGGAGGAAACCGGAAAACCCAGCAGAAACTCTCGTGGACACGGGGAGAACATGGAAACTCCACCCAGATTGGGATTTGAACCGGGAATTTCCAGCGCTGAGAGGCGAACGTGCTAACAATCTGGAAATCTGGTGGCTTAGTGGTTAGCACATTCACCTCTCAGTGCTGGGGATCCATGTTCAAATCCCAATCTGGGTGGAGTTTAAATGTCTACCTCTTGTCTACGTGGGTTTTCTCCGGGTTCTCCGGTTTTCTCCCACAGTCCAAAATAATGGATTTGAACTGATTTAAATGATCCCTATATAGTGTATGGGTGTCTGTGTGAGTGAATGTGCACAATGTGCCCTGTCCTGGGTGTATCTGCCCAGCGCCTAAAACGTTCGCCCCTGGATGGCCATGGGGAATCCTCCTGTGACCCTTATAGAGGATTAAGCGGAAGATAATAAATGAATGAATAACCAATAAATGGATTGATAATTATAATTAAAATATTGCACTATGCAGACGGAATGTTGGCTAAGTCATTAGCATGTTCACCTCTGAGCGCTAGGGATCCAGGTTTGAATCCCAATCTGGGTGGAGTTTCCATGTTCTATGTTCTCCCTGTTATCAGCGTGGGATTCCTCCAGGTTCTCTCATTTCCTTCCACAGTGCAAACACATGGATTTAAGGTAAATTAAATTCTAAATTGCCCCAAATAGTGTGTGTTTGTTAGTGTGAGTGATAGATTGGCGCCTTATGCTGGGTGTATCTGCCCACGCCTGAATCGTTCTTCACTGGATGGGCATGTGGAACCCCCCCATTATTTAATACTTAATAATTGATTTTATAAATGTTAACTGTGCAACTATACAGTCTTAGTTACGAGCCATGTAGAGCTATGGTCATAAATACATAAATAGATGTGAGACTGAACCAGTTCACATTCAGGTGATTGACTGATTTACAGTTTTATGTTGCTTTTTTGTAGCTCCTGTGTTGTCCTCTGCAACTTCAGAGCCAAAGCAGAATCAAACCCCAGAAACTACAGAGAATTCATCTACCCAGAGTCTAAGTACTACAGTGAACCATCCATCAACAAAAAGTAACTACTTGTTCTAAACATGTATTATGTTTAGATATATTGTTATGCAAATGTTTAGATCCTATTGGCAAACATTTTACTTATTTAAAATGTTACATGTATTTACAGTAAACAAACTTCTCTCATGCACTCTTTCCTAAAATGTGGACCGTTAAAGGATATAGTACATTCTTTTAAATTCAGCAAAAAGTCCAACAGCAATATAAACACTAACATAAGAAAGTATGTACAGTGGTGTGAAAAGTGTTTGCCCCCTTCCTCATTCCTGTTTTTCCTGTTTTTCACACTTAAGTGTTTCAGAACATCAAACCAATTTAAACAATAGTCAAGGACAACACAAGTAAACACAAAATGCAATTTGTAAATGAAGGTGTTTATTATTAAAGGAGAAAAAAAATCCAAACCATCATGGCCCTGTGTGAAAAAGTGATTGCCCCCCTAAACCTAATAACTGGTTGGGCCACCCTTAGCAGCAACAACTGCAGCCAAGCGTTTGCGATAACTTGCAATGAGTCTTTTACAGCGTTCTGGAGGAATTTTGGCCCACTCATCTTTGCAGAATTGTTCTAATTCAGTTACATTAGAGGGTTTTCGAGCATGAACGGCCTTTATAAGGTCATACCACAACATCTCAATAGGATTCAGGTCAGGACTTTGGCTAGGCCACTCCAAAGTCTTCATTTTGTTTTTCTTCAGCCATTCAGAGGTGGACTTGCTGGTGTGTTTTGGATCATTGTCCTGCTGCAGAACCCAAGTTCGTTTCAGCTTGAGTTCACAAACAGATGGTCGGACATTCTCCTTCAGGATCTTTTGGTAGACAGCAGAATTCATAGTTCCATTTATCACAGCAAGTCTTCCAGGTCCTGACGCAGCAAAACAGCCCCAGACCATCACACTACCACCACCATATTTTACTGTTGGTATAATGTTCTTTTTCTGAAATGCAGTGTTCCTTTTACGCCAGATGTAATGGGACACACACCTTCCAAAGAGTTCCACTTTTGTCTCATCGGTCCACAGAATGTTTTCCCAAAAGTGTTGGGGATCATCAAGATGTGTTTTGGAAAAATTAAGACGAGCTTTAATGTTCTTTTTGCTCAGCAGTGGTTTTCCTCTTGGAACTCTGCCATGCAGGCCATTTTTGCCCAGTCTTTTTCTGATGGTGGAGGCATGAACGCTGACCTTAACTGAGGCAAGTGAGGCCTGCAGTTCTTTGGACGTTGTTGTGGGGTCTTTTGTGACCTCTTGGATGAGTCGTCGCTGCGCTCTTGGGGTAATTTTGGGCGGCCGGCCAATCCTGGGAAGGTTCACCACTGTTCCATGTATTCGCCATTTGTGGATAATGGCCCTCACTGTGGTTCGCTGGATTCCCAAAGCTTTGGAAATGGCTTTATAACCCTTTCCAGACTGATAGATCTCAATTACTTTATTTCTTAGTTGTTCCTGAATTTCTTTGGATCTCAGCATGATATGTAGCTTTTAAGGGTCTTTTGGTGGACTTTACTGTGTCAGGCAGCTCCTATTTAAGTGATGTCTTGATTGAGAACAGGTGTGGCAATAATCAGGCCTGGGTGTGGCTAGAGAAATTGAACTCAGGTGTTAAAAACCACAGTTATAGTATGTTTTAACGAGGGGGCAATCACTTTTTCACACAGGGCCATGATGGTTTGGATTTTTTTCTCCTTTAATAATAAACACCTTCATTTACAAATTGCATTTTGTGTTTACTTGTGTTGTCCTTGTCTATTGTTTAAATTGGTCTGATGTTCTGAAACACTTAAGTGTGACAAACATGCAAAAAAACAGGAAATGAGGAAGGGGGCAAACACTTTTTCACACCACTGTATTTCTCTACAGTTTATTTTGGCCTTGTAAATAATGGCCTTGTTGCATTATTTACCTCCACATAACCCAGCTTCTACTTCTGGGCTTTTTCACTTTCCCCTGAATAGCACCTACATGCTCTTTACATTGAGTTACTTACTTCTTTTTCGCCTTTATTTTTAGGCTCCGATTTGCTTTGGTTCTTTCCGTTGAATTGTTTGTGTTGCTGCAGTTGTATGTTCTGACTACTTGTTGGTTTGGCTACGTTCTCTGACAGGCTTAAGTTAATATTAAACTATTCAAACAGTACTATTCGAAGTAATGTTGTTATTACTATAGCTTTATAAAATTACACTCACCTCTAATAAAAGATACAGCACAATAAACACTAAATTCAAGGACCGTCTCCGTCATCTGGCCTTTGAAATGGTTAAAGTACAGGTCAATGTCATTAAAGGTAAACATGTCTAACCACATTTCATTTATTATTATTATTATTATTATTATTATTATTATTATTATCATCATCATCATCATCATCATCATCATCATCATCATCATCATCATCATCTTCATCATCAAGGTTTTTGTAATCAATTATACACTAAAGTATAACCAATAACTGAAACTATAATTGTGCTCTCCTTTTTGTTTATGACTATTAAAATGAAAACATCACACTGTGCCAATGAAAAAAAAAAAAGAATTCTCAGGTAAGGAAAATTGTTTTTTTTTTACTTATTTAATTACTTTTTTTACAATGTGCAGCAAAAAAAACATGAACAGCATGGTTGCAAAATTTTCTTCATGTTTCATTTCCAATAGCAGAAAATACTGAACGGTTTTGTTTAGTAAATTAAACACCACCCACCATTTAAGTAAGTTTATTTTTTATAAAAAAAATCATTTTTAAATTAAACTTCATTGAACATTGGCTTTCATATCTGATAATTAACCTGGAATTAACATTAAAACTAAGTAATTTAATCAAATAATTGTTCTTATCATTTTTTTCAGTGACTGAGGCTAACCAAACTGGTGGAGATTTACTGTTGTGTTCTATGAATTCTATTAACTACACTGTAGATACCTTTGCAGTATTTATATCTGTTCTGAAATTAAAATGCCATTTGATGTTATTAGTTGTTGTGTGCAGTTTATTGTTAGAGAAGATGCAAACTGCTAACTTTTGAATAAGACACTGATTCACCGGTTCTATACAACAACAATAACACACACACACACACACACAGTAATGATTTTAATCTTTCACATTGTTTACTTTTATTTACAATGTTGCTTCAGCTTTTGAATTTATGGTAGTTTATTTATGCAAAGCGCTACCATTTATCATTTATTGGTCTACAGATCATTGTTCTGTTGTATGTATAATTTGATTAGTAAACTTTGCTGCTGTGTATAACTTTAGACTTACACATGAAATTTTAATAACAAACTAACAAAACACACACACACACACACACACACACACACACAAGCTGGTGCCATTAAGACCAGCTGAGCTTGTATGTGTTGAAATGGTTTTCAGCATTATTCCTTCCTTCCACACACACTATATGGGGCAATTTGGAGCATTCAATTTACCTTGATCCATGTTTTTGGACTTTGGGAGGAAACCGGAGAACCCAGCAGAAAACCACCTGGACACGGGGAGAACATGGAAACTCCACCCAGATTGGGATTCGAACCGGGAATTCCCAGTGTTGAGAGGCGAATGTACTGACCACTAAGCCACCATGCCGCCCAACACTACAAATTATACCAACATATTTATATTCATATTCACTCAGTGGAAATTTAGTGTCTCAGATTTGCTTGAAATATTAGTCTTGGGGGAAAAAACAGATGAGCAACCGTAAACAGACACGGGAAGAACATGCAGACCCCACACAAGACAAATTCTTTGAACCTTTCTGTCATACCAAATTTACGGCCTTGTTACAGTGAGCAGAATGTCCATAAATCAACTAAAACTCAATATATCTTGAAAAACCTTGTAAATGCACATTTACTCTGTCATTCATAAAATATAGATTGAAATCAAAGTCACTGATATGAACTGTGCAAATTCTAAAACATCCTGTATTGAAAGCTCAGATTTTTGACTGGCTCGAGCCAACCAAAATAAAGAACTATCAGCAAAATCCATTTTCAAGCTTGTCACAGGTGCCTCGGGCACCTGTCCCTCGTTTGTGTTATTCATGGACTCCGTTGGGTGATTGGTTTATTTTGTGCACGTGACCTGGTATTTTTCTTACTTAAGTTCTGTATTCCCACTTTCCCGTGCACGTCTTTGTTTGTGGTTTGATTACCCAGGTGTTAGTATGTTTGTTCTCCTTTCCTGTTGGTGTCCCTACACCATTTTTAATAATAAATCGTTTTGTTTTTTATCCCAGTGTCTCGAACTCTTCATCCGCGCTCAACCACGGATTGGCGCTGCGCATTACTCCCGCGCAGGTTGGATCCGTGGGAGTGTTTTACCCCGGACCGGTGTACGCCATTTTCCCCCGCGTAGCCGGTTCCAGGGAGATGCTCAACAGGCGTAAGCGGCGTACACAGTTTCCCCGCGTAGCCGATCTCCTCCGGGGAAGAACGGATTGCTAACAAAGCTATAGAATGTTAATGAATTATTTTTTTCTGTTTTAGAATTGTGTATAATTGTGTGTCTACCTAGTAGCATTTATTTTTTAAACTGTCTTGAATCCTATGGGTATCATTTACAATGCATTTGGTGCCATCTAACTCTATTGACACCTTAGTGTTTGATCTGCAAAAGTGAGATGTGTGTAAGACCATGTTAGGTGTTGATTCCTAGTACACACTGCCACTGACATCATGCTCGATACATCATAATATTTTTTGTTGTTTCACTTCCTTTAAAACAAAAATTACCAGTGAAACCCTGTGCAGGCTCTTAAAATAAGAGTACGTCTTACCTAAAAAAATGTTAAATGTTGCCTAGCATTACAATCACCCACTTAAACTGATTTAGAAAACTAGAGTTGACTTCGAACACACATTTAAAACAAATCTAATCTAATTTTCCAGGGTTGTTGCATATTTAGATAATTATGACAACATTTATGACATTAAATGTGTTATCAATTAGTAAAAATTTCATTCACAGATGTTTTTAGCTTAATTGTTGTTGATTATCAACACTTCCTCCTTTTATCATCTTCCTGCTTTTAACAAAAAGATTTGGGGCAGCAGTAACACATCCTCGCCGTCTAGTTTTAAACAGAAGTTGGGGACATCTGCAAGTGAAGAAATGAAAAGGATTATGATGACTTTGTATTTTTTCCAAGGTAATTTTTAACTGATGTTCATTATTTTCATTGGCAATATCTATGTTTTCAGTTTGCTTTAATGTACAGTGTCTGTTACTTTGTTGCAGTTCTGATCATTATAACAATAAAGAGCAAAACTGAAAAGGTTATTACTGGAACAGAAGGAGGCAGTGTGGATATTAACTGTAAATATCCTGATGGATATCAGTACACATTAATGTACTTTTGTCGTGATCCTTGTAATTCAGTTTTAATTGAGACTGTGAAGGCTGATACATTCACCTCTAATAAAAAATACAGTGCAATGAACATTGTGAATTCAAGGACCTTCTCTGTTACCATCAAAAACCTCATGTTAAAAGATTCTGGAAGTTATTACTGTGGACTAAATGAATGGCGCCGTGACATTATGATGAAAGTAAATGTCAATGTCATTAAAGGTAAACATGTCTTACTTTTTGAATCTTAAAATTATGACAGAATTATTATTAATTTAAGTCACAAATGTATACAAAATAGTAGCATGTGCTTGTAATTATCTGAATTTCTTCTAAAACAAATAAGATATAATTTAATTTACTATGAAATATAATTATAAATCTGGTGGCTTAGTGGTTAGCACATTCACCTCTCAGTGCTGGGGATCCATGTTCAAATCCCAATCTGGGTGGAGTTTAAATGTCTACCTCTTGTCTGCATGGGTTTTCTCCGGGTTCTCCGGTTTTCTCCCACAGTCCAAAATAATGGATTTGAACTGATTTAAATGATCCCTATATAGTGTATGGGTGTCTGTGTGAGTGAATGTGCACAGTGTGCCCTGTCCTGGGTGTATCTGCCCAGCGCCTAAAACGTTTGCCCCTGGATGGGCATGGGGAATCCTCCTGTGACCCTTATAGAGGATTAAGCAGAAGACAATAAATGAATGAATGAATGAATAACCAATAAATGGATTGATAATTATAATTAAAATATTGCACTATGCAGACGGCATGTTGGCTAAGTCATTAGCATGTTCACCTCTGAGGACTAGGGATCCAGGTTTGAATCCCAAACTGGGTAGAGTTTCCATGTTCTATGTTCTTCCTGTTATCAGCGTGGGATTCCTCCGGGTTCTCTCATTTCCTTCCACAGTGCAAAAACATGGATTTAAGGTAAATTAAATTCTTAATTGCCCCAAATAGTGTGTGTTTGTTAGTGTGAGTGATAGATTGGCACCTTATGCTGGGTGTATCTGCCCACGCCTGAATCGTTCTCCACTGGATGGGCATGTGGAACCCCCCCCCCCCCCCCCACGACACCAATAGAGGATTCAGTGGAAGATAATGACTGAATTAACTATTATTAATTAATACTTAATAATTGATTTTTATAAATTTATATATTGATTTTATTTGTTTGACTGTGCAACTATACAGTCATAGTTACGAGCCATGTACAGCTATTGTCATTAATACATACAGATGTGAGACTGAACCAGTTCACATTCAGGTGATTAACTGATTTACAGTTTTATGTTGCTTTTTTGTAACTCCTGTGTTGTCTTCAGAGCCAAAGCAGCCAAAGCAGCCAAAGCAGCCAAAGCAGCCAAAGCAGAATCAAACCCCAGAAACTACAGAGAATTCATCTACCCAAAGTCTAAGTACTTCAGTGAACCATCCATCAACAAAAAGTAACTACTTGTACTAAACATGTATTATGTTTAGATACATTGTTATGCAAATGTTTAGATCCTATTGGAAAACATTTTACTTATTTAAAATGGTACAAGTATTTACAGTATTTACAGTAAACCAACAAGTAGTCAGTAGTTCTGACTACTTGTTGGTTTGGCTATGTTCTCTGACAGGCTTAAGTTAATATTAAACTATTCGAACTGAACCAGTAATGTTGTTATTAATGTAGCTTTATAAAATTACACTCACCTCTAATAAAAGATACAGCACAATAAACACTAAATTCAAGGACCTTCTCTGTCATCTGGCCTTTGAAATGTTTAAAGTACAGGTCAATGTCATTAAAGGTAAACATGTCTAACCACATTTCATTTATCATTATCATTATCATCATCATCATCATTATCATCATCAACATTTTTGTAATCAATTATACACTAAAGTATAACCAATACCTGAAACTAATTGTGCTCTCCTTTTTGTTTATGACTATTAAAATGAAAACATCACACTGTGCCAATGAAAAAAAAGAATTCTCAGGTAAGGAAAATTGTTTTTTTTACCTATTTAATTACTTTTTTTTACAATGTGCAGTGAAAAAACATGAACAGCATGGTTGCAAAATTTTCTTCATGTTTCATTTCCAATAGCAGAAAATACTGAACGGTTTTGTTTAGTAAATTAAACACCACCCACCATTTAAGTAAGTTTATTTTTATAAAAAATCTTTTTTAAATGAATGTAATTACATTAATTTCATTGAACATTGGCTTTCATATCTGATAATTAACCTGGAATTAACATTAAAACTAAGTAATTTAATCAAATAATTGTTCTTATCATTTTTTTCAGTGACTGAGGCTAACCAAACCGGTGGAGATTTACTGTTGTGTTCTATGTATTCTGTTAAATACACTGTAGATACCTTTGCAGTATTTAGCTGCATGCAACCTCTGTTCTGCCATTAAAATGCCATTTGATGTTATTAGTTGTTGTGTGCAGTTTATTGTTAGAGAAGATGCAAACTGCTAACTTTTGAATAAGACACTGATTCACAGGTTCTATACAACAACAACAACAACAATAACACACACACACACAGTAATGATTTTAATCTTTCACATTGTTTATTTTATTTACAATGTTGCTTCAGCTTTTGAGATTTATGGTAGTTTATTTATGCAAAGAGCTACCATTTATCATTTAATGGTCTACAGATCATTGTTCTGTTGTATATATAATTTGATTAGTAAACTTTCTGCTGTGTATAACTTTAGACTTACACATGAAATTTTAGTAACAAACTAACAAAACACACACACACACACACACACACACACACACACACACACACACACACACAAGCTGGTGCCATTAAGACCAGCTGAACTTGTATGTGTTGAAATGGTTTTTGGACTTTGGGAGGAAACCGGAGAACCCAGCAGAAACCCACCTGGACACGGGGAGAACATGGAAACTCCACCCAGATTGGGATTCGAACCGGGAATTCCCAGCACTGAGAGGCGAATGTACTGACCACTAAGCCACCATGCTGCCCAACACTACAAATTATACCAACATATTTATATTCATATTCACTCAGTGGAAATTTAGTGTCTCAGATGTTTAGTTTAGAAATTTAGTGTCTCTTGGGGGAAAAAACAGATGAGCAACCGTAAACAGACACGGGAAGAACATGCAAACCCCACACAAAACAAGTTCTTTGAACCTTTCTGTCATACCAAATTTACGGCCTTGTTACAGTGAGCAGAATGTCCATAAATCAACTAAAACTCAATATATCTTGAAAAACCTTGTAAATGCACATTTAGTCTGTCATTCATAAAATATAGATTGAAATCAAAGTCACTGATGTGAACTGTGCAAATTCTAAAACATCCTGTATTGAAAGCTCAGATTTTTGACTGGCACGAGCCAACCAAAATAAAGAACTATCAGCAAAATCCATTTTCAAGCTATAGAATGTTAATGAATTATTTTTTCAGTTTTAGAATTGTGTATAATTGTGTGTCTACCTAGTAGCATTTATTTTTTAAACTGTCTTGAATCCTATGGGTATCATTTACAATGCATTTGGTGCCATCTAACTCTATTGACACCTTAGTGTTTGATCTGCAAAAGTGAGATGTGTGTAAGACCATGTTAGGTGTTGATTCCTAGTACACACTGCCACTGACATCATGCTCGATACATCATAATATTTTTTGTTGTTTCATTTCCTTTAAAACAAAAATTACCAGTGAAACCCTGTGCAGGCTCTTAAAATAAGAGTACGCCTTACCTAAAAAAAATGTTAAATGTTGCCTAGCATTACAATCACCCACTTAAACTGATTTAGAAAACTAGAGTTGACTTCGAACACATTTAAAACAAATCTAATCTAATTTTAAAAGATAAATGGTCCTTTAGACTATATTTATTACATGTTAAATGACATATATTTTCCAGGGTTTTTGCATAATATTTAGATAATTATGACAACATTTATGACATTAAATGTGTTATCAATTAGTACAAATTTAATTTACAGATGTTTTTAGCTTAATTGTTGTTGATACCATAAGATTACCAACACTTCCTCCTTTTATCATCTTCCTGCTTTTAACAAAAAGATTTGGGGCAGCAGTAACACATCCTCGCAGTGTAGTTTTAAACAGAAGTTGGGGACATCTGCAAGTGAAGAAATGAAAAAATTATGATGACTTTATATTTTTTCCAAGGTAATTTTTAACTGATGTTCATTATTTTGATTGGCAATATCTATGTTTTCAGTTTGCTTTAATGTACAGTGTCTGTTACTTTGTTGCAGTTCTGATAATTATAACAATGAAGAGCAAAACTGAAAAGGTTATTACTGGAACAGAAGGAGGCAGTTTGGATATTGAATGGAATTATCCTGATGGATATCAGTACAAATTAATGTACTTTTGTCGTGATCCTTGTAATTCAGTTTTAATTGAGACTGTGAAGGCTGATACATTCACCTCTAATCAAAGATACAGTGCAATGAACACTGTGAATTCAAGGACCTTCTCTGTTACCATCAAAAACCTCATGTTAAAAGATTCTGGAATTTATTACTGTGGAGTAAATGAATGGGGCCGTGACACAATGATGATAGCAAAGGTTAATGTCATTAAAGGTAAACATGTCTTACTTTTTGAATCTTAAAATTATGACGGAATTATTATTAATTTTAGTCACAAATGTATACAAAATAGTAGCATGTGCTTGTAATTATCTGAATTTCTTCTAAAACAAATAAGATATAATTTAATTTACTATAAAATATAATTATAAATCTGGTGGCTTAGTGGTTAGCACATTCACCTCTCAGTGCTGGGGATCCATGTTCAAATCCCAATCTGGGTGGAGTTTAAATGTCTACCTCTTGTCTGCATGGGTTTTCTCCGGGTTCTTCGGTTTTCTCCCACAGTCCAAAATATTGGATTTGAACTGATTTAAATGATCCCTATATAGTGTATGGGTGTCTGTGTGAGTGAATGTGCACGGCATGTTGGCTAAGTCATTAGCATGTTCACCTCTGAGCACTAGGGATCCAGGTTTGAATCCCAATCTGGGTGGAGTTTCTATGTTCTATGTTCTCCCTGTTATCAGCGTGGGATTCCTCCGGGTTCTCTCATTTCCTTCCACAGTGCAAAAACATGGATTTAAGGTAAATTAAATTCTAAATTGCCCCAAATAGAGTGTGTTTGTTAGTGTGAGTGATAGATTGGCGCCTTATGCTGGGTGTATCTGCCCACGCCTGAATCGTTCTTCACTGGATGGGCATGTGGAACCCCCCCCATGACACCAATAGATGATTCAGCGGAAGATAATGACTGAATAAACTATTATCAATTAATACTTAATAATTGATTTTATAAATGTTAACTGTGCAACTATACAGAAATAGTTACGAGCCATGTACAGCTATGGTCATAAATACATACAGATGTGAGACTGAACCAGTTCACATTCAGGTGATTGACTGATTTACAGTTTTATGTTGCTTTTTTGTAGCTCCTGTGTTGTCCTCTGCAACTTCAGAGCCAAAGCAGAATCAAACCCCAGAAACTACAGAGAATTCATCTACCCAGAGTCTAAGTACTACAATGAACCATCCATCAACAAAAAGTAACTATTTGTTCTAAATATGTATTATATTTAGATACATTGTTATGCAAATGTTTAGATCCTATTGGCAAACATTTTACTTATTTAAAATGTTACAAGTATTTACAGTAAACAAACTTCACTCATGCACTCTTTCCTAAAATGTGGACCGTTAAAGGATATAGTACATTCTTTTAAATTCAGCAAAAAGTCCAACAGCAATATAAACACTAACATAAGAAAGTATGTATTTCTCTACAGTTCATTTTGGCCTTGTTGCATCTGCTCCACCTTATTTACCTCCACATAACACAGCTTCTACTTCTGGGCTTTTTCACCTTCCCCTGAATAGCACCTACATGCTCTTTACATTGAGTTACTTACTTCTGTTTCGCCTTTATTTTTAGGCTCCGATTTGCTTTGGTTCTTTCCGTTGAATTGTTTGTGTTGCTGCAGTTTTATGTTCTGACTACTTGTTGGTTTGGCTACGTTCTCTGACAGGCTTAAGTTAATATTAAACTATTCGAACTGAACAAGTAATGTTGTTATTACTGTAGCTTTATAAAATTACACTCACCTCTAATAAAAGATACAGCACAATAAACACTAAATTCAAGGACCTTCTCTGTCATCTGGCCTTTGAAATGTTTAAAGTACAGGTCAATGTCATTAAAGGTAAACATGTCTAACCACATTTAATTTATTATTATTATTATTATCATCATCATCATCATCATCATCATCATCATCATCATCATCATCATCATCATCATCATCATCATCATCAAGGTTTTTGTAATCAATTATACACTAAAGTATAACCAATAACTGAAACTAATTGTGCTCTTCTTTTTGTTTATGACTATTAAAATGAAAACATCACACTGTGCCGATGAAAAAAAAAAGAATTCTCAGGTAAGGAAAATTGTTTTTTACCTATTTCATTACTTTTTTTACAACGTGCAGCAAAAAAACATGAACAGCATGGTTGCAAAATTTTCTTCATGTTTCATTTCCAATAGCAGAAAATACTGAACGGTATTGTTCAGTAAATTAAACACCACCCACCATTTAAGTAAGTTTATTTTTATAAAAAATCTTTTTTAAATGAATGTAATTACATTAATTTCATTGAACATTGGCTTTCATATCTGATAATTAACCTGGAATTAACATTAAAACTAAGTAATTTAATCAAATAATTGTTCTTATCATTTTTTTCAGTGACTGAGGCTAACCAAACTGGTGGAGATTTACTGTTGTGTTCTATGAATTCTATTAACTACACTGTAGATACCTTTGCAGTATTTATATCTGTTCTGCCATTAAAATGCCATTTGATGTTATTAGTTGTTGTGTGCAGTTTATTGTTAGAGAAGATGCAAACTGCTAACTTTTGAATAAGACACTGATTCACCGGTTCTATACAACAACAATAACACACACACACACACACACACACACACACACACACACACACACACACACAGTAATGATTTTAATCTTTCACATTGTTTACTTTTATTTACAATGTTGCTTCAGCTTTTGGATTTATGGTAGTTTATTTATGCAAAGCGCTACCATTTATCATTATTGGTCTACAGATCATTGTTCTGTTGTATGTATAATTTGATTAGTAACTGCTGCTGTGTATAACTTTAGACTGACACATGAAAAAAAACAATTTTAGTAACAAACAACCAAACACACACACACACACACACACACACACAAACACACACACACACACACACACACACACACACACACACACACACACACACACACACACACACACATAAGCTGGTGCCATTAAGACCAGCTGATCTTGTATGTAAATTCTTTCCATCCATCCATCCATCCATCCATTCTTCCGTCTTCCTCTTATTCCTGTACTGGGGGGTGGGGGTTGGGGGTGCCCATCCAGGACAGAATGTTTCGGGTCAGATACACTCAGGACAGGGCACCTATCTATGGCTGGGCACACATTCACTCACACAGACACACCCACATTCTATATGGGTATACGCAAACACAGGGACAACAAGAACACTCCACCCAAATTGGAATTCAAACAGGGAATCCCCGTTGCTGGGAGGTGAACATGCTAACCACTAAGCCACCGTGCCACTCTTTTCAACATTATGTATATTTTAATTTTAGTTGCTCTAAAGTTGGATTATGGTGACCCACCCCATTGTAATTTTCTTATATGAATATCTTATGTGAATCAAAGTGGATTATTTTAGATATTATATTAATTAGTAATTTTACTAATTCTTTTTTAAATTAATTAATGGAAATGACTGCACAGAGTTCTGTTTCCAACCTCTTTTATTTGATCAATGTGTTACATGTTTTACAAAAAGGGGGGAGCAGAGGACTGCTTTTGAGAATGCATGTTTAAACTGAAATAAAAAAAGTCACAACTATAAAATAACTGGCCTATCAGTTTATGTATGGACGTTTAGTAGACCAAATAATCAGAAATGCCAATCACAAACTATTGCAAATCAAATAACCAGAGTTCTATCAAAGGAAGGCTTTTAAACTCACCGATCACATTGTCATGATCCTGAGTACTGTGGTGATACTGATGTGGTGGTGTATTAGTGTGTTGTGCACTTTTGGACTGAGAAGCATCCTGTGATCACTAATAAAGTGTCACTGCAGTACTGAGAATCATCCACTACCCTAATAATACCTGCTTTGTGGGGGTCCCAAGACAGGGTGCCAATCTATCACACTCAGTGACACAGACACACTCGTTTTGGGCGCTGGGCAGATACACCCAGGACAGGGTGCCAATCTATTGCTGGGCACACACTCAGTCACACAGACACACACTATATGGGGAGAATTCACACGCTATTGGAGAATTCAATTGACTTTCATCCATGTTTTTGGACTGTGGAAGGAAACCGATGCAGACACGGGGAGAACATGGAAACTCCACCCAGATTGGGATTCGAACCGGGAATCGCTAGTGCTGAGAAGCGAACGTGCTAACCACTAAGCCACCCTAATAATCATATTAATAATCATATTAATTGTTGTACGTTATCATATATATACACCATAATATCGATGAGCATGTAGTTTAAACAAACAGGATCATTTTATTCAAGCAGAACGAATGCAGTGAGCTCCAGAATAAGTGGCACTCTTATCAAAATCCTTATCAAAAAGCCACTGTGAGAAGTAATACAATAATTGAATAATAAAAAAAAGAAAAAAGAGTAACCGAATAACAGAAAAAAAGTGCAATACTGAAATGGCATATATATATATATATATATATATATATATATATATATATATATATATATATATATATATATATATATATATATATATTGGTAAATGGTTTGTACAGTTAATAATATAGTGTTTAGTAGTGCAGATGTTCTAAAGTGTTCAAAGTGCAAAAAGTCCTTATTTATTTGTCCTTCCGCCCTCTTCTGATACTGTATATCATGACAGAGCCATACAGTATTTTAATAATTCTATGATGTCATAACAGTGTTAAGTTCTGTGATGATTAAAATACATTATTATTAATATTCATTAATACATTATATATATATATATATATATATATATATATATATATATATATATATATATATATATATATATGTATTAATTAATATGAAATTCATTCATTCATTCATTATCTTCCGCTTTATCCTATATCTGGGTCGCGGGGGGGTTCCCCATGCCCATCCAGGGGAGAACATTTCGGGCACTGGGCAGAAATACCCAGGACAGGGCGCCAATCCATCACTGATATATATATATATATATATATATATATATATATATATATATATATATATATATATATATATATATATATATATATATATATATATATATATATAGCCTGACTGTCCAGACAGTCTGACAGCTATTGTTGGTTGTTTCCTGTGTTTCCTTCCTTTTAGCTGCATTTTTAAGAAATGAAAAAACACAAGAGCTTTTTGTTTATGCGGAATTGTAAAAAGTCGTCCGCTTGTTTGAAGTGTGAAGCTAAATTTAAAATCTTTTCACACAGTCCTGTCATCTCACTGAGCTGTTCACACTGAATCAGTGATGAGTCATGCTCAAGAGCCGACTCCCATCAAATGAGAGCCTTTGCTCTTTTTCATTTTACCTTTTGCTGCTCCGCTCTCTCTCTCAGTGGTTTAGTCCTGTACAGTAGAACCTTGTTTTGATTGGCAGCGTGGTGGCATTATGGCCAATCACAGATCATACCATTCTGTGAAATAGAGAGGGGGACTTGTGTTATAATCTGGTGTGCGTCTGTCAGAGCGCTCGTCAGTGAGTGAGACAGTGAACAGCGGGCTGTCGATGTCAACGTAAAGACAAATATGCGGGACGTTTTAAGAACCGTGTCGTTTTATCAAGGTAAACTTTTATATATTTCTAACAATATAGTAATAATATAGTTGGCGGTTTTAACTGTCAACAAACTGTCAAACTGACAAAAACTATCCAATCATCATATGTACAGTAGATTTTTGCTGGACAAGCCGTTGTTTTTTGCAATAACTACTTCATTTGATCATCATGTGCAATTCTTTATGAGCGGTCTGTTGTCTTTTATCCCTCCATATTATATATCATGTACATAATTGAACAGTTTATTTTTATTTTGTATATATACTGATTTCTAATTCTATTTTACATTTTCTTTTTGAAAGTACTCTCTCTCTCTCTCTCTCTCTCTCTCTCTCTCTCTCTCTCTCTCTCTCTCTCTCTCTCTCTCTCTCTCTATATATATATATATATATATTCAATCATTATCTCCCGCTTTATCCTATATTAGGGTCGCGGTGGGGTTCCCCATGCCCATCCAGGGGAGAACATTTCGGGCACTGGGCAGGACAGGGCGCCAATCTATCGCTGGGCACACACTCACTCACAGACACACTCTATATGGGGCAATTTTGAGAATTCAATTGACTTGATCCATGTTTTTGGACTGTGGGAGGAAACCGGAGAACCCGGAGGAAACCTATGTGGACACGGGGAGAACATGGAAACTCCACCCAGATGGGGATTCGAACCGGGAATCCCTAGCGCTGAGAGGCGAACGTGCTAACCACTAAGCCACCGTGCCGCCTATATATATATATGGATATATATATCCATCCATTATCTTTCGCTTTATCCTATATTAGGGTTGCGGTGGGGTTCCCCATGTCCATCCAGGGGAGAACTTTTTGGGCGCTGGGCAGATACACCCAGGACAGGGTGCCAATTTATCAATGAACACACACACTCACTCACACAGACATACACATGCTATATGGGGCAAATTGGAGAACTCAATTGACTTGATCCATGTTTTTGGACTGTGGGAGGAAACCGGAGAACCCGGAGGAAACCCACGTGGACACGGGGAGAACATGGAAACTCCACCCAGATTGGGTATCCTACCGGAAATCCCTAGCGCTGAGAGGCGAACGTGCTAACCACTAAGCCACCGTGCTGCCTCTATATAAATATATAATTTGAAGTATCTTTTTAACTTTCCCAATTCCTGTCACCTTTTGCTGCTGAGAATGTGAATTTCCTCATTGTGGGCCCAATACAGGATTATCTTATCTTATCTTATTCTAACCTAAACACGTGTCTAAAGTACAATATACAATATTCAGTTGTCACTAATTTATGTCTTTTTTAAACGTAAAATTTATATAAACTGCTTTTTAGCTACACTGTGTTGTTTCAAAATATATAAAATCACATTTCTTTTTGCTGTGACTAACGGTGTCTGTTACTTTGTTGCAGTTCTGATAATTATAACAATGAAGAGCAAAGCTGAAAAGGTTATTACTGGAACAGAAGGAGGCAGTTTGGATATTGAATGGAATTATCCTGATGGATATCAGTACACATCCATGTACTTTTGTCGTGAACCTTGTAATTCAGTTTTAATTGAGACTGTGAAGGCTGATACATTCACCTCTAATAAAAAATACAGTGCAATGAACATTGTGAATTCAAGGACCTTCTCTGTTACCATCAAAACCCTCATGTTAAAAGATTCTGGAATTTATTACTGTGGACTAAATGAATGGGGCCGTGACAAATTGATGAAAGTAAAGGTCAATGTCATTAAAGGTAAACATGTCTTACCTTTTGAATCTAAAATTATGACTGAATTATTATTAATTTAAGTCACAAATGTATACAAAATAGTAGCATGTGCTTGTAATTGTCTGAATTTCTCCTAAACAAATAAGTTATAATTTCATTTACTATAAAAAAAGTTATAATTCAGGTGGCTTAGTGGTTAGCACATTCACCTCTCAGTGCTGGGGATCCATGTTCAAATCCTAATCTGAGTGGAGTTTAAAAGTTTACCTCTTGTCTGCGTGTGTTTTCTTCAGGTTCTCCGATTTTCTTCCACAGTCCAAAATAATGGATTTGGATAATAAACTCATAGTTAAGAACCATGTACAGCTATTGTCATAAATACATACAGATGTGAGACTGAACCAGTTCACATTCAGGTGATTGACTGATTTACAGTTTTATGTTGCTTTTTTGTAGCTCCTGTGTTGTCCTCTGCAACTTCAGAGCCAAAGCAGAATCAGACCCCAGAAACTACAGAGAATTCATCTACCCAGAGTCTAAGTACTACAGTGAACCATCCATCAATAAAAAGTAACTATTTGTTCTAAATATGTATTATGTTTAGATACATTGTTATGCAAATGTTTAGATCCTATTGGCAAACATTTTACTTATTTAAAATGTTACAAGTATTTACAGTAAACAAACTTCTCTCATGCACTCTTTCCTAAAATGTGGACAGTTAAAGGATATAGTACATTCTTTTAAATTCAGCAAAAAGTCCAACAGCAATATAAACACTAACATAAGAAAGTATGTATTTCTCTACAGTTCATTTTGGCCTTGTTGCATCTGCTCCACCTTATTTACCTCCACATAACCCAGCTTCTACTTCTGGGCTTTTTCACTTTCCCCTGAATAGCACCTACATGCTCTTTACATTGAGTTACTTACTTCTTTTTCTCCTTTATTTTTAGGTTGGTTCTTTTCATTGTATAGTTTGTGTTGCTGCAGTTGTACGTTCTGACTACTTGTTGGTTTGGTTACGTTCTCTGACAGGCTTAAGTTAATATTAAACTATTCGAACTGAACAAGTAATGTTGTTATGACTGTAGCTGTATAAAATTATGAACCTGTGGATGAGAAGTTAGGACCTTTAATTGTATGTTGTGAATGACATTAGTTTGACAATAAACTCAAACCATTAAAAATCAAATAATATAAATGTCAGTATTAATTCTAAAAAAAGCTGCCAGAAAAATCAAATCTAAAAAGACTTTTTAAAATGCGCATATGATGCGCAAAAGCGACCTATTTAAGGTTTGCACCAAAAATAAAGATGTACATGCATGCTCACTGAAGAATTAAAATAAGTTATAGAAGATTTGGGTTATTTAAATATAAATGTCAAGATGGTGCAAAGTTAAAAGTTCCACATTTGATGAATTTCTAGAATACAGTTTATAACCAGAAGTAGACACAATACAGAAACAAAAACAAGAAGTATAAATCCTCTGGACGATTACAAACTTTCAAATTAATGTTTGTAAAATAATTACACTAAAGACTTTATATTTGAATAGCCTCTTGTGCCGACAGACTGTCCTTCTAAACATTTCACTGCAAGTTTTACTGTGTGACTGTGCATGTGACAAATAAAATTTATTTTAAAACTTTGCTTAGATATATACAGTAATTTTCTCATTTTTTAATAGAATGCCTCATGATGATCTGTGTACTGTGGATTTACTTTGTTTTTAGATACTCCTTCATCTGAACCTGTAACTGAAAAAGAAACTGACTCACCCACAGGTAAATGTTTTTTTGTACTGTCTTACTTATTCAATTTTTTAAATAATATGTTTAAGTTTTGGGTGGCATAGGAGCATAGTGGTTAGCACGTTCGCCTCTCAGCACTAGGGATTCCTGGTTCGAATCCCAATCTGGGTGGAGTTTCCATGTTCTTCCCGTGTCCGTGTGGGTTTCCTCCGGGTTTTCTGGTTTTCTCCCACAGTCCAAAAACATGGATCAAGGTTAATTGAATGCTCCAATTTGCCACATGTAGAGTGTGTTTGTGTGTGTGTGTGTCTGTGTGAGTAAGTGTGACCAGTGATAGATTGGCGCCCTGTCCTGGGTGTATCTGCCCCCCCCCATGATCCTAGTAGAGGATAAAGTGGAAGATAATGGATGGCTGTTCAAGTATAGCTCACTTAGTGGCATATTCAAATTGACATAAATTGAAGTCTGTTTTTAAAATAATTCACTTATTCGATTTTTTACAGGTCACAGAATTGGTGTTTGTGGATTATTACTTAGTCTGCTGCTGTTTTTAGTTCTCGGGACACTTGTGGTTCTTCACAGGAAGACAAAAAAGACACGTTGCACATGTAAGTTTATGTAGTTAACACTGAGAAAAGCTGTCTCTCAGCTGTCTCGATTCAGTTAAAAAAATGTAATGTAATATCAAAACCCCTTTAATTATCTTACAATCTCTAGTATTTATCTGAGTTCATTCATTCATTCGTTATCTCCCGCTTTATCCTCTACTAGGGTCGTGGTGGGGTTCCCCATGCCCATCCAGGGGAGAACGTCTCGGGCGTTGGGCAGATAGACCCAGGACAGGGCGCCAATCCATCGCTGGGCACACACTCACTCACACAGACACACTCTATATGGGGTAATTTTGAGAATTCAATTAACTTGATCCATGTTTTTGGACTGTGGGAGGAAACCGGAGAACCCGGAGGAAACCCACGCAGACACGGGGAGAACATGGAAACTCCACCCAGATAAGGATTCGAACCGGGAATCCCTAGCGCTGAGAGGCGAACGTACTGACCACTAAGCCACCGTGCCGCCACATTTATCTGAGTTGAGATACTAAATTCAAATAAGATGGAACAAGTGGGTGAATAAGTTTTTGTGTCAGTTCTACAGTAAACCTGTTCAGGGTGTATTTTAAAAATACAAACTGAGCTAGACTACATGATTGTGATAAGGATTGTGACTTGAAGTGAGTAAATAAACCACCATAAAAATGATGACAATCAGGTGTCCACATACTTTAGAACATACGTATATTGTAAAGAAAGCCATAAACAAATATTGTTTTTGTCTTTCAGCTCATAAAGACCACATTTTACCAGAACTACCAGCTCAGGTATGTTGTAAGGAACATTATCAAACCAAGGTTACTTCATTTTATATTTAAATTTGTTACTAACACCACCAGTAGCCTAATAGCTTTCAAGAATGATCCTTACCATTTGTGGACTATATTTTTATTTATATTTGCTTACTCTGATTTGGGTTATGCATGCATCTTCATAGACAAACACTCTTTACATATTATCACCATAGGGGCATGTTTTTGTTACTTCAACAAAAAAGGTTATTTTATAATAATATGTAAAAAATGCAAAAACAAAATGGATTAGTAAATCACATTACATTATATAATACAGTAATTTTATTATTTTGGGTTTGTATTAAAGTATTTACATAATGGTACAAAAATTACTCCTAGTTAACATTTTTAGTATCCCACTTTTCCAGAATAATTCGAATAGTTAACAAGAACATCTACAATTTTAATGAATTACAATTCCGATAAAGTGGCAAAGACTTTTCTAATACTATAGTATTGATAGACAGGGTACCCTGAGACAGGGTGGCTGATTGGCTGCAATTTTTTTGGTCACTTTATTACAATAGAAGCTTACATTTCAGAAGTATGTTGATAAAAATGACTTGGAATTTAGTGCTGGTGCTTCTTTAATATCATCAACTTTGACATCAGCAAAATACAAAAAATAACGCTATAACAACCCATACAATTAGCTTGTTAACACAGCATTGAGCATGTAAGAGTATGTGTTTGTGACCTTGTGATCTATGTTACAATCATCCTTAAAACCAAATCAATAAAAAAAAAAACTCAAATTAAGCAGCGAAACCATAAAATTCAGCTTTCAACCTCAAGGATACTTTAATTTTCTTAAGTGTATAAAACATACAATGTTCCCTTGTTCTATAGCTCATAGCACAGTCTTCACACATGCTTTTCAGCTTTCATTATACAAGATACTTTGTTATTTTTATTGTCTTAGCTAATCACTGAATATTTTCTGATCATCAAATATGCCACCAATTTTTATTCATTCATTCATTATCTCCCGCTTTATCGTCTATTAGGGTGGGGTTCCCCAAGCCCATCCAGGGGAGAACGTCTCGGACGCTGGGCAGATAGACCCAGGATAGGGCGCCAATCCATCGCTGGGCACACACTCACTCGCACAGACACACTCCATATGGGGCAATTTTGAGAATTCAATTGACTTGATCCATGTTTTTGGACTGTGGGAGGAAACCGGAGAACCCGGAGGAAACCCACACAGACACGGGGAGAACATGGAAACTCCACCCAGATGGGGATTCGAACCGGGAATCCCTAGTGCTGAGAGGCGAACGTGCTAACTACTATGCCACCGTGCCGCCACCAATTTTTATAATCTGTATTTTTCATTTTTTCAGTTATAAATGTTTTGTGTTTCTATTCTAATAATGATTTTTCTCTTGTAGGATAATCACCATATGTGCGATGAGTTATCTGCTGTGTATAGTTTGGCTGGTCCAGCTCAACAAGAGAAGTCATCAATTATCTACAGCACCATTCAGGACATTCCTCTAGCTGAACACAACTTTGATCCATATTCTCTAGTTGCTCCTCACTGAAAAGGCACAGAGTTTTGTATTAAATAATGAAATCATTTAGGAAAATAACTGCTTTCAAAAGAGAAGTAAAATGTATTTTTGTGTTTCCTGCTTTAAAGAAATCCCGTCAATGACTAATACAGTGCATCCGGAAAGTATTCACAGCTCTTCACTTTTTCCACATTTTCTTACGTTACAGCCTTATTCCAAATTGTATTACATTAATCTCTTTCCTCAAAATTCTACACCAAATACCCCATTATGACCATGTGAAAAAAGTGTTTTTGAGAGTTTTGAAAATTTATTAAAAATAAAAAACTAAGAAATCACATTTACATAAGTAAAGCCTTTGCTTTTGCTTGTAAAGCCTTTCACATTTACATAAGTAAAGCCTTTGCTTAATACTTTGTAGAACCACCTTTGGCAGCAACTACAGCCTCAAGTCTTTTTGAATATGATGCCACAAGCTTAGCACACCTATCTTTAGGCATTTTTGCCCATTCTTCTTTGCAGTACCTTTGAAGCTCCATGAGGTTGGATGGGAGTCTGTGCACAGCCATTTTCAGATCTCTCCAGAGATGTTCAATCGGATTCAAGTCTGGGCTCTGGCTGGGCCACTCCAAAACATTCACAGAGTGTTTTTTTTTTTTTTTTTTTTTTTTTTTTTTTTTCAGCGCTGTGAATACTTTCCGGATGCACTGTATACTGGACTAACCAACACCAACTTTGTTTCTTCCTGTGTGGTTTTAAAGCTCGAATTGTAATTTTACTTTGCAGTATTTTGCAACCCGTTGCATATTTTTTTTTGCAGCATTTGCAGCATGAATACATATTTAGCTCAGAATGGAAGTTTACTTTGTGACAGTTTAATATATATATTAAACACTTTGTAACTTTGTTTTCATGTTTTAATAATGAAACATGACTGTGATTTAAATTGTACCATATATTTTATTGTTGGAAACTTTCATCGTGTTCGTGTGGTTTTGACACATTTGACACAATCTGGGTAAAAGTTTAATTACAAACTATATGAAACATATACAGTGATTACAATAACATTAATACGTTAATTTATGTATAAGTTCCAGAATGTGCTTCTTTGTGCAGGCTGACAGCTTTATTTTGCTTTTTCAGGACAGGTTACTCTAATTCAGTAACATAATACAAAAGTACTTATAAATATTAGTTTTTATGTCCATTTGGCCCATTTGGTCCATTTTATGTCCATATGGCATGTATGAATGTGTACATTTACATTTAGTCATTAAGCAGTTTGTGTAGTTTTGTATAGTCAATTCAAAACAGAATTGACTGTTTGTTGCCATGTAAATGGAATAGACATAGTGATAAGCTCATATGGCCTGGTTTACAGTTTTAGTTCATCATGGCTTTGCTGGATAAGGTTAAGGAAAAGCACTGGACCACAGTGACCTTACATAATATGTGTGATATTATCAATGATATGTGGCTCAAATATGTTTTTACAAAGTGCTGCCACAATTTAAATATACCTTTAAACTTTTTTAATTTTAAAATCTACAAAAATACATTACATGGGACACCTCAACATTACAGCTGTGTTTGCACTAGAGGGGTTGGCTTGCAATCCCAGTTTAAATTGTTCCTAAACCAGTTGTGGTAAAAGGTTTGTGTGGGCAAAACACCAAACTTTACACCAAACTCAACCAACCATGCTTTTATAAATCTTGTTTTGTGTACTACAGCACATTTATGTTAAAACAGTCATGTTCCTGCATTTAATTGTTTTAAAAAAATGTGTTAATAAATGTTTTTTTTTTTTTTATACCTGTGGCAATAGGACTAATTAAAATTCCCAAATTCAGTGATTGAGACGTGTCTCAGGAATTTTGATCATATACTGTATGTAATGCATCTTTCATGCATGGGGAGAGAGTTACACCAGGAACAAGTTGGTAAACGGCTTGTATTTGATGATAATTCAGTTGAGCCTGTTGGTTCCTCACTTGACTTGTGTTGTTTTTGAAGTTGCATTGGATAAAAATGTTTTCTAAATATTCAAACATTAAAATAATGGGGAAAAATAGGTACCTATTGTGATTTACTGATTTACTTTCTTAGCTGATCCTAATTAGGTATATTATGATTCATTCATTCATTATCTCCCACTTTATCCTCTAGTAGGGTCGCGGTGGGGTTCCCCATGCCCATCCAGGGGAGAACATTTCGGGCGCTGGGCAGATACACCCAGGACAGGGCGCCAATCCATCACTGGGCACACACTCACTCACACACACACTCTATATGGGGCAATTTGGAGAACTCAATTGACTTGATCCATGATTTTGGACTGTGGGAGGAAACCGGAGAACCCGGAGGAAACCCACGCGGACACGGGGAGAACATGGAAACTCCACCCAGATGGGGATTCGAACCGGGAATCCCTAGCGCTGAGAGGCGAACGTGCTAACCACTAAGCCACCGTGCCGCCCTATATTATGATAATAAGTTAAAATAAGTTTGATTATTAATTTGAGAACTTTTATTTATATTACAAGTATTTTTTTACCCATCTAAATGCAAGAGCTCTGTTTAAAAAGATTAAGAGTGTGTGAAACTGTGTGGCTGCAAATTAGCTATAACGTCCACAAGGTGGAGCTATAATAAATGTGTTTAAGTGTGCAGTTAGAGAACACAATGTAAGATAAGATAAACCTTTATTTGTCCCACAATGGGGAAATTCACAATGTGTCTGATCTTGTATCTTGTGTCAGCACAACACACCATGTCAGTCTTCATCCACCTTCCACATAGGACCTGTTCTGTGATAGTTCTATGTGGGGTCCTGATCATTAGACAACTGATTAAAGGGGACTAACAAGTAATGCAAAAAAACTGATGGACCACAATACACACCATCTGTAATTGTAGAATTGTATAAAAGTGCATCTGTATGGTTGGTGGAGCTGATAAAATAGACAATAAATGAAAACCTAAAGAAGTTCAACTTAGTCTAGTAATGGGGTTTTCCTTTAGTTTTTAGCAAGACAGAGTTGTCTTTTAAGAGGTGTAAACTAATTTTAGGCAAATATATTATTTTAAGTTCACAAATGCCCCTATAATTACATATTATAAATCTAAAACTTAAAAAAATCATTTGAGTTGTTTGATTATGACTCAATATGTCAGGTATAAATTGTATAAAAGGTCATGGTGGCTTAGTGGTTAGCAGGTTCGCCTCTCAGTACTGGGGATTCCAGGTTTGAATCCCAATCTGGGTGGAGTTTCCATGTTCTCCTCGTGACCGCGTGGGTTTCCTCCGGGTTCTCTGATGGGTTTCCTCCCACAGTCCAAAAACATGGATTCAATGTGTCTGTGTGAATGAGTGCCTGTCCAGTTTTGGATTGGTGCCTTGTCCTGTGTGTATCTGCCCAGCGTCCGAAACGTTCTCCCCTGGGTGGGCATGGGGTCCCCAAGATAATTCATTAAATAATTAATTTTGAGGGCGGCACGGTGGCTTAGTGGTTAGCACGTTCGCCTCTCAGCGCTAGGGATTCCCGGTTCGAATCCCCATCTGGGTGGAGTTTCCATGTTCTCCCCGTGTCCGCGTGGGTTTCCTCCGGGTTCTCCGGTTTCCTCCCACAGTCCAAAAACATGGATCAAGTTAATTGAGTTCTCTAAATTGCCCCATATAGAGTGTGTCTGTGTGAGTGAGTGTGTACCCAGCGATGGATTGGCGCCCTGTCCTGGGTCTATCTGCCCAGCGCCCGAGATGTTCTCCCCTGGATGGGCATGGGGAACCTCACCGCGACACTAATAGAGGATAAAGCGGGAGATAATGAATGAATGAATGAATTAATTTTGAATGAAAAAAGATTTATGGTCTCTGTGAGCAGATTCCCAAACAACTCAACATCAGATTTCTCTGAAAAGAGTTTCTGCTAGTGGTTGTGATGTGTGATGTAGTGGATGCCTTGAGGGCAGCACGGGATCAGACAGGGGCAGTATTGAACCTAACTGGGGCAGCACAGAGACTTTGATGCCCTTTTAAGGCGGCTGCTGTGTGCCAGCAGGAGAATGACGTTACACAGTCGCTCCTCTCGGCGGCGGCGGCAGGCGGAGCGGCGCAGATATCGACAGACGGTCAGTTTAATTTCTAACTTTATCTGTCCATCAAACTGTCTCGCCTGCGTCTTTCTGCCTTAGAATACAGGGTGGTGTTTACAGAGCCGTTTCTGTCGGTTAGACTTAAAAACCAAATAAACTTTCAAACTCAAAACAAGAGAGAATAGCGTCACAGGCCGACTGAAAGCGGTTAGCCGGGAAGCTAACGAAGCTAGCTAACAGTCTTCGTTTTAACAAATGGGGTGTTTGCTTAGCTAATGCTAACACCACTTAGCACGCTCGGCTAAGCTAAGAGTTACTCTTACTCCAAGAGCTCATATATGTTTCCAGATTGGCTGCTATTGTATATTCCACAAGTGGATATATCTTAACTTTGAAGTTATTCGTTTTTAGTGTAACAACGCAACCCAAACTTGAGTAGCTTGAGTTACCAACGATAGTTTAATCGAGCTACACAGCCAGCTAACAAACTATTACAGCTGTTCACTTTCAGTTTAGTGTAAAATATAAAAAGTGAGTGTGTGCTGCGAACCAACGGCGACATTCGTCTGAACTCTGGTTGTTTATTTACATTCACGACCAATTACCCAGCGAGTACAGTACGCAGGATTAACTGCTTACGAGCTTGTATAACCGTAATCGGCTGTCATTTGCTCAGGTAGACACACTAATTACTAAAGCCTGGGCTAGCTAAGTAATTAACCTACGGATTCTTTAATAAGACATGGCAACTAAAAGCTGATGGAGTTGTGGCAGACAGGTCTGAGTGTGTTGATGTTTGTTTACATACGATCGTGCCTCGTTGTAGTTCATTTAAATCCCACAGTCAAATATGCTATTACACAGAACTGAGCTTATTCATGTTTCGAAATGAACATTAATTGAGACTTATTATTTCTGTATTGATGTCTGATGTCTGTGTTAACAAAGGTGTTAAATGTTTTTTAAATTTGGAGAGAGTGCCTGTTTGGTTTTCTGAGTCCTTTAATGTATGTGATGCCATTCTTCAGAATTAAAAACCATAATTATCTTAATGGGATTTTTCAGTTTTGTTCCTCTAGGCTTAGTTCAGGGCATATAAATCTTTGGTGAGCTTCACTTCCAGATTATAGAGATGCTTGGTTAATTCAAAAGCTAAAAACTAAAGCGGATTATTACACAAGTTGCATAAGATTAAAGAATTTTTTTATGTTTAGTGCAGTTTATTATAAAAATAGTGTTTAACACTATGAAATACAGTATTTATCATTGAGCAATGTTCATTGACTAAAAATGTTCTGACAGAATGCTTGAGTGTTGATATTGTTGCCAAATACAAGCCTGAATTTTATCCTTGTCTCTGTGGATCTCTGTGGATTTGACACACCTAAACTGTCATGTTTGCTTACATGACTTTAAATGTACATTTGAATATAGGACACTGTTTTGACAGGCTGCTGTCATGTCTGTAATGCATTACATTTCTTGCTTATGGATAGGCAGCATGATCACTGTGGTCAAGTGACTGACCTGGGTGGTCATGTCCAAAATAGATTAAGTCTGGGTTACTGATGTACTATTCTTACTTGTTTTAAGACAAATAACTTCGAGTAAGATTACCAATGATTGTCTTCATTTTACTAAATCCAATCCATATATTAGTAAAGTATTCATATCAGCATATTGCTAATAACCTATTTAGGTCTTGGGAGTAAAGCCAAGAAAAAAAGGAAGCAATTTATTTTCCAGTTAACTCATAATTTTGCCGTGACTGTGGGTTCATCCTAAATATATTTACTTCCTCCTGACTTAAGAGCTTGCACAACATGAACAAAGATTCAGCACTAAAACGAGCTGCTTATATGCTCAGGCCAAAATATAACAAATGAGTCTGTTCTCTGAGAAAACTGCTATATGTTGCTCTACTTTTTAAAATCTACAGCAAAGGAGTTTTGAATTTGCATGTAAGGGATAGCGGTTTATCTCCAGTGCTTGTGTGTATAATAAACTATGTGTACATTCTTAATACTCAAATGTAGATGTTAAATCTGGATGTTTTGTCAATAGTTTTGGGTTGATGAACTAGTCGGTCATATATTTAATTTGTAATTTATTATGTGGTTGTCAGTGTGTCTGCTGTGTTTGTGTAGGGAAGTTTGTGCACCGTAGTAAATAAATACTAAAAACACTATCCTACTCCTAGAAACCACTCAGAATGGAATCAGCTATGTTTACTGGCCAGACAGGCAGTCAAGCAGATGACACTGACAGACATCAGATTTTTTTGGTCTCTTCACTGTCTGTGTCACTATCACTTAACATGGAATGTTTTATTTTATTTTATTTTTTGCCAAAATCACCTTGTAAAATATTAGATTTAGTTTGGAACTGAGAGAGCCTGGTTCACAGTCTCCATATTAATTTATCCATAAGGCGTTTGATGTTGTTGAAGTCAGGAATCTGTGTGGGCCTGTCCACTCTGTGAAACCTTTGTGCATTTAGGCACTGTTCCTGGGCAACGGAAGAGTCTTCTCATAATTCTTCCTAATTTTTAAAGCATACAGGCATGGCTAGTGTATACAACAACTCAAATAAGTGAAAATGCATTGTTTATCTGTTTCAATTCACTCTTTATTGAGATAAGGCAAATGTATAAGTACAAAAATGTGTAGTGTTCAATTCTTCAATTTGAGTAAATATTTTTGAATTCATGCAGACATAATACAGAACTCTTTGTGCTGCAGCTTTGAAGTGGTACTGAAATGTCTGTAGGTAGTGAGCTATGTGAAGTGGGACAGTACAGTGTTGTGTGAGTGAAACTTCATTAGTGAGGAGAAATAAATGCATGAAACTGCTATCGGACTGTACTGACCTGTGTTCATTTATGTTCCCCACCCGTGTTCTCTTCTGTTAAAGTGATGTAACGTTGTCATGTGACTGTTGCATGTGCTTGGTTTCTGTCCTGTAGTAACTATGGCATAGGTTGATGTTTGGACTTCACTTGCCACATTGCTGTTATGTTTCGAATTCGATAAATCTCCATAGACATGAAGAAGGATGTAAACTTTTTAATGAGTATTGAGAAAAAAAAACATCTACATGTTATATTGATTAAAGCCATTAAAGCTGGAAAGACCGCAAACAAGTGTATTACTGCTACACCATAGACGTTATGTAATGCCATATTATGTATGTCTCTAAAGTGATCGCATACTCTTAATACACCTGTTTATTAATTCCACTTCTGCTTTTTCAGTTCTATAATCATTTACTGTATTCTAGCTGTTTCTTTTGCATAATTTTTTGCCGTAAGCTTACCCTTCTATAGTATTGTATTTAAGTAGCAGTTCATTTTTAGCATTGCAGTGACACTAATATGATGGTGTGCTAGTGTGTTTTGCAGGTGTGAGTGGATCAACACAATTACACATCTTTATTGTGTGACCTAGCAGATGTAAAATCAGAGAGTAGCTGTATCTATTTTACACAGTATTTTAGTCATCCTTAAACCCTTTTCAGTATTTACAGAACAGCCAATGCAGGACATTTTTATTGTTGGAATTTTCCCAGTTCATTACAGAGTTGTTTAAAATGTACTATCTCTGAGCCTTTTGTAATGTTATGTCTGAGGTACTCACAGGTTGACCACTGTTGGTCAATGTAACTTAAATGATTAGGTGAACTTGTGTATGAGTCTAGAAACAAAAAGGTGTACGTAATGGTTTGCAGAGTGTATTTATGTTGAGTGCCTTTTATCAATCAGGCTCTACACATGACTGCTGATTGTGTTGTGGTAGAAGTAAATATTCAAATACTAAATTAATTTTGATTAGTGAAGTAGTGTTCAGTCAAAAGTAGTTTTTAGCTATAACTGCGGTAAAATGTCTGAATGGATTTTTTTTAAAAATCCAAATGTTTTTCATGTTTAAATTCTTTGCTAGTTTTACAACGTTACAGTGTTAATCTTTAGGCACCTAAATGTGCACAAATGTGTTTGAGATAAAACAGCCTAACAAGTGCTGCATGCCACCGCCTGAGCCTTTTATCAGTAGGAATGAACAGAGTGATTATTGTACAGTTCAGCCACAACCCTGTTGCTCCCTGGTATCAAACCCAGGCTTATCTCCACAGCTGCCTTTAGTTCAGAGTGATTACCAACACGCACATGTATTCCACTTTCACCTGTTAGCACTTTGGATAAATCGAGGGAGTTCATGGTGGTGTGTAACAATAAGGTTTGTAAGTCTTTGTAGTTTGCCCATACCCTTGCAGTTATGGCATTTGCTAATACATTTAGGTCTGTCTAAGCCTAATACATTTACCGACTTGACATGTTGGTTAGTTTCAGAAATTATCTTGTGCTTTCTGCCCCACCCCCCCAAAAAAATACATTAGTATTTGTGTAACAATTTTTATTTATTTTTTATTAAGCATGTATTCGCTTGGAAAAGCGAACAATGCCTGCTTCTTACTACTCCTTTATTGCATCCAATGCAGAGGCGTGCATTAGCAATGCTAATGTAATGTGCAAGTCGCTGGCATCGCCTGGCAGAATCTTACAGGCCATGTGAACAGTCACAGCATCCATTTAACACTTTATTTGAATTCTGTTCCAGATGTATTTTCTGTTTACCACCTAATTTAGGTTCGTATTTACTCTAGTTCTTCATTACTCACATCCTCCATGCACGCCTTTACCCCAGTTTTGCTCTTTGTTTGTACTGCTCAAACCTGTCCACCATGGAATCAAAATTTGTCCTACTAACTAATGGATCAAGATCGAGGGAGTGTACTCTTGTGCCAACTTTTCTTCTAAAAGCTCCTCTTACACACAGGGTCTGGAACTGTTCTTGGTCTCTCTAGGCCCCATCTCTTGTTCTTCTGTTGAAAATAGAAGCTTAAAGGGTTTATTGGAAAATAAACAGTATACATGTTTTTAAAGAATAAAAACCTTTCAAGTAAGTTTGCTTAGAAGTTTCAGGGAATAATTGAAGACTGGTATTTGATAAATGTTACTTTTTTCTTAATAGCTTTCTTAAACTTTTCTTTTTTGAAGCTATACTTCCATTTAATTTTTTTTTGATGCTGTTTTGTTTTTCATCTTTTCTGCTAAAGCTTGCTTACAAGTTGTTGAACTTTTAAAGCCTAGCTAAAATTTAATTTATTCAAACCAGAAGACCACAACTTAGCCACAAACTCAACCACATTAGGTTTTATGGTCTCCAAAGGCAACATGTAGCTTTAAATAAGTCCCTTCATCATAGATTCAGTGCTCTGTTAACAATGTTACCATGTTATATAAATAATGTTTATGTTGTGTGTTGTATTCTTTTGTGATAAACCAGATGCATATTGATTCTTCCTGATGTAAACATAAGTTATTTTACATATATAACTGTATTGTTGGCTGTTGTGTTATGTGTAAAGTTCTCAATAGTTATTGATTCTATTAACAATTTTTTGTTGTTGAGGTCTGCTCTTTAAGTCACATTTAACCCATCGGTGCAGTGAAACACACCTGTACACATATACACATGCACACTGGGGATGTGATGTGAGCACACGTGTATGGAGTGGTGGGCAGCCTTGTATACAGGGCCAGGGGAGCAATTGGGGTTAGGTGTCTCGCCCAAGGGCACTTTAGTCATAGTACCTGAAGGCCCAGAATCGAACCGGTGACCTTTTACGTTGCAAAGCGGGTTCCTTAACCACAAACTCCTCCAAGCTCCTAGCCATTCATTTTGGACAGATGTATTCTTGCACATTTGTGGGAACATTTTGGCAAATATTTTTTTCTATTCAAACAAGACTATACTCCAGTACACATACTTAAACTCTATCAAACACGTTTAGGATTGCAACTAGAATGGAACTTGTCTGTCAGGACTCCTATATCTATCTCAAAAAGAAGTGGTGTGGTGGGTGCAAACTTAGAATGTGTATTCCAATCATTTTGTCTATGTAGTGTATGTAAAAGTAAGCACTGCTGTGTAATGACTTTTTATGGGTACTGTGACCTGTCCTTATATGGCATGTTTCTGTAAAACATAAAGAGGAGCTGAAAGAGGGGAGAGAATGTGAAAAACTAAATGTAGTAGTTTCACAGCTTGGTCTTTCCTTTCTGCTTCATTATGAAATTAATGTATGCACACAGCAGTTGGAGAACTTTTTTGACCGTTGTAGATTGAAACTTGACTATGATTAAAAGAATGACTGAAACTATGAAATTGCTGACTCCTTAGTTTGGTTTTTACCATAAACCATGACTGAAACTACCAGTCCGTGCATTCTGTTATCTTCCTTTAAACCTCCATTTCTCTATTTTACATACAAAGTGTTAAACAATTTTCAAGAAATAGAATTTGCTGCAGAATAAAACATTTCCATACATCTGAATTACTTTAAAGCAAATATTTTTGTGTTGCTGAATGTTTATTCTTTGTTTTGTTTTTTTGGCAGGTGGTAGAGGCGTGCACAGAAAGACCCCAGCATGCGTGAATATAAGCTTGTGGTATTGGGCTCGGGAGGTGTGGGGAAGTCTGCACTGGTAAGAAAAATGTACACATTCTAAACAGCAAAATTATTTTAATTCTGAAATGTATATCAAGTCAGATCTAGTTTTTTAAATTATACAGTCTCATCCACAACAATCATAAACAGAACTGCTGAATTTAACTGATAAACATAACTTATATCTATACCTTTTTATATTTTCCTATTTTAAATGCTACACCATTTAAGTCTTCTTGGATCTATCCACACAAACGTGGTTGTGTAAATGGCATCTGATTGCACATGTTGCGAGTTCTGTCTACTGAGCTTGAGCCATAATCTTTTGGCCACAGAAGGTGTTTTTACACTTGCCCTTGCATTGCTCTCTGGTTGGCTTTCACACCCAATAATTCCATTTAAACTATGAATTAATTGTGCAAGTCAGTACGTCGTGTTTCTTCACACAAACATCATCTGAAAATTGCATATTATTTTATTTTCATATAAGCCATCAAACAGTGGTTTATAACGTTTTCCAAATGTATGGTGTTTCATCCCGTAGTAGCTTCTGCAAATACTCAGCTGTTCTCATATTCCATTTTTTATCCATGCAGTCAGCACAAAGAGGCTTTCACACTTTTCTAGCTGTTGTAGCATTTTAAAAGTGTATTTAATTTATTTAGTTTCTATGCTATGAGATGAATTGTTTAGAAAACAAAACTAACACTAAAAATTGTGTGTGCTCTTACAAATACATAATTACTATTTAAAAGTTATTGTATTATAAATGTATATCTGGACCTTCTGGTAAAATCAGTTTTGCTTGTGTAACTCTGATGAAATTTTGTTAAATGTAGTTTAGATTTGAGAGTTGTTCAATGGGAAGAATAAACCAACTTCACATTTTACAGTCTGTGGAATGAAAGTAACGTTTGTTGAGTTAAATTGTATGACCTTTATAATTAATTTATCCTGTTTTTTTTTTCTCAATAGACAGTCCAGTTTGTTCAGGGAATATTTGTGGAAAAATACGACCCAACAATAGAAGATTCATATAGGAAGGTATGCTTGTTTTAAGGTTGTTATTCATCTAAAATCTTCATGCAATCATAGTGGATTTGTTCACACATCTTGGCATTTCTGTGAGTGACCTGTATCACTTCATCAGTATATATGCACCATACTTTTGCATTTGTTTACATTTACATTCCTTACCTGTGTATTCTTACTTGCTAAATGTTCTTCTCTCTCTCTCTCACTCGCTCAGCAAGTGGAGGTGGATGGGCAGCAATGCATGTTAGAAATTCTTGACACAGCAGGCACAGTAAGTGCAGTATTAAAGTTTTGTCATTAAGGACCTGCTTTTAGACTGTCTATAAATAAATTCTTGTAAGTTGTTTGCAAATTTAACTGATGTGTACATACATGTGTAAATTACAGGAACAATTTACGGCAATGAGGGATCTATATATGAAGAATGGTCAAGGCTTTGCTCTAGTCTACTCTATCACAGCACAGTCAACATTTAATGACCTGCAGGACCTGAGAGAGCAGATCTTAAGAGTTAAAGACACAGAGGATGTAAGCCTGTACCTATTTAACTAACCATTTTAACATCCTTTCTGTAATATGAACAATACAGTAACACACAGTAACCTGTAATGGTTTATTCTTTTGAGCACATCTCATTCTCATACCAATTTACACATTAAACATCAGTCTTTCGATGTACCGTATGAAGTGCTGTCTAAGACGTTAAAATACAATTCTAAATCCATCCATCCATTTTTTATGGCTTTATCCTATATTAGGAGGGGGGGTTCCCCCATGCCAGGGGAGAACGTTTCAGGCACTGGGCAAATACACCCAGGACAGGGTGCCAATCTATCGCTGGGCACACACTAACTCACACAAACACACTCTATATGGGGCAATTTGGAGAACTCAGTTGACTTGATCCATGTTTTTGGACTGTGGGAGGAAAACGGAGAACCAGGAGGAAACCCACGCGGACACAGGGAGAACATGGAAACTCCACCCAGATGGGGATTCGAACCGGGAATCCCTAGTGCTGAGAGGCGAACGTGCTAACCACTAAGCCAGCGTGCCGTCCCGAATCTAAATCCGAAAGCTAATTATTTCATTTGAAGCATGTCACAACAGTGTTTTTGAATTATATTTTGGCATTACTCTTAAAAGATTTGTTGCTACTTTGTCTAGGTTCCCATGATACTGGTGGGAAATAAATGCGACCTGGAAGATGAAAGAGTTGTGGGGAAGGAGCAAGGACAAAATCTTGCTCGTCAGTGGAATAATTGTGCCTTTCTAGAATCCTCTGCCAAATCAAAGATCAATGTTAATGAGGTAAGGTTTCAGGAAAACTGTTCACTGTAAAAAAAATGTTTATTTATCTTCTAAAGTCTATATGGCTTTTACACAATCTGCTTATTGTTCTATTTTATATAAATAGTAACTTAATGTAATTAAAATAATATTAACTGCTACCTTTTTTTCCCTCATTTGGTCATTTTTTTGGGAAACATTGAGCAGCACTTTTTAAAAGCAAAAATGCATTTATAATCTGCCCCAATGTTTAGTGTACAATAAGGAATACAGATGAAGCCTACTGTCAGAACGCCAAATGAATTTTTTTTTTGTCTCTATGCATGTTTTCTAAAAGTTTATAAATATGGTCTAAAAAAATGGTAGCTCCAGTATGGATGTGTAGAAGTCATTTATAGTGATTTCCCCCATTGTTGCCTATTTTTATTTATTTATTTATTTTTTTTTACTTTGTCAATGCCCCTCTTTTGTCAAAGGTTACTGCCCTCTAAGGGATGTATGGTGCAACATCGATGCTGAATTTATATGGGCCCAATAGTTACATCTAATGAGTGTATTTATTTTTTTTTGGTCCTGAAAGGAGCACAGATTAGCCTTTATAATCTGCCAGTGCAGTTCAGACAAAAGATAGAATATTTTTCTAATAAGTTTTTTCAAATCAATTGGGTAATTATGATTAGTCTCATATTTCATTTGCTAGTCTATTATAATTATACACCAGCTTGATATTCTAGACGGCTTATTTTTTCAAGAAGTAAATCATTTACCCATTTTATAATAGTATTTTCATACTTTCTAATTTTTACTTAGATCTTTTATGACCTGGTGAGACAAATTAATAGAAAAACGCCGGTGGAAAAGAAGAAAGCCAAGAAGAAGTCAAACTGCACACTGCTCTAAATGCACATACACACCATCCCAGCAGCAGCTCTGAGCCAGGTAATCATGCATTTGTTTATGAATATAACCTGTTCCACTAAACATACTTGTAATAAAAATTCTGAATTCATTATTTTAGCATTGCTTTGTATTCTCATGCCCTCATCTTCACTTCACATGGTTTACGTTTAGATTTGCATGTGTTGTTGGAAAAATAGTTTTTATAACATGCTTCTTTTTATATTAAAAGGAACAGGGGATGGTGTTATTAATGCACATGCTCGTCTTTTTTTCTTTCTCCTTTGTATCTTACAGAATGCTGAAATGAAGACCTGTTGCCTTCCTGGCCAGCATTCCAGCCCTGTTCAATAATTCTTGGAAATAATGTTGGCAAAGGCAGAACATGACTGACTCACTCTTTAGCTTACAGAATGGAGTGAACAGGATAAGATCTCATGTGCTCTGCATTTCTGCGTTTCTTCCCAAATAATCCTAACTACCTTCCCTCAACACAATACATGATGAAACACATGATTCATCCTTTCAAGCGCTTACAGTTTTTGCAATAGATATTTTAAAGAAGGACTTTGGATACCATAATATTGTGTATTAGTTTGGGGGAAGGGAGTAACATACTGTTGATTAATGTTTCTGCAAGCATGGACACACTGAAAAATAATCATTTTCATATTCAAGTCTAATCATGATCAGATTATAGAGTTGTTTTTCCCTTTATATTTTCATGACAGAGTCCGTTTTTATTTTATTTTTTCCTATAAATACTCTCCAGGTTCATCTGGGGCCATGTGTACTGTTCATCTGGACCAGCTAGTCATCAAGCAACTGTTCTATTGTGCAAGTGACTTATTTTAGAAGTCTTGAATTTTTCATATTTCACATAATATACTAATTCCATTTTATGAGCAGTGACATTTTGCAAATGGTTCCTTTATTATGAGCTGGTCAGAATTAATGAATGGGTTTCTGTGTCTCATGCTGAAAATTATATTGTACTAAAACCAACTTAATTTCTTCCTGTTTTCTGTCACATTCAAAGTGGTAATTTTCCAACTTTTATGAATTATTAAATTTTAGTACATTTTCATTAATTTTCTGGTCCTTTGTATTCTGTTTCAGACTCTGGATTGTTTTTAAACAAACTGTGCTGATTTAGGAGAAGAATGAAAACAAATCTATAACAGTGTTGACTTCTCCACCTGTAGCCAGTTCTAATTATTCAAACAAATAAGACATAAGCACCCCCCCCCCCCCATCACTTGATTTTATTTCCTGTTTTAATTCTCTTGTCTTGGTAAAGCTGGGTTTTATCTGGCTGACGTTATTATTAATGTCTTTGTTTTATTTATGTCTTGCTCATCTTTTTTTAATTTTAAATGTTTACTTCTGAGTGTATATCCAATATATTCAGACATTTGGACCTCATCAGTACCTATAACTATTTTAAAGACTATTGAGTGAACTATGAGGATACGGAGGAGATATGTGTGCATTAACCGCTACATTCATTAAAATGAATGTACACTCATTGCACAGTTTATTATGTCCACTTTGTTTCTAACGATTGGTAATTTTTTTTTTTTTAATCAGTTTTACTTATCATACAGAAGTACTTCATAGTTCTGCAATTACAGACTATCTGTGTCTTTTCTTTGTTCCACTATTTTCTCTAATGAAGCAATTCAAGACCATCAATGGAGCAAATGTTTTTTTGAGGGTGCATGATTCTTAGAACTCATTGATGTGGTTGTGTAACTGGATCAGCATTTAGACAACTCTGTGGTCCCAAGCGATTGAGATTAATACAGTCAAACATATTATCACAAGTCTGTACATGGCTGCCCTACACTGTTCCTGCTGCCTGACCACTCAAGGATGACTATTGGTGAAAGTCGCAGCATCTCATCTCAATGGACATCTTGTAAGACAGGGGTTACTGACTTAAAGTGTATTCTTTAAATTATATTTATCATTCATCTTAAAGAAGTATATATCAAACTTTTTTATCGTGCCGAAGCAGTTTAGACTGTTGTATTAGTATTTTTAATTTTGTGATTCTGATTACTCCGAGGTACCAAAGCATTTTCACGCATGACTAATATGTTATTAATGTGTAAAACAACTTAATTTAATTACTTTTGACACAAAAGTCTGTGCTAAATTTAAGAAAAAAATTATTTGACTATATTTAATGTGTTTATAGATTTATTCTGTGATGTCTTTAAAAGTGTGATTGTTTTCGTTTGTATTTTTACTGGTGAATCTGTTAGCTGGTTTTGTTGTGACTGGCCGCTAGAGGGAAGCAAAGAACAACATTATCTTGCTTTTCTTTGAAACCTGAAGTATTCAATTTGTTTGGAAAGCCCCTTTTTTTGCTCAACATTTTTAAAAACTTTTTTTCTACTTTATTTATATACACTCCGTCTCTCAGTCATTGCATATATCTTAATAGAAGTAAAAGTAATTCTACATAGAAATTGACCCATGTGGATAGGTTAGATTAAAGCAAGTCCTGAAAATTAGCTGGATGTACAGAGGTGCTCCATCAGGCCACCATTACATTGTATGGCAGACACAAACACATTTACTCTATAAGGCGATATACCCGACTTGCATGTTTTTAGACAGTTCAAGGTAATCAGGGGTCTATAGAAAACCCCTGCTCATCTGGGGAACATACAAACCTCACACAGGACTTGAACATAGGACATTTTTATCATTCACAACTTTAATTAGAATTTAATTTCAAGGTATGATTACATCTGAGCTTTTTATTTTATTTTTTTTAACTTTTGACTCACTATTTGTTACTAAATTTGTTATAATACAAGTTGGCAGAGCCTTGTATGAAATCTAGTTTTAGTAAAATCATTTAAAAATTATATACAGCATCTATATTTAGTGAAAAGAAGACACATGCTTGCATTTTGTGCAGGAAACTGATGTATTGCCTTAACCTAAAATATTCTTTTTTTCCCCCTGTCTGTGTAGGACTGACCTAAAAGCAGCTCTTTAGAGTTGAACTGCATGACCCAGTTTCTCCTCTTTGTATTATAAAGCATTACTCACAGAAACTGGTGTGCTTTGCAGTGTCATTACTAAGAAACATTAGTTGTTTAGAACTTGTGATTCAAATCACTATACCACTCGACCAGCAATCACAGCATTTATGTACTTATTTTATATACTCTGTATCTTTTACCCAGGCAAAGAAAACTCCATGATTTCCATATCTGATGTATTATTTAGTCCTATGTACAAAACAGGATTATTCTGCTGTGCTACTTTTTTTTAAGAAGTACGAAAACAGAATTGAGGCACTGACCCACCAGTAGGACATTTCACAAATCTTAGCAGCTGACCTACATAAACAAAATATTAATCTAACAATTTATGGATTTGCAATTCAGTTTGTTTTGTGGCCTGCCGCCCATGTTACATCTTACACTGGTGGCAGGTGCTGTTGGTTACATGGCACCCCCCCCCCCCCCCCAATGGACAGGCCTCTTATTTCTGAAAACCAGCATGCTATTTAAAATCACAGACAGGGTGACTTTAAACAGCCTTTGTTTAGTACTGAGTAAAATTGGAAAGGTGCCAGAGTGAGAGGTCTTCTTTACTCTGTTCTTGTGTGACCTCTGAGTTAAAAGGCATTTCTTAAACTGAGGGCAATGAGAGGTAAAAACAAAGGCAGTTTTGGGAAATTATTTAATTATGACTTTATTTAATGTCACTAAAATATCATTCTGACAAAATAAAGTTATAAATCATCTAGAATTAACGGTGCAGTACATTATTGTGGATTTTGGAATTATTAAGTGTCCTTTTTTTCCACCACTTGACACTTCAGACCAAATGCTTTTGGGTTCTTTCCCCCTCCAGTTTTAAATACATGCTCAAAATAATGAGCTATAATTAGGTTTTTCTCACTTAGACTTCAAAGCAGCTTATTTCACAGAAACAGCTTTTCTCATGCTTTTTAAAACCGCCAGGGTTCCATCTGTTCTGATACAACATGTGCTATAAAGCGTCTCCATATTTAGCTCATAAAGCTTTTTAAAAGGAGTCCTGCAATGTTTAGCACTGTGCCCAATATTTTTTATCTACCAGTTCATTTTTTTCTTTTGAATTCTCCCATCATGCTGTGATTTGCCATTTTTGCTCAGTTTATTTCTTTTGCTTAACATGGATATTGTGTGTAACTTTGTTGTAGCTATTTACAACTTCTTTTACTCACAGGTGTCATTTTAAGATTTCTGCATTATGCTGAAAATATGTAATTGTGAATATTAGTCTGCCATGTGATGGACTGCTTACCGGCCCAAGGTGTGTCCCTGCCTTCTGCCTGTGAGTACAAAGACTATAAGGTGATGAATCTGTTTGTGGTATAGAAAATAAATAATTTGAAATTATTTGTTAATATTATCCCTCTCAATCCCAAGCCCATAGTGGGATTTCAACCTTTCCTTGCACCTGATTACACAGTTTGCACTGTGGTCCAACCCTGCTGCATACAACACATCCTTTCTGAAGGAATCTGCAGTTTTAACCATTAGCTACATTCAGCAACTGAATGTCTATTTATGTTTGTGGTTGACACTTTGTGTGGCAGAGTGTTTTTCTGGTGTAATGGTGCACACATAGTTCCAACCCTCATCAACATCACCTTATTACATTGCATAGTGTTCTTGTGTAGCTAGATCAGATGTGGGTCAAAAATACATTCAAAGTAGTTAGATAAGTAACTAAATATTAAACCGATTTATGAGTGTAATTTATAGTGGAGTTTATTTGCTACTATACATAAATAGAAGGAAGTACAAATACAGCTCTTTCAGAGTCATTGGTTTAGAGTTCAGCCACACACTTAACATGGCAAACAATGGCCACATTATTAAATTTAATCACTTTTTCCTGAAAAAAAGAAGCCCTAACTCAGCTGTATATAAACCAGACATAATTTCAAAATCTCATTACTACTATAGAAATATTTTTTTCTCAAACTTGACCTGATTTTATCTGAACTACTGAAAGGAGATGTTTAATAATTGAAACATTCAAAGGTGAAAAATCATTTAAGAATTATTTTTGAATTTAAGATGGTTTCAGAGTGCCATTTTAAAGGTAATATTAAACTGGTTTGGTATGAATTTAAGCTGAGCAGCTCTGGTCATATATGTACTTGAGGGTTTAAACATGATTTCTAATCTGTTTTCTTATTTGTGTTGCTGTGATACAAAACCCTTCAATTAAAAAATGATCAGGAGTTTGGTTCTTAGGGTTCATAACATCTTGTCTGTGCATCTGCCCGGCAATGGATTTAGGATCTCTCAAGCATCTTTCTTCTTCTTTTTCCTTATGCCTAAGATAAGAATAATAATGAATAATTTAAAAATCAATATTCATTGTTTTGGAATAACATTGTTAGCTTATAAAAATCTGGTGGTCCACATTCTTTTGACCTAGCATTTTTGTGTTGAGTGTGTGGACTGCATGACAGGGAAGAGGCAGCAGCTGTTCAAGCACTATAGTAGAGCAGGAAAAGACCTGAGGATGTGACCGTTCCATCCTGTGTGAAAAGCTTTGTGTAAAATAATCAGTTCAAATATGAAATCTAAAATATGTTTTGTGCCATGGTTTAAGGCATTTGTATAACAAATATGAAACTTTTAAAGACATGACATTTATTTACTTTAATTAGTTAGTTTTAATGCATTAAAGCAATTTTATATTCAACATTCACCTGCCTAGTGTTTATACTTTGCACTATAACGGGACATATTCTTGCAAGCTGAAATCTGTATGACCTTCCCAGCTCTAACACCTGTTTGTCCTGGGGTCTGGTTTCGCTATGAGGCGTGTGCGGATGAGAGAGTGGGAGCATTTACAGCCTGTTATTAGAGAGCTGCATTAATAGTCACTGCTTTGATCATTGGGTATGACTGATTCTGATGCATGTCTGCATCTGGATCTGTAGTTTATGCATCTATGATACTATGAAAATGTTCGTGAGAGCAGATGAGAACATAAGTTCAGATTGTGACATATGCTACATGAAGTCATATCTTTAAGAACATAAAGGTAGAATATAATTTTCTTGTTTATTTTGAATTAAGTAGGGTTTTGACCTATTACAAGACAAAGTAGTGTATATGTATTTTTTTTGTTATTTAATAAGGTGTTTTTCTGCAATTTCCTTCTAGGGATTAACCAAGTATACTGATTGATTCTGAGTTTAAAAATTTGTATAACATGTCTGTAAACATTTAGACAGACACCAATGTTGAGCAATCAAGTCTGACTCACAACTCACTTTTTAATCCATCCTTGAACCTGATCAGGGTTCAGGTTGATGTTCTGTGCAGGCCACTGCAGTTGTCAAGACATGCCTTAATTAACCTAAATTAAAGCTCAGGCATACAGTGATTTTGGAACACTAAAGGGCAATTATTGCCACAAAGTAGGAAGCATATAATTGTCTAAATGTATTTCTATTCAGTAGTATTAACATTGCTTTTCACTGGAACAACTAATTATAAGGTTTTGCTCAATACACATTTAAATACAGTACAGCTTGAACATTTGTAAAGCTTTATTGTGCATTGTCTTCCCTAGATGATTGGTGGACTCCCAGGCACTTAGTTAATGGAATGTATTGGTCTCTTGTTTCTGGTCTAGGAAATCTGAGCACTAATGCTGACAAGGCTTCAGGGAGAAAGAATAGACTGTCAGCCTGGCCTTATAGTCTTCATGTTCAACTCTTATCACTCTATAGGGATGAGTCATGGACTTTTCTGCTTTAAACAGGACATTTGGGCCAGATAATGATTTCAAATGGACTATAGTGCTGAGGCTTGCCAAACGGCCGGATCCAGTATAAGCAGGGACTACAAATTTCATTAAATTTTATTGAACCTGTACTTTATCTCTCATTACGTTTTATATCATACGATCTGGTTTTCTGTCTTATGTTTTTAATTAAAATGTAATTAAAATTTTATTGAAATCAATGCAGTTTATCAAGCTTCATATCTGGTGATGTAAAGTCTGGCATATTCTCCTTTCATTATTGAGGATTTACAGTTACTGACCTGCATAGCTCACATTAAATACAATTAGGTGTGTACATAAACGTAAAACATAACATAGACAAAATTAATTGCATAGAATACTTTTAATGAAGAATGATGCATGTAAGATTAAAAAAAAAGTATTGATTACTGTACAAAATCATGTGTATAATAATTAAAACATGGCAATGTTTTTAAAAACATAAATGGACATCAGGCAAACTAACTTGTTTTTAAATATGTTTTTAAAATGCTTGCAAGAACAACTTTATCATGCTTGTTATATCTATTGTATCATCAGTAAAAAAGTAAATAAAAATAACACAATTCCAACAAGATACGTTTTATATTTAATAGAAATCAGGGCAGATGGAGTATTTCAACATTCACACGCTTAAAATAAATAGTTTTAGCATGTCAGAGTTTTGCTGTAGTACCAACTCCTTAAGAGCACAGATGCATTACGATAATTAATATTTGTGTTAATGACATTAGAAGTTTGTGTAATATGAATTATTAGGAAACTTGACTGACACCTGAGTCACAGTAGGCATAAAATCAATAAATGGGTCAACATTAGGACTAGTCTGCTTGGTTTCCTTTGACTTTTCATCCATCCATACATTATCTTCCGCTTTATCCCCTACTAGAGAGAACGTTTCATGCACTGGGCAAATGTATCCAGGACAGGGTGCCAATCCATCGCTGGGCACACACTCGCTCACACAGACACACTCTATGCAGGGTAATTTGGAGAATTCAATTGACCTCGATCCATGTTTTTGGACTGTGGGCGGAAACCGGAGAACCTGGAGGAAACCCACGCAGATAACATGGAAACTCCACCCAGATTGGGATTCGAATCGAGAATAGGCCAACGTGCTAACCACTAAGCCATTGTGCCGCCTCCTTTAAATTTCCTTTCCATTAAGTTGAATATGTTTTGTCAGGTTTTTATATAGTATTTTACCTGTTTTTAAAATAACAATCAAGTTTGAAAAGAACTATAATAATTTTTTTTTGAGCAGTATTAATCTGAATTGAAACATCACAAACAGAATACCATTAACAGATTGTGTAGAACAACTTTAAAAATCAAAAATGCTCTTCCAAAAGCGATAATAATTTAAAGTTGCTCTACACAAACCACCTCTAATGCTGAAAGACCATTTAATCATCTTTGAAGGTTTATACGTTTCCATTTTTGGAGAGTATTTTGAAAAAAATAGTCAACATGGACTTATGAAAATATTAATGAAAATAAGATGAACTCGCAACTGAAAATATAGTTCAGGCCTCCACATGGGATCATACTAAACTTGCCAAAACAAGTTGTTAGTAACTTCCCTATAAACAATAGATTGCCTTTTTGTAGCATGTACCTTTCACTTTAGCCTTTTCTGACTATATTAACTTGAAGGGGTAGCACATACTTTAAGTTCTATTTGGTCCTGAGTATAGTATATGCTGTGGTTTGTACTGTATTGTCAAGTAATTGCTAACTCATTTTAAAAATATGATTATCGTTGTTTATGTAAATAACTTTTAGACCCAAACTGCAGAGCTATAATCAAATATAGGAGCTTTCGAGCTCTTGATCTCTTCAGTGTTGTTTTGTTTTGGTCTTCCTTTGGCCTTTCCCCCAGCCCTCATCCAAAAGGGTTTGTAGAAACCCCCTTTTGAAGTAGAACCATTGCTCTTCGTCTTAGCTCTTTTAAAGAGTGTTTTGTCCTCATCATCCTCTTGCCACCCAGGTCTCTCTTTAAGAAGTTTTTCACGATCAGGCCGAACACTGCGCAAGACTTTTTTGAAGATGCTGGTGGTTAGAGACAGCCGCCTGCAGAACTCCTGAGAGCAACTGAGGCGCAGGGGATGTTGGGGTGTTTCTGAAATCCTTCCCTGGTTATCGTCCTCATCAGCTATCCTGCTTTCCAGTTCAGGTAAGTCAAGCCAATTGCCCACTAAATCAGCAAATACATTGTCTCCAAGAACCAATGGCTGCCTGTTCCTGCTGTCATTCATCAAAGAAGATGTCCAGTCACTAGAATCATCTATGTCGTACTGGGAAAAATCACTATCAATTGAAGGACCTTCACGTGAAAGTGTGTCCATTAGTCCCTGCAGGTTTGTCATTTTGGTTGGGTGTAATGTAGATCGATGGTTTTCAAATAGGGGTCCTGAGAGTGAAAGATTGGGACTGTCACTTGATTGGAAGCTGCCTTGTGAATCATGTGATGAAATGCTGTTATCTTCAGAGCCAGAAAAGGAAGCAGAGTTACATAGACTTCCTCCTTGGTAGATTCCTCTGGGTTGATGCCTTCTTGGTACATTTGAAATCACACTATGCTTCTCAAAAGGGGAGCTTGTAACAAACATAGATGGGTTCATTTCTAGTTCCGACAGAGTTGATTCTGTTGTCCCTGTACAGTTCTTTGGCATTTTTAACATATTATCTTTCTGCTTATTTTTTTTAGAAATTCCTTTGGAATCGAATTGGATTGTTTGGGTTGCAGCTGAGGATGAGTAAGAAGAATGTTCGTAGTGAAGACCAGTCTTCGAGGAGATTTGCAGTTGCTCGAGAGCTGTCTGCACCTTAAGAATTTTCAGTTCCTGCAGAGCTCCCATCATAGAGTTCATTTCAGTCTGGAGCCCATCACCGACCTCCCTCATGGAGAGCTGAAACAGAACAGAAGTTAGATGATGGGAAGTGTCTGACAATGGTAAATTAACTTCTTGTGAGTATAAACCTTTATTTATATATATATATATATATATATATATATATATATATATATATATATATATATATATATATATATATATATATATATACACTGGTACATATCAAATGCACTCTTAGCTATGTGAAATTACACATAATTCGCCAACGGGTTTGTGTTTTGTTTTTTTTTATCACGCATGGTTTATTTGTTTAACCCAGATGCTTAAACAATAACATAACTTGTTCAGACATTCAAACCCCAGAATTCCAAGTTCTCATATTACTTTTACAGGGGTCTGATCTGGAAAATAAATACAAGAGCTGGGCAAGAGCTTTTTTGGTTTAATTTGCCCTCATTTACCTAAGCATTTTATAATGCCAAGAATGAGGGAAACTTGCAAGTGGGGTTCAAAGGTGTTTTTTTTTTTTTTTTTTTATATATATATAACTATTCCCTTTTTACATCTTTTGTATTTGTCTTCTGCTCTATCTGACTACATCTTACTTTTAGCTTTTATTCAGTATGTCTTTTACACCTGCTTTGGAAAATTTTAAATATCTGTATCATAATCAAGGGCGGCAACAGTGGCTTAGTGGTTAGCACGTTCACCATTCGGCGCTAGGGATTCCCGGTTCGAATCCCAATCTGGGTGGAGTTTCCATGTTCTCCCGCGTGGGTTTCCTTTGGAATCTCCGGTTTCCTCCCACAGTCCAAATATATGGATTAAGGTCAATTGAATTCTCCAAAATGCCCCATATAGAGAGTGTTTGTGTGCGTGTCTGTGTGAGTGAGTGTGTGCCCAGCGGTAGATTGGCGCCCTGTCCTGGGTGTATCTGCCCAGCGCCCGAAACGTTCTCCCCTGGATGGGCATGGAGAGCCCCCCCCCCCCGCGACCCTAATAGAGGATAAAGCGGAAGATGATGGATAATGGATGGATGTATCAAAATCAAAGTCTTACCAACGTGACACACACTAACACACCATCATGTCAGTGGTGCTACAGTGATGAGAATCATCTACCACCCAAATAATACCTGACTTGTAATAGTCCTGACCATCAGAGAACAAAGTAAAGGGGGAAAAATTCTTCAGAAAAACAGGTGGACTAAAGTCTGCAACTTTTCAAGGCATCTTAAGTGAAACATATAAGTGTATATGTATATGTGTGTGTGTATATATGTATATGTATATGTATATATATATATATATATATATATATATATATATATATATATATATATATATATATATATATATATATAATGCAATTATACAAGTGATGACATGCTTTATGTTCAATGCAGCAGTTCTCTTCCAGCTTGCCATCTTGCATTTAATCAGCAGTAAGTCCTCCTTCCTTTAATGTACAATAAGTGTTAACAGCTCTGCCTGGAAAAGGCCTGCATCTCTTGGATTACAAATCAATAATTATCAGCCTTTGGTTCTAGTTGAAAATGAAAAATCCTGACTCAGTAATCTTGGTTAAATAAAGAGATGATCACCATTACCCAGACTGTTTATCAGAGCAATTAACAAATTAACGAACAAAGGCCTACATTTCCTTCTGCTTTAAAACAGTTATTTTAAGCTACACGTTTTACTAAGCAACAGCAGGAGAATCCTAAGGTATTACATAATTCCTAAGGGTTACAGAACTATTCACTGTGCATGCTAAAATAAAAGGTTTTCGGCTTTCTGTTCCTGCATCACAAGCCATTAGGTCAAAAACAAATACTATCGCCTTACCATACACTAGTGAGCTCCCTCTTCTTTATGTCTCTCTGCCTCACACTCTCTCTCCTTCTCTCTCTTTTCAGTGTGTATGTGTCTGTTAGCCAATCAGGTGACTATTCAATTCATGCGTCATGCAGATTTTTTTTTTTTTTGCCTCAGGGTTTCTGACAGGGTGAAGTGGGGACTGCAGTTTTAAAGGAGAAAGAATTGACTCTCTTTGAGTCAAACCTGAACATCTGAGGCACATTAAATAGTCATTAATAAACATCTGTCTGTATGAGACATTTTAGTTTTGTCTGTGTGTAGTGGCTTTAATTACACAAAATGAAATGAATACACTAAATACATCCTCTTTATTTGTAAGCTGTAATTTTGGCTGCTTAAATTCTTCAGCTTTTAAACTTAAATCAAGTCATTATATAATATTCTTGAGCTGTCTGTTGAAATTTATGTTTAATGTGGCAAGAGACAGACTGACACCATTGTCATTCTTATTTAAATGTTTAGCAAGGTTGAGGGCTCTGTAATACATGAGCACATGGATTTTACAAACCAGTGTACCCCAGGATGTGGATAATATTTAAATTTAGTGTTACAATCCTCTTGACAGTCTCTCACTGCCAGCTTTTATTGCAGCTTGGCCTGTACTGAAAATTAGATGACACAGAATTCCTTAGGTTAAATAGTAATTAAATGAAAGGCATGCTAAATTCATCTCCCTTCACCCCCCAAAAATTGAAATTTTGTGATTTGTTTTCATGATTTTGTAACTTTCTTTGTTCTAGTTTGCAATCTTGATATCTTTGGCCTTTATATATCGTATACTTATATATTTTTATAATTTAATTTGAAGCCTTTCTGTCCCACCCTGATATGAGATGCTCATAAATGCATTTATAATATTTAAACCAGATTACAGCAGTTCCTTAAGTTACCTAAAGAGTTTACAATATGTCTAAAATTCAGCAGCTAGCATACCCACACATCAGATACTGTGAGCACATGACTTCCATACTTCACACATCTGCCCTCTCTTTAGGTTTGATATGAATTCAGTACAAGATTCTCATTTCCAGACTTTCCCAATACATAGATTGTGTACCTATTTTGGTTTATAATTTACATATACATCTTGGTATTTAATTGTTTTATGATATTTTATACGTCTAATGAACATTGTCTATGATTGTAGTGTCCAAGTATTTTAAAATATTTTTAAAATTACATTTTTGAATTTCTATTATTATTATTATTATTATTATTATTATTATTATATTGTTCTTGTTTTCTGTCTGTATTTAAAATTAAACATTTAGCAAGCAAAGCATAATTTTGAAATGAGGACAATTGAGGAGGCTGAAATGAAATGTCAATCTACAATAAAAGGACATTCGCATCTATGTCCTGAAGACTGAGAAAGAAGGCTTGCTTTATTTTGAGCACTTCATTAAAAATGAATGTGGGCATGTTCTAAAGTGCTTTTAGAGGTCACTGGAGAAAACAGTAGCTGAAGCCATGAGTCCAAGATTATAGGCAAGGAAGCAATGAAAATAACCAGAAACACTAAAATACTAGCTGATATATTAGATTTACATTTACTATTTGAATCACATTTCATGACTGCATAAGTTTTATTTAAGATTTATTTGATCTTTATTTATTTGGATCAGATTTGTAAAAATAAGAGAAAGATTTAGGTGCAATTTACTAAAATATAAAATAGCCTATATATGTTATTTATAACTGTAATTATCCATCCATCCATTATCTTCAGCTTTATCCTATATTAGGGTCACGTGGGGGATGGGGGGGGGGTTCCCCATGCAACTGTAATTATTTTATGGTTTATAGTATATACTAAAAAATAATTATTTATTTCTTATTACAATATTTCTTGCAATATATCTTACAAAAGATCTAAAGGAAATGTAATGTACTGATGTAATTAAAATATATTCTGTATATATTTATAATATTTAAATTAAAATCATTACATCTTTGTTTAAACATTGTTTTGGTGAAGACAAAGGGAGCGGGAGCTCAGTGGTTAGGGCATTGGGCTATCAATCTGAAGGTTGGCGGTTCAAATCTCAGGTCCACTGCAGTTACCAGTGTTGGTCCTTGAGAAAGGCCCTTAACCCTCATTGCTCCAGGGATGTTGTGATTAATCCTGTGCTCACCTTCTAAGTCGCTTTGGATAAAAGCATCTGCTAAATGACCAAATGAAGACAATGTCTCGACACTAACTTAAAAGTTTTGTAGTATCACTAGTGGCCTTTACAGAATTAGGATCTCACCCAATTACACTTGATCAGATTAAATGTAATGATGCTCATTTTGAACATGATGTCACAAATGCACTATTGAGTGTTTCAGTTGTGCAAGTTTGATTTAATACATTGTCTCTTTGCTTTATTGTTTTATACTTTCCTCATCATGTTATGACTATTCAGCAGATCTCAATTCATCTCCAGGATAAGTCCAGACACATAGAAGAGTTTCATACACGTCACTTTTTCAGCTCAGGCATGACGGATGTGGTTGTAACATCCCTAAGGCATTTTACATCTGCTTGTCAGCATTATCCAACACTCACACATATACCCATGGCCTGTTTCATTTGTTGTAATCCTGACTGTGCATGTGGCATCAACAGCAAAAACAAATAGATAATCGGGTGAAACCAACTCATTATTGATGCATTTCAAACTAAACTAATAAATCAACAGATGTGTTAATCACTGCTGACTCGACTGATTGTGCTACTGAGACGTTAAGGATACAGGTACCTCAGTCATAAAAAGAGCAATGAAAGGACAGTATTCATCTGATTGATGGATGACTGAAAGAAATCAATAGTAAATGGAAGGTATTATAAAAGGCCGTTTCTGTTTCTGTGGAGATGTTAATAGCTGCAATCAGTGGGTAGTTAAACTAATCGGTCATTGCATGATTAAAAAGGTTACCAAAAGTGGCTTTCACTGTTTGTTGTTTAAATAATGATAAAAAGTTTTAATCATAATAATACTAGTATTATGAGCACTTATGAACACACTGGAGCAAAGCCCTCAACCAATTTGGCACCAGGGTTGCTACATCATGCCTGACCCTGTGCTTTAACCATGAGATACTTGTAAGTTGCATTGGATAAAAGTGTCTTCACCAACTAAATGATGTATAATGTACATAATGTTGAATTTTATCATGATGTTATACATTTCATTGTATATTTGTCCTTATGTACAAAGTGTGGTTTGTGAATCATAATTTTGAGCAGTCAGGTATGGAGAAATTCTACTTGCAGTACTTTACTGTGTTGAGCTGCTTGTGGTTTAGGGTTAAACACAGGCACCTCAAAAAGTCAATTATATCACAGATTTAGGACAGATACTGTTTAGGGAAGCTCGGCACCACAAAGCTAGCCTTTGTTTTGTTCATTGTATGATAAGGTGCCACCCCCACAATGAAGTCTTTAGACTGCTAACAGTATACACAACATGGTCCTTCTTTTCTAAATCCAGTCAGAAATACTATGAACTAAAAGAAAGCAATGATTAAAAAAGAATGCACAGTATAATCTCGTCCCTGCCTCCTCTATAATCTTTTTATATTTTCATGTTCAGACTAACTACTTAAGGATTTAAGGCAAGTTTTTAATTTATGAGAATCCAGGGTATAAAACCGGTTTATGGTCATTGTAGTGACTTGATAAGCACCATTCTCTTTAGAACTTACACTTCTCTACACCATATTATAAATTTATTATTGAAGTATTATTTTTTTGAAATAACAAAATATTTTAGAAATTATCCTTTCTTATTTTAAATGTTTAGTATTATAACTTTATTTTTTTTGTTTATAAATTTGCCATTTCCAACTGTATGTTTCATTTATTTATTCTAAGCTGCTTGTTTTAATTTGGGTCACTGGAGGTGCAGGCAAGTCACCAGTCCATGACCAGACTAACACATTCACACCTGGGGTGCACTTTAGTTTCTACTAGTAAATTGGAATTCCAATGACATTAAACCAGCTTAAAGGAATCTTTAAAGGACTTTCTTGCTGTGAGGCAACAGTGTTACCCAAAGCTGCACCACACACACCACACACCCCCATTCTTTAAATAATAGAGGTAGTGTTTTAAAAATAATCAAATGAATGCCTGTTGAATGTGTTCTGATTACAACTGGGAAACCTAAATTAACAAAATACAAATAAAAACTAGACTGTAACATCAGTGTGATTGGATTTTAAATCTATTTCAGATTTAAACTGCACTGGAAGAAAAGACCCTCATACAACAGAGTTAGCACACTAACTATTTACCAATCTATCTTACACCTGATATAAGTCCACAACAGGAAATGCTAAAATCCTGCTGAAATTTGTATTTTGGTGTTGTGTGTCCCTAAACTAATGGAAGCAACTTGCCATTTTTAGAAAAAGTTAATGGACACAGTTCAAGCAAGTCACACTTCTGTACAGGGCTGCATCTTAAACAATAGTCAGGAACTGACCACTCAAAAGAACCAATCAGGCTATGGATGGTAAAACAATACCTTTAAGATTAACCAATCAATTGCCAGGATTTCAAATCCTAGTTCTCAGACAGACTTCTAGTCCTGACACCTGCACTGAGCAGCTTTCTGCCATCAACAAGTAGTGGCATTATTAAAAGTGTGAGCAGCATTACTGAAATAATAGAAAAAAATCACTGTCCTCCAAGGTACATTACTTTACAAATTGCAATGGTTAATGGTATACACATACAATATATATTCCCAAAACATTAAATAAATGAACTTTTGGTATTGGTAGATTATACCAGTCTAGTGATAAGCTCTGTATTCCATGCAATGTCCATGGATGCACCTTTTTATTCAACGTGAACACACTTCATCAGGAATCTAACAGCCCGGTTTATATATCATGCCCTATTCAAAACCATCTTATAGTTAAGGATAACTTACCAGTTCTTGTTTTAATTTTCTCAGACAGTCGTCCATATCCGTGCGCTTGGCTGAGCTCTGCGTAAAGAACTGGAAGTGTCAATGTGAAGCAGAAAACGAGATGTATTCCTCTGAATTCACTGAAGATCGTGTGGTTATGTTGTTTAAGAATCAGTGCCAGCTCTTCAGACCACAGGACTTCACATTACTTTCCGCTTTCGGACGCGTAATCGGTGAATCACATCTGATTCAAGCCCTCTATACTTGACGCTCTGATGTTGCTGTCTTCTGATTCAGTGTTCATCACAGGGTCAGATCACATCAGATATCACATCAGATCAGATATCACATCAGATCAGATATCACATCAGATCAGATCGGATGATGCTCGCCGTTTGGTCTGACTCCTGCTGGTGCGCACCCTGTAGGTTTCCTCCACGTGTTCAAACTTTCAGTTTAAATGTACAAGACACACCTCAAAGGGGCTTAACTAACGGTCCTCCGAAAACAAAACCGAACGAGCTTCACTGATTCGGTCAATAGATGATCAATGGTCACTCCAGCAGGGGTTCATCCATAACAAAAGCACGGTCTCTATTGTCCACTCACGCGCTGGGACAGGGACTGTGGCGCAACGGTGCAGCTCTGATTGGATCAAAAATGTGGGGAAATCATTGTAACTGCCTATATGAGCAGTTTATATTGTAATTGGTTTAATTGGTTTGTAAAATTGTGTAAAATTCATGAATGAATGAATGAATGAATGAATTCATCATCTCCCGCTCTATAATCTAGTGGGGTCACGGTGGGGTTCCCCATGCCCATCCAGGGAAGAACGTTTCAGGCGCTGGGCAGATACACACAGGACAGGGTGCCAATCCATCGCTGGGCACACACTCACTCACACATACACCCACTATATGGGGCAATTTGGAGAATTCAGTTGACTTGATCCATGTTTTTGGACTGTGGGAGGAAACCCACGCGGACACGGGAGAACATGGAAACTCTACCCAGATGGGGATTCGAACCGGGAGAGGCGAACATGCTAACCACTAAGCCACCGTGCCGCCCTTGTATAAAATTGTATTTAATTTTTTCTGTTATATTTTTTAAAAACATTGGCAATGCTAATGCCACGTTCCAAAGGTTCCAAAGTTAGCATTAAGGGTTTATTCAGAAGCTCTCTGTTGGTATACCAATTATGTTTACGTAAAGTTTATTACCTTTCCTAGGATTAAGAATTGATATGTAATACGGTTCTAAATCAAGATGTAAATTCGTGTGGTTAAACCAGCAAAGAGTCATTCTTAAGATTAAGAGTTTACAATGTAGAAATTGCTCACTGTATATTTGTTTATGTGATTTACGTTACAGTTCTTACGGTTGGGTGTAAGGTTATGTACAAAGTTAAAGTGCAAACTCAAGAATAAACCTAATCAGTATTGGCAAGAATATTTGTGCTGTCGACTTGAAATCAGTAGCTTGAAATGTAGCTCCCTACAATCATGTTTCTAGTCGTTTAAGACTCCCATTGACGATCACGTGCGTCAGGAACTTTTCATTCATTCATTCATTCATTCATTATCTTCCGCTTTATCCTATATTAGGGTTGGGGGGGGTGGGGGTGGTTCCCCATGCCCATCCAGGGGAGAGTGTTTCGGGCGCTGGGCAGACACACCCAGGACAGGGCACCAATCTATCGCTGGGCACACATTCACACACACAGAAACTCACACAAACACACACTATATGGGGCAATTTGGAGAACTCAGTTGACTTGATCCATGTTTTTGGACTGTGGGAGGAAACCGGAGAACCTGGAGGAAACCCACATGGACACGGGGAGAACATGGAAACTCCACCAAGATGGGGATTCGAACCGGGAATCCCTAGCGCTGAGAGGAGAACGTGCTAACCACTAAGCCACCGTGCCACCCTAATAATCATATTAATATTATATCATATTATTTGTTGTACGTTATCATATATATATATATATATATATATATATATATATATATATATATATATATATATATACATACCATAATATCAATGAGCATGTAGTTTAAACAAACAGGATCATTTTATTCAAGCAGAACGAGTGGCACTCTTTTCAAAATCCTTTTAGTTTGAGGTATAATGTAATTCATACTTTTGATCATTAAATACAGTCATTCAGATATTTTCTGGTATGATCAAATTTCAACTGTAAAACATGTTAGCCAACGTGACTGTCATGGTGAGAATAAAAAAAGTTTTTATATGAAATGAAACATCTGGACCAATTGCTTCTTGAAGTCCAATCACGAAGAGCCAGATTATTGAAATGATTTAATACAATTACATGTTCAAATCAGACCGACTGTTATATACTGTACATTATATTAACAAAAAGCGTTATACAATGTGCAATCCACTGAAGTAATTGATACATATATATTCATTCATTCATTATCTCCCGCTTTATCCTCTATTAGGGTCGCGGTGGGGTTCCCCATGCCCATCCAGGGGAGAACGGCTCGGGCGCTGGGCAGATACACCCAGGACAGGGCGCCAATCCATCGCTGGGCACACACTCACTCACACAGACACACTCTATATGGGGCAATTTTGAGAATTCAATTGACTTGATCCATGTTTTTGGACTGTGGGAGGAAACCGGAGAACCCGGAGGAAACCCACGCAGACACAGGGAGAATATGGAAACTCCACCCAGATGGGGATTCAAACCGGGAATCCCTAGCGCTGAGAGGCGATCGTGCTAACCACTAAGCCACCGTGCCGCCCCTGATATATATATATATATATATATATATATATATATATATATATATATATATATATAGTCTGAAATGTACAAAACAAATTAAGCAAAAAAGGAGTGGGTTTATAGAGAATTTATTATTCCATTGCCGCTAAATCCTATAGTTTGTCTCTATCTGCTGGGGATGTTTATATATTACATGTGCAGTTTCTCTTGTGTTCACTAGAGGGCACTCGGTTTGTGCAAGAAGAAATATATTGAGTAACGAATAAGTGATGCAGTGAAGTTCAGTATGGCTGCGTGCGTGAAGAAAGCTGCTCATGAAATAGGAGAGAGACAGAGAACTGATGATGTTCTCTCCTGCGCTGGAGTGCACTTCAGCTCCTTGCTGCTGTCCAAACCCGTGCTGGACGGATTAGCAGCCTCGGGCTTTCAGACGCCTTCACCCATCCAACTGAAAGCGATTCCTTTAGGACGCTGTGGGCTGGGTAAGAAAACAATCATTCATTCATTCATTCATTCATTCATTCATTATCTTCAGCTTAATCCAATAGAAGCTTCGCGTGGGGGGTGGGGGGGAATGCCCCCAATGCCCCCCAATGCCCCCCCATGCCCCCCATGCCCCCCATGCCCCCCATGCCCGGGCCAATACACCCAGGTCAGGGCGTCAATCTATCACTGGACACACACACACACACACACACACACCCCCCCCCCCCCCCCGCGACCCTTGTAGAGGATAAAGCAGAAGATAATGTGTGGATGGATGTTACACATAGAAGGAATTTGCACACATGTATGACAAGTTTATATATATATATATTGCCCAGCGATGGATTGGCGCCCTGTCCTGGGTCTATCTACCCAGCGCCCGAGACGTTCTCCCCTGGATGGGCATGGGGAACCCCACCGCGACCCTAATAGAGGATAAAGCGGGAGATAATGAATGAATGAATATATATATATATATATATATATATATATATATATATATATATATATATATATATATATATATATACACATATATATATATATATATATATATATATATATTAGTGTACTGTAGATATTATTTACATATAATTACAGTATGAAAGTATATTTAAACTTACTGTTGTGCGATTTTGTGTTCCCTTTAAAATATCTTTTTAACCTCAAGAACTGGAGGAAAAATATGTAAATGCTCATTTGTGAATCGATGCTCTGTACCACCTGATTAATTAAAAAATGTTTTTCCAAATGTACAATTTTATTTGTAGATCTTATTGTTCAGGCCAAATCCGGCACAGGGAAGACATGTGTTTTTTCAACTATCGCATTGGACTCCTTGGTTCTGGAGAACTCTGCTATTCAGGTACAAAACAATGTCATCACTTCTAAGTTAATACTCGTTACAACAATCTGTATTGAAAAACAAACTTTTATTTTTAGGTCCTTGTACTGGCACCAACCAGAGAGATTGCTGTGCAGATCCATGCAGTAGTCATGGCGATAGGCAGTGCCATGGAGGGTTTGCAGTGCCATGTGTTTATTGGTGGTCGGCCTGTGAGTCAGGACAAACTCCACCTGAAGAAATGTCACATCGCTATTGGATCACCAGGTGCATGTTAATATGATGTCATGAACAGGTTGCTTTGGATATCGTGAGCTAAACTTTCCGTCTACTCAAAATGTACATCTTTATTGGGTTTTGGGCAGAACTATTTAATGGTTTCCACTTTGTTTGAGGTTTGTCTGATTTTGAGAGTTTAATTAGGAGTACTGTGTGTTTTTAGGCCGTATAAAGCAGCTGATTGAGATGGGAGCTCTGCTGACGTCAAGTGTTCGACTCTTTGTGCTGGATGAAGCTGATAAGCTGCTGGAGGAGGGCAGCTTTCAAGAACAAATAAAGTAAACAGTCATGAAACCCTTTTTAAAAAGTGTTTCATTCATACAGCCAAACTAACCAATTATCTCCATTATTGGTCATAACTTGTATTACAAGTTATAGTTGACATAAGTCATTACTGTGCTTGTTCTTAACTTGATAAATCTGTCTTTCAGCTGGATTTTTTCCTCTCTGCCAGTAAATAAACAAATGTTGGCACTTTCTGCTACTTACCCAGAGTCCTTAGCACAACACTTGTGCAGATACATGAGAGAGCCAACGTTTGTGCGACTAAACTCCAGTGATCCTGGATTGATTGGTAAGATGATCACTCTTTAGTTTATGAATAGCCTACAAATTTTACCTGAGTAAACCTAATCTCTGTGTGTGTTTCTTCTTTTCCCACCATTTACTAATGGAGGCCTGAAACAGTACTATAAACTGGTGCACTGCCATGCATTAACACACAAAATCTTTGAGGAAAAAGTGCAAAATCTGATGGAACTCTTTAGTAAAATTCCCTTTAACCAGGCATTGGTTTTCTCCAACCTACACACAAGGTTTGTACCATTTTTTTGCACATCTTTATTATTTTTTTTGTTATTTATAAGTGTTTGTTAGTCTGCAAAATTTCCACTGTGATTATAGGACTTACAAAGAGTTGGTAGTTATAATTGTTTATATTATAAAAAAAAACCTTTATCCAAATACCTTCAGGTGCATTCATATAAATCCAAATCAAACTGCAGGAACAAGACGATAAAAATAATAATTATCATATTGTGATTCTCTAGTTTGAATTAATGCTGCATGTATCTGATAAACTGATACTGAGAAGAAGTAAAGGAATTTTACAGGATATTTGATGGTCTGAAACCATGAACTTTTATGTGTGTGTGTGTGTGTGTTAATGTACGTGTATAGTAATTGTGTGGAGGAGTGAATTTGAATAGTTGTGATCCATTTTCTCTTTAGAGCACAGCACCTGGCTGAAGTGCTTTCTTCTAAAGGTCTGCCTGCAGTCTGCATCTCTGGTGTGATAAACCACATTTATCTTTGTTATTAAGACTAAAAATGATAGTACTTTTTATCCAGATTGTTGTGCATAGTTGTAATACCTTTTTTTTGTATGTGTAGGCAGTTTGAGTCAGGAACAGAGATTGGAAGCAATGTCCAAGCTAAAGCAGTACCAGTGTCGAGTTCTCATTTCTACTGATTTGGTAAGTTTAAACTTGTGAAACCTTCTAGAAATAAAACATTCCTTCTTACTATTTCATGGTTTCAGACCTCCCGAGGAATAGATGCAGAAAAGGTGAATTTGGTGATCAACCTGGACATTCCTCAAGACTGGGAGACGTACATGCACCGGATTGGACGTGCTGGACGCTTCGGTAGGTGTTAGTTATATAGGAGAAGTATTAAGAATCTTAAAAAGCACTATTAGTAGGAACAGAAATAATGAATACAAACTTCCTTTGCCCTTCAAACAGCCATGAGGGTTAATGAGTTTTGCATTTTGTGTGTTCAGTTACTGTCATTGTTCTGTAATATTGTAGTATTTTTTTTAACAGCTGAATTCAATTTTCATCTTTCTGCTGCTTACTGGATAATTATTCTTTATTTCATCATTCCACATAATAATAATAAAAAACCCAGAGAATCAGCAAGTTTAGTGTACCACCCACATTATTCAGCCTACTTTTACTTGTAGAAATACAGATTTCTAAAAATGATGATACAGACTCCCACTATCATTTTTTGAGCAGAGTCTTTTTTTTCAGTCTTCTTAGTCACATGATAAGTCTTCGCAGATATATCCTTTTCAAATAAATTTAAGTGTATTGATTTAATTTCAATACACAGTACAGCTAAAACATTTCCAAAGTAAAAGACAATCAAACCCATTTAATACTCTTGCTTGAAGTAAAAAAAATAATTTTGCTTTTAGGAACACTGGGGGTTGCAGTAACCTACTGTTGCCATGGAGAAGAAGAAAACAAGATGATGGCTATTGCGCAGAAGTGCAGCCTGACTCTAAAGCCATTACCAGGTAAAATCGGTGTCCCTCCGATGTTTGGCAAACCCACTGACTGCATGTATTCTATTGTCTGTTTAGTTGGGATTTTTTTTCAGTTTTAATAATCATCTTTTTATTTAGTTGTAGCTTTAAAAACTTCTGGCACATTGGTCCAAATATTTCTCGGGACACATTTGTCAGGAAATTTACAGTGGGCAGGTTTGCAAGGAACAACTCTATGCGGCTAGTATACATAGCCTAATGATCCACTTGTTTGTTTTTCCGTTAATTTAATGCTAAACTATTGTTTAATAAACCAATATTTTACGTGATTTAAAAAGTTCTCTATAAGTTCTCTAAAATGATTTTTCTCAGAACAATAAAAGTTTCTGTTGTGATAACACGAGAGGGGAGTACCTCTTGTAACAGTTTTAAAAAAAAAAACTGTTCTTGATGTATTGGTAAAATTATTTTATTATTTCAATATAAACTGTTGTATTTACACCAAACTGCTGACATCAAAATTCATATCGTTTTTTTTTTTTTTTTTTTAAATGAAGGATTTACATTTCAGCTCGAAAAATTTATTCAAGAAATAATTTTACCAACACACCAAGAACACATCCTCCATACCAGTTGTTTTTATCTTATTTGATACACCTGTATTTATTATTTATATTATTTTAATAGTAAATACATTTTCAATCTAATGATTGTTTTTATATTCACTGTTCCACAGATCCAATCCCAGCTGAACTTATGGAGGAACCCTGTGACTGGAATGTGATCGTTCAGCCTCCTTCAAATTCGGACTTGGCTCTTCTCTCTGAGAAAAAGAAATGGGTTGAATCTAAACAGTTACCTTCTAAAACCTTTAAAAAGTCTCAGAACATACTTACCACTCCAAAGGAAACCAAGCAACATGGTATGACAAGTGCCAAGAAATCCAGCACTGACAAGAAAAAAAGTATAAAGCTAACACCCTCACAGGACTCTGAAAGTACAGTGACCTTGTCCACAGCTCCAAATGTGGAGCCTCAGACACAACTTTCAAAGAGAGAAATGCAAGAAGCCTTGCCAAAAATACCTCCCTTGCCATCCTTTAAACCCAGAGCCAGCAGTCGTGTGTCCTTTGCTGCGGCTGCAGCAGATTTTGAGAACTTCATGACCGCTGGTCCAGGAAGAACTGTTGAGATTATACGACAGTATGGAACTCGAGATGAGGAAATGGCCAAAGTCAATAAGCACCAAGATCTCAATGCAGATGTTGAATGTGATAAATCTTATAATGAACCATACGTCAGTGCTAAAAGTCCTTGTCCATCACAAGGCATAGTAGGCGTGTCATTTCACCCAGTGGACTCAGGGACTCAGTCTAGCACCTCGTCCTCCTCTGAAAGTGAGTGTGAAATGGAGACCGAACAGAAAACTGATGCTTCAGCATCCAGTTCTATTTCCAGTGCACCACACCCAAGCATTAGACCAAAGGGCTCCAGCTTATCAAATGCAACCAGTCTAATTAAATGTCCAATTAAGTCCAAACTGAGTCCAAGTGGACCTCAAATCAAGGATAATAATCAAGCAAAAGCTCTACATCACCATCATTTAAAGCCAGAGCAAAAACGAGCTGGAAAGAATGCCAGAAGAGATGACAAAACCTGGATGAGACAAAAAGGGAGACGGGAAGAGTTTTGCTCAGAAGAGGAGGAAAGAGAAGAAGAGCAGGATTACTGGAGCTCCTGTTCCAGAGCCTGGGAAGAATATTACAGCTCTTTGCATTACTATCATTCCCAGTATAACTGGCTAGCAGCATACCGCATGAATACCGTGTACATGATGGAGATGATGAAACGCTGAGCTGTGAATGCAAGAAACAAAAAAGCGTGAACATCTCCTAAATTTCTAAAACTTCTACATTTTGTATCTAAAATCACACCTGCCACAATGGAATCACATTATGGACTTTACTCTATTTTGAGTCTTCTATTATTATGAGAATAACTTAAGGTCTATTTTAATTTTCATCATAGAAACTTGTGACGGAAACCTGAAAGTGGGAAAGTAAGATTAAATATGTGCACCTGTATGATAAGTTTTTTTGTCTTTTATTTAGTTTGGATTTGTTTAAAAGCTCTTCTCTGTGATTCAACAAGCTAGGAATAAAATAAAATAAAAAGGCAAATATTCATTCATTCATTCATTCATTATCTCCCGCTTTATCCTCTAGTAGGGTCGCGGTGGGGTTCCAAATGCCCATCCAGGGGAGAACGTCTCGGGCGCTGGGCAGAAAGACCCAGGACAGGGTGCCAATCCATCGCTGGGCACACACTCACTCACACAGACACACTCTATATGGGGCAATTTAGAGAATTCAATTGACTTGATCCATGTTTTTGGACTGTGGGAGGAAACCGGAGAACCCGGAGGAAACCCACGCAGACACGGGGAGAACATGGAAACTCCACCCAGATGGGGATTCGAACCGGGAATCCCTAGTGCTGAGAGGAGAACGTGCTAACCACTAAGCCACCGTGCCGCCAAGGCAAATATTCGTTTAAGTTAATAAAAAAAACCCAGTAAAAAGCAGGGAACACTTGTTCATTGAATGAAACTGTCAAAAAGCTTTAAGAAAATAGAGAACACTGAAAAATGACATTTTCTTGTCATAGCTGATCGAATTAAAATATTGAAAAATGTTCAGCTAGGGGAGAATGTTTTAGCTGGGTGCCAGGACAGGGAGCCCATCCATCATGGGGATATTGAAAATGTAAATTTCCTTGAAGTTCTAACAATAAATCATGAGATTTGATCATAGGTCTCCACACTTTAGCTTGAGGTAATTAAATGGATATAAATAATTTAACTGCTCTTTGAATTGTGCTGTTACACCGGAAGTTGATTGCAGGACTCTTGTGTCTTTGTGTGCTGTGCTAACCCCAGGTGCAGGTACGAGCTCTCTGCATGTTCTGAAATGAATATGCACACAGCAAATGGACCAGTGACATACAGATCATTTATCAAGCTTTTCACAGTTGTGACAAGACGAGATCATAAATTATATTCAACATTTGACAGAGAAGGCAAAAAATCGGGTCAACAAAATGTGATAATTACAGATGAACTCAATAACAACAGTCAAATAAACAGAGACATAGAGGAGGGGGAAAATCAGCAAGTGAGAGAGACAGATGAATACAATTCACCATAAGGGGAAACGGGGAGTTACAAAACACATGACAGGTTTAATATTTTAACTACTTTTTAAACCAATATCTCAGGCATACAGCAGCTGATCTAGTACCAGATTTCCTAGACTTGTCTTAATTAGATGAAAACACTTACCCTAATAGCAAGATGACACCTTATGGCTCTGATGTCGTGTCTGCTTTATACTTACATTTGAAACTAGGTTAGCTGAAGGTGATCTGTCAGAACAGGCAGAATTTGGGTTGCGTTTCACTGAATATAATCTAGACCTAATCATTTGATCTAATAACACATTTTACAAGTAAACATTTACAGTGTCAACAGTCACACTGTTTATTTTCTGATCAGACGTATGCATTTTTATTTTCACTGAATATATTCTGGTAAATTCGGATGACAGTTCTTATTGTTTCGAAACACCAAGAACCTACAAACCATATCACATAGCTGCCTGCAAAGATCTTTTAGCAAATACATTTTTTTTCTACCTGTTACCAAAGACTAATTGTAAAATCTCACTTAAGTTGTTGAAATGGGATGAAGCTTTTATCCCAGACCTTTAAAGTGAGACTTTTTATATCAAAGGCTACAAAAATGGCATTGTTTTCTAAACTGAGAAATGATAATGTGCTTTTTTCATATTAAAGACCATTCTGGGTCCGATTCTATATATACATAACCTAACGCTTCACAGTCTGGCTTTGTAATCTGCATTTTTCAGCATAAGTGTGGGTAAAAGGGTTGTACGTAATTTATTAATCATCATACATAGAAATAAATCTATTAAATACTCTTTAGTAATCTTGACACAGTGGCTTATCATTATTTTAAATAACTAAAGACTAAACAAAACACCTCAAATGTACTATTCACTTTGGTGCAATGTATGGCAGTGCAATCTCATTAGACAAAGGGAAACGATAATCTTGATAATTATAACAATTATAATCTGAAGGACCTGTACTCAATATGCTGGTGTTTCTTTAACTCCTTATAACGACAGTACAATGTTTTATTTCTAAAATAGCAACTGTTTTGCACAGTTTTCAGTATTGAAGCTTAACATTAACAAACAGATGTAAAAGCTTAGGGATTTAAACATTTTCATGATGTAAGTATGAGATAAATATTACACCAAACATGAAGTATTGAGATTTTTCTGCGATGCACACTACATGGATTTCATGTGGACACCTGATTTAAGGAGCTGATCCTGTATATTGAAACCACGCCAACTGCAAAAAAATAGCAGTAAAAAGTTTGGACACAACTTTTTGTTACACTTACCGTAAAGATGGTCTTTGTAGTTCTACAATTTCAGACTACCTGTTTGTGGACTGCAGTACATACTGTGTTAACCCTCTTTACTCTGTTCTCTAATGGTCAGGAGCCCAATAGCACCACCACAGAGCAGGTATTATTGGTTGGTGCATTATTCCTAGCACTGCTGTACTACAACAGAGCCAGAGAACCAACAGGGGACTAACAAACCCCCCCCCCCCCCCCCAAAAAAAAAAAAAACAAAACAGATGTACTGCAGTCTGTAATTGTAAAACCACAAAGTCCATCTTTATGGTAAGTGGAGGAAATAGACAATGGAGCCAAGAAGTGGGTGTGTCCAAACTTTTAACTGGTACTTTAGGTGTAGATGAAAAAAAACCCCCACAGATCTAGGTGTTCATAGACAAACATACTGAAACATGATGCTGGTTTTCCATGTAATGTATTAAAACTTCTTTACTGGTCATGCTGTCCCCTGTCTACTATGGTTCTTTTTTGTGAAATAGAAATTCCTGGGGAAACAGGATCACAAGCTTTTGATTCTGACAATGTAAATTTTACTAATTTGTCCTGTACCACTTGTACATTTTTGCCAAATGCTAAAATCATCACGAACATAGCACTTTGTTTTTAACAGAACCATATATATTTGATACGACTTTTAGCTTTAGACAAGTGTTCGTTAAATGTTAACCACAAATGTGTTTGTTCCAAGGCTACCGTCTGCAACTGTCTGTCTGGCTTTTGAGGAAACATCCAAGTAAGATTAAATACATGTCTCTTAGTTGCTCTTAAAAGGCATTTGATGATTGCTGTAAAATGATGAATGTCAACAATTTACCTTTGTCACCCTGACACATATACATGTTTAGTTCCAAAAGTGAATAATTGAATAGTTTTACTAGTTTTACTTCAGTCAATCTACACTGTCTGGTCAGAAAAACAAGTATCATACTCTAATACATTGTTGGACCACTACAGGTTATTCTTAACATCTCAGTGCAACATCTTTTATGATAATGGATGAGCCACATATTTTGATTAGAATCTGAACTGGACATGTGTAAACAGTGTGTACACCACTCTTTAACAAATTATGTATGGTACTGTCATCCTGTCAACTTAACAAGTGTGAATTGTTTAATGTCCACACACTATTGGTCATGAAGGTCAACTTACACTTCATACTGAAAGTGGAGAAATATGTTTGAGGTAAAAAAAAAAAAAAAACTCACTGGTTTTATAAGATTTTAAAAGCCTTAAGTTAAAATTGTGTCCAAAAAGGCCATCATCATCATGAAGTAACGTTGAGGTTCAACTGGTCCATGGGGTCATCAGTGAAGCATATGCTGACTCATTGGCAAAGTTGAGTCAAGACTGAGTTCTTTACACTCTCTTCTTAAAAGATTAAAGAAAAAAACACCAACAGTTTCTATGCAGGTACACAAATACACACAACAATGTTTACTTTTGTCCAGTAAATTGTACTGAGCAGGAAAAAAAAACAACACTTAAGACCAAACCATCTATCAAAAGCATGGTTTCAGAAGACACGAGCAGACAGGGCGGCACTGGACCACAGTGAGTAGGGTAGGGGCGCAGCTGCACTCAGTTTGCCAAACAATGGCTGAATATTACAAAATATCCTATTAACAATATTCACAAATGAACCGATACATATCCTACTCACAAATTCTCAGCAAATGCCTTGTGCTTATAGTCACAGATAGTTTCAATAATTATTTTATATATCTATTTTTTGGTTCTGTTTTACAAGGTTATTACTGACACTTCAGAGATTGACACGGTATTGTCCACTCAACATCTTGGACCCAAAGGAGGAAAGAGTGGATTAAAAGTGGAAAAAGGCTCCTTTCCCCAAGAGAGGCACATACTGTGTGAAAGGCTCCAAGCACGCCGAGAGCTTACAGTCACGCATACATGTACAAGTGCACACATACACACCTAAAATCAAGTACACTCTAAAACTTATCGGCGTGACCACACATATACACTCAGAAAAGTATATCCCACAGTCATTGTCATACTAAACTTATTCTTTGACTAAATGAAAACAGGATCTTGAAGATGGGAACAAATTGTAAGCTGTATGATGGACAAATGTATTTGGACAAATCTTTTAATAATTAAATTCAGGTGTTTCCTTCTTTTATACGATGTATAAAATCGAGCACTTAGCCATGCATTTGGACAACTGTAGCATTCCAACTTTGTGGAAACAGTTTGGAAAAGGTCTTTTTCTGTTCCAGCATGACCATGCACCAATGAACAAAGATCTGTAAAGGCATGGTTAAGTGAGTTTAGTGTGGAAGAACTTGATTGGCCTGCACAGAGACCTGCTCTTAACCATTTTATGGTTGAGCTAGAACAGAGATGTCGGACTCTGTCATCTAACGTCAGTATCTGACCTCCCAAGTGCTCCTCTAAATGAATAGCAAAAAATCCCACTCAAACACAAAAGGTCTTTCCTTAAGAGAAGAAAGCTGTTATAGCTGCAAAGGGAGACCCAACTTGGAATGGGATGTCAGAAACGGTTCTGTTGTTGTAATGTGTATGTGTCCTGATACTTTTGTCCATATAGTGTATTTCCACAAATCATGACTTATACAGTATATAGAAAATAGCAACAATGACAACAGAAATGAAAAACACATCTAAAATAATACACTAGGCATACAGACTATATTTGCTTAGTTGTAGCCAGAAACATCTATCTTTCCGGAAAATATGAAATATATATAAAATGATCAATGCTGGTCATGATAAACTGGCAACTTTTTCAGCCACTGCCAGAAACTGTCCTCTAAAATGATCTGTAAAAGTGACATTCAGTAAATGATTACTATTGTCAAAATAGTTTTTTTTTTACTTTATCTTAGATAAACGCATTCTTTGCTTACACAGATCCCAGCATTAATTTGAGGAAGTCTAAACAGTAAAGCAAGAGTTTAATGTTTTCTAAGATTTTATTTTACAATTTAATTTAATTAATATGTATAACAAAAATAATGTTACTAATTATGTATATTATGCTTAGACATTCAAACCTGTAAATATAAAGCAGGAAAGGATTTAGTCAGTACTAAGCAACACCCCCCCCCCCTTTAAGCCTGATGCTGAATATATGGATATTTATACTTTCTAATTTTTGCTTACATGCAGAGCAGGTTCCATCAACAAAAGTTAAAGAACTGTGAGAGCCATCAGTTTGGAGGGACAGGTCATGATGGATTGAGGGTTTAGTTGGGATTATGAGAAGCTTTGTTTTTGCTAAATTTAGTTTAAGATGATCGGCCTTCATCCAAACAGATATGACAAATGAGTGTCATCAGCGTAGCAGTGGTAAGAGAAATCATGTGTCTGAATGACTGTGCCCTGTGATGTCATGTATAATGAAAAGAGGAGGGGACCAAGTGAAGAGCCCTGAGGAACACCAGTGAGTAAAATATGAAAATATAAAACCTACATTAATAAAAGACAAAATTATTTTCCTAAAAACGGGCTTTATTTTAAATAAATGAATAATTGTTACTTTGTCAAGTTCAGATTAAATCTAACTGATATGTTAATCAACACTTAATATGTCATTCTCTTGAAAATATCAAATATTTACAGTTCCTCCATTCTTTTGCTATAGGCGACAGTTTGCTTGGAAAAATAAAGTGCAGGATTTAAATTCAAATAAATAAATATGTATTCTATTTATTTACATTTACACAACAGAAGCTGTTTTCTACTTTGGGATTGCTTGTCAGGCAGTAGCACAGTGTGATGAGAGATTCTAAGAAGTACTGTTAGTCAAAGTGTCTGTCAGTCAATAGACTGTGAGCTTTTGCAACAGGACTGTGATTCAAAAAATAACTAATATTCAAGTGACACTGTTCAAAACAGCTTGGGGATATATTAATCTAAACATGCTCTACAAACAAGAGCAGTGAACAATCCTAAAAAAAGCATCACCAAGTTATGATATCTGTCAAAACAAGATACAAGTTCTGGCCTTGTTTCTAAAACTGTTTGCATAGGACAATGTCAATAATGGTTTCTTTTGATAATGCAGGGGTGGCAAATGTCACTAAAGAGCACAAAAAATACTTTTATTTAGCATAGTTTTTCTACTACTACTAATAATTATAAAACCAAATTATAATTGTATACTACTAATAATAATTATTATATTATCATTATTATAATAATCGATATATTAATTAATAACAATTATCATTAGAATTAATAATAATAATGATGATGATGATGATGATGATAAAAGCATGGCAACACCTTATACAGGTTGCCAGACCATAGCAGGGCAGATGCAAAGACAAACGTTAATGCACACATCAAAAGCCAATTTACTTTCTGCAATGTTCCCACCGCTTGTTTTTGGACTGTGGGAGGGAAGAGGAGTTTCTCTTGAAAACCCATGCAGATATGTAAAGAACATGCAAACTCCACAGAGACAGGATCTTATCTGCCCTAACCCAAAATCAGATCAGGAGCATTCTTGTCAAAATGCAACCTGCTGTCAGGTAGAAAAATGAAATATTCTAAATACATAAACATGTTTCAGTATTTAATATGTCCTGTTTTGCTGTAATGACATTGTGTGCTTAAGCTTAAAATCCAAATATTTTTGTGTAGTGTATGATCTAATCACAGTGTCAGAATGATCCAAAGAACCAGTAATTGATAAAGATTACATAAAGTGACTGTCAGAAATGTTCATGACTGTCAAATATTAGATTTGAGAGGCTTCAGATTACCCTGTTTAAAAACTATTGCAGTAAAATCAATAATACGGTTAATAAAAATATTAATACTCAAGGTCTTAGATTTTTGGCACCTACTGTAAGTAATTTGGCCAGGATCTGCCAAGCTTCTGTACTCAGATGAAAAAGGGATCGTGTGAAGTGATTGCCCAGCTGAAGTGTTGCATTTGATGATTTAGAAGTTTTCCTTTAGTTTAGGTTAAAAGAAGTCTAAGCAAAAAGAAGGTCAAAAGAAGTTAAAAGAAGTCACTGTGGCAAATTCTATGTAAGTCTTTGCCAGCTCTAATGATTTTTTAAATGACAAAAAGCTGGGCTATGTACATTATCGCCTCAAAAGTTGCCATCTCTTCATGTCCTTAAGACTCAATAAAAAGCTAGTAAAGAAAAAGTGAAAAAGTGCTTAATGCAGAGTGACTTTCAACATCTCTTCAGCTAATCCTTCACATAATGCATTGATCAAGTTTTTATGGCTCTTCTGCTTTTATCTCTCACTCCCTCTCACACAGACAGACATCCACACATTGTTTTCATCACCCTCTTGTTCTTTGTCCTTCAGGAATCTGAGTCCTTCTCCCACTAGAGGGCAGGCTACTCCACAGAGTTCACATCCCGAGTGCTCACCCCTTCTCTCTGTTTTAGCACTTGTCTGGTTTCCACCCTTGTCCTTTACAGCGCAGAGACCTTCACCACGCCCGTGCTGGAGTTGGTGGCGGGAGTGGGTGGAGGCTCAGGGTTGGTGGGGGATGTGTTGGTGGGTGGGGTTGGGATGCTGATGATTGCAGTGGTAACCTGACTGCTGCTTTTACAGTTCAGACCTCCAGATTCATCTGGCATCATGTTGAGACTGGAACGACTGTGAGTATAAATGAGTAAAAGGTCACTACAGAGAAACGGGTGGGAAAACACTCCTGCTACTACACAACCCAAATGCTTTAGAAATGAATAAAACACTTAACGTATTTATCATTCTGTATTTTATAAAATGTATCATTCACTGTGCAAATTTTTAAACTGTTACACTATCCTTGGATTATCGAAAAATGCAGCTTTTCACAATTTAATTACACATTTCATTACATTCATTCATTATCTCCCGCTTTATCCTCTATTAGGGTCGCGGTAGGGTTCCCCATGCCCATCCAGGGGAGAACGTCTCGGGCGCTGGGCAGATAGACCCAGGACAGGGCGCCAATCCATCGCTGGGCACACACTCACTCACACAGACACACTCTATATGGGGCAATTTTTGAGAAGTCAATTGACTTGATCCATGTTTTTGGACTGTGGGAGGAAACCGGAGAACCCGGAGGAAACCCACGCGGAAACGGGGAGAACATGGAAACTCCACCCAGATGGGGATTCGAACCGGGAATCCCTAGCGCTGAGAGGCGAACGTGCTAACCACTAAGCCACCGTGCCCATTTCATTACATTACATTCAATTATTCATTTTGTTGTGTTAACCCATCCATTATCTTCCGCTTTATCCTCTACTAGGGTTGCGGCAGGGTTCCCCATGCCCATCCAGTGGAGAACGTTTCAGGCGCTGGGCGGATATACCCAGGACATGGCGCCAATCTATCGCTGGGCACACACTCACACACAAACACACTCTATATAAGGTAATTTTGGAGAATTCAATTGACCTTGATCCATGTTTTTGGACTGGAAACCGGAGAACCTGGAGGAAACCCACGTGGACATGGGGAGAACATGGAAACTCCACCCAGATGGGGATTTGAACCAGGAATACCTAGTGCTGAGAGGCGAACGTGCTAACCACTAAGCCACCCATGTCCCATGTTAACCCATAACCTTGTTTTACTTTTATGGAACGACACACTTGAGCTGACATGAACTTCACAAGTTTGGGCAAAGACTTTTTTCCCAGCATTAAACTCTTTCTTACAGGAGGATGTTTTGAGCCCTTTAATTGGGCTCAAAACAGCAGTACAGGGATGTGGACATTCTGACAGTCCTCACTTCCTGCTTCTCCTTTATCTTTACAGGAGTTCAAAAAGTATTTCTTTCACTATTGCTCAGCGTTCTATCAACACATCTTTGCTCTCCAGTCTCCTCACACAAACTTCTTGGTCATGGTCAAGAATCTCTACATTTTGATAAACTTTTTGTAATTAATTCAATTGAACTTACTGGTATGATGCAGCTAACACAAATAATTAATACTTTTTTTTCCATGTAAGCAGCTGTTTAGAGAAAGGCAGACCTCCATTTGGTATAGTACTAGATGATATAAATTTGATTTAATTTGGTGATTTGTGTCTTTATTGTCTAATATTGTTTTAAATTAGAAAATCTAATTATTGCAGGGCGGCACGGTGACTTAGTGGTTAGCACGTTCGCCTCTCAGCGCTAGGGATTCCCGGTTCGAATCCCCATCTGTGTGGAGTTTCCATGTTCTCCCTGTGTCTGCGTGGGTTTCCTCCGGGTTCTCCGGTTTCCTCCCACAGTCCAAAAACATGGATCAAGTTAATTGAGTTCTCTAAATTGCCCTATATAGAGTGTGTCTGTGTGAGTGAGTGTGTACCCAGCGATGGATTGGCGCCCTGTCCTGGGTCTATCTGCCCAGCGCCCGAGACGTTCTCCCCTGGATGGGCATGGGGAACCCTACCGCGACCCTAATAGAGGATAAAGCGGGAGATAATGAATGAATGAATAATTATTCCAACTTTCTTTGATGCTATTGTGAAACAAAAAATACTCATGTACATACAGCTTTTTGCACAAAGTGGTTCATATGTGCATATGACCTAACACAGTACAAAACACTGAATACTTCATGTTTCTGGCACTTGCACATATAATTCTTACAGCAAATAAAAATGCTAATTAAACACAAATTTCTTATATCCTGAACTTTTAGACTGTTCTGATTATACACGTTTAAGCATACATGTGTTTCTGTGTGTGTGTGTATGTCACCTGGTGTTAAGTGGCGGCTGTTCTCCACACTGGATATGTATGGCGCTAAGTTCCTGAAAGTTGTGAGCATGTGAGTGTATATGTGGGTGTGTATGAGAGTATGCGTGGGCTGCATTCGCCGGTTGATTGCTTTTATTGGCTCGTCTGGAACAGCAGGACCCCATGACGCTCTCCTGGCTGAGAGTGGAGCTCTGTGATGGGTACCGTTGGAGGCCACTCTCCATATAACTCTGTTCAAAGAGCTGCTCGTCGACAAACTCATGATTCTATACAAACAAAATTAGGGAAAAATAAGAAAGCATATAGCAAGACAAAAAAAATCAATTATTCACGTTTAGAACCACATATTCTCAGAGTTTTGGGTGGTGTTGGCGTCTGTGGCAATTTCATGTGATTAGTTCATCAATAAGCATTTTTTTGGAATGGGTGAACTGAGGGTCTCTGAGGAAACCCACACAAACAAGGGAAAAAAATGTAAACGAAGTACAGAGAGGACCTTGTCTGCCCTACCCAGTAATCATACTTAGTGATTTCCTGTTCTGAGGCAAGCCTTCAAACTACTTCAGTTATTCCTAAACATTTTACCAGACAAACTAGCAACTGGCTACTTTTGTGCTCACCTCACCAAAGATTATTATTAATGAGTTTCAGTTATAATACCTAAAATTGGTCATGTAATAAAAACTATAATAAAATATCCAGTTTAGTTAAGAAATGTCTTCTCTCACGTTTGCAAACAGCCAAACTACACACACATCTCTGCCTCTATGGTTCCCTAATCCCCTAATACTTGCTTTGTAGTGAGTTATATAAGTCATGAAATCATATATTTTTTTAAAGGAATGTGTTTAGATGATCTAAAAAGACTAAATTTTTCATACTTGTGTGCCTACAAAGTATTTCAATTGGGATATTTACTACAGCCAATATAGAGCCTACAACAGAAATTACAATCATGCGCTGTATTATACCAAACAGGATGCTAAGCTTCCTTGTAAAGGTCAACATTCTCATGATTAATGTGCTTTAGAATCCAATATATCACATTTAACTAATCAGTTTCTGAATGCAATATTTTGAAGAATCTGGTTAATTACATTTAGCTCGAACATCTGCATGATCTCAGCTACAGTCCACTGTAATTAACAAAGTGCATTCTTGTTTTGAGTAGTAGGTCAATTGCTGCAACTTGACTGTGTAACCTGTAGAATTGTCAATATTTCTGCATACATTTGACTAAAACTGTAACTAAATGAAATAAAATTCAACATATAAGATAAAAAAAATAGGGTTAGGTACATAGTTATTTATTTTCCAAGAAATTCATTCATAAGTGGCAAAAACATATCAGTTATTGACGTGACCTTTTTTGTAACAACTAAATGTATCTGGAAATAGTTGATTAGTCCTATACATCAGCTTTAATGAATCTTATGCCTTTTATCCAAATAAAACAGCATTTATTAAAACAGCATTTTTTATTGAGTTTTCTCCATTAAACTACTTACTTCAGGTCTTTCCATAACATTTTTACTAGATTTAAGTTCAGGACTTTGACTTTCTAAATTTCTAAAACTTTAAATTTATTCTTCTTTAACTAAGATTTGGTAGTGTGGCTCATATGCTTCATTGTCTTGCTGCCTGACCCACATTCTGTGGAGATGCAGCTTAGTGACAGATGTCCTGGCATTTTCCTTTAGGATTTGCAGGTATAATTCAGAATTTATTGTTCCATCAATGATGGCAAGCTGTCCCGGCCCAAACGTACTAAAACAGGCCCAAACCATAATACCACTGTGTTTCACAGGTGGGATGATAATTTTATGCCTAAAGTCGGTGTTCTTTCTTCACGCAATAAAGAATCTCGTAAAAACTAAAACCATTTATCCACAAAGCTATGTCCCAATAACCTTCTGGCCTGTTCAAGTGATCTTTATCAGACTATAAATACTCGCTTTCTTTCATGTTACAAAAGGCAGTCTGTTCAAGAAGCAACACATCACAAAAAAAAGCAAGGAAATAAAAACAGCAAATGGTCCAGTGTTTGGATTTGTAATTGTGTATATTGCAAAGTGTATGTGGGTGTGTGTTTGCTGTGTTTCTGACCGTGGTTTTCTCCAGGCAATGCAGCAGGTGGTGGTGTTGGCTCTCAATTATTGACTGTGGTTTATTCAAATGTTGCACTTCGCCCATGGAGCCCTGCATTAGAGAAATCCCACAGAGAACACAGACTTCCACATGAGTTGCCCTTTAGGCTATTATTCAAAGCTTTGAAATTCACACAAACATGATGATACTTAATATGACTCCACTCAAATACTTAATGCAGATATATGCATGCACAACAAACACAATGGCAGTCGTGGCATGAATGTTGATGACTAGGGTGACAAATAGTGTGTAGATCTAAATACCTCATGTGACAGTTTCATCCTATAAGGTGCTTGCTGTGGTTCAGGGGTGAGAGAGAAGGTAAGGTTTACTGATTTTAAAATGACTCCTTCCAGGAACAGGGTTATATAATTCAGAGGTTATGACATATGTGATAGAGATCAGAGCAAACACACCACAGAACATTGTGCCACTTTCCACACACATGGCCTTCAGCTGGGTTGCGTAGCAGTTCTAAATTACACTACTGTTTGACATTAACTCAGCAGTGAGTACCGACACTTTATTTGGCTTTCCAAACACAAGGAGCACTTTATAATGCCATAATTGCAACACAGAGCTGTGTTAGGTACATAGGCTGTGTATATCAGGCCCGACACACACACACATCTGCCTGTGAATAATCTTTTTTGTTATTGGTATATTTAATTCTATATACCAGTTTATTATTTTTTTATAAATAACAAAAAAATGGATCAAATAAAAAAATATAATAATAGAAAATTAAGGAGAAATCTTAGGATTTTGGTAAATAAGATGTACAGAATGGTGAAATAAAAAAAGGGTTACAGAAGCTAATGGTACAGATACTGTAACCCAGGTGACACGTACACAAGGGTTTTGCCATCATATTGAGGCAAGTACATTTGGGTAGCACCTTTTTCACACAATGAAAATTTGTGAAAAAAAAGTGAAAAAACGACATTTTTATTTTACAATATTTAATATTTTGAATAATATTTAATATATATTAAATATATTTAAAATGTATTTATATATTTAAAATATAAGATAGCAATATGAAGTATAAAAGCAGTATACAAAACTGAAATAAAAAACTGAAATAAAAAAAAATTATGCTTTGTATGTAAATTAGAATGTATTTTACTGCATTTAGGTAAATGGTAAATTACTTTTTAAAAAAACTGACTGTCTTTTGGGTGAAACAATATACTGTATACTTATGGAAAAAAGCAAAACATGATTCCAATTTCCCTACCAACAAATTGATGAAAACATGACTGAAATATTTATAATAATTGTCCTGGATTGTTTCAAAATTAGTTTAGCATGTGAGCGCATTAACATACAAGTATAAAAAAGCATCCACTCAAGGTTTAGTCTTACAAGCAAGAGTGGGTCATGGTTCACAGGTTTGTGTAAAGCTTCGTAACTTTAGGTCTTTTACAATTAACAGCAAATATAGAAAGTTATCGGAAATTGTTGCTGCTAGTCAGCACTGCTGCTCAGTGCTGACTATCCTGCTTCCCTTTCTATTTTTAAATTATGTCCTAAATTTTTGAGTGTGTTGTTGTAGACATCAATTTCCAAATAAGATTATTTATTAATCGTTATTCACCAAATTACATACAATGTATTATTAATTACATTTGTTGTAATTGAAATGAAATGAAATTTAAAATTATGAAATTACAGATTTGTTTTATGGAAAAGGGATTTGTAGATTGACAGAACAAACCAAAATGCATTTTTGGCTTTTGGCTCAGGTTGTGAGTTGGAAGAGTAGGCTGATCCAAATGCAATGGCAGTGCCACCCACAGGTCTATGTGGGCACAAAGCCCTTGTTCTGCTAACAGTGTCAAGAACAGCAAGACTAATCACACATATTGTGTTGTCGAGGGTGCCAGTGGCTCCTTCTTAGTAGCCTGAAACCCCTATTATTCAGCTGGGCAGAATCAAAGAAGGAGTCAAAGAGGCAGAAAATAGCAAAGAAAGAGCAATACAGAGTGTCTTTTGATAGGAAGGGCCAGCCTTATCAGTCAGGGTCCTTCATTAATTATATCTTAAATTCAATGTTGTTTGTGTCTAGTTTTGGGTCTGACTTCATTAGCCTTTGATTAGAATAGCAGAGGAAGAAGAATTTCAGTAGGGAGAATGAGAGGGTATTCATTACAAAGTTGTTTTTTTTTTTTTTTTGAATGAAAGCACTGATTCTCATCTTCACATCACATGTGCTTAGAGTCTGGTTCATCCTGCCTTCATTACCAAACATAGACAGAAAGCCTGCAGACTTCAATTTTAATGAGGCTTCAGCACCAGTTCGTTTTTTGCCTCTTTCTCTCTGTCGCTTTCTTTCTGTGAAAAACATGTTGAAAACTGTGTGTACACAGAGTGTGGCGATTCGGTGCCTGTTTTCATTTTCTGTATGTAATTCCCTATCGATATGCCTTTTTACATAATAATTGGTTCATATTCTTAAGAATTAAACATCTGAATATATTTTATCATTGTAATATCTATGCTGACAAAATTTTGACTAAGTAACAAGTATTTGTTTTACTATGAACAAAATGCACACATATGTAAATAAGGAGAAAATTTGCAAGAATATTATTTACATTTATTTGACAAGGTTGTAAAAATTTGTCACTTGTATACATTTAACATGACATTTGATGATAATTATAATTTTTCAGAGCATTTCATGAGCAAACTCTGAAGTGAGTTTGCTGTGACATTCATTCTGGAAAGATTGTCAGCTGTCTTATATGTTGTAAATAATCTTTCTCAAAGTTGTGGGATTTGAAGTGTTTGGGAATGGCCTTATAACAGTTCCAGGATGATGGGCAGCACAAATTGCTTCTTTAAGGTTATTTCTGATGTCCTTCCTCTTTGAGATTGTGTTAAAACGCACAAGTTCCAGAGCGGCAAACTGCAAAAACTTCTGCATTATTAGAGGTGGTCATACTTGTTGATTAATTAATCAAAGGCATCTAAATGGCTGTACCTGACTGAAATCTACACTTTTAACTCAGATGGATGAGGAAAAGGTGTGCTAAGTCACACACATCTGTTCTGTTTTCGCTTTATTTAATTTATATAATTATCGACCACATAGTCACTTATTTTGTATATCTGGGGTTTTAATTACTCAAATTTAAGACAAAAGAATCAAGTGTTTCTTTTACATTATGTCCTAATGTATCATAGGACTGTATACACACACGCATAATATATATATATATATATTAATGTGTGACGGTGGCCCACAGCCATAGTTAAAAAAAAGTAGGGACTAATCTTTTCAATAATTTTTACATAATTAAAATGCCAATCTATCTGAAACAATTCACTTTGCAAGTTTTTTTGGAAACTGTATATCTGACATTCTAACATATATCTAACATTAAAAGCATTTTGCTGGGCCTCAGCCAATCAGAACTGCTAATCAGCACAGCCTGGGCTCTTCTGTCATATTTCTGTTGGCAGCATTATATTAAATTTGATCAGATCCATAATTAATGTTCTTGCTGGTATGGGCTGTCAGCATTCACAAGTCCAAATGTTAATGACAGTAATAAAGATTTACTAATATGACACTGAGCATACAGTAGCCTGCACTACTACTACATAGACATTTTTGAAGAGATGATTTGGCTTTACTGATACACAGAGAATGAATATTGCAGCTAGCATAGAATTATGCATACATTTATGTACACTGTTATGCAGATTAGTATGCATAAGTCCGACATTTAATATTTTTATAGTAATTTTAATATATTATATAGTAATTATATAATTATATGGTAATGTTTACATTTTTGACAGTTATGTAATCTTTTTTTAATAATAGAATATTTTTATAATAATAATAACATATTTCATGTGTGTATATTTGGTAGATGGTGTGTTTCTTACTGTTAACTCCAGTGCTTGGTTGAGCATGCCATTGCGTTTGCTGTGCAGGAAAGTGTTTGAGCTGCCGGCTTTAGAGATTCGCATTCTAGCCAGTCGTGCTTTCTGTTAGAGGGAAGAGAAAGAGACAAACACAGAGAAACAGGATGGTTAGAGTTTATAAACCTATTTTAACATTACAGAAACTTAAGTACCGTTAGATACATCGCAGATGCAGCATACATAATGCTTCATATTTTTAAGAAAGAATATGATTTGATGTCATAAGTAATTAAAGAGTAAGCGGTACAAAAAGTCTTTACACAAATTCCAACTCCATGGTCAAACCAAATGCACATGAAACCTAAAGATGCTTTAAGCAGTCTTATGATGGAGACCATTTACACTTTATAGAGTTTGAACTGAGTTAAAATAAAGTCTTAATGAAATTGTAAATCAAATCACCTCTGATTTGTGCTCTTGTCAGTGCACCAACCATAAAGAGCCTTATTAGAGAGCAGGAGCCTATTTAATAGTGCTTGCCCTACTTAGCTAATCAGTCCTATGCACAGGCAGTAGACTTCCAAAACATAAACCCAACACACTTGATGATGTAACCTACTTTATACTTTCCCAGATATGCAATTTTATTAGATACACCTATTACATTGATGCTGATCTGTGAATGGAATACCACTCAAAAAATTTGTGGTTGTGCCATTTAATAATAAGTAGATAGCTTCTACATACCACCCAGCTGTTTGCTGTCAGGTTCTTTCCAGTGTGTCCTAATATTAAAGGTGCATTTGGTAAATTGGAAATAGTGGCTGCATGTGTGTGTATGTGTGTGTGTGTGTGCGTGTGTGTGTAAATTCTGCTTCGCACAAGGATTATGCTTTGAGGTTTGACAGCATGTGCATGTTGCTGATAAACTCTTTGTGCGGTGAAGCCACTCTTGCATGTGCTTTTGTTCATTAATAAGGCCCTTTATTGTTGTTGATTTGACCGAGGCACAAATCAGAGGTGCCTTGGTTTACAATTCCATTAGGGTTTTTTTCAATTCAGAACAAAAGCCTTATTTATAAAACACACTATAATTGTTGTTGCTTTCCAATACAGTTTGGGACTCCACAGTGAGTGCTACAATCACAACGAAAGGCATTTTAATGCACTTTGAGATTCAGATGTTTTAATATAAGTTGTTCTTAATCAGAAAATAGTAAAAAAGGGACCAGCCCAGCTATAATAACTTGATTGCATATTCTTCCCAAGTAGTTTTTGGTTGGCCACACTTTAAAGTTGATGGACCAGACAAACATCATCAAAATAAAATATTAAATGAAATTATTAAGGGCTGTTTCTTGCTTTTATCTCCTATAATGAGCAAAACAAAATTTTCTTCTGATACAGTTTGAACAAATGGTGATATACAGCAGTGTGGGTGTGATGGGTCATTAGCAGAGTAAATGATCATTAGCTGGAGCCTACATCATAGTGATTTTATATAAGTTCAACTGGCAATTTGGCACAAGTGCCAATGGCTTCAAGCTCTGGGACTGGGAAAAACAATAATAAGTGTGCATTAAATTGGTTGTGTATTTTGCCGACAGATCAATGAGTCATAACTTGAAGGATCCAAATTCTGTCAGACAGAAAATGACCATCCATGTCCATGGAAAAGACAGTCCATTTACTGATAAAAGTGACATTTTCTCACAAAGATGATTGCTATAAATGCTTAAGTTATTTGTGTATAACAGTATAACGGATGCAACGTGTCAAAGATTTGGTTAAAAATATAAACTATAATAAATGCAGAGGACATTTAGGAACAGGAAATTAGAATTAAAATTTGCACAAAGTCTGGTTAGATGTGGTTGATTTAGTTTAGGTTATCGTATGGTAGCATTGACTTTACTTAATCTTTTTGCATGTTTTCATCAAACAATCTGTGTTCAGATGGATGTTTTAGTTCCAAAATTAATTGCCATCCAGACTGTACAATAAGCAATCATGTGCCGATTAAACAGAAAGCACTGCAGCTGCTTGGTGATTATACAACGACAAATCAAAACAACATAAACAACACATCAGTCTATGTTGCAAGTGTTAAGATCCATTAAAAAAGTAAAGATGAGCGTATGTTTAAATTTTTTTTTTGAAAATCTGTAACACTTAAAGTGAGACCTTGGATCCCATCTTACACACAGCGCGAGGCGCATTGCGATGCTCATTGCTACCTTACATGCACAAGATCTTACATTTTACTTTTCTCGTCATCATAGAAATACAGACACATCCTAAATTAAGCTGCGCAGTTTGCTAAAAATTGTGAAAATAAGGCCCACTGTGTTTTTAAAAAGTAAAATAGGCCATGCAGCATTTATGATGTTTTAGGTTCCTGAAAAAGATAAAGTGTTATAAATGCTAGATGTCAACGTTAACCAAAACATAGAAGATAAAAGATTTTCTTTGCTTCTTTGATGCCGTTATAAAACTATAGATCTGAAAAAACAGAAAAAAGACTCAGATGTAAACTTATAATTTCTAAGATCTCTAAACATATATGTAACCTTTTTGGCTTTTTATCTGGGGGATACATTTTTTAATAATTAATAAAGGGAATTTGTTTTATGATTCTAGAATAATATTATAAATGTCTATATAATCAACATTGTAAAGATACAATTATTACATTAAAGGGAACTTTAATTCAGTTTGGAATCATTAGAATACAATATCATTTACCAGCTACTGTTTACAAAATCAATTTTAGATTATATTCGGGGAGATGAATGGATATTTGAACAAAAATGTGACCTGAACCAATATTTAGGTCAATATTTAGAATAAATATAATGCACATACATTTTTGTGTTTCTGATTTGTGTTTCCTCAATTTTTTCAATATCGCAAAATAAAAAGCTGTACTTCATAACAAATTAAACATTCTTAGAGAAAAAAACTAAACAGGTAAAAATCTTATATATACCCTTAATCAAAACAAAAACCCAGCAATCCATGGATCTCTTCTATGCCTCCATCCATAATCAGTTTAATATGTTGCTTAATCTGTATGTAGAGCTATAAATAGAACATGGTGAGTCCAGACTTGCCAGTGCAGATTTACAGGTTGAATCCAGGACATAAGCACAGCTTTAATGTAAGATGAAAGTCCTAGCAGAGTCAAATCAAGCTGTGCCTGGTAATAACTTTATTTATTCATTTTATTACAATGTTAGTTGATTAATAAATGCACAAAACATGAATCAGACAATAGCTGAAATAATCCACAGCGCTTTATCAAGTAAAACAAAGACCATTCTACCCGAGCAAGTTGTTCAGCAGGCAACCAGAGGCACATTATTCCTGCCTGCTCATGGATAGTTTCTGACATCGAGAACAACCAAACAAGTTCATTATCACAGTAGGGATCATTCACAGATGCTTATATAAGCTTTTCTGTGGTACATTACACAGCAGTGTGAACTGGCGACCTAGGCTGCAGTTTAATAGAAGAATATAAAATATTGTTATGAATACTACCAGTGTGGAAGAAAATGTAAATTCAATTCAGCTGTGTGAATTCACTGATGCAAACGTAGAGGGGAACCGAAATATCATTAAAAATAACGGTCAGTTGGTAAGAATTTCCATTTGCTGGCCGACAAAAGAAACGAGTCTAGTAAGAATTACTACTGAACTGATTACCTCTAAAGAGCCTTGAAACCAAGTTATTAATTTAAATGCTCTGGGCCCGAATACCACATGATGACCTTTAGCTACTAAACTGTTGCCCATTTTGGCTAATTTACAGATGTGGTAAACAGGTTCAAATGGTGGATAAACAAATTAGCTGCAAATGAGGTGATAAAATCCTTACCACATATACATTACTATTAGAATTTTGATATTGTTCTTTCTTTCACCATACCTACAAACATGCACATGCATGTGTGTGTGGAGGTTGTATTTCAGACCCTATCTAATTGTTTATAAGGTGAAAGATAGGAAAACACTCTGGCCAGAGTGCCAATCTATCACAGGGCCAACAATTCATACACATTGTACCTGTATTTTTATTCTCTTGCTACCATGTTTTTGGAACGATGAAAGCATCACATAAAGGAAAGGTGACTGATGCTGACTTAAAACAAACATGTAAAGGTGGAGCTTGTGCATCCTGCCCGGATATTAATGCAGGATCATCATGCTATGAGATCGGAGTTCTAGCCACTGCGTTTCGGTTCAGTCCTTTAACAAACTTATGAAAAATAAAGAGCATTGGGATTCATAAAGAGTGAAATGAAAACAAAAACAAAGAGGTGGCAGAAGGATGAGCAAACTGCAGCTACGTGACAATATCAGTGTTTGACATCAGAGGTTATTATTTTTCTCTATTCTCTCTCACTTTCTATGTTGGTCCCGCTTTCTGTATGTTTTAAAGCTAGAGCACTGGCTACAGATGGAGGTCTAATTGTGATTAAAGATGGGTGCTGTTTGAAATTAGAGCTAGACACTGAGTGATGAGTAGGGCATAGTGAACAGAAAGGGTAAAACTATGCCGTGGAACTGTTGTACTTATCATTAATGCATAACCTTAGAGCACAATTTCTGTAGCTTTCTGTTTTCTATTTTGAGATTTCAAATATTTTTTCTAAGGCAAAGATTTCCAATCTGTTTTTTCTCAAATCTCTTATATCTTTTTAGCTACTAGTTCTCATCACATTTCCTGTCAGATATATTCTATGCAAGTCATTGGAGTCTATCAGGGTACCATTAGAGTGAAGTTTAGATGGGAATAGGGTAATAACATGGATGTTTAAAGGCAAATGGTAACTGAGCTGTAAAGTGCTGCTGGCTGTCAGATGAACACTCCCTCTGAAATTCCAAAACCTTTCCTATGTTCTGCAACATATGCAGCTGTGCTAGAGCAGCACTCCTTATCATCATTTGCTCAAGCCATTCCAAGTATAAACTATGGGATGAAATACATGTCCACATGTTCTTTTATTTATGTTTTATTTGAATCCACATAAAAGATTTTAGAAAATCATGAAGATGCCATTTTTTCTTCAATGCTTATAAATGCACCAGCAATAAAACCCAAACAGAAACCTGTTAAATGCATTAAATAGATAATAATAATTAATCACTGTCGAATTATATTATTGATTGTTACAGTAATTTCCACACCTAAAACACAAAGTTGTTTGTCATTAAACTGTAATTTCCTCTATAGGCGATTAAATTAATTATCACAGTATGTGTATAAAAAAAAATACATTTATGTTTCTTACATTTATAGTGACAGTTTAAGTTCAAGTCAAATTATTTGTTTCTTTTGTTTTTTTGTGTGTTTTTTAATTTTTAGCTATATTGGAATTATTTTCTGCTACAGATCAGCATGACATAATCCTAAACATTATAAAATCTGCAAGCACTGCAGCTTTTGCCAGTACTTGCTATTTTACAATGTCATTTAATTTTTTTAAACAAAGTCGGCATTTTAATAAACAACATAATTTGTTTATCTCAGGACATTTTTAAATCTGTAGTTAAATAACTGGTGCAATAAAGTTATACGTGGCAATGAACAAAGTGAACTTATGGATTAATGATTAAATGATAAAAAATGGAGACAAATTCTCAAGCAATGAACATTTGTCAGAATTTGGATAAAAAGATCAAATCTAAGAAACATTTGAACCCCACTCACAGTCCAGTCTTGTCTTAATAATGCATTGTACAATGCCGATTTTTCTAAAGCAACCCATCAGCTTAAACTAGAATGACCTCAGTGATCCAATTTTAAATTCTCAGATGAATTTTACAGTGGGTACAAGCTACAATCACATTTTTTATACATTGTGATTACTGTATATACACTTTTCATTTTCCTATTTATGTCATGAAGACTTAATAAAATTAGAATTTTGAAGTCCCACAATGTGACACACACACACACACACACACACACACACACACACACACACACACACACACACACACACAAACACACTCACACATGCAAACACACACAACCAAGCATGCTATAATCCTCTGTAGACTGTTTTTAATGCTTAGTTAATTACATGCTTAAGACTACTCAGCCAACCCACCTTCACTTCCCTTACTTTGAAAAGCTCATTTCAGCTTCTGGAATTAACACATTTAGGAGCAATTACAAAAAGATGCAACAGACTGGAACTGATTCTTTCTGTGTTGGACAACTGGAACATAGTGTTTTCACTGCATGTGCTGCTAGCTGTTCCAAAGGAAAAAAAATGCTATGCGGTTGAATAATGTTACTTTAACATGTGACTTCAAAATGTTTAATTCTATTAGATGTAACTATAACATCTGGCAACATGCTTTGATTGAGGCAGAATGGCTGAGTACTAAGATACGGTATGCTTTATCAGACAGGTGCAATAACGCAAGGTCGTCTACTGAAATGACAGCAGGAACAAACAAGGCAACACATCAGCGCTCGGTGTCCTCCAGCCAGTCTGCTGCATCTGGAAGAGCTATTTGTAGAAAGAGTGTTCTGCATCTCTTTCTAATTCCGCCCTCCCATCTCCCCGTCGACAATAAGCACAGATGTTCCTGGAATGAAGGTTAATTCAGAGGGCTGGGAATAGGACTTTGTTGTTATTACTTAATTCTGTACTGTAAGGTAATTCACAAGTACTGCATACTCTTCTTAAGCCATTTCAAGTCCAGTGGCTTGATTTTTACCCCTTTTATTTGTTTTGACAGATTGTCCGAATCCAGCTTCTTTTTAATGCTGTAACAAGCACCTTGAGTTGTCTTTTTACTTATTCGTTAAATTTTCAGTTGCATTCCCTAATTGGAGCCATGATGTGGGCTGGAGCCTATCCCAACACATGTAGGATAAATTTTTGAGGAAGACCCTTTTTATTCTAGCATATCTGTGCCCTAATACACAAAGCAAGGTCTATGAAACCATGAGTGGGGAAAATAGGAGTGGAAAAACTATGACTAACCGGCACAGAGCACTGACCTTAATCCTATCAAATACCTTACTGATAAACAAGTATGCAGCCTGTAAGCCTTGTCCTCATGTTCAACTTTAGCGTCTAACCTCACAATGGTTTTCTGGATAAGTGGGCAAACAATTCTCACAAACAGCCTTAGAATTTCTGTAAAAAGCCTAAAGAGGAACGCCTTGAAAATTGGACAATGTGATGTCAAAAACAACAAAACAAAAAGTCTTTTCCAAGTACGAATAAAGAATTTATTATTTAGAGTGTTGAAATTGATGGAACATGGCATAAAACACTCTGGGAAATTCACTGAAACATAATTTAGATCTTTATGCAATACTGCATATTAATATAATCATATTTTTTTACTTATTAAAAAAGTACACTGAAATAACCACAATAATGTTTAATTAGTAAATAAAAGACAATACAATTTTTTTAAACAAAACGGATCAACTACCATGCAGCTTTTGAAAGCTTTATCCAACTGTAGTGCTGCTCTGTCTGTAATTGACGTAAACTACAGTAAAACTGACTAATCATTAGACTGTCTATCGGGATGTGAAATGAAGGAGACAAGCCCATGGTGATTTTACAGACAATTAGCTCACACTTAATTAAACAATAATAAACACTTGAGGGAGGGGAATAGAGGATGAGCAAGACGGCTGGTTGAGAGTATGGTGCTTGCTTTGGGCCTCTGTATTAGTGGCATCATGCAACACAACCTTCTGGGGTGAGGTGGGGTTGAGGTGGGGTTGGGGGCAAAAAAAGAGAACTGCACAATTAGCATATGTATATGGTGCAATGCAGCACAGTATTCCTCTGCTGTTTGAGATTTCAAATAAAATTAAATGTTTTGCTAACTATGCATAGCACGGTAAAATTATCAGCTCACTCCCACCAGATTCACACAGCTGTTCTATACCAACAACAAATATGACGCTAATTCTGTATTATCAGGTCTGCAGTTTGAGAAACAGTTGCCATCCAAGTTTTTTTTGCATCGTTAAATCCACAGTTCTCAGTGGGAAGGCTTTCTGGAGTGTGCAGGTGGTGCCAGTCACAACCAGTCTCTACTGATATAGTCAAAAGTTTAGCCACACCTGTTAAAAAATGCCATACCATATTTTTCTGTTCAGCTGAATGTTAAAAAAGTAACCATAATTCATAGGTATTATTTGCAGATCTAATAGACAATTAATTTTCTGTTTTATTCTTCTGACATTTAACATATTGGTAAAATTAAACATAAAATATTACATATGGTGCAGGTGCAGTGCAGCTGCTTTTACTTCAGTGCAGACTTTTGTGGGAACAGTTTGAGAAAGATTTTTTTTGTTCATGGTTTGCCACAGAGCACAAAGCAAGGTCAATGAAAGCATGGCTGGATGAGTTTGGTGTTGGAAGAACTCGATTGGTCCACACAGAGCCCTGATCTTGACACTGAACACCTTTGGGATGAAATGAAATGGAAGTTGCGAGCCAGAGCCTCTTGTCAAACATCAGTGTCTGACCTCACAAATGCTCTTTTGGATGAATGAGCAAAAATTCTCAAACACACACTCTAAAATCTTGTAGAAAACATTCCCAAAAGAGTGAAACGTGCTATAGCTGCAAGACTGCAAGGGTGGCGTAACTTTGTCCAAAAGGTCATAAGATCTCATGTTGATGGCATGTGACGGTATCTCATGGTAACAGTCCGTCTATATAGTGTATATAATATTCAAACACCTAAAATTGAACTAAGTAAGGCTTCATTCATTTATTTAATATTAAATAAATATATATAAATAAAAAAATAAAAAATACTTTCTCATTAAATGATCAATATTTTTATAATGTGTTTTAACTGGCTTTTTTTCTCTTTGAAAACCAGTTGATTCAAATGCTTTCTCCATGGCAACCATCCTAGTGTAGTACCCTTAGACTCACATTGACCTTTTGTCAGATTGTTACAAGTGTGTGTGCGTGAGTGAGAGACAGAGATGCACTACACAGATAATAGTACTGATTATCAAACTAAAACCTCATTGTGATTCTGCACAGTGCTGATTGTATATGTGTTTTGGAAAGATGGGTGTTACTAATCAAATCTATCTTTTTAACCTTATTAGCAGATGCTTGAGTGACCTTCTGTCGTCTAATGGCTGCTAAAACAGCTCTGTCATCGTTAATATCCCGAACCCATCTCTAAGGCTCCGTCATGTTTCCACTGCCTAATGAGAGCCATAAAATGAGTAGGAGACGAGATATTAAGATAGCAATCCAATAACTCTGTTGTTTGAACAAAAAAGTAATCAAAGAGTCATTAACCCTTATGTACTGCTCAAATCATAACGACCAAATTTACAATCCGATCAAAATTGGATCAATGTTACTATTTTTACTAACAGACATATGATTCTTGAAAAAAATATGTCTTAATAAAATAAAAAAATCCAAAAAGATGAAAATGTGAATAAAATCTAAAACATTCTGCTAAATTTATTTACATATATTTATTTAGACCTCTGATAAAACTAATATACTATTAAAAATACAGTTCATCGTGTACCTTGAGAGGTACATGGGCTGTCACTGGGCAGTGCTCACGAATTTGCTTACATATTTACCCTGAAAACATATAGTATGTGTTCCTCTTTGGCCCCATAAAAAGTACATATATTTAACTTAAAGTTTAGATAAAAGTGTCTCCTAAATGTAAATGTAATTAGTATTTAGGGGCTATAGAGTATAGAGTAGATTGTACCTTATTTACCTTTTTTATGGCAGTGTAGTTTGAGCATCATTATGATAACATGAATAAGATCCAACAAGAGTGCAGTTTAACTAGAATTAACTAGAATAGAATTGAGTGCAAATTAGAACTAGAACTTGTCTATAATTAAACATCGAAGTTCAAACCAATTAAAATTGAATCCAAAAATGGAATTACTACATATATTTCTGTACAAACAATCCTCTTAATACCAGTAATAAGATAGACTGTTACTAAAAAAAAGTGTTTTATCTAAACTACAAAGTCAAAAGTCTTTGTGTGTTCATGTGTGATCCAACAAATCTGTTGACTGTTGATATATTTACTCTTTGGGAGCCGGCAAAGGATTATATACTCTTAACAGCCATTAAGAAGTGTTTTTAAAAAAATAAAAGTTTTAACAGTTTACATTTTTGGATATATTTTATCAAACAAACATAATAAAAACAAAATGAAATAAATTAAGTTCATGGACACACTTAATTCGCAAATGCAATTGTGCTATTTGTTTTTGGATTGTTTAGGATATATTAAATATATTTATATGTATTACTTATAACTTTTATTTATATTTATTTACTCTACATATTGTTGAGTTGGTGCATTTTTTGTTTAACACAATAGCAGTGGGTTGAGTGGAAAAGATTTAAATGTTTTATATCAACTCAGGCTAACAGATGTCTGGGTGTTTAATATTTATTTTACATATTTTCCCCTCTACCTCTTCTATCTCTTTTTCTTTTAAAAAATATAAGTTGATAATCTGCCAGTATACTTAGTCTGCAAGTTTACCAAGTTTTCTTGTTGTAAGGAATATAAAAAAAATCATTTTGACTGATATCAATCTTAAACAAAATTATATCCTATAGTTTAATTACATATACACCCATAAAACACATTTTACATATTTTATACAAACTACCTGCTACTTGTGCACTAGAAATACTAGTTGCATATCTGCCTTAAAGTCATGTTTGACCCACTTTTAAATTTCGAAAGTTTAATCCATATTAAATAATTTGTCTGAACCCAGCCATGGCTCAAACAAGGCCGACCTCACACCTGCTACCAAATCACAAGGGTTGCATTATATAACTGCCAAGGCTCTCTGAGTGCCAAGAAGACTGGCACCATCTGGAAGATATCCAGGAAAAAGAGGGAGCAATACTGACCTGCACCTTCTGTGCCCGCCGCTTATCTGCTCTTTGGTTCTGGTGGTAAATTCGGCTGAAATTGGACACAATGACAGGAACAGGAAGTGCGATCACCAGTACACCACTCAGTGAACAGATTGAGCCAAAGATTTTTCCTGCTATTGTCTTAGGAACCATATCTCCATAGCTGCAGAGACAGAGAAAAAAAGATTAGATGTTTGGCATTAATACATGAACAGCTTGTATACAGATTACCTCTCTGGGGCGTTACTGCCCCAAAAAACTTTATAGATAAACATATGCACACAAACAAATTAATGTCACAGACAAATAAGTACTAATATATATTATTTTTTAAAATTCTGACAGGTGTGTTTTGAAACCGTATATTGAATTAATCTTTTATTTATCAACATCAGAAGAACACAAACATAACGGCAAAAAAATATCAAATTCACTTCTCTCTGAAAATCTTCGCACATTCTTTAAAAGAGCATGTGTGAGATCAGACACCTAACTCACCCACCTATCCATTTGTGGACCTTGCTCAATGCACTGAGCCATAAGTCATGCTGGCACAGAAAAGTGTCCAAACTGTTCTTACCAAATTGGAAGCATTTATCTCAAATGGATTGTTGGTCGCTTGATTTTATACACCTGTGTCATTGGGCCTAAGACACATTTGGATTCAGTGGTATTACTGATTATTGAAATAAATCTTTCTCATTTAAAAGAGAACTAATTAGTCTTACATTCACAAATCTTACAATTGGGACCCTACCAATGAAAAGAAGAACTAAAACCTAAAAGGCAACAAAGAAATTTATATACATTATATATACACACAAAACAAAAAATTGTTGAAGGAAAAAAAAAACATTAAAACTTGTTTTAATTATTTCTACTTTAAATACTGTTCATCACATGTTTATACATTAAAGCCTGGCCAACAACTGAAAAGCCAATTTTATACTTTATGGAATGGATTGACTATATACATTCTAATGCACATCCTAATATCTGTTATTCTAAACAGTATAGAGACACAGTGTTAATGTAATAAATGTCATTCTTGTGCTTGTGCTTAACAAGCATAATTAATCTGTTTGGTATTATTTTAATCTCTGCTATACATTGAGTAGTTGTACAAACCTAGAACAGACAAGGATAAGAAGAAAATTAGGTAGATGACATTCACCTATTTACAACCAGTAATAAATCTTGAATTCATCTTGTTACTGCGTTTCATTATTTTAAATGGATGGAAGTGTCATTTTCTACTTGAAAGCTCATCAGTCAGAGTGTTTACATGAACATGGATAATCTAGTAACTGGAGAATTCGGATAATGAGTGGTATATAGACGTTTTCATTTAAGTAATGATTACATAGAAAGGCAAATAAGGTAACACCCTCCAAAATGTTTCCCACCACAAAGTGATTGTCCTGGGATTTAGCAGTGTAATCCATCATTAAAAAGATGTGTTGCACGCGTGCATATTGTCACTTAGGGAAAATTACTCAGTAAATCTATACATGTTCGGCTATATTCCACAAGATGAGTTAAATTTCTTATCAGATTATGGGTTTACAGAGGTACTGCAAGACTGTCGAGGTGAAGGTAATGTGTACTTTGTGAGAACTACAATTCCAAATTAGCAGTGACTCACATATTTGTAGAGTTGTTCCTTAATCAGATTACTTAACTGAATGAGTCACTTAGTCACTTGCAATGGAAAAGCCCCCTGTAGAGACCCATTTCCACATTGTACACACTGACAAAAGTGGAACGACCATGTCATTTATTTAAAGTGCTTTTTTATATTGGTCTAAATGAAAATCACTGTTACTGGGTTAAACATGTTTTGTTCAGTTCGCATAAACACAGGCCTCATAACAAAATTATTTGAAATTTTTCATAAATATTTGCTTCAAAGTAGAGGGTTTCATGAAACACTGTCACATGAGGTCACATTAGTTTACTTCCGTATTGTAGCATATGTCATTTATCACTTTTCAAAAGACCCCCCACCAAAATAAATAATTGTATGGCGCTTAGTTTAGGCTCAAATACACTGTTGAAGCACTGCAGAAAATAGGAGTTTATTTAATAAAATAGAAAATGTTGGATACAAGATGTGTAGTCTGAGTCGGTAAATACATTTCAGGATAATGAAAGGGGTAAATGTAATTAAATGTAAAACCCTTGTGCTAAATGTAGACCCTTGTGCTGCTTTTATGGAACAAAATGAGACTGTTTAAAAATCCTTTTTGGGGTTTAAGATGAGCTAGATTATGTACTGGAAACAACATTGGCAGCCAATAAGCTATTCTTTTTTTTAACATAAATAGTTTTGCATTAGAACAGGACTGTATGTGTTCAATACGTAGAAGCAAAAAAGGTTTCTGAAGCTTTCAGCACCGTGGACAGCTCCAGCATCACAACAGAAAGGCTGTGTGAGGGTAAACAAGTGCTAATGTTCTTATTTTATTACTTACTGTGCGGTTGATGGTTTTCAGAAGCACCACGCAATAATAGTTATCAGCGTATGGATTATCATTTGCTCTTTGTGCTATTACCCTATATGAAAATGCATCCGACTTTATTTATGGGCATTAGCTCAAGCGCCCCTGTTGTCTCGCTGTTATCACTGATTATGAATGTTTATAGACCTCATTTATGAACACACTAAAGAAAGGCATTTTTAAAACCTTAGGAGCCAAAGAAATTATCACAGTCAACCAAATAACCCAAACATAATAATGTATATAAAAATAACCATAATTGTTCATAATATGAACAAAAGAAAATACACTTTATTAAATAAAAAAGTAGAGATTAACAATACAACAATATTAATTATTGTTTCTAATTTGCTTACGGCTTTGAAATTGTGTTTATTAACTCACATTATAACTAATTATGAAATTTACCTATCAGCATGTTTTAGGAATTTGGGAGTTAACTGAAGAACTCAAGAGTATTTCAACACAGACATGAGGACTTAACACAAAAAGGACCCAATAACTGCTCCACCATACTGCCCTTCCAAAAGCATGTGAGCCTTTTTTTTAAAAGTATTTACAGCATTAATTCTGACTAAACATTTCAGATAACTGTTAATCAGTCTTGCATGTCGGCTTAGAGATTTTAGCCTATTCCTTAATACTAAGCAGCTTCATATGAGGTACATGACAATGAAAATCAATTGTTTAGGTTTTTCCCAAACAGTTCTTTTTGAATATTGTTTATCACATTTTTTTTGCTTATTGATTGTTTAAAGCAACTGACACTAGTTTAACCTTCAAATTAGCTAATCCTTATGTTTTTCCTACATTTGTCATCAACAGCTATGTGAGATTAGATCAAGCTTCAAGATGATCAAGATCATGATGATTGTCATGCTTTTATTTGTGCCCACACATGTATATTTGATGGTACATATCTTGTCACTAGGACAGTACCTGTTCTTTTTTTTCCTCACTGTTTGGAAACATTTCTCTACATATCTATAAATTGTTACCATATAATAAGTACATTAACCATGAATAACCAATAATTAATAAGAACCACAAAACCTGCCTGTGCTACAAACATGTCCTCCTAAAATAAAGTATATTAACAAAACAAATGAACAAAGTTTCATCTTTTACATCACTTTACTACTAAAGTAACCTCATTCAATTTACATAAAAAGATCAAAGACAAGAAAGGGTACCTGCATTTGCCAGAAATAAACAGGTACAATCAACCATTCAAACAACTGCCATAAGCTGTTTCTGCCCGCATTAATTTTTAAGCCTGAATAAGACGGTCCCAGAAACACAGTCTCTGAATGAAGTAAAGATTTTTTTTAAAAATGATCAAACAGAACAGAGGTTGCCTTTAGCTTGACAGGAGCAGAATAACAGCACATAATTAGTTATTTCTGAATTTAGAATGTAATCATAGGTTTGTGCCTTTTTAAGGAGACACATTTTTTTCAGATTATTTAACATCTGCTATACTGTGTCTATTGAACCGTATAAAGCAATTCCATTATATTCAGGAATAAAGAAAGTAAATCATGTGTTGAAGAAAAGTGCAAGCCATTTCCAATAACTTTGGAAAAAATTATCCAGTCACACTTCATGAAAGTGAAGATAGAATACATGGATTTTGAATTGGTTACCAATTTAGAAAACAAAATCCATTATAACTTAAAAAACGCTTATTCACTTGGGTTGTTGGTATCTTAAGTTTAGTTATTGAGGCTCATGCATAATCACACACTGAGTACATGAAAAAAACCCCATCATATTTGTAACAACCACTGCAATTCCAACCTCATTTACAAGAAAATAACTGAAGCTTTTGGAGAGTGAGAATGTTTGGCCTGTGCTGAGGCCTAACTGGTAAGGGCAGATGGAAATTGGTATTGGTGCAGCTCAGTTCCTCTTATGCCAACTTATAATAAATGGTTGTGTTGGCATTGCACATTGCAGTGGCAAATCTCAACACTATTTATTCAAGGACTGTTGGGAAATAAGACAGCCAATGCAATGGCTATTACAGATGACAAAGCCTTCCAGATTAAAACCACCCCCACCAGTCATTTTCCATCAAACAAAAGTTTTTAGAAGTAACAACATAAATCAAACAATGATGCTATAATTTAATGCAGCATCTGGAGATGCGTTTATAGGTACAGCCAGACGAAAGAGAATACTCTCTTTTATTTGTGTTGTATTTTTTTGTTTGTGGCATGACTTAATTTGTACTTCACATTGCTTGAAATACAGCCTTCTCCACAATTATTGTCACTCCAATAAGGATGACAAATATTTGTATGAATTTTATAAAAAAAGTCACCTTTTAATAATGATAATCTTACAATAATAAAACTGAAAACCCTTATATATTATATTAATCATTGTTTATTCTGAAAGATTTTTTTTTTTATCAAAACCTCTAGGGGTCTATTATTGACAACCCTGCATTTAATAATTTAGTCAACTCACTGCTGCCAATAAAATAACACTTAATCTTCTCCTATGACATTTTATAAGGTTGAAGAAGATAGAACTGGGAATTTGGAAGTATTTCTTGACTTGACTTCTTTATCACATTGCAGAATGCTTACCAACATGCTCATCCACCTCCCGACAATTTTATTTGTAGGAATTTAGAAATAGTATTTGTAGTGCTTTTCATTTGCTTATGAACTGAGAGATGAGATCATTATTTCTAATGCTACATAAACACCGTGTAACAAAGAACTTTTACTCTGCCTTAACTAAACTGCATAATTGAAAATATTATTTAAAATGTATTGACTTATATATAAACACAAACATCAGTATTCCAAACTGGTAGACTGTACTACAAAAAGTATATTATAGTCATATTTAACAAATCGTATCTATAGGTACATAAAATCAAACTTGAAAACCTAAACAACAAAAACACAGTTACGCTGTCTGTCATATTAGAGAAGGAAAAAACATCTGGAAACAAACATATTTAAAGTGTTAAAAATAATATACTTAAGAAGAACTTTTTTTTTACAGTAAAAAAAACTCTTTTGAGGGCAACACTGAAAAATGTTAGCTTTTTTTTAAAGAAAAAAAACCCTGATATAATTGACTAAATAAGATCTGAGTCAAATAGTACTGTTTTGCATTAGCTTTTCAATGGACTGAGTGGGTAGATAATGAGTGTGTTATGGGTGATTTATGAAGTATTACTGTGCAGTTGGCAGCACATACAAACACACAAACGATATGGAAAATATTTTGTGCAAAAAGGTTGCTTTCTAAACAATGCCCTATTATATATACATATATAAATAGGTGGGAGAAAAAGTGAAGAACATTTCAGCCAGGCTTCTAAGTCTGATCACGTTAACATGTTTTATAGATGTAGGCTTGAGAAAGAAAGTGAGCCAGAGTGTTACAACATAAATTATTCCGATCCACATGAAATCTAAGAATAAGCAAAAAGGTTTTCAAAATTTATGACTGAACAGAATTTTATAGTGTAACAGTCCATGTTATTTATTGTTTTGTTTTTTTTCACTTACACTCTATTAAAACAAGTTGAATCAGAACTGTACAGCTGTCAAAATTTGATGTAGCACTTTATGTATCATTATCCTAACCAAAAATTGAAAATGAAATGGTGTTTATATAATTACAGGCAATATAGTCTATATAAGACATGATGTTTAGACACCTGTTCAGAATGACCAAGGTTGAAAAGAAAAATTCTAAACCATAAATCATGTAAAACATCAGGGAATTTGGGTGCAGTATTAATAAACAGAATTTCTGAATCCTTTAAATGTTTCATACATTGGTGTTAAAAAGTTGCATGTTCCCTGCATGTAACACTACAATCCATTCATTATTTATTTTCTTAGTCCAATACCATAGCCGGGTTGGTTCAATTTCTAATAGGTCCTAATAAGGACTTTTTTTATCTACAATCTCGAAAGGTTTTTATGCCCACAAACACCTCACAGCACACTTTAGATTTGATACTCAGCAGTAATCAAAACATTTCCCAGGTGTAGCACAGAGGGGGTTGTAGTAATCTGTGGGGTACTTGTGCTGATAGGAGCCCTTTTGATCTCTTCACTTGACAACTGAGCAACAACAGAAAGAAACCTTCATCTTACCCCAGCAAGGATCTCTGCAGTCGAAATGGGATTTCAAAAGAGTCAACAGCATACTCTACATGATGCTATGCAAATTTGTTATGAGCGTACAACACAATTAGTTGTAGTCTGACAGGCATTGACAGACTAGATCTGTGTGTACTTCTGTGCTTGCTGCACAATTGAGCACAATTTAAAGACAGTAATAAGGGACCTGACAGAGTTGAACTTCAGATAAAGCAGCTTCACCTAACAAGAAAAATGGAATACATAAGAAAATTGTTGTTGAAGTGTTTTCTTTTTAAGAAAACTTGTGCTGGCTCTTTTGTTTGACTGAAATGACACTGCCTTAAATCGACGTAGTACTAATGAGCATGCAATTTAAAATTAAATCACTCAATTTTTACTTATATTATACAATTTATATTGTAATGTGAATATTTTGTGGAATAAAATGATGAACTTAACAATATACTACACATGCCACAGTTTGGAGCCTTTTAGGGAAGTACAGATTTTATTAAATCTGAGCCGTTAAGATTTGCACTAAAGGATCAACACTGCTGGCGTGGTAATGCTTAGGCTTCAGCTCTTTATGTCACTCATTATTAGTTGTCCTTTATCATAATCTTTGACCTATCTCTGCCAGACACTCACAAATGATTACAAAAGCAAGGCGGTAAGGCTATAGCTTACATAATAAAATAGTTCTTATTTTTATGGTTGTATTCACATATTGGGAGCTAAAAATGACACTATGGTATAAAATAAATTCTATAAACATTAGATTCCACTATTCTTTGTTTACTATGTGGCTGCATTTAAAATGTGTGTTGTGGGATTTATCTCAAAGCTGTCCACAGAGCTTTTAGGTGACAGAGGGCTTCTCTCACAGAGCGGTGACAGACTAAAGGAGCAGAGAGTCCAGCTCATAGATGAAGACAACTGATAGACTTTAGCACACCTCTATCAGTGTCTGCGCCATTCTTCTTTTCCTTCTCTCTATCTCTTTCTCTCTCTCTCTCTCTCACACACACACACACACACACACACACACACACACACACACACACACACACTAAAAGGAACTAATTGAAAAGTATTGTAGCTGAACTGAAATGCTTGCTGCTCCACACTAACAAGCTAAAAATGCAACAACATCAACAAAATAAAATAAAATAAATATTTCTTAATGCCCAACCTGTTTACTATTGTCTAAAATTTATGCATGGAGTATTTTGGACTCAAGAACATTAGGCTATGACTCCACAATGACTTTAATTTAATCACTACAATATAGAAATGCCTTTTTATTGAAAACTTTTTATTTTTATTATAAATTAGAAGTGATTAAAAGTAACCAGTAGCATGTTTAATGGACATTAAATATTAAACATACATTTTTAATAAATATAAAATCATGTTAGTGATGTGATAGTGATGAATTATACAAATTCATACATTTTACATCAATGTTTTTATTGCAAGTACTGTAACATCGGGTGCTAGAACCCAACACAGTGTTAATAAGTAATATTTAAACTGTCTTTATTATCTATAAGAAATTATGTTTATGTTTAACTCTACCAACCTGCTCTCAAATGAGGAAAGATAAAAAAAAAAAATTACGATTATGTTTGTAATCATTGTGTTTATATCATGAAGTTACTTAATTGAATTAAATTTAATACTGAAATACCATTACACTTGTGATATCTACTTTTTAAGCAAAAGTAAGCAAAAATGAAAATTTATCAAAAGTTACTCTAATAGCCCAGTCAGGTTAATAACACAAACTCAGACTCACAGTAATATTTAAAATATAAATATAAAACTATAATGTACAAATATAATAAACATTAGTTAAACTGGCAGCTGTGTAAATAAAATATACTATAATATTAAAAGAAAAAAATACTGATGTCAGGTTATTCAATGTTTCTAAGTGCTGAAGAGAATTTTGCAGTAATAAAATAATCTCCTCTGTACATTAAGCTGTTGTAAGTTGTGTTACTGCTGTTACACAACACTCCTTGCCTAGTCCCAGCACTCAGCCCCCTCACACTCACTTACACTGCTGTTCATCCTCCGCTTATTTTCCTCATCTCATTTTTCCTAATGTTCCCCATAGCTTTCTCAAAGCTATCTCTGTGCGTAAGTGTCCTGCTGAAATAATAGATTTGTGAGATGCTTGAAAATCGTTCACCATCACATAAAGATGTTCGACAATAACAAAGCACTGCCATTCACTCAATAGCCACTTTAAGGCAAAGCAGGCATAATGTCAAAATGCTTTAAAGAACCTTTCTTCTTGTGTGGGCTAAATTTCATTTGAAGCAAAGTCAACCAAATGTCTAGTAGTATTTTTTTTAGTACAATTGATGCTCTTTAGAAGTAGGTGACAATAATCTATAAGCTCAAACTAGGTTGAACAGCCCAGGAGACAAAACGTGGAAACATCCCCACAGGTGCCCTGAACTCTACCAACCTGCTCTCAAATGAGGAAAGATAAAAAAAAAAAAATTACGAAGACATGAAAGAACCTGTTGGGATTTGCTTTGAGCAATGCCCACCACATGTTCACAAGGTAATGTTTGTCTTTCTCCCACACACACACACACACACACAACACTTAGCATGGATTTAGTCTGAAATGTCCCTGAAGCTCATCTGAATTTAGATGTCTGGTTCTGTTTTGAAGTTTTTAAGTAGGTTGCAGAGGAAACTAGGCCACTGGTACACCGCGACTGTTTTTCCCTTTTTCTTCAGCTGGTGACTGTCCTACTTATCATCATCATTCCAGAGGCACACACACAAACATATATATATATATATATATATATATATATATATATATATATATATATATATATATATATATATATATATATATATATATGAGGGATATACAAAAATGTGTGTGTGTGTGTGTATATGTATATATATATATATATATATATATATATATATATATATATATATATATATATATATATATATATATTTTTTTTATTATTTTTTTTTTTTATTTATTTTTTTTTTTTCATTCATTCATTCATTCATTATCTCCCGCTTTATCCTCTATTAGGGTCGCGGTGGGGTTCCCCATGCCCATCCAGGGAAGAACATCTCGGGCGCTGGGCAGATACACCCAGGACAGGGCGCCAATCCATCGCTGGGCACACACTCACTCACACAGACACACTCTATATGGGGCAATTTTAAGAATTCAATTGACTTGATCCATGTTTTTGGACTGTGGGAGGAAACCGGAGAACCCGGAGGAAACCCACGCAGACACGGGGAGAACATGGAAACTCCACCCAGATGGGGATTCGAACCGGGAATCCCTAGCGCTGAGAGGCGAACGTGCTAACCACTAAGCCACCGTGCCGTGCCGTGTATATATATATATACACATTTTTATATATCCCTCATATATAGGGATAGATATCAAGATTTGTCCTTCATAGGGAAAACACAGCGGGGACAATCAGCGCAGGGTAAAAGAGAAATCGTTTACTAATGAAGAAGTACCAACACTTCCACTTTTCACAATCGATGATAATACAGCAGTACAGAACAGTTGGAGTAACACTTCAGATTGTCACCATGCATCTCTAATAATCGGAATACCTGCTTAACTAATGCGCATGTGCACACAACCTGACGAGGCCGTTACAATCATCTCACTCTTGCCAATGTCTACATTAGATATGGATTTACATGTTTGTGTAACTCCAATTTAAAGGTGAACTGTGAAGAATTTGAACTTTGTATTTTTTTTTAATACAAACTTTCTGAAAAATGTGCTGGTGCATCATGGCAACCTTCTGAAAGGCAGCTGGCTTTGAAGAGTATTTAAAATGGTTTATCTGAGGTCATGTAAAACACAAGATATTTAAAAAAGATTATACACACAAATAAAACATAGTAACAAATACATATTCATTTATTTTAATAGAAAGCCCCAAAGCCACTACAATTAATGCAAATTATATATACTTTGGTAAAAGAAGAAACATTATTTGAGATCTGAAAAAAAAAAGAATTCAATTGAGATCAGGCATAGCAACAAGGTTCAATGTACACCCCACACAAAACAAAAAGGTTTATTGACATAATTAAAGGTCCTTCCACTGGGATGCATAGAAAAGGCTTTATTCCAATGCTGTTGCATAACTATGACCTCCTTCAAAAAGCACACTGATGCCGATCAATAACCACATCTGCAGTGGTTTACCAGTGAGCATCTGAGCCAGTCGCATCCATCTGTATTGCACACACTTACAAAGCCTCTGAGAGGATGGCAGATATGGAGGAAAAGCTCCCTTGGCCATGTGATCATAATCATCCAGATAATTGGGCCACATACAATGCAAGAAATTACTGCATTCTGTTTTCTGCAGTCTTTTTCTGATTGGCTGTTTAAAGCAACATAAAAGAGAAGTTTTTGACCATCAGTGGTCCAACAAAAAGCCCTTTGTCAGAAAGGCCGAGGAATATATAGAGTAATTCAAAAGTGTGTTAAGAGCCTCTCCCTTTCTCTATATAAGGCTGTGTCACAGATGGACATTAATAGCTTCATGCTGGAAGGATGCACCCAGCCCAAACCTCTATACCAATTCCACTGCTCCACTGCAAAAACGACGAGTGTCTCATCTCTGAGTCTCTGTCTGCACAATTATTTTTCTGTTTTCTAGATGTAAATTTTACATTTTTATTCATTTTTTCATCATTTATTATGACTATTATTATTATTCATATTGTTCTTCTTCAGCAAAGCATAACTGATATGTAGGAAAAGTGACCATTAGTTGTTTATAACATAAAAATTGTAGATTTTCAAAAGTCAAATTCTCCCATCAATTCAAGTCTCATATCAGAATATTTTCCTTAGTAACTTTAGAAGCCATAACATACAACCACTTTTCCACAAATTATAAATAATTTTATGTAAAGTAATCCTTAAACATTTCATGATTTACATTATCAGACTCAGTGTGTGGTACTCACAAAAAACATATATTATATGATCACACATTACGCAGAATAAACTAAATCTGTGCAGCAATTAATCAATACATTTTATTTATAGGCAATGTGGTAATTATGCTAATATTATTACAGTGCATTTTTTTTGTTTATTTCATGATATCATATTCATCTTTAAATTAGTACAGTCCTTATTTACTCTTAAGTGTATACTGCACTATGTTCTTTGTTTTTTCAAACATCACTTAGTGCTTGTCTTTGTATTTTTGCTATTCTATACTTGGTGTCCTGATTTAGCCTTTGATATTAAATAAATTAATTTCTTGTTTGTTGCCAACTCCTTCTTCATGCCACTGGTTCCATCTCCTAGCTTTAGGTAGGGTTAATTACCTGTGATTTGAAGGATTCAGTGACGCATCACATTTATAATACAGCAGCACTTGTGACACCAGTGCTGTAACTAACTGTAAATGTGAGCAGTCATAAAATCAAGAGGCAGGTTATCAAAGTGATAAAGTTTATAGTTTAATAACTGCTTTTAGAGCATTAGATTAGCTTTATGTTTTTTGTTCAATTTTTTCATCGTAGTTTTTATTGTGTCAGTTTTGCACTTCATTAGTTAGTACTTTCCCTTTATTAGTGTGCAGGTAGAGACACACACACACAAACACCCACATAAGCTTGGACAGAAAAGACTAGTAATTAAGGTGTCGGTCTTCTGAATTTCCTTCACTGTGTATGCTCCTCTCAAGGGATCTGTCAAAACATTTCACAATTGCAGAGGTGTGGGTGTGTGTGTGTGTGTGTGTGTGTGTGTGTGTGTGTGTATATATATACCCTTGAGTATCAAATCCTTACAATCTTTTATTTGTTGTTTCAAGTCCTCTGTGAATAAAGAGACTGATGCATTTCTGTCCATCTGTGGCAAATGTTAAATTTAAAAACATTACTGAGATTCACAAATTTACAGAAATAGAGAGGAAATGAGGTAAAGAGTGCCAAGAAGATGACTTTTTTGGTCTAGAATTAAATAGTTGATGAAAACAAACAATGTGGTAATTGGCTATAAAATTGTTTTATATTTTTTTTAAATCTTTAATTAAAGTTTTGTTTAAATAATATGTACCACAGCCAACAGGATTTTTGGTGAATAACTGCAAATGGAATGATCCAACCACAGCATCAAAACCAAAAGTTACAAAAGCTGTGAGATGCGTAAAAAAGTACAATTTCAATTAAAAACTTTTTTTTTTCCAACAACAATATGTTGGATAAGGAAAAATAATAGTAAGCATTCATTTAAACGAGAAATGAAAAATAAATAGTAGTAAATCTATAAAACATGGCAATTAAACAAGCGTGTCCAGACTTTTGCATAAGGCTGAATATAGATTCTTCAGGCAAAAAGCATCCATTTTAATATGCTCTTTTCCCTAAGCTGTATGTTGAACAAATGTTTGGCAGTCACTTATTTAATTAATCTGTACAGCATCTCTTTGCAGGGCCAGCATTATGGTCTTCGTCTAGAATGCTCAATAAGCCACAAGAACACATAGAAGATCTAAGATTAATTCTTCACACAGTGTCTCTCTCTATATATATATATCTTTCCATTCTATTCAATTTAAAAGTCTTTAAGAATCTTCCTCTTCAGTACATCTAACAGTTTGTTTGAGGTTAATCTTAGGGGACTGGGATGGTTACAGGTTCAGTGGTAAATAAGCTTATGTGTTATGAATCAGTGCAATGCTGAAACCGAACCTCAGCCAAGTTTTAGCTTAAGAAATCAGATTTCAATTATATATTGAACATTTAGCATAAGAACAAGTGTAGAACATTAAAGGACACTGCTGACAGAAAATACTTATTTTAAACATAATGTCATGGAACGTTCCACTTTTCAACCTATATTCTACATCCTGTGTTATGACTATTTAGGACTTTTTTGTGCCTAGCAGTTGAGTGCTTAGGCATTTAAGATGTCAGTCTGTTACTCTAGGCTTGCTTCCACCCCCACTCCCATTATTTTTATGCAGTTTTCTGATTGTTGCCAGTGTCCAGTTGTAGCCAATGCATATGTGCCATAGTCTCAGGCTAGAAATAAAAGGAGATAAATAATTTGCTTCCTCCGAGATACACAAAGCTTGCATTTAAATAAAATGTTACGAGGGTAACACAACACAATTCTGACCCTTAATATTTGCAAAATCATTGAATAATAATAATTTCTACTGTTTCCACTGTTTACTGTTTTGCAAAACATGTCTTTTATTAAACACCATTTGTTGTGACAGAGTCTGTGAGGATGTTATAGTTTACTTTACTCATCTTTAAGCATCAGGGTGTTGCTCAGTGAGTCATTCAGTCTTTCAGACTGAATCTAGCTGCGAACGCAAGAAAGTTGAGCGCTGTCATGTTCATTGTTGTTTACTGAGCATTGTCAAAGCCTTTCTGCCAGTTGTAGCCGCACACCAGAGAAACTGACAGAAATGGTGACAGAAATGTGACAAAGTATGATTAAAAAAATCTTTTTTTTAAAGAAAGCACAACAGACAACTTTATCAGTGAGTGCTAGCAAGTGTTGTTTATTAAAACTGATTAAAAACCTCTGTGAATACGACATGTGAATTAGAATTAAATTTGAAGAATGAATGATGCGTCCAATAAACTTCACCACATGAGAAATATAAATAAGGATGATAAATAAGAAGAAGAGGGCATAATCTTCAAGAAAAATGAAATAACAGGCACATAGGATTTATTCAGTGGTGGAATTATTCAGGACATTCCATATAGCATTTAGACAGGACAGCTTTTATTGATGCTGGATGGATTGTAATGATTTCATACATCATAGAAATGTCTAATAGAAAACAATTTTGGGTGATTGATACTACGACAGCTAATTCTGTTTTTGTCAGTCTAAGTTTGAAGGGCTTTATTGCAGCATCACAGGTTTTCTGCTTGTTGCTCAGTGTAGAAGCTGACGCAATTTATTGTGGCGGTTGAATAATGTCAATGGAGGAAATAAGCTCAAAACACTTTCATGATTTGAGCTTTGGGATTTTACCTTATAAAGAATATGGTGAGATGCCTAATAATGGTAAATGACATTCAGGCTCAACATCTGAAAACCTGCTGTACGAGGGAATAAGAAAGCAGGTGTTTAATAGCTATTATTTTATATAACACCTGGTGCTTGTACTTATAATTCCTATTAAAAGTGTTGTTTTAATCATTACTTACAAGTAGAACCAGATCAGTTTAGATCTATATTATATTTTGATGTATAGGCATAATGGAAAGTTATGAATATGTGTCTGTGCATATGGAAATAAGGGGTGTGAATAAAACATATGATTGATCATGGAAAATATATTATAGTTGGCCAAAGTCATGTTTGGGAAACTGCTTTTATTATATTTTATATTATATATTAGGTCCAGTTGATGCTCCAGTCAATTCAAGGTCATGGCCAAACTTAAAGAGAGCGTTAAGGACCTGTTACAAATTGCAATTGCTAACTAAATAAAGCCATATCCAAGTATTTACAAGTGCTTGTGGCCAAATGCAAATTACAATAAACTCCACACTTGTGCTAGAAGAATGCAAATGTGAAAGGCCAAGAAGTATCCATGGATCAACATGCAGTTCATTCATATGGATCAACATTTCTACTTTAACATCTCAAAGCAGGCACTTCAAAAGACAATACTAAAGGCTGGTCTCCATGGACACTGATTAACCTCTTAACTCTACTAGATTTTGCAGAATTTTCATCAAGTAAGGCTTACACATTTTATGGATATTTCAAAATAAAAGCTTTTTACCCCTGAATCTGTCTTTTTTCCCCTTTTGCAGCAATTACTACAAGGTGGTAATATAAAATAGAAACATGACATGACAATCAATTACTAGAGCAGTAATAATGATTAACAACACCACCACTACTACTACTACTACTACTACTACTACTAATAATAATAATAATAATAATGAGTGTGATAATTAGGGGTGAGCTGCAATATTCGCTGATTCGACGATTCGATTCGGAGAACCGTAGTCGACTATGAACCTCATAGTCGAATGTACCATTTTGACCACATGGGGGTGCCCATGGCTGCTGCTAAGCATTAGTTTTTACATGAAATGTCTTTGTTTTCGTTAAATATATAGCCTTTTGTCAAATAAAACTCATTGATCTGAGTGTTTTAGGTTTTTCCTTTGAAGTGGAAAAAAGTCCAGAACGGGGATCCCGTTTACGGTGCTCTAGAAAAACAAGTAAAATATAAAAAAATATCTTTTTAAAAAAACCACGCTTATAGTGCCATCTTGTGGTGAAATTTTAACTGATTCGACTATCAGTCAACTATAGGGAAAATCTGACAAATCAGATTTGACTATGAAAATCCTTAGTTGAAGACACCCCTAGTGATAATATATATTACCTCAGTCTCTCGCACTCTCTCGCATACACTTGGTAGACAGACTATGATGAGCATGCAGACAGACTAAAACATCACTACCTAGGGGTGTGTCACCAACTTATCTCCCATCATATTTTTGGGTTGTGAATGTAAATGGGAGCTGCTGAATTAGCTTTTTGATGGATGGTTTAAAATCACTACTACATGACCTGCTATTAATTCACCTATTAATCTTACACTCAGCTTTGCTGGACATTTTTTTTTAATTCTGGTCATTACTGTGCCCTTTAATCGGAACATTAATTACAACGTTCTGGTTTGGTGTACATTTAAAAATTAAGAACAGCTGGTTTCATAATAGGTGTTGCATAAGCGTTGCCACTGGTATAGTTGTGAACTTGTGACCATATAGTGACTAAAACGGTTTGCTTGTGTCATTTGGATCAGTTTTGTAAAGGGAGTTGGTTTAACAGTGCTTAATTTAATTTCAAGGTCCTTCAAAGGCTTTTGATCCCTGGAGGTGACAGGAGCGCCAAATGATCTCATATCTAGCCAATTAGGACAAGCTACTAGTAGAAGAATTGTTCTATTCAGTCAATTTATTAGAAAGAGCCTTTGGAAATACTTGGATATCAAGCAATTAGTCAGAATTTGGTCTGCGCTTTGAAGACACACTATATGGACAAAAGTATTAGGACACTCTTTTTAATGTGAAATAAGCTCCAAGCTAACATTTTGTACAAGTGTAATACTTTCAAGTTTGTGGGATCAGTCTGGGAAATTATTTTGTTCCAGCATAACCTGCCCCTGAACTCAAAGCAAGGGCCATAAAGTTGGTGTGTGGAAGGAAATGGACCAACTCTATAGTAATGTCTATGGAAGTAGAATGGTTTGTCATACATTGCCTCATGCCCGAGTGTCTGTCCAATAAAGAAAATTATATTTAGAAATATATGATTAATAAAAAAACACATTAAAGGTAATTTAAAAACAAAAAGGAAACATATTAATGGTTTTATTATATGGCAACCAAGTAGTATACTTATATAGTTATAGGTATACATAAGACTTATAGATTTGTAAGTATACCAAAGATGTGGCTAAAGAAAACTAAACTTAAAACCCCCACTTAAACAACCTTATATAAGGATATGAGGATATATGATTAAAGTGATATTTGCTGAGAAATGGCAGACGTTTGACATTTGAACAGATTTATGGTCTAATTTTCAGAAGAAAGGAGGAAGGTTTAGAGCAAACGAGGCAGACCAGTCAAGATCATCTAGATTTACCATGTTCCTACAATAAAAGGCTTCCAAGAGTGCAGAAAGTTTAAAGTTCACCATTAAAATCCGTGGTAAGATTCATCAAAGCAATACTGCTACTGCCGACTTCAAGCATTGTTAATTTTGGTCAAGCCGAGTTCCACAGAGCTTTCTGTTATGTAATTTTAATAGTGGAGCTAAATGAGGTGAGCTTCATTAATTCTAATCAGTGCAATGGTGTAATAATATCCAAAACAATTCAGTAACAGACTGCAGTCATATTTAACAGTCTGTCACTTTTCTTTATACAGTGCAGCTTCACATAAAAAAGTCAGACACAGCAAACCAATCATGATTGCCATTTAGCACACAGAGTATTTCCATAGTTACAAAATATATTCTTACCATTCAGGAATTCAGTGTTTTAGCTGTAACACTTTGTGTTATGTTATCATGTTCTGCTATTGTAAATCACCTCTGAGTAATCACAAATGCTTTCTTCTTTTCCTCTCTTAAATTCAGTCTGTCATTTAGGCTTTCTTTCTAAACCCATTCATTTACTGTCTGCTTTAAATAGAATGTGGGTATAAATTTTAATCTACTATGGAACAACCTATAGAAGCCACCATACATATTCAAGTCTTTTGGGTATTAAGGAAATATGCATTTCACACATTTCACACGTATAGTGAATTAAAGATGTTATGTGGGGGTGTCAGCTATTTATCTGGGGTATTGAGGAAAAAGCAGTATGGCGCAGGTGTAGTTTTGATACATTCTTTTGATTCCAGAAGCATTGCTGTGTCTGCTCTACTTGAAACAGCATAACACATGTAAATCAAATAACACAAATTAGCCCTACTTAATAATTTGTTTTTATTTCAATATATATGTTTCTTAGTGCATTCACGACATCACTTTATATGCTAAATTAAATAAACAATTCAATTTTGTTATATGCTAAAATTAAACCCAATTTCCAAATAATAATAAAAGAAAACAAATTGTTAAATCTTTACAGTAAGTGTCCAAACATAAATAATACTAAGAGGAAAAGAGCTTGCTGTTTATGCCAGAGTAAAAAAAGGCAGGTGATAAGCTGTCCAAATAAAACAGAAAAGAAATGGGAACCATTTTCAAAGCCATAATTGTGTGGGTTTTGGGATCTTTTTTTTTCCTGGAAGCATCATTTGATGAATTATTTTCTGTGGCAATGCAAAAATATAAGCATATAAAAGCACAATACTTTTACAAAAGAATTAGATTTCTGGTTTCCATCACCTGCTACCAGAACATGTCTCATAACTATAACAAATCTTTTTTCTATACAGCCTAGTTTACCCATTCACATGATTTTTACTCATACAGTACTTTATGACATGCTTGAACCTATTATATTTCTGTAATTAAACCTGCGTGCGTATCATTTTACTATATATATATATATATATATATATATATATATATATATATATATATATATATATATATATATATATATATATATATATATATATATATATATATACATATATATATATATATATATATATATATATATATATATATATATATATATATATATATATACATACATACATACATACATACATACATATACACACAGTGTGTATGTGTATATACTTTGTATACATATATATGTACGTACATATATACACACACATACACACATGCATACACATTCACAATACATATACCATACATACATATTTATGTGTATACATACACATACATACTGTTAGTATATACACATACACTGTATACACACACACACACACACACACACACACATATATATATACATTGTGACAAAGAAGGTCACACACTCTAATATTTTGTTGGACAGCCTTTAGCTTTGATTACGGCATTCATTCACTGTGGCATTGATTCGAGAAGCTTCTGCAATGTCACAAGATTTATTTCCATCCAGCATTGCATTAATATTTCACCAAGATATTGCATTGATGAAGGCAGAGTCTAACTGCTGCGCAAAGCCTTCTGCAGCACATAGATTCTCAATGGAGTTAAGGTCTGGACATGTCTCATGCTCCCTGAACCACTTATTTAAACCCGATGCATTGTCATCTTGGAATATGCCAGTGCCATCAGGGCAGAAGAAGACCATTGATTGAATAACCTGGTCATTCAGTATATTCAGGTAGTCAGCTGACCTCATTCTTTGAGCACATACTGTTGATGAACCTAAACCTGACCAATTGCAGCAACCCCAGATCATGGCACTGCTTCCACAGGTTTTCACAGTAGGCACTATTAATAATGGACTTCACCTGCCTCTCTTCTTACCCTGATGTGCCCATCACTCTGGAACAGGGTAAATCTGGACTCGTTATACCACACAACCGTCTTCCATTGCTCCAGAGGCCAATCCTTATGCTCCCTATCAAATTAAAGCCTTTTTTCCGGTTAGCCTTACTGATTAGTGGTTTTCGTAAGGCTACACAGCTGTTCAGTCTCAATCCCTTGAGTTCCTTTCGCATTGTGCGTGTGAAAATGCTCTTACTGTCCCTATTAAACATAGCCAGAGTTCTTCTGTTGTTTTTATTTGATTTGATTTCACCAAATTTAAGTGGTAGCCAATCACATTTATTCAGGATTTTTGCAGCCACATTTCCTCCTATATAAATATAAAACACTAAATAATAATAATAATAATCTCATTCAAAAAGACATAATGAAAAGAAACAATTAGACTTAAATATATTACTTGTTTTTCTTTAGCAAAATCCTTCATATGCTGCTATATATAACCAGAGGGTATGGTTCAAATTTTGTGCACATGGTAAAGAGGTATCTTTAAACTAGACTATTTAAAGTAAAATGTTCAGTGACTAAATTCTGAAGGACAAGAGTAACAACTTGTTTTGTGTAAACCAATCTGAGTACAGATTTTATTTAGGCGTGTAGAGAAAAGACTGACTGGATTGTTAACAATCTTGTCAAGACCAGCAGAATCCAATGTGTTAAGGTTCTGGATTAAAAAGTTCCATTTTCATCTATATTCCACCACGCTATTACATTTAACATACTAGAATAATATTTGTATATAAATATTCATGACAGCACCAATGCTATTTCTCAAATGTTATTTTGAAATACAGTATTATACATGAAATACAAAATAATATAAATGTATTGTCGTACAATTATGGCAGACTGCCTTATCATTGGGAAAAGTGGGTACTCACACAAATAAATAACAAAATATTGCTGTAAATAATAAGTGATTGAATTTTAAGTCTTAATACGTTTCCAAGTTTTAATTCAAAGTTCTGTAAGACCATCCGACTCCTATAAATCTTTCATAACAAGCATGAAAGTAGGAAACCTGATTGAATTAAAAAAAAAAAAAAAAGCTTATAAAACTAAAAGTTTTACACTAAAAGTCAAATACTATAGTCAATGTAATGCAGACAGCATAATCCTAACTTGATCAATACATGTTCATCAAATGAAATAAAATGGGATCATAAATCTACTTAAAAACACCAGACTGGAAGGCTCAGCTATTCAATCTCCGTCTTATTTACAGTCATGTTTGAGAGGTCATATGATTAGTTACAGGAAAATAAACTTGTATTTCACATGCTGCCTCTGTGTCTAGGGTGTTTTCGAATCACTGTGGAAATCAATGCTAGACAAAATGGAATATGAATAGTGGACCAGGGGCCACTAAATACCAAAAAAATCTATGAGCAATTTGCCTGCAGTACTACTGGCTGAGCAAACCTTGTGATAAAATATGTTATCTTATACCGACAGGTCAAATAAAAGCTTTTCTCACCCACAGGCTTTTCTACAAGTACACTTTAAATGCGGTTGCCGAAATGGAATAAACCAAAAGCCACATATTACGTGCTGGTTTGTGACTTGTTGTAGGCAGGGATGTTGACTGGTTCACTGGAGTAACAATGAATCAGCCAGCGGTGAAGCAGCTGCTTTATAATTTCCTAGATGCATGCTGGAGAGTTCAGACTGTGCATTTTAAAGTGTCAGAGTGATTTATGTCTGTAAGGGTCTGCAATCAATTTCAGAACAAAGAATGTGTCAGTCAAGGAATTACAGTTGACAGTAACATTTGGGATGACAGGAGAAAAGCAGCCAAGGCTCTTGAAGAGTATCGAGATGGTGTGTGATCATCCATGATAGCACACAGACAGATCAGATTTAAAAAGAGTTCAACTAAAAACCTATATTCTAATCAGTGAACATCCAAAAATATATTTTGATAATTTCGTCATACAATAGATACAATTTCTGTTTTTGAGGACTGTTGTTAATGCAAATGTAGTATCAAGTACTGAAAATAAAGTAACACACATGTCCACAAAATCCACATATACAAAAAAATCTACTTCTTTTGGAAATTTTCCGAACAGTACGATGGCCAAGGTTGTGATGTAAGCAGAGAATGTAAAAAGCCCTAGGGAACGGGGTAATGGGTGTGTATATCAGCTAACAAAAACAACCTCTGCCAACTCTCCTTATGGCAAACATGCAAAATAAAATAGCTGACCCACACAGCAAAACTGTGACACAATGATACAAGTAGGAAGTATTTTTATGAATGATGTAGCTTTAGGGCAGCACGGTGGCTTAGTAGCACGTTCGCCTCTCAGCGCTAGGGAATCCTGGTTCGAATCCCCATCTGGGTGGAGTTTCCATGTTCTCCCCGTGTCTGCGTGGGTTTCCTCCGGGTTCTCCGGTTTCCTCCCACAGTCCAAAAACATGGATCAAGTCAATTGAATTCTCAAAATTGCCCCATATAGAGTGTGTCTGTGTGAGTGAGTGTGTGCCCAGCGATGGATTGGCGCCCTGTCCTGGGTGTATCTGCCCAGCGCCCGAGACGTTCTCCCCTGGATGGGCATGGGGAACCCCACCGCGACCCTAATAGAGGATAAAGCGGGAGATAATGAATGAATGAATGAATGTAGCTTTAGTCGCTTCAAGCGCAGATAAGACAGTTGCACTTATGCAGATACACACAATGTCGATCCAACATCAACAAATGCTGTAGAGTTGCCCCAAAACCAATGCTAGCTATTCAATCATGACCCCTGTCATAAACAACCACATAGCCCACAAAAGTGAAATAAAAAGGTCCAGATGTGAACAATAAATCTATCAGTTCTTCAGGATTATCTGATTATGTAGCTATGTCCATGTTCAGAGAACATCTCGGGACATTCAGGAACACAGTACAGTTAGATGTACCTGTGGATCATAGATAAATAAGGTTCCTTCAATATGAACCTGAAACACTGCTTCAGTAATCAGCCCAAATCTTTTAAAGAGAATTTTAAAAAATGGCTCCATTTCTCTTTTTGGTCTTAAGTATCAAAACCATCGGTTACCAACCAATATCAAAAATCGGTTCAGTATGGAGTACTGTCTACAGAGCAAACAACATCAACAATGAAATGTCTATACAAAGTAATCCCACAGGACTTGCATTCAGAATAAAATAATACATCTTTCACTGAAGAAACCAAAAATAAATAAATAAATATTAAACATATATTGAACTATTGATGGCGGCACGTTGGCTTAGTGATTAGCACGTTCGCCTCTCAGCACTAGGGATTCCCGGTTCGAATCCTCATCTGGTTGGAGTTTCTCCAACGTGTCCTCCCCATGTTCTCCCCGTGTCCGCGTGGGTTTCCTCCGGGTTCTCCGGTTTCCCCCCACAGTCCAAAAACATGGATCAAGTCAATTGAGTTCTCCAAATTGCCCCATGTAGAGTGTGTCTGTGTGAGTGAGTGTGTGCCCAGCGATAGATTGGCGTCCTGTCCTGGGTGTATCTGCCCAGCGCCCGAGACGTTCTCCCCTGGATGGGCATGGGGAACCCCACCGCCACCCTAATAGAGGATAAAGCGGAAGATAATGAATGAATAAATGAACTATTGATAATCCTAACAAACAGGCTGTGCTCATTGCTGATCATGTCGCATGAGTCTCTACAAAGCTCCAAAACTAATATATTGCTTTTTCGGTGTTTGTTTGGATCCCAACTATTCCACAATCTTTAAAAGCAGAACAATCGATTAAGATTTGAGTGGGCCGCTTAAACCTTAAATCATGAGAAATTGAGCTATTTAGATTTTGCCCACTTTCTTGCATCACACGGAGCACTCATTAGGATTAACTAGGAAACTAAAGGAGACATTTATTGATACTAAAATGTGTTGATTTGCTACGTTTGTAAAGTTACACTTTGTTTTAATCTTCTATTTGTTATAATTCCATATTAGGAAGTTAAAATTATAAAACTCTGTGATTAAAAGGTCATGCTGACTTCTCAGCACTAGAATGTGTTGTTCTATATGTTTTACTATGACTGGATTTAATTATGTGCACTTGATATTGGGAGCCTATTTTTCCTCTAAAACCTGAGCTACACAACAATCAATACCAGGATTGAGAAGGAAGCGTAGATACAATCATACTTTTCTAGGCACTTTAAAAATGACTTGACAAAACTCTAACCCTCATTACATTTACCAAAGCGACAGCTAGAAGTGTTTTGACAGGTTGTTCACCATTTGATTCAGTAACACAAAAAGTAAAGAAAGCCCTCCAGAGAATAATTAAAATGGCCCAGAGGATCATCCAGGTAGAACTCCTACAGAGCTGCTGGATGCTGAGCACCACAGGAACAAAGCCCATGCAATTCTTTTTGATCCCATAAACCCAGGTCATGATCTATTCACTTGGCAATACACCAAACGCAATTTTAGGTGTTGCAGACCTGAGAGCATTATTACCCAAAAGAAAAGACTCAATAACAGTTGCTACTCCAGGGTATTATGCCTCATCTGAAATGACATAAAGAGAAATAATTCAAACTGACCCTCAGTAACACCAGTCATTCACACACTTTACATAAACCCACCAACACATTACAGTCTCATTATATTTACACCAACGCAAGCTGCTTATTCCATGTATACCGATTGATTCTGCAAATAATACATGATGTGTAAGGCTTTGTGTTCTATCTGTCCAAGTCTTGTTTCATACTGACTCAATTCTAGGAAAATAATATTATTTTCTTGCTAATTAACAGAATTTCCTTTTCTTCACTGGTGTAATTTAAATCTTGGTATTCTGTTGCCAAAGGTTGGACTCATGGAGGACATGTGACAGGATATCAGACCCAAAAGTTCAGCATTAAACTGGAAAATGCACTGCTGCCTTTATAAGAGATAATCACACGTCATCTAGCTTAGTCTAGCCTTCCTTTAAATTTGTATCAAGACACACGGACAGCTAACACAAACACGTCCCAGGTGAAAGCAATTCCCTCATCTGATACCCTTGCTCTGCTTCTTCTTCATAATTTTATCTTTAATCGTTTTACTGCATCATACCTATCTATTTTTGTTTAACGGATCAAAGACCATAAGAGAAACACGATCTTAAATATTTAAGTCAATAAAAAAACACCATTAAAATACATGTATGTTATTATCTCATTCATCTCATCGCATTATCTTCCATTTAATCCTTTGACATGTATTTTTTTTAAGTTTGAGCTAGATATAAAATGAACCCTTTATCATATTCGCTTTAAAATGACTTCATCTTGACAGATAAGTGTAAGTGCAGTAGTGTGGCATGTGCAACATCCTAAGCACAGATTTCACAACCTGAAGCAACCTGATGGCTTCTCCATTTAGCCATTTGACTGCCAATCACAAGGTGTGGTTTTGCATTTTAACACAACCAGAACTCATTTGCCATTTTTGCTAGTTCCAGCCATGTTGATGACATTTCAGGCTGTGTTAATGGCGTTGTGTTTAAAGGATCTTTATATAATAATTCCCCTGCTTGGCATGTCAGCTAGTTTCGAGATGCATCAGTAATTCCAACTGACCCTTGGTTTTTAAGGTTCGAACTATTAGATAATGTATTAAGCACTGAATTTGTCATAAGCTGACACTTTGTAATAACACCCCATATACATATATCCTTGAATTTGCATAACCAATCTAAAATAATTTAGACTGTATTAGGATTCCAACAACATAACTATCAAGAGAAATATGATTCATTTTTCTAACTTTTCTTGTCTATTGATTACTTTGTTTTGGCTTGTTTAAAAGGAAAGTTTAAAAGATTATGTAACAGATCTGGCAGCTTTGATCACAGAAGCAAATGCACAGGCTTTGATGCTTTATTCTTTTTTTTTTCTAAATCTTTGCTAGCAGAAGCATAGTTCATTTAAAAGGGCTTTTAATAAAGGTAAAACCAATTCCCCTAGGAATTTCCTGGCATAACAGCTAAATCAACACCTCCTTTTGTTAAAAAAACAAACAAACAAGTATTCACATTTAAAAAAATAATTTTTGCATCTGCAAAGGTCTTTAAATAAAAAGCAACAGACTTAAAATTACAAAATTTCAGTTGTTTTGTTGTACATGTCATATCTGTATAGTTCACAGTGAGTTCATATAGTGCATTTCTGTTTGCACCAATTTGTTTCAATAGGCGACTTATTTGCATAACGCCACTATGTGAGTACTACCACAACTTGATACTCTGGCAAATCGTAAAGGAGAGTTGAACACCAGACGGTTACTAAAATAGACTGTTCATCTTAAACTTTTCACTCTTAAACTTAGTGCCTCATTTTACTTTTTGTTGATGACTTTGATTTCTTTAAAGCTGCATTGTTACAAGCTGTTGTGTGTGAAAACCAATGCAAAAATAAAATAGAATTAAATGAAAGAACATTTATTTTGCCAGACCTGACCTTTAATATGAATTTGTTGACAAAATTGTGAGAAGATGTTTCTAAAGGAATTTGACATGGACTGCAGTTTGTTGGCTTTATAAATGATTGCATGCCATTTTAACTGCTTCTGCATGCTGCTGCTGTTTTTAATAGAGTGTTAGTGTGTATGAAGAAAGATAAACATTTAAGTTCCTTCATTTGTCCTCTTACTCCATGTATTATTCATGCTGCATAGATTAATGGTCAGATCTAGTGGTCACACCTTTCCTGTGTGCACTTTGGAATATGTATGAGTTCCTAATTTACTCTGAGCTCTGTTCTATGACTCTGGTTGTTGTAACTCTTCTGAGACAGAAATAGATCAGGCATGCAGGCAAACACAGACAGAGAAAACAAATCCACTGCTACTAGAACTAGTACTTCTAATAATAACAGCAAACAACAATACAATAATAATGTTCTATGAAGTTATGAGGTAACACATTTAAATGGGTTTTTTAATTATATAATGACAATAACAGTGATTAGAACTTTAACAATGTCTGTAGTAAAAACATTTCCTTACACAATTTTAGCCTACAAATTTAAACCAACTGTAACAACAGTAAGTAAAAAGTCATGGCAAAAAGGTTGCACAGTGGTTAAAGCAAGAAAGCCCTAGGTCTGAGTCTTAGATAGACTCTTCCTTGATATACAGTATTTGCATGTTCTTCACATGTCAGTTTTAGTTACTTAAAAAAGCAAAAACAAAATTGCAAGTAACTGAACTAAAGACATTCAATAACACTATGTGTAAAGAAGTCTGTGTCTGTGTTTCTGCTCTGTGATGGACTAGCAACTTGCTTTAGATGCTAGACCTCCTGGGATAGACTCCGATCCCCTGCCTTTCACAGTCAAATCAGTATATTTAATTGCAGACACACAAGGACATACGTGGGCCAGGCAGAATGAATGTGTGTCATTCTGAGATTGACTTTCCATGTGTTATCTAAAGTGTTTCTTTTTTTAATATAGCTTTTACGATGGACTGCAAAGCCTTTGAAGATCAGTCCGCTATGCAGAGCCCATGCACTTAATCGGCAAAGCCAAGCCAGTAATTGTGTTCAAGTATAATTCCAACTATGCCAGCAATGTCCTCAAGCAATTAAGCAGAATTTCATAACTGCCAACCTGCAACAAAAATATTTTTAAAATCCAGCCTCAACACAAAGTCTATAGACATAGCGATGAAAATATAAAATATGGTTTAAGAGTTGCAGAGCAAAATCACAAAAACACAACTGGACAGCAACCATTGTTTAAATGTTTGCAAAATGGATTATTATTGAGCCTTTTATAAAGAGTGTACAATGTGTGCATTTGTGAAAACTTGGAACTCCAGTGCAGTTTAACTTGCAGTCGTTTCACTCTGAACCCAATTATGCAGTGCCGTGTCTATGTGATGCCCAGCACTGTGCTCCAATGGCAACAATGAAGCTAAACAAACTGCCACTGATACATTATGCAACAGCACATTATGTGAAACCTATTCCTATCCCTCCGAACAAGCACATGCAACAGAGAGAGAGAGAGAGAGAGAGAGAGAGAGAGAGAGAGAGAGAGAGAGAGAGAGAGAGAGAGAGAGAGAGAGAGAGAGAGAGAGAGATGAGTTGGATATTTTGATTCATATTAACTGGTTGACAATAGTACATCATGGTGCACTTTGGAAAGTGAGGGCACAGGTACACACTCTTACAGGATGGAGGAAAAAGAAAAGAATAACTGACAAACAAAATAAAAAATGCTGCTAGAGAATCAGTGTGGGAGTAGTACATAACTGTATCCTAACTCCAAACATAGTGTAAATAACATTCTGACACTGTCTGCCAACAACACTAGTGTTACCTTGTTATATTGCACACCCACCCACATATATTAATACTGGGGTTACGTAATGTATTTACATGTCTAAATCCTTTCTCTGTCCATCAGATCGGCGGGTTGTAAACATTTAGTAGTAATAGGTTAAAGTGCACACTTTATTGTCTATGTAAGCAGAGCATTTGCAGAGCTAGGCATTACCTGTGATGGTCATGGTTGAAAATATTTTCTAACATTGCTAAAGAATAGCACAAAAGTGAATAATAGATTACCCTCATGTTACTGCCAAGTAGTAGTAAATTTTTTAAGGTCTCTGGGTGTACAATACAAATACAGAGCAAAATAGGAAGTTAAAAGGGATATTTTGGAAAAGGAATTCTATGAAATCCAGTACTGCTGTGTGCTGTGTACATCTGTTCTCATGCTTGGCAATACTCTAACAATATGCAAATTCATGTTGGAATGAATGACTATTGCATTTAGATATAAAATACAGATAAGGTATTTAGGATGGTTATGCAGATATGTTCTAACATAATAGATGGAGATGTAGGGTGATAGATGGAGATCTTCTCATTGTTTCGCCATCTGCTTTTAAGCCTTTGCTAAAACTCCCAAAATATAAAAAGTTGGAAAGGTTGGTGTGATAAAAGCATGCTTAATTTTTACTCAAACTTTATTATTGCATTTTTATTCACTAAAACATGATATAAACCCACTAGTGTCAACAAAGCAGACTGTGTGACATGTTGTGACAATTTGTCATTTAGAAGATGTTTTTATCCAAAGCGACTAACAAGTCTCCCTAATTGTTTTGGGGTCAGAACACAGGGTTGATACAGCATCTCTGGAGCAATGAGTTTGCAATAGATCTTGCTCAAGGACCCACATTGGTAACTTTAGTGAACCTGGGATTTGAACCCACAGCCTTCGGATCAATAGCCCAACACCCTCATCACTGAGTAACCAGCTTTCGCATTAATTTATTTGTTGCCATTCCAATATGTATTTCTATCACAACTGGATTAATAACTGACCTGTACACTTTTCATCTGCATGTGGCTTATTCACTATGTGCTTCAACATGAATAGATTATTACTTTTATAGATTTATTTATTATTACCTTACTTTCACATTTTAAAAGTTTCAGAATATCTGTTAACATGTCTTAATCTTCAATTACAGTAGCAGTAAGTTTGGACAATTGTCCAAGTCGTAAAATAATCTTGAGGTTTTTGCTCACGCTTTAGCTCTCTCTCGCTCACACACACAAACACCTCTGTGCTGAAGGCCCCACAGCAAACGGCTTTGACACTTATGCTAATGAGGTAAACAGTGTGGCAGAGATGAATATCCAAAAATAAACAAACCAACCAAAATATTCTCAGTAAATTACATTTCATAGCACTGCAAAGACCATTGCACTTCAAAGCAGAGTCGACAACTGTTGACTTATTTGCACTACCAATATAGAGTAATTGCATGCAACCATAAGCAATAAAATAAATAAATACAATTTTTTAAAAATAATAATCTGCATTAGTAAGAACAGAATTTCTTTCCCCAAACTAGATTATATATTGTTTTATAGTACACTATTAATTACTGGCGGTTTTTAGACAATTAATGAATACTCATTACGTCCGATTACGTTAATTTTAGTCACAGTTACTAAAATAGCAATGCTCTTTTTATTTTTTGTGAATTGGATGTCTGCCTCTCATTCTAATATTTTGGATTTTGCTGTTGAACAGGGGGATTGGAACATACTAGAATTTCTTAAGTTTTAATATAAGCAATGTGGATTTCTGCACAGATATGTAACATGATAATTGGAAATTTTGTTGCATTTATAGTGTTATTTAATATATAGATGTAATGTGTAGAATAAGAATAAATAATAAATCTTACCTGTAGCCCATAAGAGTCCATGAACATGCATAAGGGAAAAAATGAAAAAAAAAAAAAAAGTTTAAATAACTATATAATCTTCTTTTATTAATAAGAATCTTCTTCATAAAGGAAAACTACTTAGAACTAAGGGTCATATATTATTTTTTGTATCTATTGCAATTTAAAGAATTACAATTCGTACTGCTCTGAATCTTATCATTTTGTTTTTCAGTCATAATACAGGTAATCAATCAAAACCTTAACTTGCTGAGTGACATAGTTAATTTTAATTGTGGTAAATCTGTAAGTATAAACAGAAAGCTGTCAAAAATTATACAACTGTATAAAAAGTCAGACAGCCTGTTCTTTAAGTGCACAACATTACATAATGTCAATATGCGGTCGGCAAATTGAAAACGTGAGAATGATATAAACTCATGATTTCTTCTTTGCTACACACAGCTTTGTATCCTCATACTGCTGCTGGTAAGACCTAGAACGACACCCTAGTGGATAATCAATAATGAAAATTTCTTTGTATAGTATTTAAAAGCACTTCTTTGATTCTAGTTGGAGTGTTTTTTTCTTAAATAACATGAATAAACAAACATAAGTGCAACTTGTGAATTGATTGATTGATTGGCATCTGTTTGAGCCGAAATAACAAACCAGTAAACATTTCGAAAATCCAACATAAAGACAATTTGCATTTTAAAAGCTAGCAACTTTGAACTTATGTCAGGAAATCTAATAGATTGAACATTTGCTCTAAACCACATCATTAGCCTTTATGAGTGGAATAAGGTGTGTAAGAGCAGAGAAAGCCCCAACCTGTGTAGTACTTTGGGCTGCAATTTAACAGCTTGTGCTAAGAGGACAAGCTTGCCTACTTGAGCTGATTATTTGGGCTTAAACACGCAATGAATACAGATGTGTGCAACATTTAAAAAGGAATAGTAAATGATTTTTTTATGGCTGAGAGTGAGATAATTTCATTTGTCAGACAATGTATTGTCTCTTTTCAAGGTGATACACAAAGCAGACTAGATTATTTGATAAATGACTCATAACATAGCATACTCAATAAGCCTCTTCATCCAATATCTCTGCATCTGAACAACCAAATCAGCCTTCAGTAATCTCTACATGCCTTTTTTTTTTTTACAAACATGACCTGGTTCAGGTCCCTGCATTGTATTGCAATGAACTAAACAGAAATATAGAACCTGTTAATTGTTAAGGAAACCAGGGAAATGTCTGTTCTATTCCAAAATGACCACAAAAATAAAACATAGCGTAATATACCTCATGTGGAGGTATTCTTGGTCTACAAAAGCGTATAGTACCAGTACAAACTGAATAACCTTATTTTTTTAGTAGAATCATTTTTTTGCAAAATTCTTGGTAGCAAATGAATCCATCCAACCATCCATCTGTCCATTCATTATCTTCCGCTTTATCTTCTACTATGGTCGTGGGGGGGTTCCCCATACCCATCCAGAGGAGAACGTTTCGGGTGCTGGGCAGAAACACCCAGGACAGAGCGCCAATCTATCGCTGGGCGCACACACACACACACACACACACACACACAAAAACACTGTGTATGGGGAAATTTGGAGAATTCATTTGACCTTTGATCCATGTTTTTGGACTGTGGGAGGAAACTCGAGAAACCGGAACAAACCCACGCAGACACGGGGAGAACATGGAAACTCCACCCAGATTAGGATTCGAACTGGGAATCCCTAGCGCTGAGAGGCGAACGTGCTAACCACAAAGCCACCGTGCCGCCGGTACCAAATTAATGATCAGGCAAACATAAACACATCATATTAGTCAGTGAATTTTAGCAAGAAGGAAATATAAAACATACAACAGCATAAACGCATTTTGTTCTTTGTATTTTTATGCTTTCATTAGTCTTACATAAGGATTTTATCTCATGCCACTCCTAAATCCACTGTTATGTCCGTATATTAAACTAGTGCCAACATCACAAATCGGCTTGGGTGCTAGCCACCAGATCATCAAAAGCATAAGCTGCCCATTACTTTAATAAAGTATTTAAGCTCTCTTAGACAGAGCTTAGTGCAGCATGTGAAGTCTCTCTTTCTCTCTCTTTCTCTGTAAGCTGACTGTTGTTCAGGACAGTGATGGCTGCCGTCCAAAAAAGATTAATGCTTGTGAAGAAAAAAAAAGGCAGAGTAGCCAGATCAAGTTCAGTGACAACACAACTGGGGGCAATATAAACAAGAACGAGAAGTTGGCATGCATAAATGAACAACTTTCAACGAGGACTGGTGCAGAGTTAACAATCTGCCTTCATATAAACAAAAACAAGAGATTGATGTTGATTTCAAGAGTACTTGGTGATCATGATCTAAATATACACCAATGTCAACCGGTCAAATGTTTTAGAACACCCCGTGTCTATTGATTCTTACACATTCAAAACATGCTTAATAGGGTTCAAGTCTGAAAACTGTGCAAGCCATTCAATTCTTTGAAACCTACAGCCTTGTTGTCTATGGTAGTTCTGACATAACCTTCAACCCAGTCCATATAACCTTTCAGGTATCAGTAATCCACTGAAGGTACTGCATGGGCAGACAAGACTTTTCTAAAAACTAATAAATGGTTTCCTTACAGTTCAACTTCCCAGTTAAAATGACAAGTTTATTTATACCTGTATTAAACTGAGATACTTAAAGATGCTGTGCTGTGGATAATCCAAACATGAAACTTGTCTTTTGATTTGGTTGTGGTCTGTGGTTTGCAGAACCTGTGCTCTTATGCCTCCAGCACAGTTACACAGCAACCTGAGAAACAAGTAGAAACTGGGAAAATGAAGAGCACTGAGGAGTTGTGAGTGAAAAACAAATGTAGGACAAGGCTTGTCTTCTTCTACAAGTTTCATGGCAGTTGGTAACCAGCTTTAATGGAGCACTTCTGCCACCATCTGGACTGGAGTGTGATGTAATATATATAGTATTGTACAAAAGTAAAAAAATACAATATATATATATATATATATATATATATATATATATATATATATATATATATATATATATTCATTCATTATCTCCCGCTTTATCCTCTATTAGGGTCACGGTGGGGTGGGGTGGCGCCAATCCATCACTGGGCACACACTCACTCACACAGACACACTCTATATGGGGCAATTTTGAGAATTCAATTGACTTGATCCATGTTTTTGGACTGTGGGAGGAAACCGGAGAACCCGGAGGAAACCCACGCAGACACGGGGAGAACATGGAAACTCCACCCAGATGGGGCTTTGAACCGGAAATCCCTATATATATATATATATATATATATATATATATATATATATATATATATATATATATATATATATATATATATATATATATATATATATATATATATATATATATATATACATATATATACATATATAAATAAATGTTTTGATATTGCAGAAGCTTTTGGACATTATGCCACAGTGAATGCGTGCCACTAAAAGCGATCCAAGGAAACACAGGTGACCTTTTTTTGGCCAGTCAGTGTATGTTGGTAAATGTCTTGTCTTTGTGTTTATTGTATTGTTGTTGTATTTACGGTATGTCATTGCTTTTACTGAGCTGTAAATGTGATATATCCTTTTCCCACAAGTTAACAGCTCCTTTCAGTCTCAATGAAAATGTCATGTGACATGCCTCGGAATTAAAAACCTGAAAAATCTTTAAATTGTGTAAGGAATGGTCTTTGCAGCTTAACAGTTAAATCGAAAAAAGAAAACATGCTTTAAAAATATCAGCAAAATGGGAAATGTCTTAACTTGTTCTAGAGCTCCAGTGGCTGACTGAATATGTCAGACTTGAGATCCACACTAATCTGATGACCGAGGGAAAAAAGCACAAGGTCAGTGCAGTCCTTCACAAGAAGCCTATTGATGATAGAATTTTAGTTTCATTTAGTTTCCTCTCATGCACCTTTCAAAATCCTCACCTCTCTTTTTAGAACACATATGGGGTGTGAGCCATAAGGTGCCAGCCTCCCCCAGGCTACACTAATTGTGATATTTGTAGTTTGCTCCATCAGGGCTTGTTTCATTGGCTGTACTAGTATTGTGTTGTTATTCACATTTGGAGACACATTTTAAGAGCTTATATTTGTACAGGGACCTCATTCCCTGCCATAAACCCCACAGGTGTGAGCCAGGCTCCAGCTGTGAGACCACTGAATGGAAGGTCTACCTTTACAGATGCACTAATAGAACTAAATGGGGAAAAGGTACAGGCCGGTAGGGAACCTCTTTTTCATCACTGGTGCACAGTGGGAGAGATATAAAAACGGAGGATGAAGGGAAGAAGAAGGAGGGCACTACCATAACATAATGCTATTTTTAGCCCACTCTCTTTTATTACCATGCTCTTTACTCTTGGAAGTTACTAAGAAAAAGTACAGCCTGAAGCAGCTTTCATATAAATAACCCACCTCACGTGATACTGCAATCTTCCGGGTATCAGGCGAAGGGTAAAAAAGACATCACAATGACTATGGCATAGAAGCTCAATTCTGCTGGAGCGGTTTGATCATTACAAAAGATAACAATTCCAACATAAAAATACACTTGCTTTGTAACATAAGCTATATCTAATGCATTTTAAAAACAATGGACTAGTTGTTGCCGCTTTGTATTATTGAAGAATGTTCTAGCTCCCCTGTCATTTAAATTGTACATGCTTTCTCTCAGAACAGTTTTACAAAATTATATATATATATATATATATATATATATATATATATATATATATATATATATATACATACACACATATTTCACCTTATCTAAAATTATTCACATAATCAGATTGAGGAGTATGAAAGAGTCTAGATTTATTGATCTTATTTGGCTCTTTGATCACTTCTATGCCAGTTGTAAATCATTTTGGGTTGTAATTGATACTGATCTTCCTTCAACCTGCACATTACCTGTGTTGTTAGAATTGTGTTCTTCCATCAGCACACCACTGTCAAGCTAAAAAATATACAATGCTTTTCTTATTTATTTTATTTTTAGAGAAATTAATATGAGATTCTAAACCTCAAGGTTAGATTAAGGTAATGCACTACTGACAGACTGTTCCAAAAAAAACCCTGCATGACCTCAATATTGTTTAGATTGTACCAGCTAAAGTTTGAAGTCCAGAACAGTGTAGTAGTTGCATACAATCCCTAAAAAATGAAAAAGAAATTGTATACAATTTCTGCTGATCCTATTTAAATTATATTAGGGCCCATACAGAGTGCTACATGGTCCCTAACACTAAAACACGTTTTATGTCATCGCTGAATTTTATTCATTCATTAATTTATTATCTTCTGCTTAATTATCTACTAAGAGGGGGGTCTCCATACCCATCCATGTGGAGAACGTTTCGGGCACTGGGCAGATACACCAAGCACAGGGCGCCAGTCCTTCGACCTTGAATCCATGTTTTTTTTGGACTGTGGGAGGAAGCTGGAGCACCCAGAAGAAACCCACACAGACACGGGGAGAACATGGAAACTCCACCCAGTGAAGAGAGGCAAACATGCTAACCACTAAGCCACTGTGCCGCCCATAACTAAATTTTATAATTTAATATGCTGTACTCTGGTTGTAACTAAACTTAATAGAAATCTCTCCAGCCCAAGTTTTGGTTACCACTGCACTGGTGTGAATGAGGACACTGTTGTGGGTGTAGCAAGAAAAATCTATTGTAAATGTATGTTTAAAATGAACTCTGCCTGACCTGCCGACACTATTAACCTACTACATTTTGCCCAGAAACCATTATGCTTACAATCTAACCCCACCCAGAGCTCTTTGAAATCAGAACACTTATTACTGTACTTCCATGTAAAATTATGCTGAATTTTTAGACACATTTTTAAAAACTACTGGACACATTATTTGTTTTAATGTGTGCTCTTTCATTTTAACATTCTGGTGATGTGCTTTTCAAGTGGAATCAAAGATCCTTTCGAAGAGGAAACTATTAATACCCAAACTTCTAAACAAACACAAAACAAATATTCTTAAAATATTATAATGTGCAACAAGGAGTTTCTATAGTCTATACTTGCATGAATAAGACTCAACAAATGTGCTTCTTTCTCTGCACAGCATGTGGTTAACAGATGAAAATAACTTTTCATTACACCCACAATCTACACTACACCCCTACAGTTCCCTTAATTTTCCTAATAAACACACCGTGACTATAGGTCATGCTTAACCGAGGTAATTTGTTAAGTTTTGATTGAAAATCATAATCATAATTTATGAAATGTAAAGAAATTAGATTTTTTTCAATGCTGTATTATCCCCCATGTCACCATACTCAGAATTTGATGATGGTATAAAGAGCCAAATAGTTTTGTAATATCTCATGTAGACTAACCCAACACTTTAAGAACAACTATTGTAGTAAACAGAAAGATATTGGGTGGTCAATTAAACACATAATATAGGACTGCTCCCTGAGGATATGCACAAACAGGTATACTTGCAATTTGGTACATAAATCCTACTAGATAGCCAAAACCTAATACTTTACAAGATGTTGAGGATGCATTTGTTGTGAGAAAGGTGATGCTAGTGAATTGTTACCTTCTTGCCAAGCCCTTTGGAGCTGAATAATTCTAATCTAATGTTCTGGAAAGGATATTGCATTCTCCGGCAGCATGAATCAATGTTAGCAGCATCATGAATGTGCACAGGCACAAGCATAAGCAGAATAATTGTGTATGAAGGGTGTACTGCAAATGATGCGCTCCAAGCTCTTTTAGTCCTGTTTCACAGAAATGATAGAGAGAGGAGATCAATGATAAAGTGAGTAGAGAGAACCAGTATTACATTGTTGGGGTTCCTACAGAATGGAAAACAGAAATGAGCTTTGTTGTACAAAAAAATTGAAAGCCGTCACGAGATTTAAACCCTGGAAATGAATAGAATTGGGTTTGGTCCCCAGAGGTTTTCTATTTTTTTTTTTTTTCAAAATCATGGCTTTTTTTTCAAAGTTTGAAATACAATCAGGCTAATTTCTTTTTAATTATTTTATTTTTATTTTAACTTGACTTTAAACATTAAGATAGTAGCACCTTTTCAATGCTGTTGCAATACTGAGAAACATCCACCACCCAATTAATAATTGATTGGTGGTGGACCTGTTACCATGAAAATGATAGTAATTGAAACTAACAAAGTTTGCAGAAAAAACAGACTGTAATTGCAGAATTAAAAAATGCATCCATAAGGCAAGTGGAACAGATAAAATAGACAGTGATATGGAACCATGAAGGTGTACTTAATAAAGAGACCAGTGAGTGTATAATTTTTATGACCTTCTGAAAGTGAGATTGGGTCCTGGCTGTAAACACAACACGGAGAGGTATAAATCCTGCACATGGTTGACTGTGCATTGAGGCCCATGACTTGTCCTTCTCTCTTTCAGACAAGTCACATGGACTTGTGCAAATGTCACTAAAGTGACATTTAAAAGAACCATGCTAAAGTGCTGCTTTGGAGAAGAAGAATTCGACAGCAGTGTTGCTTCGGAATGGCCTACCATCTCTAATGACCTCTTTTTCATAATGGAAACAGATCCTTTCTCTGTCAGACACAGACCTGGAAAAAATCTGAACGTGAACATATCAATAGATAGAAAGCAAATTCGTGAAGATAGAAAAAGGGGAGGTCACTGATATAAAGAGAGTTTATGGAGAGTGTGATAAGGATCGTAGTGAAGAAATCAAAAAGACTACAGATGGTAGACAACAGTACTGACACTGACCCATGATGGTTTTTTGTGTCTATAAAGGATGGGTTGCACAATCCTTTACGTATTTAGTTTGCATATTCTCTCTGTGTCTGTGGATTTACTCCAGGAGCTCTTTTTCCTTCCAGTGTTCAGTCAGCTACGGTAAAGACACTAAATGTATTCAGGATAAGCTGCTTGTAAATTAAATCGGTAAATAAATGCATAATAATAACAATAAAAATACACCAAAAAATTACAGTTTTAATATATTAGTCTACTTATACTACTAAATACAAAAATAAAAATGTTAATGACGATCTGCAGTTAGTCTTCAAACTGATATTGCATTAGATATATTGAGAGAAATATAAAAAAGAAAATTCAAAATTCTTGGAAATGTTACGTTACTTTTACATTATTAACCTTTTAACCCCAATGAAAGAAATGATGGGAAAAGCAGACAAGAAGAGTAATGCTGCTATACCAAATTGCAAAATGGATTTGGAAAAGACCGTGTTTAATACCGTACAGGTCATGACAGAATGTCCCGCTGGTGGCTGAAAAAATGAGAGGGGGAAAAACAAAATATGGACTGTCCATCTGTCTTTCCACCCTGTTGCGGAACAGATTGACCAAAACGGAGAAGAAAAATCAGTCTTCCATTGTGCACCTCTGCCTCCATATTTTTCTCTCCCTAACTGTCTGTCTCTTTTTCCCTGGCTGGTAGAGAAAGCCGTTAAGTTGCCTTTTTAAACCCAAAAAATTCAGCTCACAAATAACTTTGGCTAAACTGCCAAAATGGTTCAAGATAAAAAAAAAAGTATAATGACATGCTTCACCATTTGCTCCCTTGAACCTCGTTTCAAACAAATATGAAAAAGAGGAAAAGCTTTCATTCATGCAATCACTGAATGGTTAGATATGTGTCTTTGTGTGCATCTGTGTGTGTGTGTGAGTGTGTGTGTGTGTGTGTATGTGTGTGTGTGTTTTAGACTCTTATTCGTAGATAAGGAAACAAATAAGTGGTGCAAAGTGTAAGCACAGAAGTGTTTGCAGAGCAGGCTTGCCAATAGACAGTCAACAAAAAGCCACTGACTGTGATTATTAAAAAGGGGCATTCAGGTAGGTTTTTTATTTTATTTTTTTATATCAATGTAATTTAGCTAAATGTAGCTAAACACTATCTACAGATATTAAGTATAAATGAATATACCAGATTAATTAAAAAAATTAAAATGAACAACTACTACCATCATTATTCACTACAACATTTAATCACGTATGCTCTGAAAGATGCATAAAATAGCAACAGGTTGAATATTATGATGTATACTGATGTGGCAAAACACAAAAAAATGAATATATAAAAAGGAAAATAAAAGCTAATTAGTATAAAGCTTAATATGAAGACTATAGTATTTATTTCAACTATCATAGATTAACTACTGACCATGTATTATCCTGATTCAGACAGTCTTCCTTGTCTTATTTCGACTGTTCCTTTTAGAGGTTGACCTATTCTTGACCAGAGTATCTTCTTCTGTTACCTCAACTACCTGCATGTCATTCCTCACCACATAAAACTCCTTTTGATTTTTTTCTCTTCCTCCTACCCTGTGGTTCGACATAGCATCCTTCTGCCAATACAAAACTTATCCCACTCCTGAACATATTTCCTTATTTTTGTCTTCAAAACAACTATCTGTCTTTCTAATAAAGTCATTTATGACTTGTATGATCATTTATGATCTTGTCCGTAGCAAACTCCATACAGTACAGGAGTTAATCAGGGGATCGGGGGAATAATCAGTAGCAATGTATGGAAAACCACAAATTCATATATTCATTTCCTAATCTTAGCGATGGATCGGTGCCCTGTCCTGGGTCTATCTGCCCAGCGCCCGAGACGTTCTCCCCTGGATGGGCATGGGGAACCACACTGCGACTCTATTAGAGGATAAAGCGGGAGATAATGGATGGAATGGATTTTCTAATCTGCTCATTCAGTTAGTTGTTTATTTGTCAATGCTAACATAATATTTAATGTACAGGCAAAAGCCTGTAGCTGGCCCAGGCAGCGCATCATTGCATAGGTCCTGGTCGACTGTAGTCGGTTGTTGCAGGGTACCTCATTTTACCGTGATGCTACAGTGAAGTGAAGGGCAATACGTAGTATGCAGAAGCTCGCTAAGTAAGTGTGATACAAGTTACTATAACTCCCACCCTGCTGGCAGGTAAGACTCTTCCCTCACAGATGGTGCACAGTCAGAGATTCTGAGGTCGATTGGGTTCCTCATGACATATCAGCAGTCAGTAATACTACTGTTAGAGTCAGTTTTTTTTAAGTGTACCTGCTTTTTCTTTTCCATTTCGTTTAAACTCAGCTCTCTGAGGTACCGTCGAGTACCGTGATAGGAGTGATTCACTTTCTGAGATATGGTTTTGGTTGTAGGGTCATGTGCCTTTCGAGGTTGCTTGCCCTGAGGTAATTATGCATTGCAATTATTATGATTGATTTAACAAATTGTATCCTTAATTTTGTCTCATGTGGTGTTCTGTCTCATGTGGTTGCCATACCGTGACCGTCTGATATCATCAGCTTTTATTTCATCTTTGGCTTGTTATTTTTTATTCTGCTCCTGTTCCACATAGACTTATTTATTTTATTTATTTATTTTTATAGTTTTGAAACCTCTTCAATTTAAATAAATGAAGTAAAATTTTTTAGACTTACATGGCTTTCTGGAAACCATTCAATACAACCCATGAGAGTCAAATCCTGCCAGCTCAAAGCATTTGCCTTAAAATGTTCAACTAGCAAATTTATGCAAATGGTGCCAAAGCATCATGTTCACAGCCATAAAAATGTCAGTGTAATAAGTCTTAACCAGTGAACAGAGTTAATATCAAGGAAAACAAAACAATCTGTACAAAACTATAGAGGTGTTTCTGTGGATCAGGAATTTTACCATACAAGTAAATGAGAAATCTGCAATAAAAATGCTTTCTAATTTGTTACATGTTTTAAATATTCGAAACTAAGATGATTCCTACTTTTACTTAAGGTCTCATCACAAAGGAAGACTTAAACAAAAGTGTGCCAATTATATATATATGGCGCGCTCGTTCGCCTCTCAGCACAATTTGGTTTCCATGTTCTCCCCATGTCCGGGTGAGTTTCCTCTGGGTTCTCCGGTTTCCTCCCACAGTTCAAAAACACAGATCAAGGTCTATTGAATTACCCCAAAATTACCCCATATAGAGTGTGTTTGTGTGTGCAAGTGTGTGCCCAGCAATAGATTGGCGCCCTGTCCGGGGTGTATCAGTCCAGTGCCTTAGACGTTCTCCCCTGGATGGAACCCTCCTACGACCCTTGTAGAGGATTAAGCAGAAGATAATAGATGGATATATATATATATAATTCAAGTTTAAATAGATAGGTAGACCCAGGGTTATTCCACTAATTGAAGGAAAATTCAATTACATAAGAACTAATTTAAACTAATACCGATTTCATAATTAAATAATCACTATGTAATATTGAGGCTCAAAAGGAAGCTATAATATAGGCTTTAAGAATAGCAGTAACTTAAGTCTTGAGCCAGTCTGCAGTCGGAATTTGCTCAGTGTGAGGGAAGCGAAGCTGCATGCTTGCACTAGGAGTACAAGTAATCCCCTTCTTTGAGACAGAAAGAAAGAAAGAAAAGAATCAGGGATGAAAGTTAGTGAAAGAAGAAAGCTGCTATCCGACGCAGAAAAATGGATTAGCACAGAAACATATTTAATATCCCGCAGGTCGTGACAATGTCCTGCTGAACGTGCAATTGTTAAAAAGCGAGGAGGAGAGCAGCAAAGCTGTGTGAAATACGGTCGATCTGTCTCGCTGTTTGTCTGTCTTTTCATCTGTCTGTCGTTCAGTCATGTTGAGTGACATATCGACCAAAACTGAACACTATCAGCTTTTGAATGCTACGCTGTGCATACAAAGAGCACATCTAATTGTCTGCTCTTCAGTGGCCATGACAATGTTCAGGAAGCATCAGAGAAACCACTGGTTTGGGAACCTGTAGGGACAAATAAATCCTCTGTTACGGTTAGGCTGTGGACAAACCGCAGGTGAAAGTAAATCAGAATCAATTTTGTACAGCAATCTTATGGCAAGCTGAACAACAAAGGTCTTAACAGCCTGACCAGAATCCATTTATCCTTTGCATCAAAAATTCAATTGCAATGTGTTTTGCCATATTTTGAGGTTATACTTAACATTTTGGCCTAATAGCAAGCAGGTTCTAGATGAAATAAAGTCAAGTCCTGTGTTGCGAAATACTGTCTTTATGCCTCATTGTGTGAGGCTTATTTTAATATTAAAAAAACAAAAAATACAAACAAATTTAATTAAAAATATTTAAACATTTTGGCCTTTGGCTCCTAATTGTAAAATTCTGAGGTAAACATATTTTTCTCTTTATTTTGACTGATTTCAAGATCATTAAAAAAGATGACCACATTGATCACATTGCCAAAAACATTAGTATATAAAAGGTTACAAATCGCAGATGTATCTGAACCTCATTACCACAACAGTGCTGAGCACAACACAAATCCAACACATTATGGATTACAATCTATTACAAGAGTCCCTGATCGGAACAGGAAAAAAAGGGCTTAGAAATCATTCAACCTTCCAATCTATCTCGGCAACTATCAAGTTCCAAACTACATCGAACTGGTTGATGACATTTATGAAGCTTACAAAAAACTGAATATGTAACAAAAAAAATCACTTTCCTCCATTCACATTTCTTTTCTTTTCTGATAATCATGACAGTTCATGACAAGTAATGAACATGGCGAGTGATTTTACCAAGACATTGCCATGATGGAAAAGCGTTACCAAGGCTACTGGACTCCAATTCTGACTATCGCTGCATACTAATGTGAGATGGACAGATGTTGAGTACAAACAAAAATCAGCAGCAAAGATGATCTAATGACACATGTACAATTTGAATGTCTTATATATAGTTAATTTAATCTAATCTAATCATGTCATCAGATGTGTGATGTTCAAGCTGCAAAACTTTAAAAAATGCTGTCTAGTGTAATTAATTATTGTATAGTGTTATATTAAGGACGTGTCAGTTCTCTTATGTCAGAAATACAAAGAAGATGTTTTTTTTCTGCTTCCTAAGAGAGTTAGAAGCGTACACATGGAAGAACTCAATCCCCGAATGTTCAAAGCTATTTTTGGTTCAGACAGATGCTCCACAATTAAAATCCAAACATGCAAGCTTTACTTACACACCTCCACCACCGCAGGAGTATTATGAATGGAAAAATCTACATTGACCACTCATTGGTTTTGTTGATGTCATACACCATTTGGATCAAAACCTGGCTGAACAGTGTTATGTACTAGTGTTGCTTAGCAACTAAGGCCAGAAGAAATGGAAAAGAGATCACAGTGGCTGTACAGAATCAGGCACCTAAATCACTAGAGGCTTTTCTGATACTCACGGCTTCACATCACAGCACTCCCGCTGTAGCGCCAGCTGGAGCCTCCATTCATTCATTTCATCTGTATGTATGCTGCTGTAGACAGTAAAGACCTTTGCACGTCCTAATGGATGTACCTTTTAAAAATGCAGTTAAAGAAAAAACGCTAGGGTGTCCATTAGCTAAAAAACAATAACCCTGTCAAAGAGTCTTTTGAATCATGAATTCTTAATAACAGAGTGTAGTGTTGAAGTTGTAGGTTTTTTGTCAGAGGGAGAAAAATATTATTTATATTCATACATTATCTTGGATGATTGGAAATATTAAAAATAGATTGCAAATTAAAGCACATTATGTAAAACAGGGGCATAGTCTCTATAATATGACTGTAATATTACAACATTTAGAATTGCTCATACCATAATACATCAATGTCTGACCTAAGGTTAAATGATTTTATACTTGGTTGATGTGCAAACATGTTGAATAGATTACAAAAAAACTGAAGTTTACTGTCAGATTAAATGCTAGACATAGCTTGAAATTACAGAACATGTTGCATCAGCTTACATGCAAACTGCTGGCTGGTGTAGCTGCTGTCATGCTACATTCCTGTTTCTACTGCAAACTCTTCATGGTGTTTTTTTTTTTTTTTGCCCCGGGCTTACAGTTACCAGTCAAAAGTTTGTATACATACTCTTTTTGCTACATTGTCTATTTTCTCTACTTAACATATAAATGGAACTTAAGTTGTACAATTACAGACTGCAATACATCTTTTTTGTTATTCCCTTGTTGGTTCTCTGTTCTCTATCGGTCAGGACCATCACAGAACAGGTGGTGTATTGTGTATTGTGTGGTGTATTGTTTATTGTCAGTTCTCCAATGTCACTGATGCAGTGAGGGTTTTTTTGTGCAGCAATGCTGCTGTAGTTTCATTTCTAGACCTCAATGACATTGGCAGGGCTAAGAATAATGCACCGACCAAATAATACCTGCTCTGTGGTGGTAATATTGGGGTGCTGACCATTAAAGAACAGAATAAAGGGGACTAACATGTACTGTACTGCAGTCCACAAACATATGGACTACAGTCTAGAACTGTAGAACTACAGAGTCCATCTTTACACTAAGTAGAACTGATAACATGGACAAAAAGGAGGTGTGTCCAAACTTTTGACTGATACTGCACATACATTATTAACAGAACCTACAGCAGGTGCATTCTTTACCTCTAAATACCACCCATCACCTTTGGTTCTACCTTTCTTACCCAACTGTAGTCCATTCTACTTGTCACACTCGTCTACCTGGGGCTGCGCATAGGAAGCGGTTGCGCATAGGAAGCGCAGAGCCGCAGCGCTCTAACACCTAGAAGGGAGCCAGGCACGCAGGTAGCAGGAACAGAATTTATTATGGTGTAGTGACACCAAATACACCGGTACATAAACGAGTGGACATTAAACTAAGACGCGCAACAAGGACGGGAAAACACAGGAAATAAATACACAGACACATCCGACCACGTGCACCAAAACAACCAATAACAAGAAAGAATTAATTAACTAAACTAATCATAAATGAACGTTAATTAACTCAAAAGAACGAAGGGAAACACAGAAATGGTGACAGGCCCCAGACACCTGTTACACCACTATGCTACTGCAAAATACTTTTGTTCTATTAATAAAACTTGCAGGTAGACTTTTAGGTAGACATTTAAAAGATTACATAGTGTTATTGTCTCATCTGACAACATAAGTAAGACATAGGTTTTAAAAACACAGAAAAGAGCCAGAGATATTTGGCTAGGTTCATATTAAAAAGGAAAAAGAATACTTCTGTAGTGACAGATAAGAATGAAAACAAATGAATAAGCACATCTCTGAGATATTTAAGCAGGATTATGGGATTTAACATGAAGCACAAGAAGAGCACTTAAGATTCCTCATTGCTTTCTTTCTAAAACAACCACCACCTATTCCAAAACATTAAGCATGGTAATAAATTCAACCCAAAATTGAACCGAATCAGCCTCGGCAGAGGTACCGAGTCATTGGCACCTGTAAACTTGAAGTGTGTTATTGTAACATTAGCTGAAGCAATTAGATGTGATCCTGATATTCATAGCATTCCAGTCAACAGATCATCTAATCATTGCTGATAACTTTATAATGATGATATAATATTATTCATTATCAAATCAAACACCCCCTTACTTCAACTGATTGAACTAATTACAAATTTCTGAACCATTTCAGGCTATAAGATCAGATTCGCCAAATCTAACAATGCCTTCCAGAGCAGGCCAGGGCAATCCAATGAATGCACTACCATTTACCTGAAGCCTTACTGGGCTATTATATCTTGGCATTTGAAATTCACCTTGTCTAGATAATATTTGTCCACTTATGCTCAAATTAAATGTGATCTACAATGCTGAACGTGTCTTCCTTTCTCTTTATTAGACAAAGTGAGCATAATTAAAATGATCATTTTGCCCAGGGTCTTATATATTTTACAAACGATTGCTATAGCTCTTTTGCAAAAAGATATTACACAGATAAATTCCATTATACGTGACTTCATATGGGTTGGACAAAAGCCTAGATTTAAATTGGGAAAACAGGTTCCCAACAGGTTCATATAAATTAGGTGTTCTCAATACACAGCTATATAACAGGGCAGCTCGTTTCAATTTTATTAAACATTGGTTTACCCAAGATGTAGAGTGTCTATTGTTAGACAGAAAATCATGCAGCCCTAAACCACTTACCTGCCTATTATCTTTAAATAAAAATCATTGGTGAAGATGAATAATTTACTATTCCACACACTATCGGTCTGAGCCAAGATTAAAAGATATTTCAAACTGGCAAACTTAGAAACATTACAACAATAGAATCTTGAATTTGTCCTGGTGTTGTTGACTTTGGTTTTAAGTAGTGGGTATACATTATCTACAGGTGTCTTTGATGAACTAAAATGAAATTTAAATATCTTCGAACAGGGCCACATTTAGAACAATAAAACAAATAAAAACACATCAACTTAAAATTAAACATTTTACTTTTAAACACTATGATACACTACACATGGCAAATTCTCTAAACACAAGGTTTAGAAAAATCTGATGGAAAACAGAACAGTATGATAATCTCTGATGATGATAACCATTTTTCAGAATGGCAGTTTAATATTGTTTACAAACTGTTATTTGGTCCCATCTGCCTCTGATATTAAACATCAAACATCTCAAAACATAATTATACGTAGAAACCTGCAAGTTATTGGTGTTGATCTGGTACCTGGTGATAATTTCCTTAATTATCTGACAAACCGTATTTGACTTATTTTGACAAACCGTATTTTGAAGTTATCGCTCCAAGTCTGTGGTTTCTAGAATATTGCTTCTTTACGATATCACAAAAACATACAAGTCCTACGAGAATGCTGGTTGCCCACGAAAGACAAATGCAAGAGAAATATGGATAATGCTGAGAATCTCCATGTGTAAATTGGTTCAACACTGGATCCATCTCATCATACATCGTCTCAAAGCATGTGTGTATGTAACTACACACAAAGTATGTAACTACTGACTAAGATTTACTGATAATGGTGCCTACTTGCTGTTGTGATAAAATACATCATGATTAACTGGACTAAATACACAACCTAGTGTAAGCAGCAGTTGATGGATGGAAGAATTATTATGAATTATTTCTTACGTTACCTGCTGGAGTCTGTTTTGCAATATTTAACAACTCTCATTGTGCTGCACCACACATATCTTAGATTCTCCATCCATCCATCCATTATCTTCTGCTTTATACTCTACTAGGATTGTGTGTGGGGGGTTCTTCATGCCCATCCGGGGAGAACGTTTCAGGCGCTGGGCAGATACACACAGAACAGGGCGCCAATCTATCTCTGGGCACACACTCACTCACACAGACACACACACAAAACACACTCTATATGGGGCAATTTGGAGAATTCAATTGACCTTGATCCATGTTTTTGGACTGTGGGAGAAAACCGGAGAACCCAGAGGAAACCCACGCGGACATGGGGAGAACATGGAAACTCCACCCAGAATGGGATTCGAAACGGGAATCCCTAGTGATGAGAGGAGAACGTGCTAAACACTAAGCCACAGTGCCGTCCTATCTTAGTTTCTGTATGTTATAATTTCACTACAATTAGACTGAATCATAAAAACAAAACAAAAAAAACAAATCTTTTTTTATGTCTAGTGTTAATGCAGCCATAATCTAATCTAACTAAGCAAACATGTTGTTTTATTGCTGTTACAAATGTAATAATGTAATTTGTTTGTAATTTACATTGACATAATAAAGAATGTACTTTTTTCAGATGTACAAAAGTAATGACGTCAATCAATGCAACTCAGAATACCAGAGTTTTCTCCAGGGGTCCAACAGTGTCAGATTGATAGTGCTGGAATTAAACCATTAACCTTCTATTCCACAGTTAATTGCCTTAACTACTAAGCCATTTTTCTTCTTAGTGTTATTAACTATCTTCTTAAGTGATATAGTAAAACTTTAAATCCATGTGCATGTGTGGGTCTGCTGTTTTTACTTTTTAGAATAGCTACCTATAACCTATATAAGCCTTGAACATAAATCTGATTCTCAGAATCAATCTTCTGTGAAAGTCAAATCCAAGTCCAGAGCAGATTCATTTATGTAGTCTGACCTTCAAGAGAATTTGTACCAATTTAGATGTATTTAACATCATAACACTAACAGATACAGGTTTTAATTTTTTTTCAGATTCTCATTAACAGCAAGCTACCTGTAATAAAGAAAAAACCTTGAGCATATCAAAAAAGAAAAGAGCCTGTATTTAGAGAAATATTTCTTCACCAATAAAAGGTAGGACAAATGTGGTAGATGAAAACTTGAAAAGTTTTTAAAAAACCTCAATGCAATACAATTATATACTGCTACACATACAGCAGCTCTGCTTCACATCACATGCTGATTGGATGTCAGCTATCACTTAGGCAACTGTGTCTTGCTTTGATGGATATGCATGTAGAGCATGTTCATTTTTCATTACTGACTATGGGAAGGGGTGTGATTCAATGAGTTGATGAAAAACTGGTCTGCCCATTTAAATTTACTTTGCCATGAAGGCTGCAGCGCATGTCAGAACTGAAGCAGCTGCTTAAGGCTCCCGAACCAGCAGGGACATTGTTACTCAGCAGGAGAGGATGTTACTGTAAAACAAGAGAACTCCTACAGTCTCTGAATACAGGCTGTACACAGATTTTTGAAACATTTTGTGGAGAGTCACTGGTGAGAGCCATACGGGCCCCTTCTGCTGTCTCTGTAACGGCTACCATTATATAACGAGTCAAGATTTTTTTCTCTACATAGGAAAACAGAGTTGAATACTGATCTTTACAGTAAGTAAGATCTGGAGAACTGCTGTACTAAATCCATATCCACTTAGAACAGACCGTGCTTTGTCTGAAGCTCAGCTCAGAGCTTATATAGGATTTCACAGCCATAATTCTTATTGGAAAACCATCAGTTCTATTTGATCAGAAAGCTGTGGACAAAGCATTGAGTTAATGTGAGAAAAAAAGAAAAAAAATTAAAAAGATATATTTTGTCACTGAAATTATTAACTTTAAAGTACAGTGAGTGTTTTGCTGGGCAGCAGGGGTTCCTTAATGCAACAGATAGGTCCTATGTTCTGTTTTCAGGAAGGAAGGTTTCAATAGGTGCTTCTATTGTACCCTTTTTTTGACAGTCTATGGCATTTATATTAGGAAATTCGAGATATTAAGTTGCATCCACATTTATGTGGCACAAATGAAGCAATGTCAATGGTGATGGCTGTCGATTAAGTGTAATTAATGCACCTGCCCGTCGGCTCTGCCTTACCCCCTCCCTAGCATCGCTGCGCTTACAGCTCCGAACGTATGTGTCAATATATCTGTCTGTGTGTCTGCCCTATGATGTAAAATGTAAACACAGTGTTTCATATTACATAATCACATATAATATTGATTAATAATTATATACTGTACGTATATAGTCAAGACCTTTAAACACCAATTCAAACAAAACACCTTTAATGCTACAACAATAGTAAAAGTAACTAATATATTGTAATATGTGATGCATTTGATCCATATAACAAGATAAAGACAATATAAAAGCTTTTAGTTGACCTATTAAGTCTGATGTAATTCTGTGCAAAAGTGCATTTTATTAATATTTAGTGGAGGGTGCACAGGTAAAATAACCTGTGAGAGCAGGAACTGTGAATTCACACAGATCTTTTTTAGCAGATCTTAATAATGTATTTGTATATTTTTGCATCAGAGTTCAACAAGTTTAAGTTATTTATAAGAAATCATTTAGCGCCATTTCACAGCTCACTGCGTTTATTTTTTGGAGCCTGAAACTTGCTAAACCTGAATTACCTACTGGGCATTCTATTGAACACTAATCATTGTGTGTGTAGAGTTCAGATTGAAACATATGTCAGGGAGTTGACAGTGAGCACAGAGAGCTGCTGAAGTGTAAATCAATGTACATGATTGCACAGTCACCATCTATCCATTTTATGGTCTAGTCTGATAGGCTTATAACAAGATTCTATGTTTGTATGTGTGTGTGTCTTTGTGTGTGTGTATGTGTGTACTTTTCATTCCAGGCGTTATCTAAAGAAACAATTATTGTACAAGACAAGAATAAAAAAAAAAACAATATGGATGAAACAATTGAAATTAATCATCTTGCTTCCTCCAAAAAACAAAGAGAGATGTGAGCTGGAGCTGTGCATTTCTGCTGGAGAACGTGCCATTATTTATGGGCTTTATATACAGATTAAAATAATCACAAATCTGCTGGCTGTTATAATTGCCACCTTGCTGTTGCGAACTCTGTATGTCTTTCCCTGACTTATGTAGGCTGCACAGCGACTATTAGATGTGTTACTTACATTTAATTACCGCCTATTGTCCTCAGTCCCCACCACACAAGTGCCTTTCCTCTATGCCACTGCCACAACATCATATATAAAAAAAAATTACAGGAATGCTACAATAATTAAACCACCCACTTACACTTTAGTAACAGTTTTAGTACCATTACAATGTCCTGCATTATCTCTCTAGCAAGCTAAACGAGTTTACAGCACTGGAAAGGTAAAAACTATGCACTTTCTTAACCTGAAGCAACAAGCCAGTGAACTTTAGTACAGGCATGTGTGTATGAGTGTCAGTCATTAGCTGAGCTGACTGCTTGTCCTTATTTATTTTTAATGAGCATTAAGGCAGACCTGTCTTCATTAATAGAGCATCAGAGATGATCAGTGCTGCACATGAATCACTGCTGCTTCTACACACACCTTTTTCCCTCCGCTATCTTTTATTCTCTCTCATTATCTCACTTGAGCTAATGACTCAGAACTCCCTCACAGAAACCTGCTGTAGACAAAATGTCCAGGTTGTTTTCATAAATGTCTGCGGTTTATAATTGAAAGTTACAAGGCTTCAGTTTTCAACCAATGCTACTGGAAGCACAAACCTTTAAAGAGATGTTTTTTGTTTTAAAGCTGTTAAAATGTAAAGGTCTTAAAAATACATCATCTGACAAAAGAAGAACCTTAGGTCTAAGGCCATCCCAGGGTGATTGCCTACTTACTCCAGAACTGACTATTTTCTTTCCTCTGGATCCAAATAGAAAGGAAAAAAGCCTCACTGCTAAAAGAAATAGTGGACAGTGTGGCATTGGAGGGGAGGTAGGTTACAGAGAAGGGACACAGTGTTACACAAATGTATGGTACAAGTGTAATGTCACTGGTACAAAACCATTTGATCTACATCTATATAGTTCAGCTAAACACTCTATATATTTATAGAGCTACAATACATGACAGAATTCTCAACCAAACAGTTCAGCATCATATACAATGTTATAGCATGGTAGCTCTGTGGTTAGGGTGTTAGGCTAAATCCTATGTCCAGTGAAATTACTAGTTTGGGCACTGAGCACAGTCCAGAAGTGCAGTATAATGGCTGACCCTGTGTTCTTACCCAAACCATCAAGTCAGATACTTGTAAGTCATTTGCTTTTCTCCAAAGAGACTTTTACAAGCATCCCAACTTTAATGGTTGGGGTCAAAACACATTTTCTCATGAGATGCTCTGCAAAATGATCTCATGCAAATGACCTCAAGTAATGTACAAGAAGACTTTGTAAGTGAATTTTCCTATTTTCAAATGGGAAACAATTAGATCACAATAGATCATAGCAGTATTCAGCATTAAAGAGCAAATGAAAACAGTTTTTAGAAATACATTTTTTAGTTCTTGCTAACACTCTCTCTCTCTCTCTCTCTCTCTCTCTCTCACACACACACACACACACACACACACACACACACACACACACCAGACTACATGCTTGATATTGTGTAAGTTAAGTCTTGTTATGTCTGTTACAGTACAGAATTAGACTCAACAAGCCCTCTTATCAATGTGACACCAACATGTTATAGGCAGATCATGAAAGACCTGTAAGTTGCATCTTGGGAATAATATCTTTTAAAAGCATTTCAACTGTTTATTTAGCCACCTAATTTTCTTGCCACTCACTGGACAGAACCTTAACATTTCTATTTCACCAGCATATACTACACATACTATAAATTTTATACAAAGGAGTCAAGATTAATCTTGTATATATCAACATTAAGAAGCCAGACTTAAAGTACGGACTACCTACTGTACAGACTGACACTTTGTCTAATGATTTTAATTACATTGTTTTAATGATTTATTGAACACTTGGTTTATTTTTCTGAAATTCATTATTTACAACTGACAATTTATTAGATGTATGACAAAATAGACTGCTCTAACGTATTACCCCAACACCCCTCCACCCCTTCCTCCCAGCAGCTCCCTGCTTAATTTTCAAACCACAGCTTGTCTGATTGCTAAATGTAAAGTAACAGGTGGTTACCATGAATCATGTGCAGTTGAACTGTTATCTAGAATCATTGCACTATACACAAATATTTATCTTAAAAATAGACACCTAATTACAGGCGCATACCGACTGCACACCACTTTCTATTACGCAGTGCGTATGCCAAACAGTCCTAATCAAACACGCTTCATTTGTTTAATACTGAATACTCAAACATGAGAGATAATCAAAAATAATAAAGACTATAGAGCTATAAAAACATTTAGTTACACACAACTGAATTGATCAAGATTCAATAAATTTTCAGAAACAGATGAGAAACCAAAAGAAATGCAAAAGAGGATTTTCCTGGAATACAAAGAGAAGCTGCAGCTGTACATGCATATCACTCTGCGCAGCTAATCCTGGTTACAATTCCTTATTACTTCTGCAAAGTAAAAAATATTGCAGAAAATAAACTACAGTGTTTATACTGTACATTTTGGAAATGTTTATTTACTATTGAGTTTTTTTATTTGTATCATATAAACACCCATAAAATCCATCCATCCATCATCTTCCTCTTTATCCTCTATTAGGGTCGCAGGGGGGGGTCTCCATGCCCATCCAGGGGATAACGTCTCGGGCGCTGGGCAGACACACCCAGGACAGGGCGCCAATCTATCGCTGGGCACACACTCAACCACAAAGACACAAACACACTCTATATGGGGCAATTTGGAGAAATTAATTGACTTGATCCATGTTTTTGGACTGTGGGAGGAAACCGGAGAACCCGGAGGAAACACGTGGACACGGGGAGAACATGGAAACTCCACCCAGATTGGGATTCGAACTGGGAACAAACATAATATATAATTTCTAATATATACTTTCTAACTGTGTCTAATTATTATTTTTTTTATTATTTTAAGATTTTAGAGATAAAAGGCAAATAAATAAAAGGCAGATAAATTCTAATTTCTGTCAAATCTAATAAAGTATACAGCAGTCTGAGGAGAAAATGTTAGTCTGCATTTTTTAATTATTTAAAAATTTTTAAAAATTTGTTTTCAGGGAATAGTTACTGAAAATATTAAAATATTTGTAATCTTTCTGTATGAATAGGTTATGCCCATGGCTTATTTTTGTATTTGAAGTGGTTCTTGTCTAAAGTACTATTTTGTTGTAATAAATTAATCTGCATCACACTTAAACATACAGTTGTCAAAACAAAGTCCATGTACTCTAGTTAAGTACAATTTTGAGGTACTTGTCATTTTTATATTGCCCTACTTTACACATTCAGTTTCAGAAAATACTGTACCTGCTTCTTATATAATATATAATTATATATTTTATATAATATATGAATATAATTTTGAAATAAACCATTTAAACAATAAATCCTATAGGACGAACAGTTCATAGGACGAAAGGAGGTTGCAATGTCATCAGAGGGCAGAGGCACAAACACATTCATGCACACATTCACTCCTAGGGGTAATTCAGTATCTTTAATTCATCTACTAGCATGATTTTCATTACATAGAAAAGACCTTGGCTAGGCTGCTCATAAATTGAACCAAGGACGATCATGCAGTAAGGTGAAAGTGCTAACTACACCGTCACCCTGATGATCTAAAAAGCAAATTCACTCAACACAGTGTTAAATATTTAATAAGTCATTTCTAACTTTGTTTTTTGTCAAATAATCTAATACAATTACAACAAAGTGAATAGAAAAATTTATAAAATCTTTGTCTGTTCTTTATTCTTTCAATTCAGTCTCATGCATTTTTTTATCTGATGTCTCCATATATAAACCTCTACATCAAGTAATTATACAGTATAAAAGTAGTAGTAATTATAACAAAAAAACTATAGTTCCAAACCAAACCAAACATGTTGCTTACACACAGATTGATTAATATCCATGCATCCATCCATTGTGTTCTGCTTAATCAAGGGGTAGCAGGGGGAAACTCCACCCGGATTGGGGTTAGAACCGGAAATCCCCAGTGCTGAGAGACGAACGTTCTAACCACTAAGACACGTGCCGCCCTGGATTATTATTAATTATTAAATGAACAATATTTTTATTTTTATTTTATCCATTAAAAATCATGCTCTTTATTTATGCATTCTATTCTTATTAATTTCTTTATATTGGTATAGTTTGCTTTTTTTAGAGAATTATTTGTTCCTTTCCACACTACATTCTCATTTCAATTATGTACGTATGCAGATCCTATACAGCACTTCCAAATTCTTAATATGCACCTGCTCCCACTTCTGCATTCGTTCTACTTTCCCACTCCACGTTGATGTAACAGTACTATTTCTGTGTTCCTTAACACACCCATTTCCACGTTTGTTTGACTCACCTGCTCTCTGTTCTTATAACACATTTTCAGTGCATTTCTAAACTCACTGACTCAGTGTTTCTAAATGCACCAACTTTCTAAATGCACCCGCTCCACGTTCCGAGATGTACTTGCTCCACATTACTGATTTCACTTGCTCAGGGATCCTAAATGCACCAACTTTCATGTTCTTTCTACTCCACTTCTCTGCCTTCTTGTAACACACCCTGCATTCCAACAGTGCACCAGCTCTGCATTTCCAAAACACATCTCCACCACTTTCTTAAATGTACTTGCTTTTGGATTTAAAATATGCATCTGTTCAGCGTTTCAACACACACCTGTTCTCTGTGGAATTTCAAAGAACCCTTTCTTTGTGCTAGTTTACCATTTGGATTTGATTGCTCATCTTCTTAGTGGTGTATATTAGTTTCCCCTTGTGTTCCTTTTTGGTATTTAAAGTTGTCCCTTGGTAGTTGCTAAAAAGTTCCTGTGCTAACTCAATATTATATTTACATGCTTATAATAATAAATTCAAGTCAATTCATTTCAAATTTATTGTTATTATACAATACATAGTTGTACAGTATAACGAAAATCTTTCAGGCTACAACTCCAGTTCAACAACAAAAGTCAAATTGTGTAATTTATACCTACAAAACAGTGTTTGAAGTTAAGTAATTATAGTACATATTACATATATTACATTTGCTAATGTTTTTCAGTGAGTTGTATTTCTATCCCACAACAAGATGGTCCTGGATTTGTTTCCTTGGCCTAGAGACTGGCTTCCTTTTTCTGTAAAGTTTGTATGTTCTTCCCATGTTTGTGTGAAGCACAGGGAGCTCTTGTTTCCTACACAGTCCAAATGTTAGTCTGGGGAAATAGTAAGTTGCCCATATATGTAAGTGTATACATGATCTGGTCTTTGAGGATGAAGATGAAGTGGAAAACTTTTCAGTGTTTTACTCAGTTCTTGCTGTGGTCCTTATAAGGAAAAGTGGCTTAAAATTAAATGCATGAATAATGAAAACTATTAAAACTATTTAGACATAAGATGCTTGATTGGTTTATACATCCAGGGTTACTTTATGTAGCACTGAAAATCAGCAGATCATTAATTAATCACAAAAGTTCTCTATGTTTGAGCATTTAATTTATCTCTCAGAGACGTTAGTTTTGAGAATGGAAATTACACTAATGCTTTATGGGGCTGTATTTTTAATAAATGAGCCTGGATATGAATCGATTACAGAAATATCATGTGTGAGCTTTTCTGAAGCAACTAATGAACGGAATCCAGTCTCTGAACACTGATATGTATACATGCACCATGAACACCTGTACCAATGACATTACTATCAATGTGTGATGGTGTTTTTTATATTCTTGTAGACACATCCAAACACCCTCCAGCCTGGTGATCAGTCAAATTCATTATTATATATAGAAGTGGAATAAAGCAGCTCGCAGGGCCAAGTTGCTGCCTGAATGCATAATAACAGTTATTTACTGAGTGTTCTTCTAATCAAATCATAAACCTGCACAAGCTGACAGATGACTTAAGATCACTAAAGTGAGCATCAATATGTCATCTCTTTCTCTCCCCGTCGCTCCGCATGTGTGTACATGTGCCTAAAGTATGAGCATATTACCCCATCCCATTTGTTAACAGGTATATATGATTAAAGAAACAGCAATGCAATCTCTAAGGACAAACACTGACAGAAAAATTTGTCATAAAATGGACAAAAGATATTCAAAGCAGAGCCAGTACAATCCCTCCATCATTCTAGATGTACTGTACATAAAAGCACACATGCTAATACCAGTTATACCATATAACTCACTGCGGATACCAAGTCTTTGAGATGCTCATCTCATCTCATTATTTTCTGCTTAATTCTCTGGGTTTCCCATGCCCGTCCAGTGGAGAATGTTTCAGGTGCTGGGCAGATGCCCCCAGGATAGTGTGCCCATCCATTGCTGGGCACACACTCAAACATACACACAATAGAGGCAATTTCCAGCAGCCAAAAATACTTAATTTTTAATTTACTTAAATTCATGTTTTTGGACCGTGGGAGGAAACTACAAAATGTCGAGAAAATCCACACAAAACATGGAGAACATGGACACGGAACATGGAAACCAACCTGGATCCCCAGCGCTGAGAGGCGGGTATTCCAACCACTATGCCAGTGTGCCCTCCACACTGAGCTGCTGTCACTTTTGTATGTTTATGTACGAGTAATAGCTAAAACTGCTCGATGATTTCAGCCATGCACTGTTTCCCGCAACCTTTTATAAGGTTAATATCCACTTGCATTCGAAATGTTTTTTACACTTCATTATGTACTTGACCCACAGAAACAGCAGCCATTTTTTATATAAAAAAAGAAAAGGAAACTTTACAATACACATGGCTACCTTTTAGGACAGAGTGAGGTGGTGGTGAGTTATGGCTACCTCTTCCGGCTGTGTTTTCTAGGTTGTAAATAAACACATTTTTCTATAATAATGTCATTGGGGCATATATAACCCATCACAACATTTTACTGCAGATTATAAAACTCAGGCAGGCCAAGAAAGGCAGGCTGCTTGCTGATCACACCAGCTGCCACTGACCTAAAAAGGTATAGCTGTATCTAAGGTGCAAGATGTGGCTGCACATCTGTATGCAATAAAATTAATATGCACCAATATTCTTTTTATTGTCATAATTTTAACATTTGTTTTTAGAATATGCACATCTGTGTCCTAATGAAGAAAACAAAAGATGTTGTCTTTGTTTTATACTTAGTGCCACTGGTTTAAAAGACATTGTTAATAGTTTATTCATTTCTAAAAATAATAAATTAAATACTTAAATAAATATTAAATAATTATCACTTTTAATTTTTGTATTCATCTGTATTTTAGACTTTAAACACATTTTTCTATATAATGTCATTGGGGCATATGTAACCCATCACAACATTTTACTGCAGATTATAAAACTCAGGCAGGCCAAGAAAGGCAGACTGCTTGCTGATCACACCAGCATAGTTAAAAGCATAAAAAGTCAAATACATTAAGTAATTTACTGTATTGAAAGGCGCAAAATATGTCTACAATTATGATTTGACATTATGCATATTATATTGCAAAGGTCAGTAGACCTAAACTTGTGCTCATTTACAGGTTTATAGCTATTATATACATTTACTTGCCACTTTATTGGGCACACATTCTTGTTTTCACACTCGCTGTCCATTTTATCAGCTTCACTTACAATAAAGATGTACTTACGCGTAGTTATATAATTACAGACTGTAGTCCATCTGTTTATTTGCATATTTTACTAGTCATGAAAATCCACAGGACCACCAAGATCAGATACCATTTGGGAGGTGAATTATTTTCAGCATTGCAGTGTGGTGATGGTGGTGGATATGGCGGTGATGTGATCAGTCGACCTGATTCAGCAGTGCTGCTGGCATTTTTGAACGTTCACTATGTACTTCATTACACTTCTGCCGTATTGCGTTGATTTTTTAGATGTCAAGTCAGAGAGAGTAACTTACCTATTGTTGTATACTTTGTGCTACTCATCCTCTACATTTTTATCAATACTCACAGAGCGCTACCAACAGGATGCTGGTGGCTGAAGCTTTTGGTTAGAGGACTATTTGCATCCCAGCAGTAACAGTCAGGTGTTCAATAACTTTAACAGCACTGTGGTGACTGATCCAGTCATAACAGCACAAACACACTAACACATCCCCACTGTGGCAATGTTATAGCAGTGCTGAGAATCATTCACCACCCAATGATACTTATCTGTTGTGGTCCTGCAAGGGGCCTGACTTTTAGATAACAGAGTAAAGCAGACCAACCAAGTATGAGGCAGAACAATAGGACTATAATCATAAATTGTAGAACTGTGAAGTGAATTTACATAAATCTGCCTAATGACGTTAAAGAAGAGCGAATAAATTGTCTACAACCGTTCTTAAAGTTGACTGTGATTAATGGCCAAAATAAAAATGGAAACCCCTTACAATTAATGGTTTCATTCCGAATGTGATAATTATTGCTTCTGTATGCATGAAACCACTCTAAACTGTAGGTATGCTGGGCCAGTCACGTCAATTGCTATTATTATGATATGTAAATATTTAGGTGTAATAATAGCACAGCTACAGCTCACAAAAAATACTCCATTGAGTCCTTTTGGAAAACAATTGCATTTATAAAGCATATTTAGAACACTTCTAACCAAGCTTTCAAACTTAAATAAAGACTAATCCTTAAAACAGGCTTTGTGTAGTGGCTTTTTCATAACAGAGTAAATTGTGAAAATAGTGAAATACTAGACAAAGAGCTTCTGGAGTAACTAAAGTTCATAAACAAAGTCCATAAACTTATTGATGTTAACTTTGCTATGGGGGAATTTGTAAGAAGCTGAAATGTTGATTGTGAGCCAGACATTTTATCCAGCTTCATTGCCTGTCTTAACAAATGCCTTTACGATTGAATAGGCACAAATTCCCAAAGGTGCATTGCAAATTACCAGAGACACACTTCACAATCTTGTAAAACGAAGAATAGTGTAGAGTGTGAAAGACTCCCTCCCCAAAAAAAGGGCAACTTCACATTATTATTAATTCCTGCTAAATAGAAAGAAAATATTTCAATAACATGCCATGATTTCAACTGCAATGGACCAATGTGACTTTAGACTCAGAACAAAAGAACATAACATGCACTACTCTGATCCATTGGTACTAATTATTATTTTTTTTACTTTTGTATGAAACAGATGTCCTGAGTATTCTAAGAAACAAGACGATCAGCACTGGAACTTTTCCACAATCTCAGAGCACACAATTAGCCTGCTGACGTCAATCTGCTTAAACCCAGGCTATAAGAAACTAATCAGCCCTCCCATATTTACTTCTTATTGTTTTGCTGCACTTTTTTGAATCTATTAATAAACCAAAAAATGTTGGGCTCATTCTAAAACCACAGTTAATAGAAGTATGAGACATGCTCTTAAACGCTGTAATTGTTTCAGTGATCCATATTTGCTTTTACTATAACAAGTATTCAAGCAATTTAATTTTCCTCTGAGCAACTGTACACTTTAATCCATTTGAATTAAGATTTGAATACAAAATGTATTATTCTTTATAGCTAAAGAGATTGTTTTGGCTTAAATGTTTTGCATAAATAATTGCATACCAGTTGCGCTCTAAGTATAAAGCTTTTTTTTTTTTTTTTTTTTATTCTGAGCTATGGGAATCCAGGAATGTCAAACCAAGCCGTACTGCTATTTTGGAAGGAGACCTGATCCTGGATCAGCAATGTAATTAAGCTTACCCTGCCATGTGGCGCCAGTTCTGTGCTCTCAGTTGGACATCACAGTCAATCTAATTTCAGATCACAACCTTCAACAGGCTCATGCATGGACATGCACACATCACTGTAGGGGTGTGAACACTCAACCATGTACTATCCTCCCTTCCTTTGTATTACTTTCCAGTCTCTTCAGTAGTAATACGATTGCTCTTATTTTGTACATATTATATGCTTTTATATCATATAAAATCACAATGGCTACATATCATGTGTATTATACACTATATGAAACAAATTTTATAGGCTCATGTTCTGAAAGTGTCACAAAAAGAGAATGGAAGCATCACTGCAAATAATCGTTTGTAATGTGAGATCTGCAAATTTACAAAAGAAAGTCTGTTTGACAACAGCAATGATCCAGGAAAAGATCTAGTCAAGTGTGCAATGCAAATGTTGTCCAAGCTAAGTGGCTATAGAGCAAACATAGAAAGAATATAAAAGCACATATATAGCCTCTTTTTCTTTTTACCATGTCGCTGTAATGCTTAATTTAAATGGAAATGGTGGAAATCCACAATTCTGAGAAACCATACAGGGTATTCTAGTAACTTTAAATAAGCCAAACATTAATTATATGGTACACTAGGCTATTAAGGGTAAAGCAGTAATATGTGTTTATATTAAAGCCTTTGTTGAAATGATAGGTGTAATATGTGGAGCACACTTCATTTCTTCTGAACGTGCCTTGTGCAAATTATAAACTGCAGACACCCACTACAGTTTAACAGAGTAAACCTTTGATAGTCATACTTAATGCAACTTCACTCAGGAGCATTATAATCTACTGCATAAAAGGACTCTGATTCAATTACCTCATCAGCATTCCACCATCTTATAAATATATAGATTAGTTATGTGTCTACAACAGAAACAAACATTCATGCTTTTATCTTTAGCAGGACTGATTACTGTACTAAATAACAGTAAGCCCGACTGCTCACGAAAACCAACTAGACTAGTAAAAAAAAAAATCTTATTAGAAGTAAAATAGAACACATTATTTAAACCTGGCAACTCTTCCAAGGTACAGTTTACATAATTTATACCAAAATATTTAGTTGTAGTTATTGGTCTACAAAGGTGGTCACCTTAAATACTAAATAAAAAAAGGTTTGCATACACATATTCTAAAGATATTTTAAATAAATACAACACATCACAGCTACAGACACTTTGATAAAAACTTGCACTAAATTGGTTCTCATTTTAAAGTTATATAATCTTCTGGAAATCCTTCTAAACTCTGTTTACGATGTATAGGATGTCTATGGGCTCATTTTAACAAGAGGAGCAGAGTCACCACACTGTGTGGTCCAGTCTACTTCCCCACACCAAACTCACCCACTGAAGATTTGTATCTAGAATAGTAATGCTGTAACCGAAAGGACCTCAAACTATTCCCACATGGTTAAAAGCATACAGTACATTTGTTCAAAATACATGGCTTAGTGCCTGATTGTATACCAAGTCTTTTTTTGTATGTATTGTGTAAAATTCTATTAGTTTACTTAATAAATTACAAAGTATCTATAAATAAAATTTATTAGTTAGTTAGTTGGTAATATTAAAAGCATTAGTTTCAATAATAGAACTGGTTTATAAAATGTCCATGCCCATCCAGGGAAGAACATTTTGGGAGCTGGGCAGATACACCCAGGACAGGGAGCCAAACCATTGCCAACCAATCCATCGCTGATATATATATATATATATATATATATATATATATATATATATATATATATATATATATATATATATATAATATATATGGTTCATATTCCATGCATTGGCGGCACGGTGGCTTAGTGGTTAGCACGTTCGCCTCTCAGCACTAGGGATTCCCAGTTCGAATCCCCATCTGGGTGGAGTTTCCATGTTCTCCCTGTGTCTGCATGAGTTTCCTCCAGGTTCTCCGGTTTCCTCCCACAGTCCAAAAACATGGATCAAGTCAAGTGAGTTCTCCAAATTGCCCCATATAGAGTGTGTATGCGTGCGTGTCTGTGTGAGTGAGTGTGTTCCCAGCGATAGATTGGCACCCTGTCCTGGGTGTATCTGCCCAGCACCCGAAACATTCTCCCCTGGATGGGCATGGGGAACCCCACCGCGACCCTAATAGAGGATAAAGCGGAAGATAATGAATTAATGAAATCCATGCATTGTCTAAAAAAAGGAAAAGTGGTGACTTAGTAGTTAAGTTAATGCTTTAGCCCATCATTACCATCCTGCCACAACTGGAACAAGCAAGTCCTCTGTTGCTTGAATTGCATAATGTATACTGTTATTCTGTATAATGAAAATGTTATATAGTATGTATAGTACATATTTAACCATATAGCAGAATATGTAGTCATTAGAGGGCTACATACTGCGTTTCCACACCACTAAAATGTATCAGCTGTATGTAATTATACAAGTTCTCCTGAAAATTAACTCATCATTCAGTCGTCTGACAGACTATGGAATTTAAATCCTGACCTTTGAGGAAATTATGTAGAAGTAGACGAAAATTAAAACAGTAGTCATTCCTCTTTTTTTTTTTTTTGTCCAATCTCTCAATCTCTTCAAGTTGTAGATGAGAGCACATTAAAGTTGCATGCAAAGGAAATTGAAAAACCTCACTTTACTGCATACAAATGAAGCACTTCTATTTGGCTCTAAAAAAATAACACAAAGGAACACAGCAGGAAGAGAGGGCAAATGCTCCATTACGTAGTGCTGTCAGCACAGTTCACTAATTCAAGTCAATGAATGATGGGATCGTTGAATGATTCAGTTGCCTTCAGGACTCATTTGTAACTAGACAAGATACAACATTAGGGCCAGCTTCTTTGGATCCATCCAACTGTAAGCACAGTTGCAGACATACAAACAGAGGTGTGATTGAAGTACAGTGAAAAGGTCACCACACTGTGTTGTATTTTATCAAAGCATTAGCTCATTCCTCTCTTGCCGATCTTCCCCTTTACCTCATTCTATGGCTCTCTTTCTCTCTAAAAGCGTATCGTTGGCCTTTGTAGGCTGACAGGATCAGTGGTCACATCATGTAATTAAACTCACCTGCATTTCCCCATTTCCTTTCTGCGCTGACAGTACTCATGAGAACACATGGAAAAAGATAAAGACACATATGAAATAAAGGAAGTGAGTGAAAGAGCCCCACAAAATTAAAGGTTAGATTACCATGACGCAAATATTTATATACCGACAGATCAACAGATCATCTTTCCTTCCTTTGACTGAAGTTTCAAGTACACAAGTATATCATGAGTTAAAACTGTTTAAAGGAATTGTAAATGTTTTTCAGCGTTTTTTTTTTTTGTGGCAGCATTTCCTCTCATTGCTGCTGACCCTCGATTCTGTAATCATCAAATTTAAAGCTGATTATCTAAAAACCTGTCAAATTATATACTCTTTCGATGATATGATGAATTTATATATTTATACAATTCTCTATTTATATATTGATACAATTTTATTTTGTACCCAATGACAGTTAAACGATATAATTTGTGCAACTCAACAAAACATAACAGTTGTCTGAATATAATCTTTCTTTTCTTGTTTAGTCCAGTTCTTCACACTTATTACACCCCAACCACTAACCGCTAACTCTTGTTTTTAAGGAAACATATAGAGTCAGTCATGTTCACCTACCTGACTGCTATTTCTGTACAAGTATCTAAACTTGTTATGAGGTAATAGGCTTAAATGGTGGTACCACCTGCCACCCTGGTGGCATACCTGGTGGAGAACATTTTTTTTTCCAGCCATCCTCACAGCTGGGTCAATTGTGCTTGCTCTGACTCGAGGCCATGGCATAATCAGTATTCAAATTCATGTTTATGAAATTATAGGCTGCACCACCAAGTGTGCCTGTTGTTATACGGACAGTATGTAAAGTAACATTCAGATTATCTTCCCAACAGTGCAATTAACATTATTCTATTCACTGTGTTCTTTAATAAATATATTTATTTGACAAAGGTGCAGTGGCCTTTCCACTGGAAGCTCCCTTTCACAAATGACATAGTGGGTTAACTAAAGATGGTATGAGAATGCTGGGACAGGTTTCAGGATGCCCTGTGACCCTTATCATAATACATGACTTATTTAACACAATCAAATAATCATACTGAATCTGTTTCCATGGTCATTTCTTTCAGCGTATTTACATTATTTATCAAAAAAAGACTATATAAATTCCTGACTGAGCGTTAGCCTTTTCTAACTTTGCATAACTTCTCTCTGCAAGCGTCTGCACTTAAACAATCAGTGGCAGTACAGCTCGGTCTGAATATTACATCATCAGGAGGAGACGTATATTGGAAATGTCGAGGTGCTGAATAATGCAGCAGCGGCCCAAGCACTTGGACAAACGATGGGAAGGGGGGGGGGGGGAGATGAACGAGTGTGAACGTCTGTACAATCCATCATTATTATTGTGTTGGCAGTGGAATGGCCAAAGCAGGAATTTGAAGACTGTCTGATCAAATATGCACAGGATGATCTTTTGCTCTGTGTTAGGAGAGTGCACACCCACATGTGGTTCATGGCAAACACAGGTCAAAAAACTGTTTAAAGCCAGAGACATTCAATTAATTAAAATGATATGCATGAACTGATTCCTGCTCCCAACTTATGATACTAATTACACATGAGTAGGTAACTAACAGTAATGACTAATTAATTATTATAATTATTACAGTTTGAACTCATTTTGGGGTATTACAAATAGTAAAGACAATGCTGAAAATACATACTACACTTCAACTTCATTATACTTCACTACGTTTATATTATTAAGTTTATTTTTCAATAAAATATGTATTTGTTAATGCATTGAAAATGCTGAGCTCTTTATTCTTAGAACAGCAATATCTTATTAGAAGAGGCATATTGTGCTAAGTACGTTACGTATGACTGCACCGGTGATTCTCAAAGCTTTTGGGTATCTGTAGAATTGCACAACACCAGGTGGCATTCTTTATCTGTCAACTAAATGACACTGACAGCTAAGTGAAACAAATGCTTCCCCTAAACCAAATACAAGCCATCTATACATCCATTCCTTTATTGGTATTTCTATCTCTTTTTCCAAAATGTGTGGACATCTGACCTACACAGACCAGCCACTTAGTTTCACTTGTTCAACTGCTCAATAATAAAGAATAAAGTCATGTAGTCAATTATATGGCAGCACTTCAGTGCATCTTGTCGTGTAGACATGGTCAAGATTACCTGATCAGGTTCAAACAGAACATCAGAATAGGAAAGGATTTCACTGAATTTGGACATGGAATGGTTGTTACAGCTAAAGTGACTGATCTGAGTATTTTAGAAAATGCTGCTCTAAAGAGATTATCACACACAAATTTTACTTAACTGTTTAGAGAGAACAGTCAAAAGAGGAGAAAATAAATCAATGTGTGATAGTACATGTGTTTTGATCGGGCCAGTGGCCAAGGAAGAATGACCAGGCTGATTCAAGTTGGAATATTAACTTGAATAACCAAGCTTCTCTGAAGGCAGATGGGTTATAGCAACAATGAAACAAACACTGGGTGGCACCCAAATCTAAAAACAGGTAATTAATGTAGCAGAACATAGAAACTCCACCAAAATTGGGATTTAAACCTGAATCCCTATTGCTGAGAGCCAATGTAAGGAGGTTTAACATGGTATCTATAAGGTGTGCTTAATAAAGTAACAGCAAATTTCTTTGTTTTCACACCCACTTACACTAAATAGGGTCACTGAGTGCAGAAGCCAAACAAAGACACACTTACACACATATCCATGCTTACAAGTAATTTCTTTTCTCTGATGTACACTATACACACTGATTCTATGGGCTGTCAGTGGAAAGTGAAGAACTACATAGAGAAAGAACATATAAAGCACACAGAGAGGATTTTGGAAGCTCACCTAAATCAAACGGATGACCTTCTTGCCATGATTGCCCTACTCAGTGCATCACCATGCTGACCTCTCAAAATGGTCTAAAATGAATAGTCTAGCATTAACATCTCATGGGAAATTCACAAGTCCATCTGTTTATTGGTGATATTTTGGAAGGTTTGGTAGATTTTCCCAATTGGCTGGATGCACAAAGAAACCGTCAGCAGCAAAAGGTTAATAGTGCATGTGCCACATTTGTCTTAGCAGATTGATCTCATGGCTCTGTCTTTTGTTGGACCACTTTTCTTTAAAGTGTGACTCTTTGCAGAAGGTTGCTAACAGGTCACAGAGTGGTTCTAAGATTGAATGGCATAAGGCTATTGTGAGAGCTATCATTTGTGCCCCTATCATTTGTACCTTATTCGATTTCTATTTACATGTGCTGGATTCTGCCAAGTGAATGTGAATGAGAGTCCAGGTAGTTCTGGTTGTTCACAGCTTTATGTTCACTGATTAAAAACCAACCTATGCATGAATAATGCAAAGCCTTTTTCCAACTTAACAAGGTACCAACAAACAACAAACCCAAATGTATTTGCACAGCACTGTATCCATTGCTAATAGGTAAATACAATAAACATACAATAAATATACAACAGCACATTCGCTGTGGATTAATATTGCCAGGAGAATTGGTTATAGTAAAAAAGGAGGTTTACTTAAAAAATTGCAGATGTCATTACTTTTCAGATCTACAAAAAAAAAAAAACAGGGGCTGAAAGACAAAAAAAAATTCTTATCCTTCCATTAACCTTATTTACATTTGGGACTAAAAGCAACCTGCACTTTGTAAACAAAGATTGAATTACATAACTTACCCCTTTATTTTTCATACAGTCTTTGTTTAACTGTCTTGATATATACTCAGGTGTCATTAGCATAGGAAAATTAAAGTATTGTCTGCTCCACATGTAAGCACAAACAACAAAAATAACATGTGTGGAACATCAGACCTTTCAACATCTCCTTATCCTGTTAGTCAACGTTCTACCCAGCCAACTCCAGGTCAAGTGGTGCACTTCCAAGATCAGACACACCCAGTTGCTTATTAACTAATTAAGCCCAGGTGCTTCCAAGATGCCAGGGTTAGTTGAAGACTGCTACATTTCAGGTTAGTACTATTTCTTTCGTATGAACGCTGGTTATACAAATACATTGTGAACTGTAAAATACACCCTTACTGGACTACTGGTGAATGTTCTATCTGCTGAGCTGATTCTTACTCTATCACTTTGCAGTCAGAATAAGGAATCATGGTTTTAATGAAAATATTATTTGTGTAAATGCAGTGTCAACTGAAAGGTTTATTAGGTCAGAAATATTAGTCTTAGATAATTTATCAATAAAGAAATGTTTAAGGTTAGAGTAAACTGCTACAATGTATAGAACACTGTTTTAACCTTGAAAATGTCTCAGCTTTTAAACTGAAGACATAAGTGATTTATTTAGTTTGTGTACAAAAAACGGACAGACACAGAGCGCATAAGACTGGCATGGGACTCCTGAAAAGCCTATTACTAACCAGGCTTTAATGGCCTACATCATTGTATGACATCACTAATGCTCTTATGGGTGAATGGTAGCAAATCTCTGTGCAGTCATTTTTCTAAACATAATGCCTTTTCAGAAGATTGGGAGATGTAAGTAGATTATGAGATATTGAGCAAGCACACCTGAATGTGATTTTTTGATTCTTTATAGTGTACATGATAAATCAATACAGTACCAGTCAAAAGTTGGTGGACACACCTTCTTTATGCTCTACTTATTGCCTGTGTTATCAGTTTACACTTATCGTAAAGACTTTGTTCTTCTACAATTTCAGACTGTAGTCTATTTGTTAGTGGACTACAGCACATACTGTGTACATCCCCTTTACTCTAACGGTTTGGGCCCAAATAGTAGCATCACAAAGCAGGAATTATTTGGTTGGTGCATTATTCTTATCCCAGCAGTGTCACTGAGGTGGATAAATGAAACTACAGCAGTGTTGATGAACAAAAACCCCCTCACCGCATCATTGTTACTAGAGAACTGACAAACAATACACCACCCAAATTATACCTGTTATGTACCATTAAAGATCACTTAATAGGGTAACAGGGAGGGTTTATCCCTGCCCATGCAGAGGGAAAATGTTTTGTAAACTGGGCAGATACACCCAGGGCAGGGCACAAACTCACAAACAAAAGGTCAGAAAATTAATTTCTGTCTTTTCATAAACTGGAAAGAGGTTGAGAGAAAGTTCTGTTTGTGTGTATCTGCACTGTGTGTTTTTTTTCGTACATTTTCTCATACATACTCATTTCAGTACAAATTACACCTGTTCTGTGATGGTCCTGACCAAACGGAAACAGAGAACCAACAGGGGACTAACAAAACAACTCTGTAATTGTAAAACTACATAGTTTATCTATATGATAATTGGAGAAAATAGACAATGGAGCAAGAAGGCAGTGTGTTTGACTGGTACTGTATATACAGCTACATTTAATAGCACTGTTACTGAGTCTAAAATTTTTCCTACGAGAGCAAATGATAAGGCAGTGCTTTACACTACTGACTGAAGTTAGCATTCAGTATAGCAGTTCAACTAAACAATTAAACACTCATCATAAATCAGAAGTAATTGGCTGAGAGAACTGGCGAAGACAGGATAGATGTCGAATCTCTCTTTGGTTCTGCTCACCAAGTGTCTGAAGAAAGCAATGGGGCATATATTTGCAAAGATGGTGTGTATAAGATCATGCTGGTGCTATGGGCAGGCAGGAACATGGCCTGAATAGTTCATCAAATGAGTGTAAATTGGGTTGGTTATTGAGAGTGAGAGTGGGAGATGACTTCATTCTTCATCCTTCGCTCGACTTCCCTCTGTGAGTTACAACACTCGTGTGTAGGAGTGTAGGATTCAATGAACACATTTGCACTTAGAGATATATTTAGGCGCACAGGAATTTTGTACTCATTTTATCTGAGGGAATATTTTTGACACTTCTATGAAGTTCTTTGAAAGACTTTTAAAGGAACAGGAATAAAGTGGAACTTGCTGTTCTCAATGCTAATTGGCCTTAAAGCAAAGTTCCCAGGCCACAACAGCTGTCTTTATATTTATTTATTTAGAATATTTTTAATCTAACAAGATTTTTTTTAATTGGCTTCATAGCAGTAGAGCTAAAATGTGCCCATAAGACATTCACATTTCCACTGAAGTAAAACTGTTTTATTATTTAACAAAGCCATGTAATATCACATGCTACAAGAATCACAGTGATGTTTTTTTGCTTCAGAATTAAATTAGTTGTTATTGTTACTTAGACAGCATTCAACACTAATTTCATTAAACAATTATTTTCAACCAGTGATGGTCACATTTCTGTTTATGGCCATACTGCTGATGTAAGTTTAATGTTTTGCCAGAATTCTTATAGTCACTGTACATCATAGAAATGATGAAAGTTGATGTTAAATTCCAAACTTTGTTTATATTTCATAATGGTATAACTTCATTAAAGATCACTTAATAGGGTCATGGGGAGTGTTTCTCCATGCCCATGTAGAGGGAAAATGTTTTGTATACTGGGCAGATACACCCAGGGCAGGGCACAAACCCACTCCCACAGACACACACTATATAGGGGCAAATTAGATCGGGCAATTTAGATTTACCAATTCATTTTGGATGGATCACAACAGTCAAACAGTAAATAATAAATGCTTACTTATACCAGTGCAGTATTTTGTAAAATATTTAGTAAAAAATCAGCAAAATGACAGAAAATAAATTCCTGTCTTTTCATAACCTGGAAAGAGGTGGCGTGAGAGCTGTTTGTGTGTAGCTGCACTGTGTTTTTTTTTTTTTTTTTTTTTTTTTTTTTTTTTTCTTTCTTTTTTTGTACATTTTCTCATACATGCTCATTTCAGTACTAATCACGTTGTCTGGCTCTCAGTTCATGGTTATGTGTTTCTCTAATGGAGGCAGGCGAGATGATTGTGTTAAGCAGCTGTCCTCTTAGCCAAGGTGTCTCTCAGCCACTCTGTCTCCACAGACACACACACACACACACACACACACACACACAGTCCTACTTCTGACTGCAATATTACTAGTGCCATCTAATTAAACCCTGACAGCTTGGATTGCACACACATAGCCACACACAAATACACACATGACATGTGAGAGTTTAGTTCAGAAAGGTAATTGACTGTGAGCCGTGTTAATGGCTGTTGAACGGGGGCCTCTCAGAACTGTGCGTTTCTCTCACTTTTAACATACTTTAAACCGCAGCGCTTATAATCAGCAGCATTCAAACTCAGCCATCCTTTCACCCCCACCAACACAGCCACACAGGTGGCAGGAACACAGGATCACTGTTAAAAAATGACTGCAGGGGGTTGTGATGTACATACCCAGCACAAGCAAGTGTGAATGTGTGCTTGTGAAGAAGGGATAATGTGAAGGTGTTCGAACAGAGCGTATTTTTAGATCCGCCATGAATCTGTGGGTGTAATTTTTAGCTGCATCAGTTTGTAGTAACTATATAGAAGAATAAATGACATCAGACAATCAAATCTATTGTTGCACAGCAAAGGAAACTGCATCATCTTAAAATATATGATTAACCCTTTTCAAATCTTATTATTCGATTCTATTATGCTATTGTCTTCATAAAGCAAAACATTATTATGTAACCATTTTGTTAATTAGGATTAATCTTGCTAGAGGTTGAATCTGATGCTAATTAAAAAGCCAGCACTAAATGGTATTTCGTTACACTCGTCAGCTCAGTTCAGGGTTGTTATTTAGCCAGCTCAACTTACACATGGGATTCTTTCCATTTTGACATTTTCTAGGTAAATACTATATCTGTGATGTGCTTGATTTGTCAGATCTAATGATCTCCATATATGGTTACTCCATACACCAGCCTTGGGATGGTGTTGCACTGGTGTTGCCTTTATGGAAACTAATATTACTATATAGCCTATGTGGCATTGTTCTCAAATATGTGGTCCTAAATATGACAAAGGTAAACAACTGCCATGAAGGGAAAAATTAGCTTAGGTAAGTCCTACTGTCTAAATGTCCATTCGCTGGTACTTTGGACCCAGTACTTGCCAAGAAGACATTCCCAGCAACACCTGCAAAAACTGTTGACACCTGACAGGAAGGTTTTGAAGGGCATTGCTTATGGTTGCTTTTCAAATTCTGACACTTCCATCTGGATTCTTTAACAGAAGTTTGGATTCATCACACCATCCGATGTTGGTCCACTGATAAGTGATGCAATTATTGCCTGCTTTTGCCCAGTAAACTTTCCGGTTCCCTTAGACAGCATTGAAAATTGTGCTAAGGGATGACAAGTTGGGCATTTTGTCATGATGGTAGCAAAATGTTGCACTAACGTTTATTTTTTAAATCAATTTCTTGACATCCTTCTTTGACACCTTTTGTCAACAAGTTGCTTACTTTCTGTATTACTGGTTGTTTTTTTCTCAATCACATCATTTCTGGTATACTGTTATCATAGTTGCGCTAGAAAATAACAACAAGGATGACAGAATACTTTGGAAAATACTGGTTTCGTCTAATCTAGAATCAATGAACATTTCTTAACATACTGTCATTGCTCATGTAATGGATTTGTTACTGTCTGATTTCTCATCTTTGAGCGTGCACATGTTACCTCATGAAATAAAATAGTAGGTTTAGTCAAATTAGTGGTTAAATGTAGTGGAGTTTTAAATTGTTGGGTTGCAGGTTGAGCTCTGGTTATCGCTTATGTGGATGATTTTGCCAAATATGCGTTAGCACGTTTCCATAAAATTACCTCGCAACTGCTGCCCACTGCCGACAAATTGTCCGTTTGATCTACCTGCACTGCTCCAGTGTGGCTGCAATTCACATATAAAACCAAAATCTTCCAACATGGATGATTTGAATGAAGCAGGCGGATCCTCTAAATTTCATGTATCGTTTCCACTTGCTTTCCATGCTCCGCCTCTAAACTGAGCTACAATTTGCATGGCATGCCTAGCAGTGTGAACAACTGTGGTACAACTCCAGAGAAGAGATCACCTCATAAATTTAATTTTGCATTGTGGTTTTTAGTCTTTGCATGTTCCTATAGGATGTTTGTATTGTATTCACCGTGCAACTGCTTGTGCTATAAATGCACATACTATTATACCCAAAATATATATAGAAAAGATACTGATATAAGATATAATGTAACAAAAAAAAAAAAACTTAACCAGAACTAAAAGAAAAGGTGTATTGGACTTCCTGTCCAAACTGATTGATACAAGAAGAGAAAGATTAGAAATAAAGTGACGGGTGTTTGAAAGAAGATAAGAGCATGGTATGCTCCACTCAGCTCTACAGGGAGATGACGGCTACATAAGAGTCTTTCTCTCATTTTATCTCTCTCTCCCACCCATTCCCATTCTGTATCACTCTCGCTGTCTTCAACCGTTTCCATACAATCTGTGTGAATAATACATGCATGGAAAAGGAAAGAAGGTCGAGCTTGTCAGCTTCAAGTATATCTTTATCAGATTTTTCCCACAGCTGTACAGAGGCTTATTCTGTGTGTGTATCTCAGACTTCAGTCACCCAGTTTTCATTGCTTTAATGAAACCATTACAGGAAAAGGCCTTCAGCTTATGAAAGGCAGTGGTCTTAATCTTTGATCAGAGTTCATGTTTGCTGGCTCTCATATACTCCTTTATATCACAATGTGAGAAGAAACAGCTGCTCAGGGAACACGAGTGGCCATTACTGGATCCCAGTCCATTAGTACGTTAAACACTTTAGCACACTAGAACATACAGTGCATTAGTGTGACACTTATTAAACAAAATAGGGTACTTAATGTTCTCTTCCAATCATGTTTATCTGCCCTCTCACACAGCATTCATCTGTCTTCACTACACATTTTGGATGTCTGTCACTATGTCTGTTAATTCAATCAATCAAAAAAACAGAATTATCCATCAGTAATTTATGTACATCTTCATGGGTGGTTCAAATAGTAAAATATATAGACGGTGAGGAAGGTGTTAAAGATAATTTTTTGGGAAGGCCACTTTTATCATTTTCCAAGTTATGATTCCACTTGAAAGATTTTTCAGAGCTGAGAGAAATCTTCTTAAAATTTCCAACAAAATTCAACTTGATGTTCTATGACTCTATTTTCATTGTGTCACTAAAGAGACTTATAATAATACTACCTAGGCCCCGTGCCTGAAAATCAGTTTTGTTTTATATTTTTAGTTTTATAATATAATGTTTTTAAAATTGCCTGAAGCAACACACATTGCAGTATAGCAAAACTTAATAAACTTGATATTGACGATTTTAAGAATTATCAATATCAACAGCATCTAAGAATGCACCCTATATGCCCTTTAGAAGTTCTTAAATACCTTGGGCAAATGGCTAAAATTTAGTTTAAAACTTAAGGTACTTAACTTTTTAAGTGTTTACAATGACAGGAAAAATATGCCTTGTGTGACTCAAAACGTGCAAAAGTAATATTAATTATCTTAATTATTCATGGGTGTGTTTTGGGTGTAACATGCAATAATCAATTAGTGAGTCACTTACCATTTAAAAGCCATGCTTACAGTTGACATTTACGTTGACAGATTGACAGTTCACTGCCAAGATAGTCTTCCTATGTTGCTTTCATTCAGTGGTGCAGTGGTGTTTTCGGTTGCCAAGATAGCAATAAGATTTTCATGAACACACCTCATTTCGAGACCACCATGCCAATCGGTGGAGATATATTTGCAAGCTTTGTTGCTATTTAAACGGCATAGGCAAAAAGCACTGATATAGAATGTTGGCACACAGTCTACAGTCCTTAAGCACTTGTTTCATATATACTGAATACATATGCATACATAACTTGTTGTATTTACTGTAGTCATTAAACTGTTAAAAGCTACTTTTATTCCACTCTGCATAAATGTAGTCTATCTGAAAAATTGGAAGAAGGATGTGTAATAAATAAAACATCAACAAGCATAAAGTAATAATATGTCTCCTGTAAAGTTTCAAGACATTCAAGATACTTTGCACTTTCACTTGTAAAATGCATCACTTGCAATCCTTTATATGCTAATGAATCTCCTTTATGTAGAGAAAAGGATTCTGTAACTCCTATCATTCTTTGATCTTCAAGTTACTTTTCTTGTTTTTGGTCTCCTTTTTATATGCTAATAATACAGTGATGATCAGCAGCAAACCTTTGTTAGAGTATTCCCTTAACATCCTAACCAAAAATACTACACTATAATCTAACACTGCTCTTTTAAAGACCTTAAAAAGTGGTATCAGGATATTAATTATCCTGGGTTTTAATTGTGCTCTACTAAGAGTTGTCACAATGACTACTACATGCAAGTGGTGGGGATGAATTGGCAAAAGGATAAAATAAGATCTAATGATACCCAGAAAGCATCAGACGAGAGGTTGGATTTTGGAGCAGTAGATGCTATGGTTTGATAAGTGTAATCTCTGAAGATGCCACAAACATTACTGGTTGGGAGAAAGCAAGTACCTATTCTCTCTTCTCTGTCATATTAATTCTGTTCCGATCTTCATCTAAGTAATAATAAAACATATTCTGCCTAAACTAATAACACACCGAGATGGATTCTTTGTGTGCATTATTAAAGACATTAATCATTCACAGCTCAGGCTGAAGTAGGAACACAAGCTCTCGCTTGTTGCTAATTAACTTGTAAAATACATGGTGAGGTCTGAATTTTAAGTAACATACTTCGTTTTTTTATGTACAGTCAAGCATCACAGGTACCGTTGGCGAGGACAGATGATAGTAACATTATAAAAGAAGTTAATGTGTACACTATCACATTCATGAGATCAAACTGAGTTGCTAACTATTTTTCAAAAATATATACAGTATTTTGTCAAAACACGGTAAATAAAAGCTATTTTCATACCTGCCATATATTAAGGTGAAGCGTGTGCTATACATTTCATATTTAATAAAATCATCTTTGAATTAGAAGATATAGAAATGAATACAAAAAGAAAAAATATAAAGAGACAGGAAAGAAAACATAAATAAAATGAAATAACATTGTTATTTTTTACTTATCAATTGCTTAAACATACTGACTGTGCATCTTAAAGCAACGTGGATGAGAAATTAAATTTGTTAAAAACATTTTGTTAAAATTTGTGTTAAAATAGCATAAATCTGAAAAATAAATGCCCCCAAAAAATTATGTAATACATTAGATGACAGCATGACACCAGATATTCCAGATAATGAAAAAAATATGGAGATTAAACATTCACAAATGATTGATGGCGGGTCTTTAGCAGGTCAGTGATACTTAACTTGCAACCAAATAATTGATAAATGTCAATGAGTCTAGCTTTTGACAGGACAATCTCATTTAACTAACGCATGGTGACAGTTGATGGAGATTGGGGAATCATTGCTCTCAGATCTGCCCTACGAATGTCATGCTTGCAGTCTAAAAGTTTCAGATGCTTTAATGCTCACTGCAAAGTGGTGATTACTGCGGTTTTTGTCAACTTGAATCAGTCAGGCTATTCTGCATTGCTTTTTCTCTTATCAAAATGATGTTGCATCACAGTGCATTAGCTTAGCAGTCTTAGAAATACTTCAACCAGCCATGCATTCAACCCATCAGGCACAAACTTTAATGCAATATTGTAAATTATCAATAGGGCATATATATTTACATATATGTGTGTGTGTTGGATAGAAATTGTGAGTGTGGTGGGGGGCTATTAAATCATGTCACCTTGCATCTTGTACTCAGCTGCAAATTATAAAAGTGAAAGTAGATGTGTACATTAAGATATTCACAAGAAAATCAAAAACTAGTAAGCTTCATGTCAAACTAGTCTTATTTGTCCTCATGTTAGATTACTGACTTTAACTGGAACTGGAAAATGATTATTACAACTTTATGATGTGTTTGATATGCTTACCTGCATGTTCAAGTGTTGTATGCTTTTTTTTATAGTTTATATTTAATAGAATATGGGTCTAGCAAAAGCATAATTATTCCTGTATTAAACGTGAGGTTAAATCAGGAGCAATATAGCAGCCATTGGAATGGAACACAAGACCAATCTGATTTCAAGGAAACTGAAAATTAAGTTTCTGACATGTTCTCACAAAAGCCTAGCTTATGATGAAATTGGTTCATGTGCACTTGGCGTTGGATCCTTGATTACAATCTCATTACAGTGAAATTATTCAAACAGAAAAAAAATTGCAAAAGAGTGAGAGACAAAGGTATCACATGACATGTGGTATTGTGCATGAAGTGCATTCTTTCTCCACACTCAAGTTCAACCATAGCAGCATTATAAAAATTCAGACTGAATTTTTCTTAAGTTTAATGTTTGAACTGTGGAATATTGAAAGTTAGTCACATTCGAAATGAAAGGCACCACTTTACATAATTACCTTAGCAAAGCTGCCAGTGTCTTCTATTATGGTTTTCAGGTTTGTTGTACATACTTTACATATTCACAAATATATTAAAATAAAACACCTGGTGATACTTAGAGCTTGTTGGCCATTAATAAGGTTTTCATGATGACACATCCATGTTCTAACGATTCCCCAATAAAACCCTGAATGCGAACATCCAACTCTTATTCAACTGTAAAAATTTCAAAGTAAGAACAGGCTTCAGACTGAGACTGCGCTCATGTTAAAATTATTCCAGGCCACCTCATCTGAGATGTTCAATATGACATTTTGATAACACAGCAGGAGTGCAAGGTACCAGAATATACATGCACCTCAATATTTTCAGCATAGGATGAACCGTAAGAAAAAAAAAGCAATGCAGCATCACATTTATTCTTTCAGATACCACCCAGACGGAACGGAAAAGAAAGAGACAGCAATTGACATCAGTAATTCAAAGCTTAATAAGATTCTCAGACTGAGGCAGACTACACAGAGAGTGTACTTGAAGCTTCATATCCTTTTTCATCAATCATTGTGCACATCAGGTTCACTAACCTATACCAGAATGTGGGGCGTAAGAACCAGCAGTAGGTGTAATGAAAGGCACTGAAAGATTAGGAAGAGAAGAGACAGTCTTAAATCTGCACTAGAACCTGATGACTTCAAGTGAGAGACACTTTGCTGTGAGACCCTGTGCAGATATGTTTGCAAATAAGAAACTAAAACATTTGAACAATTTTATTCTGTTTTTGTACATAAATCACTTTTTATCCTTTCTTTTTTTTTTTATTTCTTTTTGTAATCTACCTACATCAAATAACGAATAATTTTTGCTTTGTTTTTATAAGTATGTCTTTAGAGTTTTGTTTAGTTTTCTAAAAAACACAGGCTCTGTTCAAGGCTAACAAAGACTTCTGGCATCATTTGGTAATTTATTACATTTGGTCATTTATTGGACGCTTTTATCCAAAGCGACTTACAAGGTGAGCACAGGGTTCATCACAACATCCCTGGAGCAATGAGGGTTAAGGGTCTTGCTCAAGGACCCACACTGGTAACTTCAGTGGACCTGGGATTTGAACCGCCAACCTTCAGATTGATAGCCCAACGCCCTGACCACTGAGCTACCCGCACCCTCACCATCACCCGCACCATCAGGCTATATGTAAATACTAACAGCTTATTCTATTTTTTAAAACATATTCATTCTAAAGATGTGGCTGTAAAATAAAACAAACGTCACTGTTGAACTCTGACTAGGGATTTCTGCAGGAATCAGTTTACATCAGTGTGGTATTATATTATGTGCATTAGGTCATCATGAAATTCCCCTAACACATGAATATTCCCACAGGATACCATTTTTCCCCAGTGCAGTCTTGGTGTCCACACACAAAGTTCCTCCGCCTTAAACACACCTCATGCTCCTCATGACGGTGATAAATTGATTAGGGCTGGTGCTCATAAAGCATCTCAGAATCACTCCTGTAGTCATCAATCATGCCCTCACAGCTTGAGTAAGACTTGAAAGTAATGCTATCCAACCTCTTACATTCACGCTCAGTGATGAGTAGGACTAATATTAATGAATTAGATGTCTTCAGACGTTTATGACGCTGTCATGCCGTTACTTAGCAACCATTTCATTTTCATGCTGATGTTCTCCCATTAGTCCCACTTACTGATTGTAGCCAGTTTGCATAGTGTGTAATATGTTAAGTTATAATATAAATTATATATTATTATAAAATGGAATTTATATTGACATTTTCTGTTTTGTTTCTTGTTTTATCGGTTCTTATTTACACATAGCATGGTACGGTGGTTTAGTACTCAGCACGTTTGCCTCAAACCGGGATTCCCAATCTGGGTGGAGTTTCCATGTTCTGCTCATGTCCAAGCACGTTTCCTCCGGGTTCTCCGGTTTCCTCCCACAGTCCAAAAACATGGATAAAGGAAAACTGATTGCTCCAAATTGCCCCATATAGAGTGTGAGTGTGTGCCCAGTGGTAGATTGGCGCCCTGTCCTGGGTGTATCTGCCCAGCGCCCGAAACATTCTCCCCTGGATTGGCATGGGGACCCCCCCCCCCCCCCCCCCCCCCCCCCCCCCACGATCCTAGTAGAGGATATAGCGGAAGATGATGGATGGATGGATGAATTTAGCGCAAACCATGATAAAATGAAGCATAACAGTACATGATTAAGGTTTAAAGTTTTATAAATATTTTGAATATTACTATTTTGGGGCTTTAGGATATTGTTTGAACACCAGCCCCACCAATTTGTCAAAGTTTGCCACTCTGTGTGATGATAAAATCCAAATAACGCAAGAAATGTAGTTAATGCACAATCTGTACATACATTATTTTTATGCACAAATGCCAAACACTTTGTAAATGTAAAACAGAGTTAAAACTTTGTAAGAATATAATACTTTTTCTTCTTTAATTAAATTCTTCCATTAAATGCTTTAGACTGATCGGGTATAACATGGACCCTAAAACTATTTCAATTAAGGCACACACACTCATCATGTAAACTACCTGCAAGGAAAAAAATCCATTAGTAATTAACGGAACAATGCTACACATATGTCTTTAAAGCGAAAATTAAATGCTAATTCCCAGAACCCAGGAGATGTACAGCACTGGACCCATGTGCAGCACCAACAGTCCTTGAGCAAAGATTTTGAAGTATGCTTTGATTTACCTCTCAGAATATGATATCAGACATCTCACAAGCATTTGCATTTTATTTTACTTGAATAAGCATGGTGGCTTAGTGATTAACGCATTTGCCTTGGATCCAGGTTTGAATACCAATCTGGGTGGAATTTCCATGATCTTCCATGATGGGTTTCCTCCAGGCTCTCCAGTTTCCTCCCACGGTCCGAAAACATGGATTAGAGGTTTTTTTGTGTGTCTATGTGAGTAAGTGTGCCCAGTGATAAATTGGCACCCTTTTCCGGCTGTATCTGCTCAGCACCCGAATTGTTCTCCCCTAGATGGGCATGGAGAACCACCCCTGCGACGCTAATAGAGAATTAAGTGGAAGATAATGAATGAATAAACATTAAAGCAAAGTTTAAACACATTTTTAGCAAAGCAAAACGCATATAAACCTGGCATGTGATGACTATATAAACATTGTCTCTAAAGTTGTGATGAATGATTGCCCTTGGATACATAACTTTTCATACAATTTGTCAGGACATTTTCTGAAAGCAAACCCTTATGCGCCACTTTTTGTCTGTCACATTGACATTTATATTCAAAGACGGAAAACAGTGTTTTAATAACAGAGAACTAAGAGTATCTGTGTGGGCCACTGTATATCTCGAGAATAAAAGAAGGAGAAAATAAGATCAACATATATATGCAAGGAAGGAGATACAAAATCCTCAAGTTAGAAGAACTCTGCTGTAGCTGCAAGATAAGAGCCAAATCAGCTCTGCTATGTTTCCAGAGGGATATAAATAATTTGTATTTAACATACTTTTGCACAAGCCCAGCAGCATCATATAAAAACAAAGGAGAATGTGATCATCATTAACTTTGACCTCTCTCCACTACTGCAGAGGGCACATGTCAGAGAATACCCATAGCACATTGTTATTCACAAACAAATGCAGTCATTAATCTTTAAATGATAATTAACTCCAATGATGGCACGTTCAAATGTTTTGCCAAAGATGATATCGAGCGTAACATAATGCCCTAAAAATGCAATATGTACTGTAACACAGTTTAGCTTTTGTCTGTTTCCAGGGACCTTTTATTAAAAATGCTGAACCCTCTCTAGCACAAAAAGCACCCCACACATTTGTTCCTAAAAATAATAAAATATGTATGGTTTATACATTTTTAAGTATATAAAATATGCAGGATGAGCAGTTTTGAATAAAATATGTATAATGTCTGTAGTAGCTATAAAAGTGTCACTCTCAATATCATTTTACAAGAACGGACGGTGAATTTAGTAAATGACAATATTGCTATAATGTCTAATTTTGAACCTTATGGTTTTCTTTGACTTGTGGCTTCATTAAAGATAAAATAAAAATCAAACTTGAATGTCTTGTCAGCAGGAAAATATTTTTATGACTCGCATACAATTTAATTTAGATAATTTTTATAACTGCACTATCAGTATGATGGTTCCTAATGTTCTGTGAAATGAGTTAAATGCAATTATGCATGCTTTCCTGAACATTTGATGAGAAGCATTTCATGACTTGTTTATGTATTTTGACCATACATTAGAATCTAAAAATAGTTCATTAAGTAAAATCAGATATTTCGATGTTTAGCGTACAGATTCGCTTTGACTAAAACACAAGGTAAGTAATATCTACCGAGCATTCTATTAACAACATCTCCTGTGCTTGTGTCAGAGCCACTGCTGGGTTTGTACCTGGCTCTGCAGGTCTTTGAACTATTTTAGACCTGGCTCACATTTGTATCAAGCCGTTCACAGAAAATTGACGGCATGTAGGCTCATTTGTAATGCACCAACAGTGCTGTCATTGGTTTAGCTGGTGTGAATGCTTATTTGAAGCAAAGAGCAGTGTTGGACTAAGTATTATATATAAGTATATAAATCCTCATTGCATCTCATTATAATCTTATACGAATGTCGCAGAGTGGTTCCCAATGCCCATTCAGGGAAAAGCTGGGCAGATAAACCCAGGACAGGGCACCAATCCATTGTTGGGCACACACTCACTATATGAGGCAATGCATTTGGACTGCAGGAGAGAACCAGGAGAAAACGCACACAGTACATGGTACATGGAAACCCCACCTACATTGGGATTCGAACCTGGCTCTGTAGAAATGAGAGGCACATGTGCTAACCATTAAACCATTGTGCCACCCACATTCAGATCCTTTATTTAGTAAAAAAATATAATATAGATAAATTTTGAAGTAAAAGTTTGGTCTTACTCACTGATATATTAGTTTTTGGCCCTTCTAGATGATTCATCCTGAAGCATCTCGATGTAGCAGCATTTATTTAGTTGCTGAAGGTGAAGCTATTTTGAACGACTATTATGCACAGGAGACACAAGATCAATCTGAAGGGTTTTGAAATGAAAAGCTAAAACCACAATAATCTGGTAACATTTATTGATCTTCACTAATCTTTGATCTTTTTTGGTTTTGTTTTATTGAAAAAAATGTGACCTGAGTACACACTGCATTTTATAAGATATCAGAACTTACTTTGGCTGGAAACTTGTAGTTAAATCTTTATGTATTGTAATTCTTTAAAGCTTAAAACAGTATAAAAGCTTCAAAACTAAAAACAGTGTCAACTTAATTAACCAAATAGTACAACACAGACATGACTGTATAGTTTAAATATCAAAACTATATGTGTTTACATACTTAAGTGTGCATCATGGACATGCTGGTGGTAACAATAATGACTTTCTGTGTATATATACAGTTACATTACATTTTTCTCCAACATTGTACCTAGCTAAAGTTCATTCATTCATTAATTATCTCCCGCTTTATCCTCCACTAGGGTTGCAGTGGGGTTCCCCATGCCCATCCAGGGGAGAACGTCTCGGGCGCTCGGCAGATAGACCCAAGACATGGCCCCAATCCATCGCTGGGCACACACTCACTCACACAAACACACTCCACATGGGGCAATTTTGAGAATTTAATTGATTTGATCCATGTTTTTGGACTGTGGGAGGAAACCGGAGAACCCGGAGGAAACCCACGCAGACATGGGGAGAACATGGAAACTCCACCCAGATGGGGATTCGAACCGGGAATCCCTAGCGCTGAGAGGCGAACGTGCTAACCACTAAGCCACTGTGACGTTCTAGCTAAAGTTGTTTATGATTTTACTGAAATTGGAAGTGCTCTTTGTCTAAACAGTGTGTGACTGGCATATGGCATGTGCCTTGAAGTGATATGACTTCTAACTAGGGTGGCAGGGTGGTGTTGTGGTTAACACAAGGTGAATTGGCTGCTCTTGTAAATATAAATCTTATAAATTGGATTTATATAAATTGCCCCTATATAGTGTGTGTGTGTGTGTGTATGTGTGTGTGTGTACTTGGATTGGTGCTCTGTCCTGGGTGTGTGTGTGGGGGGGGGTGGAGGATAGAATAGGATAATAATCAGGTCTGATAATTCTACAGTGTGGCTATTTGTTCTGTAACTACAGACTTGTGGTGTTCTTATTTGTAAGTGGCTTTGGAAAAAAAACATCTGCTAAATGACTAAATGTAATGTAATGTATAAGCTCAGCACCTATAAAAAGATCTCACTGGATGGTCAAGGGGACCCCATTCGACCCTGGTGTAGAATTAATTGGTCAAGATAATGAGATGAGATGAGATGACACAAGGTGCTGTCTTGAATAGAACATAGTCTAAACATTTTACAAACAAGTGTTAAAAAACCTTATTCGTTGCTGCATTTTTTAAAGTACACATTTCCATGCAAATTACAAAGATGCTGACTGACTCTTTTCAGATAACTTTTCATATTTTCTATTAAAAGTGGCTGAACATCTGTTCCATCTATTATAGTTCCTCGGCTTTGGAGCAGCAAACCAGCATGGCTGGTTCTATTCCACCACTGTATGCCATCATTTCCGAGTTACCTATGTCAGGCTTACTTAGTGTTGTGACTAGACCACCTTATCAACAGTGTCATCAAAATTGTCATATATTTTAAAAGAGATTTTTTTTTTTGAATATGACTCATTTTTGACAGTTACAGAACAACACAGCTCCATGATTCACAATATGCTTTTCAGAATTTTTGTTGAGTATTGTGCATGTTTTCTCGTTAGACAAAATAAGGTGTGTGTGTGTGTGTACACCTATGAACAAATACAACAGATCCTTTATATTTTTAAGAAGTTCATAACATATCCCCTAAGGGAATGCAAAATGCAGATAGCAGCCGCATTGTGGGATGTATGTTCTGATTGTCAATTGTAAAATACAGTACATTTAAGCATCTAATATGTGCCACTTTACCTTAAATGCTAATAATGATACATTAATATATAAATGTTTTGTATATTGCCACAAAAATAGTTTTATAAAAACCTTTCTGATACACTCTTTGTATATATCTAAGCATGAAAGGAAGAGAAACTAGTAAAGGCACTGTCTTTAACAGCTACTGAAATGACTTGTCTGATGGCAGGTGTTGTGAATAAACCACTGCATCAATGTAAAAAGTTCAAATTGTAACAATTGCTCAAAAACTTTAGTAGAAGAATTGTGACACTGAAAAAAGACCAGGAAAGTTAAAGAATGATGAAATACTAAAATATGGACTGATATGCTAAGTAATGAATGAATCGAATACCGTTCATGTTCAATTCATACCTTGTTTCTCACATCACACTTGCCAATTTGGCTTTCAAATGAAGAACATTTCAACAGCAGCTGCACTGTGCATGTGGTAGACACATAAATAGATGGCTGGATAACTGGCACAGAATTCTTACAGTATTTTCTGTAGGAGCTAAGTGAAGTGAGTTGTGTCTGAAGGTGAACTCTATGAAGTTAATAAGTAGAAATATTAACAATTCTCTTTGATTTTGCCAGTTCTGCTTTTTAGCCACTGTCACCAGTAGATCCAGTGACATTCCTGGATTAAGATGGTATTTTATCATCAGATTATGGAGGCAGGGCTAGTCCAGAAAACACATAAAAGTGGACAACAGTCACAATAGACTGATGCGACAGCCCCAGCAGTCTGCAATACACATTAAAGATTCAGTCTGTGTTTCAGGTGGACCAGAAGGTATTTCTGTTGGTATATAAATGGTCACTGGTCTAAAAGGCTCCAAAGAAAACACACATATAACAATACTCCCATTACTTTTTGATCCTGGGCTGCAGGTGATTTTCTAAGCAATTTCCAGCAGATTCTTTTTTTCCCCCCAACATGCACAAAAACAGTGTTACTAGGCTCATATTTTGTCATCTGCATATTTTCACCAAGCTAAGACTCATTCTTTCCTTTTTAAGATGCAGAAAATATAATTCATGCTTTTATAACCTCACGGTTATATTACTGTAATACACCTCTGTCGAATGAACTAATAAATCACTGCAAAGAGATTCAAACAGGTCATAATGCAACAGTTAGAGTTTTGACAAGAACTAGAAAGTACTATTATAATAGCCTAGTTTTATTAAACTTACACTCTCACCTAGTTAAGATTCAATTTGTATGCAAAGTTATCTAAATTGCATAATATAGCAGTACCTGAGGGATCTTGTCCTTAGATTAAACAAAACTGCCTTCTGGGAAGACCTAATCTTTTTAAGATTTAGTCCCACTCTCAATCTTTAAAACTAAATTAAAGTATATTTATTTATTTAGGCTTCTTATTTATTTCTATTACATGCATATCCATACCAATTTACGGTATGTTACTTGTAAATTCCTGTTTATCTATGAACTTCTGTATATATTCTACACCCCAATTTGTGTAATCTTCTTATGGGATGTATTTAATATTATTTAAAATGCCAAAACTGCAAATGCACCCCAAAATTTTGCTGCTAAATATCAATATTAGTACTAGAACTGGTGTTGTATCAGAAGTATGAGAAAAGTGGGCCTCGTAAAGGCAGACACTCCATGTTAAACAAACAAAGCTTTCAAATCTTTCTCTCATTACAAATGCGTTTGTAATATAGCTAGCTACATCTAATCTAGAAAATGTGTGACAAGATGCTGCAAATGATATTGGCTTGGTCCTTGGTCTTTTGTTAGTGAAAAAAGGGAAAATGAGGCAGAAAATAGACTCAGCATGTGCTGATTCACTAAGGTTAACAGCCAATCAAATACTGATCGAACACTAGATCATCTGAGAAGCTTCAGACTGAGTCCACTGTATGCCAACGGTGCTTGATACACTGAAAAGTGTATGGCTGCAGTTGCCCATCAATGGTCTAACTTTAACTGAGGTCCACTTGTCAGTTTGATGTATCATGGCTCTAACTACACTTCCAGAGTCCCAGGTGCATTCATAAAAAGTCTGTTACTAATTAGAATACGTAGTAGACCACCTATATTTATTTTGCTGTATCATCATGCAGACTGTTCTTAAAAGCAATAAATCAGTTTCAATATAAATGTAAATGCAAATGTGATTACATAAATGAAATGTAAATGAAGCACAGATGCTTTAGGATGCCTAGAATCATGTAATATGGCCACAGAAAAACCAGCAGGTGCTTACTATAAAGTTTTCTTCTTCTTATGCTACTTTCCATAGTGTCCACACTACTCTAGAGCACTCACGAACTGCAGTTTCAATAAGAATCCAATACCATATTTTGTAGTGTGCATGTTTTAAATGTTCATATATTGCCTACATAAAAGCTTAATACCCTTTTACATTTTCATCACAAGTCTAAAATAAAAACACAAATGTATATAAATCTCCATTTGTGTATTTTATCTTACAACATTCAAGGACTGAATAAAAGATGTCATCCACTCTGCCTTCAATCTGAGCAATTTCCTAATTCCGGCTGAAGTCAAATACTTAAATTCAAAGCATAACGTTACTTTATTGTGTATTTCTGATCTTGTGCTGTTTATTTTTTGCTAAAGGCACCACTTGGAGTTTAGTTTATAGAGTTAGGCCTGGGATACAATTGTGATGATTAAAAAATAATTCATAAAACACTTTTTTGCAATAACATGAAGATACTTGCAGAATATCCCTTAGTGTCATTGACTTTTTTTAGAATATAAACTTAATATTGAGTACATGATATATATATAATGTTTAAAATATGTGAATTATTATAAACAACTTATATACCCAGCTAAAAATTTGCATAGAAGCTTGATCAAGTGAAATATATTTATTAATGTGGCCATTTTTAAAGGAAGAAAAACAAAACACACACACACTCTGCCCATGTCACTACCAGGCCAGTGTCACTTATGTGATATGAATGTGTTTCCATTAACAGAATGGATAAAGGGTGATAAATTGTCAGTAATAGTATTGCAACAAACAGCACACACACACACACACACACACACACACATATATTAGTACCTCATAAACTGAGTGCCTATTAATAATGTGATATACTTTTCATCAAAATGCATTTGTGTCCATATGCTACAAAAATATTAACTCCAGGACGAATATTAACAACAAGGCGGATCAAAATTAAAACAATCAGATGTAAAAAATAACAAATCAGCAATCAGTAGCATGTTACATCAAGTAATATGATGTGTATTTTAAACTAGTATTGATTTTGTTCTTCACTGTTAAGTATAGGTAATATGTTTCAAGTGAATTACAATTAACACTCGCGTTCAGTTGACATTACTGTCTAGTTTGGGATCCTAGTAACCCCAATGTTGTGATGGTAAAATAAAATGTATGCTTTATGCATTAAACTTTGTGTTTTGATTAGCAACATCCCATTTTGTTTTTCTTGGGGCAGAATGATACAAGAGTCAGTGAACAGCAGTGTGTGTGTATGAGAGAGAAAAAGAGAGAGAGTAAAAGAGTAAGCAGTACCGTCAACATCAGAAAGAAACTAAATTTACTTGAAATTCTATTGCCTTTAATCTAACCTATTTGCCTCAATCATTTATTCTAGCTGGGATATTTGAGACCCCAAAAAGAAGTCGTATATACATTTCTCTAGAGAGATCATTTGAAACACAATATAAGCATAAAAATATTGTTTATTTGCAGCTTTCATTACTTTACCAACAGTAAAGGAGCTTCCAGCTAATTTAAAAAGGCTAAGGGTATTTATTACTGCTACTACAGAGTTAAATAGGAATATGACATCTACTTGTTCTCCATTTTCCATCAATCCATCGTCACCTTTCCTTTTCATTCTTTGCTTAAATCTACCAACACTGTCCCCCCATACACCACCAGCATTCACTTTACCCCATATACTGTAATCCAAATTCCAAATAATCCCCTACATGATCATTTACCAGATAAGTTTTCCCCTTTACTCATGATAATATTTACTCTTTTTGTAATAAAAATGTACTTTTATTGTATAATATTTACTTTATGTGCTGTTGGCATCCTTTATTTCAATAAAAAGCCACCTTTGAACAGATTAATCGACTTAATGTACAGTAAATCTATATTAAAATTTATATTTTAATAAAGATGTTTTATAGGAGTTTATATGCAGCAAAATTAAATACTACTGCAGAAGAGACAATGAAATCTCCAATGAAATCTAATTTAATACCTTGTAAACAATAACCATTAATAACAATTATATAAACTTTGCAAAACATTTCATTTGAGAACATATTTACATATTTATGGGCATCCTTTATTATGTCTGTACTATTGAACATTTGTATTATAATAATTTGAATTGGTCATAGCATTTATTATTATACTAAACATTTTTAAAATGTAGCTTTATTGTTTGTAGATTAGTAGTAATCAGTATCTCAACTCATTATCTTGGCTGCTTAATCATGTGGGAGCTAAGGAGAATATTTCGGTCACTGGGCACATACACCCAGGACAAAGTGCCAGATTAAAAGCAGCCAATTCACCTTAAGTGAATGTTTTCTTATTTGGACTGTGGGAGGAAACTGAAGAAACAAAAGCAGACACAGGGGAAACATGGAAACTCCACCCAGACAGAGATTAAAACCTGGATGCCCAGCGCTGAAAGACGGACGTGCTAACCACCACGCCATCATGCCACCTATGTTGAGAGTCTATATAGTATATAGAGTCTATATAACCTATATAGTAAAATTTACTATATGTAAATTTTACTTTCTGTTATTTTTTTAGTTAATTCGTTCTATTTTACACAAACTACAAAACAACATTCTCATAAGCCACAGAAAATGACTAATTAAGAAATATTCAAATGGCATAAAGTGAATTTAGGTGCACCAACTGTGTTATTGTAATATTCCTATAACATGTAATGCAATTATGCCATATGGAAAAATGTACTTTATTAAATGTAAGGCACCCTCCCACTATGTTATGATAAGTTGTAATTTTTTGTAATTGCATATAAATGTAAGCAGTATTAGAAGGCACCCAAACAGAACGGTTGTGTAGACATTCTTACAGAAGGTTATATATTTTATCATTGTTCCTCAGTCCTTATTATTTTATTTTAAATCCAAAAGATTTTCAAGTACTATTTTGCCTTTAACAGGTGCCATTTGGCAACAAAGGAGAAATATCTTACCTGTTTTAAACACTACAGAACTGTATGTAGATATTCTGTTTAAAAGCTACACTATGATGCTGTTTTTAAAGATTGTTTTTCTTTAGACAAAACAAACTTTGAATATGAAGCATTATTCATTGTTCGTTACATGTTAATGAGAGCTGGCAATTGACTGATCAAATACCAGCTGATGGTGAAAAGCTTTATGAACAGGCTGTCAATCCACTTGTGTGTTCTTATGTCATGTTTTGTGCCAGAGGTCAAACTGCTATTGAACCACCAAAGGACCAATCAATCAAAGACTGCATCAATCTAGCACCCGCCTACACTCGCTCGCACACACAGGCAATGTCTAGCACCTCTTCATGAATCATTCTGGTTTCCCATCTTTCTTTCTTGCATCATTTTCTTTCATCCTCCAACCCTGTAATAGCACCATGGCAAGCCCTTTTTTGCTGGGCTGCTTTTCACCTCGAGATGCATTTTAGCTGCATTATATAATCAGTATTCCAAAAACATAATACTGCAAAGTCCTTAATCACAAAAAACATGTATTTCTCTTTTAGGATATTGGGTTCACCAGTTTCAGTAAATATAATACTGTGTTTGTTAACAGCATATACTTTACTTCTATCATAGTCACGTGACTAGTAAATCATTATTCTCACTAAATGCTCGTTTCTGTATTATTATTTTTTTATTTATTAATTCAATGAAAGCAGCCAGGAAGAATTATAAAATAACATCACTGTGAATTCCAACACCTCCATGAGGTAATTTATCATAGTGTGGACTACAAAAATTAGAACTGTTCAGCTGTCAAAATTAATTAAATACATTTACTTTACACATTTTGTGGTTAGCATGTTCTCCTCTCACTGCTGGGGATCCAGGTTGAAATCCCAATCTGGGTGGAGTTTCAATGTTCTCCCTGTGTTGCTGTGGGATTAATCTGGGTTCTTCGATTTCCTCCCACAGTACAAAAAGGTGCATTCAAGGTAAATTGACTGCTCTAAATTGCCCCAATAGTGTGTGCGTGTGTCTGTCTACATGTGTGAGTGAATGAGAGAGTTTGTGCCCAGCGATATATTGGCACATTCTGCTGGGTGTATCTGCTCAGTGATTGGTATAGAATTAAGCGAAAGATAATAGATAGAACAAAATACTTAGATTTATTGTGGGAGCATATAACCTGTATAATGTGAATATTACCCTTAACTTTTGCAATGGACATGCCTTACATGTCTTAGCCTACAATGCTAGATGCAGTGAGCTAAAACACACTAAGGGCTGAGAATGATGATTAGCTACAGACAGGGTGCACCTGCAGTTAATTAACCGCGGTAAGCATAGCACCTTGATGCTGCAATCTTCTTGGCTAGGATAAAAAGACTCTAGCCATGGCCATGTAGATTAGGATACAGTGTTGTCCATAATAAACTATTGCTGCTATGAGCATCTTCGTTTAGTTCATAGAGGTCTTTATTCTTGGGAGCATCATTTCCACCTGTGACCTCAGTCATGAATTATGCGAGTTACTAACCTGTACTACCTTTGCATTTCAAACACTGTAAAAGTGATGCTGAACTTAAAAAGTGGTACAAATATATGAAAAGTAAATGTCAGGATACGAGTGTTGTCAGTGTTCTAGATCTGTTCGGACCTCCAGTAAACATTAAAGTAAAGCCCTGCTAGAAAAACGCAGAAGTGATATTTTGCATCACATTTTATTAGAACAGGTTTAAACGTGTTGAGATAATCTTTTAACACATTTAAAAAGTAAAAAATGACTAAGGTAATTAATGAAAACAAACAAGTGGTTATTTCATGGTCTTCAAAGGAAATTTTGATTTAAATACTTAAACTAGCTTTTCTGAAATACAGTAGGCATGCTGAGTTCTGTAATTCTTTTCTAATTAATTTTCTAATCTGCACCTGATTGATTTGTGACAGCACCAGTCTTTCTACTGCCTGCAAATCGCACATCACCACTTTCAAATTATGTTTTGTTTAAGGGAGCAGTCAGCAACTAATTAGGATCAATTATCTGACAACTCTGCACACACCTAACTTATATACCCTAATAATAACTTTCAAAAATAAAACCACCACAACTAATACTAATTATTGTAATCAATATTTCAATAATTCAGTAATTACTAAAGGAGGAAATAAGACTGACTCACCCTAAAGCTCATTTTAATCCTTTGATCCCCTAGATCAGTTCCTTATTACTTCATATTCCTCTCACTCCTCCATATTTCCATTTGATTTCTCTTGTCAGTTTATCTGGTCACTGGCAAAGCTGCATTTATACATGCAATCGGGCCACACAAACCCATTATCCATCAGTCTGTTTTTGACAAAAAAAGTAGCCCACTGCTCAGTCTCATAACTAGAAGAGAAATGGGAATAAAGGGAGGATAAATTGTATCTCTCTCTAGTATTTGCAAAATTGTTGGAGCTCAAAGGAGAGATCTGTGTTTTTCTTAAAGGTCAGTTGGGATGTGCAGCTCTCCCCAAAGGTCAAACCCATCTCATTATCAACAAACTTGCTTACCAACTTGCTCTTAGTCTCGCTCACTCTGCAACACACCTTGTTTCCACACTAATGATAACACAAATATACAAAACGATTCTGGGAACCAAGATTGGTTGCATTGGAAGAGGATTCCCATATTAGATTCATTAAAAAAAAAATGGTTATCCAAAATACACAGAAAAAGTCTTGACGCTTGATGTTCTTTTGCATGTCATAAATTATAGTGTCTAACAATAAAACCTTAAAACTATTAAAGTTATTGTATTTAGGCAAGATATAAGCAAACTGTGAGATCTCAAATTATAATATGGGTGACAGTGATTAAATCACCAATTTGTGCGGTAACACATTTCATGGAAAACAAACATCTTACAACCTTTATTGCATCGTTGGATTTTTTGGATTTATATATATATATATATATTTATATATATATATATATATATATATATATATATATATATATATTCATTCATTCATTCATTATCACCCGCTTTATCCTCTATTAGGGTTGCGGTGAGGTTCCCCATGCCCATCCAGGGGAGAACGTCTCTGTGCAGGCGCTGGGCAGATACACCCAGGACAGGGCGCCAATCCATCGCTGGGCACACACTCACTCACTCAAGCACACTATATATGGGGCAATTTGGAGAAATCAATTAACTTAATCCATGTTTTTTGACTGTGGGAGGAAACCGGAGGACCCGGAGGAAACCCACGCGGACACGGGGAGAACATGGAAACTCCACCCAGATGGGGACTCGAACCGGGAATCCCTAGCGCTGAGAGGCGAATGTGCTAACCACTAACCAATAAGAAAGAAAGAAAAAAAAATTATATATATATATATATATATATATATATATATATATATATATATATATGTGTGTGTGTATGTATGTATATATATATGATTGTAATAAATAACAATTATCTATCCTAACTATTCAGGCTTCAAATTGCATCCATAGATCATAACACTGAAAGGTTTGTATTTATCTAGGCAGTGTGTTTTCCCTTTATAGGACATGTTGACATACCGTCCTTCAGAAAATATCATTTCTTTCGAGGTATTCACTGTTTTGCATAAGGCGGCTATATTATACCCTAAATCCTTTATTAGATTTGTCAGTTCCTCTTTCCTGTTCTATGTCTCTCCTTTTGTCCATGTTGTCGTAATCATTTCCACTAGCACAAGTTTAATTTACTGCTCAGTTGGTGGAAGTCAGAGTTCTGGCTTTTGTCTTGGCATTAGAGCCTGATCTGTGTTTAAAAATAATGTATGAAGCCTAGAAAGAGTACAGAATCCAAAAATATATACCAACTCCATGCATTAACACAATCTTTGTATTGAGTTGTATTAAAGTGCAGAGTTAAAAAGGTCATTTTGAGTTAACCTCTGCAGCAAATATTTTGTTAAAATTAAAACTCACTCCTGTTTTGATTTTAAAACTGAAACTCTATCCATATATATATATATATATATATATATATATATATATATATATATATATATATATATATATATATATATTCATTCATCTTCTTATAAATCTTGGTTTCCTCTGTTGACATAAGGTTCAATAAAGTGAGGTGGACCAACAGATATAGTCTTTTTGCAAAGGTTTAGACAAATATCTTGTATATACCACTGGAATTAACACATTATCTACAGAGAACATCACCAGATTTTACAGCATAGATACTGTGTGCTTACAGAAATTTTTTTTTTTTACATAGAGAATCTTTTACCGATTAAACTCTAATACAATTGCATACAATTGTCTGTATTTTTTTAATGCTTTAAGATGTTTAATGCACAGAAGACCAGTGTACGTGGATAGCAAGTAAACATTTGAGGAACAAGGTCTTTAATGAAAAGTAATGAACATGGACTAAATTTAATGTAAACTCAACACTAATGCAGGTAGTGTGATGTTACATACTGTTACAAGTTAAAATGTTGTATGGTTTGCCTTTTGTAATAGCAGACACTGATATTAATCAAGCTGAGCAGAGTCTATGGGTATACTGCTGTAGAATTCAAGTGAATCTTTATGCTTCCTTTAATGGGTCACTTTGTCGCCTGAAGACATGCACTTTAAAGCAGATTCAGTACTTTAAACCTCCCAAGCCTGGCAATTAATGACTTGACATACATACCAATATATCACTGTCTGAAATGATGAAATACATATTTTCCAGAATGACAATACATTATGCTTGGCAATCTCCATTAGCAGGGAACACATCACATATTTGGGAGATATATGATAATGTTCATATTTAGGCAGATGAATTAGGGAGAAATCACAAACACACGAGCTATACATAAACAGAAGGCAAATCCATGATGTCAGTGGGTTTGGAAATGTCCTGGTGGTTTACATTTATCAGCAGATGCATGGAGCATGTTAGTCACAACACAGACACAAAGTATGTTTAATTGATGAGCAGAGCTCCCCACACAGAGTGGGACAGATCCGAGAAGCCATTGGAAAGTCATCTGATTAAAAATTTGCGACAATTACTCTCATTTCCATAAACTAGTTTACAAGTCCTGAGTCCTGAATCATAGGTCATCTTATTAATCTGAATTAAGATTAACAAAAGTCAAGTTAAGACTATCATACCAGGACTCTTAAAACTATTCTACAAACCAAGGTAAAAGTATTTATAATTAAATGATAAATCAAGTCCATGTCTTTTAACTAGAGTATTGGTCTATTTTAGGCCTTTAAAATGCAATCTACAAAAAGAATGTTTCTTTAAGTTAGTGTACTAATTCTTGAGTCACTTGCCTTTCCTTTTAAGAACCTGGCTCTGTCTGACTTTTGTGGTTTGCTTTTTTAACGGCGCAGTGCACAATGGTGAAATTTTGTGTCAATGCCGAATAATGTTATTTTATTTTGAATTATGTTTGTTGTTGTCACCTGGCACGTGCTATGTGTTTGTGCACTGATACATTCCCATGTGTGCGTAACACGCGTCTTTGTTGACAATTTACTGCCAAGATAGCAATGAACGTCTAACTGTTGATGTCTGTGTTTTCTGCTCCCAAGATAGCAATACACCAAAAATTCACTTAAACACATGTCATTTTAAGAGCACCCAATCAATCAGCAAATATGTAATTGCACGCATTGTTACTATTTAGGCGGGGCAGGTTGTTGTAAAAGTCATTTAAATAGACTGTTGGAGGAAAGTAATACAGCAATTAGCATGTAGAATGTGCCTTGCACAAGGTCATTTTCTAAAAAAATGACATTAAATTGTAGAAATACAATGGACATCTGTAATTGTGGCACTGTTACTGTACAGTAAACATGTACGTACTCGAATACTGAACAGAATATTAAGAATTAAACTCTCTTTTCTGATAAGTTGCCACTTTCGGCTTATTAAGGAAGCCCCTTAACACTTAATGTTAATTTATTGCCTTATATTTTGTAAATTGCTTCGGGTAAATGTGTAAATCTGTGTACAAATTTTGAAACACCTGACATAAATATTCCATTATAAGCAGAGAGGCAGAAAGATAGACGCACACACACGGTACATGCACCTGATGATCCAATTAAGAGTTCAAAAACTGTAGCATTTAGGGAATGCAATAATGTTTCAAGACTCCCATTCTCAGTCATAAAACTAAACCACCTCAATTATTTATTCATAAACCAAAATTGTTAATTAACCCAGTACTCCTTTAAAAACAGAGCATCCTCCCATGTGGTTCTTGAAGTCTCTCACTCCCCCTTCATCTTTTTTCTACTGTGTCACTTTAGACACAGACTATAAAGCAAAATATATTGTGCAATAAAGACTTATTGAGTTGTTCCCATAATGTAAGACGATCACTGCCCTTGGCTTTTTCAACTTCAATTTAAATAATAATTGGCAGATAAATGACAATAAATAAAATCAGACCGAAAGCAATATGTTCAATTTAACCCTTCATTCGAGCATAATTTAATGGTATTAAAGTAAACTAAATACAGGTGGTTGTTAGTGAAGGACAATTACTTTATATGATGAGGACGTGATGAAAGGCAACTTAAAAAACATGTAGATGTGAAGGTCATTTGTAGCTTTGATGGAGTTCAGCTATAGCAAATAATGGCTGACACAATCATAAAAACACCAGATTCGGTCCTGAGTTTTATGATTCTATTAGATTATATAGCACATCCCCACATTTATGAAATGGTAAAACAAATTTCTGTTTTAATTGTGTCCATTTCTATAAAATGTACTTTAACTTTTGATTTCTGTCCAGATACACTACCAACAACCTAATAAGCAACCATGTTTTATTGTTAGACATCAATAATTCTATACAATTCACAAAATTTGTAATGCTGTCTTTTAGTGATGTTTTTAAAAATTTTATTCTGCAAAAAAAAAAAAAAACTGTTGATTGTGTTTTACTATGAAGCAAATGTTAAGTGACCCTGTGTGCATAGTGTGCATGAATCTCAAATTAACTTAGAACAATGAGGAGATGTATGTCAGGAATATGTGGACAAATAAGGTTATTAGTGTACTTAAGGTCAGAAAATAAAACAAACAATTAATATTAATAATAATTTATATTGATCAGTATTTTACAAACTGCCCATTTCTGCCCATTTCAAGTAGCATTATTCATTTTCACCTTTTATTGTGCAGTTTGTTGTGCAACAAACTGTAAAGTGCCCAATTTTTAAACATTGTAATGTGCAAATTTCTTGGTTGTTTATACACAAAACTGTTTATTTTAGTTTCAAGTTTGTGCCATGTTTGGTAAATTGAACAGATTACTTTTCACGCCAGCTTTTATCTACATTTGACAGTCTGGGTCACATTTAAATTGGGTTCAAAGAATTTCCTCTCTTCACTAATTAAGATTCCTGATTAGATATTTATATAATGCATTTATAGGCTTGACTTTTTTGTCATGTATATATTAAATATGTGCTGCAGCATTTCAAATCAGGGAAGCAACCATTAGAGAGAACAAAAAAAACCTCACAACTCACCCTAATGTAGTCATAGTAACAATGGTGTACCAGAAGGACGCTGGAATGCTGGTGAACTTGCTGGATGCAGAACCTTTCTCAGCATAGAACATGACAGTGGCAAAGATTATGATGGCCATTGTGAGGGAAAAAAGAAGGAAACCAAGCTCAGAGGCACAGCTCTTCAGTGTGTAGCCTAGGATGCGCAAACCCTGCGAATGTCGTGAGAACTTGAAGATGCGGAAGACGCGGAACACACGCAGTGTGACGAAAGCGCCACTCACATCCTCATTGTTGGTCATAAACAGGCCAATGTAATAGGGTAGTATAGCCACCACATCGATGATACTCATCACTGAGCGCATGAAGCGGTAGCGGCTGGGAGCGGCAAACAGACGCATCAAATACTCCACGGTAAAGATCATTACACAGGCCGTGTCCATGCAGAAGAAAGCTACAGTGTAGCGCTCACCGCAAGGAATATCACGCTGGCTGGGAGTTGAACCACATGGAACAGTCTCCACCACATTGGTGATGACCGAAACGGCAATAAAGAAGCCAGTGACATAGTAGAAGACCAGGGCCATTGTGCTGGTGTGCGGGTTTTCAAAGGCACGCCACATGGTCTCACGGAAGGTCATGTTGGGCAATTTGCTGTCCTTGCTGTCTTCTAAATCATCCATCAGCCGTTCTGCATTCTCACGCTTACGGTCTTTATATTCTTCATAGCAGCAGTCACTGATGATCTCGGGGATGATCCCAAAGAATGCCAGCTCTTCATCATAAGCCGATATGCACTCATAGCGCGGGTAGTGCAACTTGCCAGTGCGATAAAAGTTCAGAATGCTGCGGAACACGTCTGGGTCACGGTCAAAAAAATACTCATGAGTCTCTTCGTTGAAAAAGAACTCTTTTTCTGAGCTGCCAAGCAAGGTGTCAGGATAACGGTCCAGAGTGTTGCGCCAGGTCTGAAAACGTCTGCCACTTACATTAAGGATAATGAGCTCATCCTGGCGCTTGATCTTGTCAGTCGGTGCCATGGGCATAGGCAGGTTGGCCACAGGCATCCAGCCAATGGCGGCTGCCCGGGCAAAGGGTAGCCAGGCCGCTACACCAGCAGCCATGGTTACTCCGTCTGGGGGTGAGGGGAGCAGGTCAAACACCTTCAAAACCAGCTTGACTTCAGAGCAGACACCATCTAGGGAGGAAGAGAATGCAGAAATAGATCTGAGCCAGAGAAACTCAAAAAAAAAGTAAGCTCTGGAGGGAATTCTATTTAAAGTTGTTAAAAAAAAAAAAGTAAAAAACGATTGCCGTGTTCTGATCACAACCGCTGGGTGGTCAACCTTCACACATGGGTGAAACCACATTGAGAAATTCAACACAGAACAAGGGGATGAAAACACCAACGATGAGGCAGATTAAAGGAAAATCCAATCTGGCAGGGGCCAGAGAACATATAAGATGTACAGTATAGGATCTTGGATCACAGAGAAATAATGAAGGGTTAGACAACAGAATGCCAAATGAAAAGCTAAGCAGAGGGCCATAGCAATAACAAACCTACCATGTGACAGTTATGGCTGTGATTTTAATTGTTCTTTATATTTTTATTTCTATTTTTGTACGGTTGGCATGGTGGTGTAGCACATCTGTCTCTCAGCGCTGTGGATTTAGGTCCGAATCCTAATCTAAGTAGAGTTTCCATGTTCTCCCTATGTCTGCATGTGTTTTCTCTGGGTTCTTTGTTTTTTTCCCAGTCTAAAAACATAGATTCAAGGTGAACTGGCTGCTCTAAATTGTCCATATATAATGTGTGTGTATGTATTTGTGTAAAATGAGTATGTGTCCAGGGATGAATTGGCGCCCTGTCCAGCGCTTCAAAATGTTCTCCCTGAATGGGCATGGGAATCCAACCCGTGAACCTACTAAAGGATTAAGCAGAAGATAATGAGATGACATGAGATTTGTACAAACAAACGATGAAAAAATTTTTAAACAAACATCTTATCTATAAATGTGAGTACAGAACAAAATCTGCAATACAAGGCACTTTTATTAACACAATTTGCACACGTTTTTAAAATGAAAGTGTTGTATCCCCAACATGTTTCTATCCCAACATTTTGATCCCTATTGCAACATTTAGTGCATGTTTTTATTTTCATGTCCATTGTTTCTACAATCATCAATGTTACTATTAGAACATGATTGTGGAACATGTATCATATAGACTGCACAATCATTTTTTTTATTTTTTTTTTTTATAAAGAGGCGCAACTCTTTTTGACCAGTAAATCTCTCAACATTAAAAAAAAATAATAATAAATAAAAAAACTAAAATCCATCATATGGTACAGAATTTTGTACTAGACGAGCTGATACAGTAACCATCTGCCTTGCCTCCTTATTAATTCAACAATAACCAATCAACCCAGGAGCAGTCAGAAAACCAGCATCTTATAAGCATCCATAAATTACTTTTTTTACAGAAAAAAAAACACACTGGATACATCTGCGACCATATTTAAACACCAGCATCAAATCATGTCATATTTCTGTGTGATAAAACTGGTCCAGCGCTTTTCAGTGCAGCCTCCTCCTCCTGTACCTGTTGATCCTAAGCCCAAAAGAGAACAGACAAAAGCCCTGCTTCATCAACCTTTATGGACATTAAAGCTGGACATGTTTTAAATAATAATCTCTGAATTACAAACCTAATGCAAACGGAGCGCGTCTGGTAATCGAGGTTCGTTCAATAAATGCAATTGAAATTTAGATCATAACCCGGGATAAAACAAACCCATTAACATATAAACCAGACAACTATATCTCTGTGCAAATAGGTTTAGAAAGAAAGCTTTAGTTACTTACCAGCTATAATGAATAAACTACGTACACATGTCCACTGTTAGGAAAAGTGATCGACGCGTCTCTTTAAAGTAACCTCGAAACACGAGCGCAAGTGGCAGAACTGATGGTAGAACGGAGCGGATTGGTAAAACGCGAAGTTGTCGCTGGTGAAGCCGGGATCATCGGGATGTTAAGCGATCGGAACAATGTCTGATTTCGCTTTTAAGTCCGTCCTGAGTGCCGGCATACTGCGCGGAATGAGCGTCTGTGCTCCGGCGAGGAGAAGCAGCGCAGCTCTCGAGCTCTGCCAGCGGCTTCCCGCAGGATGCTCAGATGATAGACAGAGGTGGTGTCTCTCTCTCTCCTCTCTCTCTCTCTCTCTCTCTCTCTCTCTCACGCACACACTGCCTCTCTCGCTCACAGTCTTTCACTCAGGCGCACACTGCTCAGAGGAGATGCAGAACCACATGAGTTGCAGCTCTCGCACTGTTTCAGTTTTAATGCTTGAAAGAAACACATTCACCAAACAACATTTTACACCACTTTCATCCTATACTTCCCTCAAACATCAGTGTCCCGCAGAGAATTCCATCCATCCATCTATTATCTTCCGCTTTATCCTCTTCTAGGGTCACGGTGGGGTTCCCCATGCCCATCCAGGAGAGAACGTTTTGGCCGCTGGGCAGATACACCCAGGACAGGGTGCCAATCTATCACTGGGCACACACTCACTCACTTACACAAACACACTCTATATGTGGCAATTTTGGAGAAATCACTTGGATCACCTTGATCCATGTTTTTGGACTGTGGGAGGGAACTGGAGAACCCGGAGGAAACCCACGCGGACACGGGGAGAACTTGGAAACGCCACTGAGATTGGGATTCGAACCGGGAATCCATAGTGCTGAGAGGCGAATGTGCTAAGCTCTAAGCCACGGGAGGGATTCCCCATGCCCATCCAGGGGAGAACGTTTCGGGCGCTGGGCAGATACACCCAGGACAGGGTGCCAATCTATCACTGGACACACACTCACTCACTCACACAAACACACTCTATATGTGGCAATTTTGGAGAAATCACTTCACCTTGATCCATGTTTTTGGACTGTGGGAGGGAACTGGAGAACCCGGAGGAAACCCACGTGGACACGGAGAGAACATGGAAACTCCAGCCAGATTGGGATTCGAACCGGGAATCCATAGTGCTGAGAGGCGAATGTGCTAACCACTAAGCCACCGTGCCGCCCCCCGCAGAGAATTAACCCTGCTATTATCCAAGAACTGTCTCAAATACAGTTAACTTACCAAAAGATGTTCTTTTAAGATACATGCTGCAGGTTTAATCAATCCATCCATTATCTTCTGCTTAATCCCATTCTGGGGTAAAGATCTTCAACACAGTGTGGTGACATTTGTCACTTTTAGACATGTATTTTTTTTTATAGATTGACATACATGAAAACCTTCACCTTTTATGAATACATACATTATTCAAACCTGCATGGCGGCACCGTGGCTTAGTGGTTAGTCCGTCTGCCTCTCAGCGTGGGGGGTAAAGGTTCTAATCCCATTCTCGGTGGAGTTCCTTGACTTGTGATGTTCTCTCATTTGTAAGTCGCTTTGGATAAAAGTGTCTGCTTAATGATTAAATGTAAAAAAATATAATGTAAATGAGTTTCCATGTTCTCCCTGTGCCCGGGTAGGTTTCCTACAGGTTCAGGTTTATAATGAACCACTGCAACCCTGGTATAGGATTAAGTGGATGATAATGAATGGTGAATCTGAATGATAATGAATCTGCAACAAGTGAACGATAGAAGTAGAACCTTCTGTTTTTTTTTCCTCAAAATTTTAAGTCTAAGGTAAAACTTGCTGACTGGAAATTTACAGAACACCAAATAATGACTAACTGTATAAGTCCCTGAAGATATTTTAGAATATTTCAAACACATAATATTGTTAGTTTTATATTAAAATATATATTTGTATTAAAAATGTAAATTAGTTTTTTGTATTATATATGTTGTAATTTACCAATATATGTATTTTGTTAATATATGTATTTATCTTTACTTATGAGGAAACTGTGCATCATACATTTTCCTCAAAACAATAAAAAAAAATTGAAACAAGCACTTATTAGATGACACATTAGATATATTTTATATGCATATTAGAATATCTGAAGTTTATTTTCTTTTAAATTTATTAAAACAAATGAACAAATAAATGAACCTTAGGAAACCATACATTTATGGAGAGGTCATACTGTCTGTTGCAGGACTTCATGTTCTTTTCTCTGAATATTTTGTGACCATGAGTTTAAGGTCATTGTCAAGCTACAGAATGAATTTGGAACAAATCATATGCTTCCATGGTGGAATTAATGATAAATAAGAACCTTTGTGACATATTGGTAACAAGGACATTAATTTTGACCAAATCACTAACCTGAAGAGTCCAATCTGCAGCCTGCAGGAATTTATCCGTGTAGCACTCTTCAGCCTTTTGACAATCAGATTTAAAAAAATAGAAATAGTGAAGAGCAAGTAGTTCAGAACCCCCACTGGCCTTGTTCAGCACACCGGTCGTCATGTCAACACGTATAGTACAATGTGGAGTAAAATACAAATGGTAGCACTTTAGCTACAGAAAAAGATTGAGACATTTCTGGATTTTTCTGTGATGTCCTCTGTAGGAGAAAAGAATTAGGTGTGAATGTGTTCACTGTTCATTTTTCCATATTTTTCTGTTTACTTCTTTTATTTAGGTACAATACATGATTAGCACTCATTAAGGTAAAGTCTTTTGTTTCTTACTGTGAATATGTGCCCAGATATTCACTGCTGCAAAGAGCAATTCCAACTCTAATTAATTCAGCAGGGACTGCAAGTGCTCATCCTGTTGCTGAAGGTCCTGAGGAATACTAATGACCTAGGACATATAGACAGAGCGAGTACCGGATAGCTGAGACTGAACCAATGTTAACTTTTACTAGTTACAATATTTATATCAGTTGGATCATAAAAACAACAGTAAATAATTAGCAATCAATTATTAAATCAATAGTTAGCATGTTTGCCTCTGAGCACTGAGGATCCAGGTTCAAATCACGATCTGGGTGGAATTTCCGTAATCTCCCTGTGTTCACATGGGTTTTTCCTGGTTTATACATTTCACTCACAATCCAAAAATCACAGATTCAAGGTGAATTTAATGCTCTAAATTGCCCCATAATGTATAAAGTGCACCCATATAGTGTGTCTGTGTGAGTGAGTGTGCCCAGTGATGGATGATTCTCTGTCCTGGGTGAATCTAACCCAGCGCCTGAAATGTTCTCCACTGTATGAGCATGGGAACCCCCCCCCAACAGGAAGATAATGAGATAAGAAGTGATATCTTTAAATAATACAAAATGATACAAAAGAGATAGCTTTGGGTTCTGACACCTGTTGGATCACATCTTTGGATCACGTGTTGGCTGTCAGTCATTGTGCTCGTGGGAAGCAGTTTTCAACTGCTATCAGATTACCTCCACTTTTATTGTTTAGATTTAAACAATTGAAACAAAAGATCACTGTACAATAAAACTGTGGTATTCAAAAGCAAGAAGACTAAGCTGTCCAAACAGACCAAATATTTACGCTGATGAAACATTTAGTTATATTAGTTCATTTTTTCGAGCATCATAATCATAATCCTTGACGACTTTTAGGGAAGTAAATATGGATGTAGTAATTAGTTTAAAAGCTGTTCATTTCAAATAACTGATTTAAACCAACATGTACATACTGCATTTCATTTTACCTGTTAAGGGGCAACAGTGACACCCAGCTCTGATTCAAAGATCTTATTTTAATTCTGTAATTCAAGCTTATATTTAACTATTATCTTGTTATTAACAGGAAAATTAATTAATAATTACTAAATATGGGCGGCACGGTGGCTTAGTGGTTAGCACGTTCGCCTCTCAGCACTAGGGATTCCCGGTTCGAATCCCCATCTGGGTGGAATTTCCATGTTCTCCCCGTGTCCGCGTGGGTTTCCTCCGGGTTCTCCGGTTTCCTCCCACAGTCCAAAAACATGGATCAAGTCAATTGAATTCTCCAAAAATTGCCCCATATAGAGTGTGTCTGTGTGAGTGAGTGTGTGCCCAGCGATGGATTGGCGCCCTGTCCTGGGTCTATCTGCCCAGCACCCGAAATGTTCTCCCCTGGATGGGCATGGGGAACCCCACCGCGACCCTAATAGAGGATAAAGCGGGAGATAATGAATGAATGAATGAATGAATCAATTACAAAATATATTTAAATAAATAAATCCCTAAATCCCTGCTTGACTCCAAACTACCAGTTTTAAACCAATAAAAAAGGATCACAAACCTCAACTTCTCAGCTTAGCTTCAGATGGTTGACTTAAATAAGCTGTTAGTAAGGGTGTTGAAGGAAGTGGATGTTTGAACTGGTAGACACTGATGCTAGTGAGTATCCCCTCTGCATCGCCACTGACATTTCCCAAACCCGTCCTCTCGGATTTTATAATAACGCTGATCTCTACTGTTGTATTAACATATCCAGATTAATTGGTGATTTTTAATCAAGGGCAGTTTTCAGACTTAAGTACCTGGGTTAAGGGGGTTGAGTGTTCCTAAAGGAGCTCAAAGTGAAGCACTTGGCCAACACATTTCAACCTGTGCAAAATAAGATTTGAAATGTGTGTACATTTTATTTTTATTTAACTCTAGACCTGATTAGTTTATATTTAAATTGTATTTGATCAATTCCACCTGATATAACTCAACTCAAAAATTTTAATAGGAATTTTAACTCCTATTTTTAATCATATTGGTTGGGTTTTGTAACTGTGCCTCTAAATATAAATATGTACCTGACAAATATATATTCATTAACATCAAGAGGCCAGAAGAAAAGATACACCCAGTTTAGGGTGCCTATCCATTGCTGGGCACACACTCAAAAACACAAAATATAACCTTATTATGCATCTTCCAGATATATGAGTCTTCTAGATATAAGATGCAAGGCTTTTTCTGTTTTCAGTTCTGTGGATGGATTTTTTTGGAATTCTGATTTCATCCCAACCGAGAAAATTGTACTAGTATGTGAATTGCAGAAATTGTGAATGCAATTCTTAATGTCTGCTCAGTGATGGACTTTCAACCCACCCAGTGTGTTTTTTTTATTTTTATTTTATTTTATTTTATCAGGGATAGCATCTCTGCAACCCTAAAAATATATAAAAAATATTAAAGGTGATAAAACAGTAAAAAAAAAGTAGTTATGTTGTGTTTGCAAAAAGAAGTGTTATACATTTTCTTACTTCTACCCCATCATGACATGGAGTCTGAGAAAGCCTACTTAAGGATATCCAATCCATTTTGGTGGGAGCTGCTATGCTTAATGTTTGCATATACTAGAAAGGGCGCCTTGACATAAAAGTCTTTCAATGACATAAACTGTGCCATTTCATTTATATTTTAACATATGACCTCTAAATCTTAGTTTAAACGCAGCGCTTTGAGTGCCTCTTCACGTTTTCTTAATCACGCTACACCAAATGAAATCATTATTGCCAGCCAATAATCAGTCTTTTGAGAAAAAGTCTTTGCAACAGTAAATTACAACATGAATTGGATGAAAATCGACTAGCTATTCAGACAAATTGCCTTGTATTGCTGCTTTCTATTCATTTAGGGTATGCAAATGTCCAAGCTCTTTATTTATAGCGTAATTGCATTCATAAGTAATTCTCAAATCACTCCAAAAAAGATCTACAAAAATCTAATAATCCAGCGCCTTGTGTTTGGGTGCCTACCACGTTGAATTATGTTCAGTGCATTTCTAAATCCCATATTTGTGACATATTGAAACAGTTCTCAAGATTTAAATAGAACATTTTGCCAACAAATCCCCATGGACTGCACAGAAAGACCTTTTAATAACCTTCCCGAACAGATGTGGTTTTAAATCTTCAAACACTTGCGGCCATGGCAGTATCATCTGAGCTGGCATATGGTTGATTTGACTCATGTGTTTAACGCATCTTTGAGGAGTGTCTGTGAGTAAAACATTTCCCCCAGTCAGGATGGAGAAATGAGGCTGAATGACACAGCTGTGATGCCTGTATCTGTATCAGAAGGTACTGGATACAAAGTCTCAAGGCACTCCATGGTTAACTGTTTATGTCGATGCTACTATGCACCTGCAGCTGATTATCTGAGCATCTCACAATGTCAAAATCACAAGACTTCAATTACTAGAAAGTCACCTTTAAATGACTTTATTAGAACTACATAGTCTCATTTTGAAAAAGCCTCAAATATTTAATAACTGAATATGGGATAAACATGTTTCTTTAAATTTGTTCTAAAATTAACTACAACTACAATATATAAAACCATGGAAAGTATCGCAAGTATGTAAAATAGAGCAATCTGGTATTATAGATAGCCTTCACATCAACCTTGTAGGACACAACCAATCAAATTTTACCTTGTGCTTAGGACACCCTTCAAACTGTCATCTGCCATCTTGTTAATTAAGATAAGCCTACACCTCAAATATATAAATAGCACACACATTAAATTGGTTCTAACTTTCTGAGAAGTTCATTACTCATTTGGGTGGACTGTTTTTTTTTTTTTTCAAGCAAGTGACTATATATAGTTGTAGTATTGTCACTTTATTAAGTATACTTTATTGTTTGTTTTTTTATATATATTTTTGTATTATTAGTTACACTTAGCGGCACGGTGGCTTAGTGGTTAGCATGTTTTCCTCTCAGTACTAGGGATTCCCAGTTCGAATCCCCATCTGGGTGGAGTTTCCATGTTCTCCCTGTGTCCGCGTGGGTTTCCTCCGGGTTCTCCGGTTTCCACCCACAGTCCAAAAACATGGATCAAGTCAATTGAGTTCTCCAAATTGCCCCATATAGAGTGTGTATGTGTTTGTGTGAGTGAGTGTGTGCCCAGCAATGGATTGGCGCCCTGTCCTGGGTGTATCTGCCCAGCGCCCAAAACATTCTCCCCTGGATGGGCATGGGGAACCCTCCCGTGACCCTTATATAGGATGGAGTGGAAGATAATGGATAGTTACACTTAGGCGGCACGGTGGCTTAGTGGTTAGCACGTTCGCCTCTCGGTGCTAGGGATTCCCAATTTATATCCCGATCTGGCCTGCGTAGGTCTCTTCCGGGTTCTCCGGTTTCCTCCCACAGTCCAAAAACATGGATCAACTACTTTTGTAGTTCTACAATTATAGATTATTATTTGACTGTTTCTCTGCATACTTTTTTGTTGGCCTGTTCTCCAATATTCAGAGAACAATGACTAAACTTGAATGGACAGTATATATGATATCGCAGAACTAAAATGTTCACATGGAATGTGGCAAAACACAGGGGAAAACTCTTTGGCGCTGGGCAGGTATATCCAGAACAGGGCTCCAAACAAATACTGGGCACACACATTTACAGACACTATACAGGGCAATTCAGGTGGGGCAATTTAGAGCAGCCAATTCACAATGAATCCATGTTTTTAGACTGTGGGAGAAAACTGTAGAACCCAGAATAAACCCACATGAGCACAGAGAGAACATGGAACTCCACTCAGATTGTGATTTGAACCTGAATCCACAACACTGAGAGATGAAAGTAGGAACCACTAAACCACTGTGCCACCTCGTGTAACTTTATTATTATTATTATTTTAGGTCTGATCTGTAATAAGACACAGCATCGTGCAACAGTACTTCTTTAAGCAAAAGAACTTGCTATGCCTATACATTGCCATCTGACTCCTACTTAAGTTTTAACATTTAATCAAGATGGCAATAACAACAAAAACAGACTACTAGGATAAAAGTATCAAGATGGTAATGACCTCTGTGGATATATGGTTTGTTAAATAAAGGCAAAATGGCCTCGTCAGCACCACAGCTGGTGATGCCACAAATTTGTGATGCACCAATATGTGAACTCTAGTATCTAATTAGCATTAAAGCTGTTTATATGCCATTATGCATTAACAGTACTAGCAGATCCTTTTACAGATTCATACGTTTCATAACTTAACCACAAAGCCATTTCATATTTAATGATTATAAACAATTTTAGTTATATACCTATTGTGAAGTATTTTGATAACTATATAACAGCATAATTAAATAACAATGTTTTAATCAACATTAATTTATTGTGAAAAATATTTCAAATTCAGATTTAGGCCTTCATTAAAAAAAAAGTAAATAAAATTAAGAATTTATATAATTTCTATCATTATACATTATTATATTATCCAGTTATTATAATAGGACATAACAGAGTAAAGATTGATCCTCATGATGTCTCTGTTTGATTTACAGTAGAGCAGCTTAAGAAACCTTGTTTTTCTTTCACAGTACAAAGAAATAGAAATAGAAAATACTTATTCAGAATAATACAAAAAGGCAAAAAGTAGATTCACAAACATAAAAAGCAAATAACATGTTGTACCTCAGAGTTGGTGATATTTTAGGTAAGCAGCTGAATAAGCTTACAGAGTATTATAATAGTGCCTACTCTAAAAAGTTTAATAGACATCATAGCATTTCAGGAAAATGGGAATCAGAAAGAAATTAGTTATTTACAACACACACAACCGTAATGCTCGACTTGAAGTGCTTACCACCTGATTAAAAAACAAGCTTCAAAGGAAGATCTTTTATGACCGTGTTTGCAAAATAATTACTACACTGGGATTTTTTTTTTCATAACACAGGGTCAAAATGGTCACTGCTTCTTGTAAGCATAGTGGTATTTAGTCAAAGAAGTCAAACATACTGTTCACTTATTTGTCTGAAATCCTGATGTCCCACAGAGACATATCTTACTCTATAAGGCAACACAGCTACTGGTGCTGTTACCATACGGGTTGTCTGTAAACAGACGTGTTGCTCTTTCCAGATTTGTACTAAGGAATGGAAAATTCTGCTCCAGCACAGTAAACACCTGACCTGTTGCAACTGCAGCCATATGAGGATTACGAACTACCAGCTCTGTAATGCAGATGCTGGCAAGGCTAAACATTCAGTGGAATCTGCTGTGCCTCATCACACAGTTCACACTGTCAGTGTACTGTCAAGAGAGCAAAGCAGTTACAGCTGATGAATAAACATAAGAAAAATAATTTAATTAAAAGGCCATGAGGCACTGTTATGTCAAATTATTACGTCTGAATTTAATGTACACATGTAGTGTTCAGCTTATTCGCTAACTGCTATCAAATATTCTTATCGTGGGTTTTTTAAACAATGAGATGTTCAGTATATAAAGGACAGTTTCTTAATTAGCAGCACTATCAATTAAAATGATGCATCAACCGTTGAGCACCAACAGTTTCTTATATTTTATATTTTTTAAAAACACTGACAAAATACCTGTTTTATTAGTTGTGATTAGTTGCCATCTGCAAATATTCAAATACAACTAATTAAGTATATATATGACCGTATTTATTAGCAATATCTGCTATCTGCAAAGTCTGCTTTATCTATTAATGTAAAACACAGGTTTGCTAAAATTAAATAAATTATTTAGAATCAGACATAAGATGTAAAACTTAGCTCAAAATGCATCATCCATTTTTAAAAATATTTTATATATATATATATATATAAAGAGCATGTGGTACAGATTTCTTTCCATTAAACAACTGAAATGGTTTGTATATAATAATATATTAAATTAGTATGTATCTGTTTTAAGGCAGCACATGGCATAGTGGTTAACACAACCGCCTCAACATTGGGGATCCAGGTTCAAATCCCGTTCAGGGTAGAATTTCCTCCTGATGGAGGAGGAATTGAAGATGTCTTACTGTTTCTGTGTAGGTTTCCCGCCACAGTCTAAAAACATGGATTCAGGGTGAATTAGCTGCTCTGAATTGCTCCCATCTTAATTGCCCCTATATAGTGTGTCCGTATAAGTGAGTTTATGCCCAGCGATAGATTGGCACTCTGTCCTGGGTGTATCTGTCCGGCACTCGAAACGTTCTCCCATGGATGGTCATACTTCTCATCTTTTTCTCTAACAACAGCTCTTTATATTTGTTCATTATTTTGGTCTATTTTACTTTAATTTAAAAATACCTTTAAAAATTCAGGGGAAAACTACAATTGTTCTACAATTGCTGCTATTATAAAAATGTAGCTGTGTTTTTAGTGATATGCTTGCAATTTTACCATTATATCGTTAAAAAATAAAATATCCTGGAATACAATATTTACATCCAGTCAAGAGAAAGTTGAAAATGTACAGCTTCACCTCTTGAGGGCTGGATGTCATTAAATAATACAAAAGAAAGCCAAATTAAAACCCTTTTTTTTGTTAAATACATTTAATTTGTGGTATTTGTATGACAATTTCTAAATGTCCTGGCTTTGCTGAAATGTGTCCAATTTGCAGATTTCTGTCAAGCATAAAGAAGTCAGTCTAATATCTTGTAAGATCACTGTCCTTGGTCTGAAGGCTGTTCAGCTTCCTGGTGCCATAATGCATTCTGGTCTTGTCCTTCTCTCTGCAAGTCAGAGTGTATCTGAACACTCAGAAATGCATGACAATGTCTCCTGGCCATGTGTAGGGCTAATTAAACAAAACCTTGTGGAAAATGAGTCACTTTCTCCTGACTGTTTTTCTAATCAGTGCAAGAGCTGTGCTCAGATGATTGCTGATGTTGCAAGCTCTACAATTTTTGACACTAATGAAAAGAAGTTCTAATTAGTAAATAAAAGTTGTAGAGCAACTAGAGGTATCTTTACCAGCCTGACACATGCTTCACCACTTGACCAGGACTGCAAAGAATAGAACTTCCAGTCTCAAACATAACATCAAATCATTGTTGTTTAAAGATAATGCTTTTCTCATGTTATTTTACTTAATTCTGTTTTGACAATTTACCCCAAGGTAAAAAAAAAACCTTAATAATGTTGGGATCTGACCTATAAACTGACACAAAAAAACATAGATGTAATATATACAAATTTCTCTTTCAGAAATGTTGGGCTACTTTGCAAAAATGCAACACATTTTTGTTAATTTACTTAAAACCTTTATTGAACAGAATGAGGACAAAAATGTGTCTCTACTATATATTTCAGTGATATAGAGGAAGTGCATCCCATTATGTTCATAGTGTACATATCTTGTAATGGCTACTTCCAGCAGAATAATGCTCATATCACATGGCGCAGATTATCTCAAACTGATTTCTCGAACATGACAGTAATGTCACTGTACTCACACAGCACCCACAGTTGCCAGATTTCCAATCCAGCGGTGCATTTTTGGAATGTGGAAAACAGAATTTGCATAATGGGTGTGCAACTTACAAATGTGTGATGCTGCCATGTCAGTATGTGCCGAATATAGGTCTATATGTCTGTCTTTTCTGTATTTTTATATCAACTCTAGTAGTTGATACATTGTAGAAACAGTTACTCTTTAAGTTTATCATTGGCTTCTTAATAACCTACAGTGCACCAAAAGGCATGTCTTATTCCTCAGTGAGCAAATTGAGGTGACTGGATAATTATGATGCAGCCTCAGTCATTCACACTGAGCTGTATAGGAAACGTTTAGATGATGTGCACATAGACTTCGGTCATTGGCCATTAGACCCTATTTATTCCAGCCCCTAAGGCCTACTTAGCAGAATGAAACAGTGGGGCATCAATTTTGTGCAACATGAGCAGTAAACACTAGTGTAGATTGACTGTGTATTGCATATTTTTTTCAATGCAGACGCTACTAGAACAAAAAACGTTCTTTTATTTGATATTTTTCTATCATCTATAAATCAATCCTGTACGAAAATCCCTCAAGGGAAGTCACAACACAGGATTTCTTTTCTGAACTTCTAAGTGAATAATAATTACCTTAGATACAAACTTTACCAAATATCAACCTCAGTCACTGGCTATATCGGGCAATACAATTTTACTTTTCTTTGAGCACAGAATGTTTTATCTGAAAAAGAGAAGAATGCAATTACCATCAAACATTATCTTGTTAATTAATTATTAATCAAATGAGCTGCCAAGGGACTATCGCACACACATCAATATAAACTATACTGTATTAAATAGCATTATGGTGGAAATCTAATAATGGTGTTGTAGCGTTTCAGCATTGACACAACGTTGTTACTTGAAAACAAGCTGACCTCAGTTTCCCTAGGCGCAAGTGACAGTTATTGAAACTTGTGTGTGAGTGCTGGTGTGTGGGTCGGTGTGTGTGTGTGTGTGTGTGTGTGTGTGTGTGTGTGTGTGTGTGTGTGTGTCATAGCATTTAGCAAAAACAGAGTTGCTAACAGATGTCATTACATCACACAATCCAAACAACTCAGAGTGAAAGGCCTTGTTTAAAGAACCAACAAAAGCAGATAAGCAGTTTTGGGGTATGAACCCATAACCCTTAGGCCTTATTTGGACTGGATTTATATGTCCAGTGCTTTAACAAATAAGTCACCATTGCCTTAATTTAAAAACAAAAATGATTTATAGTATATTATGTTCAATATTATTTTTTTAAAATAAACTGCTCAAAAACATTTCGTAAATTATGATAATTATTTTATAAATTGAAATAATGGTGTTTAACATATATTGTGTTGAAAGTTGACCTTTAGAAGACACATAGACACGAGTAGAAGCACATTTCTCTCTTTAAAGATAAGTAAGTACCCATAGTTAAATCAAATGAAATACATTTTCCATATATATACATATATATACATATATATATATATATATATATATATATATATATATATATATATATATATCCATATATATATATATATCCATATATATGATTAATTAAATAACTTTATTAGTCCTAACAGTAACCTTATGCAACCAAAAAAATAATATTTATTGGAAATGGTGACTAATTTACATTCACAAGCTTTCAAAACTTAAGTCAAAACTTAAGTTTCCACAGATTTTTTTTAAAAGGACTGGCAAAGAGCTCTGTAATTTCACTGCAGCATTATTATTTTATAATGCAGCAGCCAACAAAACTATATAGAACTGCAGTCTTATAGCCTTGATGTTTCACTATTTCAATCAAACATATTTTCCCATAAGCTTCTTTTTTAAAGCTACTTATGAATTACCTTATTAAACATTTTAGAATTCATTCCAGATTCAAAAAGTAGTTTTCTATCACTCTGTATCCAAAGATAATAATTGAAATATTCAAAACGGACATCAGGGTACTTCATTTAGACATATTTATACTTTCCAAATGGACCAAACACAAAATCATTAGTCAGAACATTATGCACTTCTTATATCCGTAACTCTATTTGCTTGCTCTCTTGTACTATATTCGTACAATTGGGGGAAAATTAAGATTCTCGGTCTGAATTCCAGTCTGGGTTGAGTTTCCATGTTATTCCCATGTCCATGTGAGTTTTCTTAAGGTTCTCGGGTTTCTTCTCACAGACCAAAAACATAGCTGTAAAGTCAATTAGCTGCACTAAATTGACCCTATATAGTGTCTGTGGAAGTAAGTGTGTGCCTATTCATGGATTGGTGCCCTGTTCTGGGTGTATCTGCTCAGTCCCCCAAAATGTTCTCCCCTGGATGAGCATAGGGAACCTGTCCAGTGACCCAAATATGTGATTGAGCATTCACAATAATAAATAAATGAACAAATAATATATCTTTGCTATTTATACCAGTGTTAAACATATATATTGCACATAAATGTTAATATATCACTGATTATATTGCCCGATTAGCTTGGAAGTTTGAGTTTATACATTTTGCATGTTCCCTTATAGCTGTAATACCAGAAAGTACTTACTTAGGGTTATGGGTAAATTGTTGAATGCTACAGGTGCTAATGTGCTTTTCATAGAATGTAAGTCACATTATGAAAATCATTAATTAGTGTTAACTCTCAAATTGTGTCAAAAAATCTTAAATGTCCCTAAAATATTAGTAGAGAGATTCTTTTTATTCTAGTCTAGCTTCTGTATTTAATGTTCCTTCTGTTAAATAGGGAGCAATTAACTCAGTCCTGCCTGGCCACAGGCAGCAGAGTGGAGAATTTGGGAAAGCTAATTATCTGCACACAGTGCACCAACCCTGGAGCTAACCAGCTAAAGAGAGATACACATTCACTTTCACATCCTAATCACAGCTTCATGAGATGAAACATGGCTCTAAATGGGGAATGTGTTTACAGAATTAATCTGTAGATTTTGAAAGAAAAGAAAAAAGACCTGACATTTTAACTAATATACATTCGTTTAAGGCAGCAGTTACGCTAAAAAAGCAAAACAAAGTTTTTAAGAGCAAATTTATTAACAGATACGACGCCACAGAGCCAAAGTGCCCAATTTAATGGATCTAACTAGACTTTTAGTGAAGCCCGTTGCAGTTAAATAATGCATTCACTAGTGAGTTAAAATGGCCTTATAGAACCAAACCAGAGGGAATTTCCGGTTTGTGATCAAAAATGAAATTAAATAAATGGGGGGGTGAGGGGGTATAACAGTGCTGTGGTCAAAAATCCATTTTTGGCCAAGATTTAGAATAAAAAAAAACTTCAAAATGAATATCCAATTGCAAAACAAAGCCCAGAGAGCAATTGGTATTTATGCTTCTTGTGGCTGCTTGAGTCTGATGGACTGTGTGATATGGACTTATTGATTTTAGAGTTATTGATGAAAGGCGCCAGGGCCTTCTGAAGTGATTCATATTCTTCTGAGACTATTGATTCTGCTGCTAGTGTAGATAAGTGGGTGCATCTACAATAATCACTCTTTGTCACAGAAACTTTATTTCTTCACATTTTAAGGGGGAAGTTGAGACAATAAATTAACCTACTGCTGTTTGAAAACAAAATTTCCTTTTCTGTATTGATAATCTATTTTTATTATCAAAGGCTTCTATTTGGGTGGTTTGTTAATGTCTGCTTTAAAAAATCAACCGTTTAATACATTTTCATTGTTATCTTTCTTTCTGTCTATAACCGCCATGAACTTACACAGAAATATCATAATCTGGTGTCTGCTTAATGGCTGTAATCCATTGGTACCTTTCACTTCACCATTTTATGTCTGACTCTACTCTTTAGGATTAAAACTTCCGCAGGAAGTGTTACTACTGCAATTTTTTTTGTCATTATAAGACATTATAGACAGTGGCTTCAAAAATATTTTAATTGGTCAAAAAAAACATTAAAGTTGTTTTGAAAATAATTGAGCTTTTAATGGTCCTAACAATAATACATTGTTCAAAACAGCATGAAAGTAAAGCTTTCAAACCAAATGAAGACTAATAAATGTTATATTCTTGCAAAATAATCTAAATAAATTTAAAACACGTTTGTACATTTTTTTATAAATTTGTTTTTTTTCTGTGTGAAGAATATGTATATGAATTTTTGCCGTATAGCTGTGATGTGCAAATTATGGGAAAGGTTCCAGTGATACATTTTTTAGTTCGTTTTAGTTTTAATTAATATTAAGACCAATGGTTTGTTTTTAGTATTAGTAAACACTAAACATTCTGCCATTTTTTTTGCCCAAGAATTTATGCTTTTAAAAATAAATGTCATAAAGCAATCTCAGAGTGACTTTTGTCTTTATAGTGTTAACAATTTAAGTCTTATTAATCTCTATCATCACCCAATCACAGTAGATACAGGCTGCCAAGATTAAGAATTAAACTTCTTTATTTGACCCAATTATCACTAGGCTGAAAATCAATAGAAGCTTTGTGAACTAATCACCAATCCTTGTTAGCACTGCCATTGATTACATTACTGTTGGAGCCAAAAGGTTGTCTGGTAACTCAATTATATGAAGCATGATTTTATAATTATATAAAAGCCTATTTTTATTAAGAAAATTGCAATTTCTCATAAGGACTAGCAACATGCTGATCTGGAATCGAACTAATCATAGGGCAAACAGTGATCAGAGAGTAATTACATCTGTTAGTCACAATGCAATCTGGTCTCCATCAGTAGTACTGTAATGCAGTAGGAGTCCTTATGTTAATAATCCCCTGAAATCCAGGCATCAAATGAATCTTAACAATAACTTTAACTTGTTGCTCAAGTTTTTAATAGTTCAGGCATTACCAGAGAAGAGCAATACATTTAATAAACTGTAATCAGTCAACTTATCTTTTCATTGTAGTTTTATTTGTTTGCAGTGGTAAAAATTTTAACCTCACGGCAAACAAGTCCTGGCAGTGCAGACATGGTCCTTCTTGTGAAAAGTTTGCATTTTCTCTGTGCCTGTGTGGGTTTCTAATTCAATTTCCTACCAAAAAACATCCATGCTATGCCCCTAGATGATTTGTTTAAGTATTTGTCTGTGGGGCTTGACTGCAATAGACTGACAACCTGTCTAAGGTGTTAAGAGTTTGCTTAATTTTTCCAAAACATAATTCATTCATTCATTCATTATCTCCCGCTTTATTCTCTATTAGGGTCGCGGTGGGGTTCCCCATGCCCATCCAGGGGAGAACGTCTCGGGCACTCGGCAGATAGACCCAGGACAGGACAGGCGCCAATCCATTGCTGGGCACACACCCACTCACACAGATACACTCTATATGGGGCAATTTGGAGAATTCAATTGACTTGATCCATGTTTTTGGACTGTGGGAGGAAACCTGAGAACCCGGATGAAACCCACGCAGACATGGGGAGAACATGGAAACTCCACCCAGATGGGGATTCGAATCTGGAATCCCTAGTGCTGAGAGGCGAACGTGTTAACCACTAAGCCACCTTGCCGCCCCAAAACAAAATACATTTTGTAATTTTGGAGCTTAATGTGGGACAAATTCTTATTTTTCACAAATAGGCCATTCCCAAAATTATGGTGTAAACTCATAATATGATTTCTGGGCACAAAGGCAGTCTAGTTTAAAATTCAAGCATAATGACACTGTTATGCATTAAGTAAGCAGATGTTCTAAATGTTACATTGGCGACAATGACCAATATTGTTAATTGACATCAAAAAAGCCAGCCAATTTAATAATACTTTAACAGCTTGTAATTTGACATTATACCAAACACCTGACAGTGTGTGGAGTCAAACTTTTAAAAGGTTTTATGTTTTACATGCACATATACCAAGTTGTTATTCTGGATTTATATATAACTAAATATGTACATAAAGATCATAAATATTTAAAAAGTGACATTTGTAACATATGTTAACAAGCAATATTAAATAATATTGAAAATATATATTTTTTTCATTATTATTAGTTTCAATTAATGTTTGTTATACTGTACATATCAACAAAATCAAATTCAACATCAATTCAAGATTAAGTTAGCAATATCAAGTAAATGAGATTCTCATCAAGAGTAGAACATTTATTTTAAAATATATTTTCTAAATTCCCATAAATGTATATCCATATCAGACCTATTATGGTAATTTTTTCATGTAATCCTAAATACATATGCAGGAAAGTCATCATCACCACACATTTCATTTTTCTGTATTCCTTCGTCTACCACTTCTAACCTGAGCCTTGCGAGCCTAGTCCCAGCACTTGCTCGTAACCAAGCAACCTTTCATTATGGCTCAGAAGCCTGTTGCGGTGAGTTTGTTAGTTGCAGACTAAAAGATGTGATCACAGCATGCTTGAGACGCAGTAATTACCAAAAACATGCTCCCGCACCAGACGGCAAAAGCAGGAGTTAAAGTCTGGTATATCAGTTATCAGCAAGAAGCACTTAAATATAATGCATTTTTTTTATTTTGAGATGCATACATATTATCCTTCTGTTTACATTTTCTATGACATATAAATTAAATGTTCATTATTTATGTTGCTGTAAAATGCTAGGGGCATTAATTACACAAAAGTAAACCCAGTTTTACACTCTTCTATCACAGGACACATGTATCAATCCTCATTACTGCAGCTTGTGGGATATTTATTTATTTATTTAAAGAAATTTGATAGGGTCACATCTATTACATCTTTATGTCATTTTTACAAATCATTGTGAATTATTTTGTAATTACATTTTTTTAAGAATAAGTGCTGGAGTAGAACAGGAGGCATGTGGAGAGAAAATAAGCAATTATCACCCGGCATTTAGGTGTGACACTGCCTGGGTATTGTAGGAAATACTAAATGATTGAGAAATCTCACAGTTGCAAACCTTGTGCATTCTGCCTCTAAGACCCATGAAATACTGACCCCATCATCTTCAATGAATCCTTACCTCATAACTCCAGTTCTACTATGCACCATAATAAGAGCTGGATGACGAAACATCCTTGCATGCAGACAGCACAAGACTCCCAAAATACAGTCCTTCCTGATAAAAAAAACAAACTGTCAGTATAAAAAACTTTTTTAGTTCTTCTGTAAATATTGAAAATACTCCAGGCTAAGAAACCGAGTACTATGATACCAGAATAGCTGCACAATTGCAATTCTGTTTAGATATTATTTGCTTTTTGTGCATGAATTCTGATCAGCTTTGTGGAGAGCTATCCTGGCCCTGATTATGTTGAAGGCATTCCTGGCTGAAGGTTTATAAAAACCTATTTAGCTATATTCATTGAAGCAAAATGTTTTTATAATCCAAGCAAGCCAGCAACTCCAGCCATATGACAAACGGACATTATTCCTTTAGGTTATTACAGTTGTAAATATTTGAAGAACTGAAACTGTTGCACATAATGGATTTTGATAAATTTATTTGATAAAACATAGAAATCAATACCTACCTCATATATTTACACAATTAATTTGGGATTATATATAATTTGTATATAGTTTCAGGAATCCATGAACCATAAAATCATGATAATCATACTTATAAAATCATACTAATGTCATAGTATCTTGTTTAAATCTACTAGGGGTTTGAAAGGAAGAACTTTACCTGCATATAGAAATCATGTTTAAATTGATGGTAAAAAAGAAAATAATGCTTTGCTTGTGAGAAATAAAGTTGGTTCTGTTTTTAGATTAGGTTTTATAAACTGTCTAAGAAGCTACTCCTCTTCTTATCTGCAATTCATTCAAAAAACTGTTTAAAATTGAGGTTAATGAAAAGCACTGGTGGTGGGCTTTCCATATGTTTAATTAATGAGAGAAATAGTAATCAAGACAGACATATTTTGATGAGGGCAAGTAATATAATTTTGTGCAGTAGCGATAAAAACAGCTTTTTAACCCCTGTTGGTACTGATCGAGGACTAACAATCAGATGAAAACTAAACATTCAGGGGCACAAAAGTCTGTTACAAATAGTATATCTACTAATTTGTTCTTACTGCTTACATAAGCTTATTAGTACTACATTCAGGTACAGCTACAGGACAGGCGAGGCAGACAAATGCTCCTAGGCACTTATCATTGAGTGGGGCCCCTGAAGGCTGATTACATGAGGCTATGAAAATGTCAGAATGTAAGAACTCTATTAAACCTCAAGGCAGAATACAATGCAAAGCTAAAGCTAGATATTACAGGATGATTAGCTTTAAGGTCACATAGGGAAGGTTCTAATACTCATATTGACTCTCTTACAACACAATTATTCTCAAATGTAAGTTTAATACATGGTCATTTTATGGCCTTCCCTAGTCTTAGCAGTCTGATAAGACAACTATGGCGAAGGTTTTAAAAAGCAGGGAGGCAAGATGAGAAATTTGAGTGTTGGGAGATTGTGTTTAAGGTCACCATAAATGCAGACATAGGACTTTATCTTACAAGATGCGTTGCAGTGCTCATTGCTATCTTACACCCCAACGACAGTCCATTTTCACGCTTCCGCCTGTGGCATTTATATTGCAATGGTGCTTGGGAATATATCTACGCTGATGGGTGTGGTAGTCTTGAAATGAGATGTGTTAAGGTACATTTTTGGAGTATTGCATTCGCAATATAATGAAAAACACAGGTGCACCACTGACTAAAAACAACTTAGGTTTAAGAATAAAGGGAGACACATGATATGTTTATGGCAAGATTGTGATTGTACAGCATTAAAAAAAAAAAACATCCATATGTACTGTATATGAATCATAAAACTAACTCTGTACTTTCTGGTTTGGTCTTGAATCAGATATTCAACAGGTTTGAGGCACTAAACCCCATTATTATGGCAAGTTTACAACAAGTCAACAAAACAACTATTTTCAAAGTACTGCTCAAAATATATAAGTCTCTAAAGTCACTTCTCATGTTATTAGACTTTTATAATAAAACTATTAGGGGAAAGTGGTAAAAAATTAAGCAGTGTACAGTGTGCAGATGTTTGTAATATTTAGCAATTTCGATATCTGCATTTTGGACGGCACAGTGGCTTAGTGGTTAGCATGTTCGCCTCTTAGTGCTAGGGATTCCTCAGTGCTAGGGTTCGAATCCCAATCTGGGTGAAGTTTCCATGTTCTCCCCATGTCCACGTGGGTTTCCTCCCACAGTCCAAAAATATGGATCAAGGTGAATTGAATTCTCCACATTGCCCCATAAAGAGTGTGTGTGTCTGTGTGAGTGAGTGTGTGCCCAGTGATAGATTGGCACACTGTCCTGGGTGTATCTGCCCTGCGCACGAAACGTTCTCCCCTGGATGGGCATGGGGAACCCCCCCCCCCCCCCCCCCCCCCCCCCCCCCCGTGACCCTAATAGAGGATAAAGCGAAAGGATGGATATTTGCATTTGAAAAGATTTTGAACTTTTTCCCTTTTTGTTTTTGTTCAAGTTCATAGAGGCTCAACAATTACCAGTGTTCTTTCTAGACAAACTGACAGCTCAGAACCACCAGCTCTCTTTTAAAGGACAGTGACATGACACTCATTGGATAATAGTTGCTTTGTAAGGTGGTAGAATGATCTTTGAAGACTTTGTGTGCTTGTTAAGCTGCTGGTAACATGGTGGTTATTTCAGCATGTCAAAATCTAACAGGCTATGGTTCATTTCATTGCGCAGACCTTAGGACCTTCAGATCCACCACTCATAAGCCTCGAGGCTTGCCACTTATTAATTTAGTTCTTTATTCTGATGTTTAAGTCACACACAGGTTAATGCACAGGTGAAACCTCATGTAGGATTCACTCCAGCACTAATTTTAATACATAACTTATGGTAATATTAAACACAAGCCTTGAAAATCAGATTAAACCTTTGCCTAAATGTGTCTTAAGCTATTATGTTTCTTTCATATAGCACTGCTTTTATAATAAGATTCACGCCAGGGGCTATGAAGGTTGCTTTAGGCAACAGAAGTTGCTACATCATGTATGTATTATTCATTTCTGCAAAAATCCATTAAGTCTTATGTGTAACGAATGTGTAAATGTGTTGCTTTAAGAAACCTCTTTTAAAAACATCACATCTCAACTGATAACAATAGAAGCATCACGCATATTTTTCACCAGCATTGTTCCTCAAGCACAGCTCTGTCTTTGTAACTGTAAACAGCTATTAATGTTTCCCATGGGAGTTCCTGTTTGTCATTTACAATTACATTTAAAACTTAATGATAATCCGACATGAGGAGCTCTCAAGAATTTGCAGTAAAGCCTCTGCCTGTTTTTCGAAACGCCTGCTGGGTGGGTAAATACATCATCCATAATTTGAATACATGTGTTCGAGGAATGTCAAATATACTGCTGTGTCTAAGTAACTTTTAAAAGTACATGCAAAACACACTGAGTGTTTGCAGTAGTCAGCATGCCACAAAAGTTTCAGTGTTTGTGTTTAGAAAATATTGATGTTAGATTTATTGTAGATCATAAAAATTCTGCAATTTCCTTGCTTTCCCTGTGTGCCAGTGAAACTCAAGCTGCCGCCTTAATTGTTACTGATTTGCCAAATACATAAAATATTTTTGTTTAGCCAAACCCGTTGATTCTGTTGAATACTGACAAACTATTTGACAACTAAAATATAAACTCACTGTTTTTGTTTAAAGCAATCATATTGAGTGATGTTGCTGTGCTTTTAGATACAATACCTCTTTCTATGAAATTTGAATTGATTGTTAAAGGAAAACCATCCTGCAAAAATGTATATAGAGAACACTAATATAAAAGTTGTAGAATTCAGTCAGGGAAAGTGAGATTAACACTATTTAGATATTTTCCTGACTCTGGCTTTGTAAGCCACCAAGAAAAATGAACAAACCAGAACAAGAAAACATAGTTTAATAACATACTCTCTCCTCTACTACAAGGGTCACATGCCCATCCAGGGTAAAATGTTTTGGGCACTGGGCAGATACACCTAGGACCGGGCATCAATCCATCGCTGTTCCAGCACAGTGGAGAAGTGATCGGCTCTGACCTGGCATCTTTTCCAGGACAGGGTAGATAAGTTTTAATTGTGTGGAGTTTGCTAGTGCTAGTTGCATCTTTATAGGCTTCTTTTGAGAGCTTTTCTCTCATCCAACAGTCTAAAAGCCTAATATATGAATCATTGATAATGTTTATCAGCATCAATAAGACACAGGGATGGGGAAATAAATGAATAAATGTTACTGTCATAACCATGAGAATGATGCATTAAAGCCTCAGACCCAAAAATCCATGTTTAAGATTTAAATGATCTTAGCCTGAAGATATGCAGTGACTTTGCAAGAATTTAATGACAAACTTAAAAATCTGGTCATGAAGAAATTTGAACCATTGTCAGGAGTGCAGGGCAAAATGTAAAAGATTAATTTACATTTACAGTCATTTAGCAGATGATTTTATCCAAAGCGACTTACAAATAAGAACATCACAAGTCAGTTATATACAGACACTAGGTAGCACATGTAGCATAAAAAAAAACTTAAATGGAAATGTTTGGAAAGTTCCCTGTATTGCAGCATTGTAGCATCCTCACCATGAGGATCAATAGTGAAAGATAAAGTCGTCCATCTTTAAGTTCAACCTGAATAATTCAGAACAATAAACAACACTTTTCCAGCCAAGGCCAGACTGCAGTTATTTCTGCTACTTGTAGAAAATGAATTAGCTCTGCAGCCTTGGTGACTTACACTTAAGACTTAAGTGTCTGCCTTTAAGTTTAGGAAAGAACTGCAGACACAGGGTTTTTACCAGCCACCCAGAGCAGTGATGAGGGCTAAATGTTCCCTGTGGGACAGTCTTTTTTTTCTTTAAGAGGCTCTTTTGGTGGAAGTAAGAGATAAGGGTTGTGCTAAGAGCCAAGTTCACAGGCAGTGTCAAGACTGAAAAAGCGATTTATAGATATTTTCTTAACACTCCTTGACTTCAACATGACTGACAAATGGTTCTTACAGACCTTTGTTGATGCAGAATAACCTGACATGACTGGTTCTTGACAGTTTCTTTGATGTCATTACAATGTTTTGTCACGACAACTAGTACATGTCATATGCTTTAATGTCATGACAGCTCAGGTCACACCAAAGTCTTTACAGAGTTTCTTTTTGCTTACAATGTACAGTACTCTAAATGTTTGGCAACCAGTTCCATGAGCATGGCTAGTCAAATGTCATTTAGCAGCACATATATAAAGATGTCACAAATGACACTTCAAAGAGAGTCACAGGATAAACAAATTGCGATTTTTGTCAGTGGGGATTAATCAACCTTATCGACAAGAATGTGACAGCAAGTGAACTTTCGGTTGATGTGTTAAAGGTAGGAAAAATAGCCGGATGAATCTGGGTGACTTTGAAATAGGTCAAATTGTGATGACTAGACAAATGGGTCTAAGCATCAACAGGTCTCATGGGACATTCATGGTATGCAATGGATAATACCTACTAAATGTAGTTAAAGAAAGAAATACCAGTGATGGGCTAACAAATATCATTAACACAGAATTAAGGCTAGGCTCAAATCCATGGAATTGTACAGAATCACAAACTGCTAAAAAAAAATTTCCTGGCTTCAATAAAAGGTTGTCAAAACATATAAGGTAGCTTACTGACTATGGCTCTGTGTAGTGATGAATCAGTCAGGGTTCCCACACTGACCCCTGTGTAGTACCAAAAACACTTTTAGTGGATACTGAAAAAAATACATCAAGCAATAAAAGAGTGGTCTGATAAATCTTTTTCTCATCTGGCTGGTGACTGTTTCACCTACACGCTATGAAAAGAAGACAAGTCACTGAGGGCAGTGTAATGATCTGGGTGTTCACAATACTGCTGGGAAATCTTGTGTGAATTTTTTGTGGCAGTTACAGTGGTATGTACCATGTACTTAAACATTGTTGCAGACCAAGTACACCCCTTATATAACAACTAGCAATTTTGTATCGCAGAAAGTAATGAGCTCAGTTACATTTTTACCAATATTGTTTCAACTTGAATATTCAGTAAAATGTTAATTAGTTTTAATTAAAGTTTTGGGCTTGGATTTCATTCAGTATTGATTTAACTTTTGTGGTCTCATGCATTTTAAGGCTAGAACTTATCTCATTATCCCATACTAGGGTCATAGGCGGTTCTTCATGCACATCTAAGGGAGAATGTTTTGGGACCTGGGGCAGATCAATGGACAAGCGCACACACACACTATAGACAATAGAGACAATTTATTCATTCATTCATTCATTATCTCCCGCTTTATCCTCTATTAGGGTCGCGGTGGGGTTCCCCATGCCCATCCAGGGGAGAACGTCTCGGGCGCTGGGCAGATACACCGAGGACAGGGCGCCAATCTATCGCTGGGTACACACTCACACACTCAAACACACTCTATATGGGGCAATTTAGAGAACCCAATTAACTTGATCCATGTTTTTGGACTGTGGGAGGAAACCGGAGAACCCGGAAGCAACCCACGCGGACACAGGGAGAACATGGAAACTCCACCCAGATGGGGATTCGAACCGGGAATCCCTAGCGCTGAGAGGCGAACGTGCTAACCACTAAGCCACCGTGCCGCTTAGAGACAATTTAGATAGGGCAATTTAGAAGAACCAGTTAATGTTGTATTTTGGACTGTAGGATGAAATCAGAGAACCTGGACCAAAAGTCCACACTGAAAACCCACACTGACATGGGAGAACATGGAAACCCCATACAAATTGGGATTCAAACTTCACCAGCGCTGAGAAGTGAACATCTTATCCACTTGTATTACTGTATTACTCTTAAACCCTTAATAATTATTTTAAATTTTTGTTAATTATATACACTCACACATCAGTGTAGGTATGCCTACTTCTTTCAATGCTTATTTTCCACTATTCCAGAATGTAGTCTATTTGTTACTTTGTATATTGTTATAGTTTAAGTAGCCCTTCCTCATGAACAGAGCAGGCTTACTACAGGCCAGGCAATATTCAAGCAGTAGACCATTTTGAAAATAGCTGTGAAACTGGCATAGTAAGTACATTACTGCAACCTTATTACTGAGACTTTTAAATACCATGAAATTGTGAGGATGAGCAACTAAAACTTGACAGCTGCATGCAAATCAAACAGCATCAAATATTAGAATTCATTCCTATAGAGGTTCCTTGCCTTTGATGAATGAGTAAAAAGGGCTGACAAATGGTGAGCAGTAACAGCCTGTAGTTGTCTAGGTACACCTATAAATGAGATGCAATTGAAATGCCGATGAGTGTGCAGGATGTGCATGCTAAATAAAGTAGCAGAATTTACATTTTGTAAAATAAATAACTAAAAGTGACTGATTTGAAAATGGTGGGATCTGGTTAACAATATGGCAAAATGAGGATTTGCTTTTGTAGTAAACCTAAGCTTTTATCCATTTAGATGAAGTTTAATCCTATAAATTAACCAGTCTGGTAGGCAATATGGTGGGCAAAAGTACATTAGTATAATAAAAGTGTGGCCTAGAATGATGTCTTACATGTAGGGACTACTAATCTTTAATATTTATAACTCCACTTTTATTGCTCTTCGGTCCTTCAGCTAGCTCTCTAAGTATTTAAGTAATGTTCTATGCAAATCAAATGAAACCGCAAAGACTTACAAAAGCCACACATTTTGGACTGTTAAATATATCTTCATACATCATCATGTAAATATAAAACTGCAGAAAAGTCTGCTTCTTCACATCACTTACTTTATATAGCTATAAGTACATTCTTTACTATTATGCGACTTGTTTGCCTGTATATGCCTTTTTGTTAGCAATATCTTCTCTTGTTGATTTAATCCAGTTCTTCTGACAGTAAAAATAAATGAATGTGATGAAATAACATGCCTTTTTAAGTTTAACTCATGTGTGAATGTTCGTATATCTGTAAGTCACATGTTCATTTGTGTTTAAGGTACATTATTCTCTTTGTTCCAAACTCTCAACTCTGCTATTTAAAAGGAAGGTACACTTAAGACATATAAATCTATTCATTTATTCTAATGACCTTGGCTGAGTTATGTCCTTTCTTATCTTCTCTCTCTCTTTCTTTCTCACATACACACATACGCACACAGAGAAAGGGAGAGAGAGAATCCTTTATAGACCCAGGCATTAGCTGCATGGCTCTGAGTCACCCTCAGGTCTTTTGAGCTGCCAGTTTTTTTTTTTCCTTTTTTTTTTCCCTCATTTTTAAATCTTTCAGTTCTCTTAAGTTCTACACTTCAAGTATATAGAATGGCAATGACCTTTATGTGTCACCTAACCTCAGGAAACCCATCCAGAAATCTAATTGTGGTATTTCTAAGGCAAGGTCATCTTAATATTCCAATGGGTAAATATTATCCTGCAATTGTCCCAGTGTGTTAAAGAAATTGTTTGGCTAAGGGCAATTTGGCATCAATCTGTACAAACTGCTATCTCCAGAGCCATGTAGCTGCAGGAGACATCACAGAAAATATAATGTAAACTGTGAAAGCATGCAATAATCACAGTGCAAAGATTTAGAGAGAAAACAGGGTCAAACATGTTGAAGAATGAGCTGTGGAAGGTTCGGTTTGCAGCATGAATCAGTGTGAGAGAGTTTCCACCATGGCTAAAAAAATACTCTTACCTTAATAAAAAGATCCTGTTGGACAGAGTGAGTTAGTTTTGTCAGGCGAAAGTTAACAGTTTTTTAACCTGCACAGATGATTTATTCTATTTGTATTCTTCACAGTTTGTATTTAAAATGCTTTGTCTGTCCGGCTGTCCTGCCACTTAATTTGCATGTAATTAAGCTGGGAAAAATATGCCGTATTTGATTAAAACACATCTTAAATATATAAAAATGTATATAAAAAGCGACTGAATGAAGTAAATCATACTTGTGGTTTATTAGTCCAGAAAGTGTTGAAATTAGTTACTTTTATTCATTATAATAATGTATTAATATATTATTAATATTATCAATACTGTCAGTCAGTATGCTTTATAAAATTACTTTGTATTATACACTATTTGTATAAGTAATGTATTCTGTTATATGACTAAATCGAATTGGTACCACCCTACAAACCTGGACTGTGCATCTGTACTGCTTTAAATATCTACACTAATATGAGTTTAAAAGTGATTTTAAATTACTAGAAGGTTTAAAGAGAGTTTGCTGAACTTAATACTTGTTCATTTGGACATTTCCTATTTTTATTGCCAAATGATGGGACTTTGAGCCTAAGGCAATTCCCTGAAAAGACTGCTGAAACAACACCTCCGGCAAGATTCGCCTCAAAGCTGTTGTGAGAGAAATAAAAAGAGAAAATGTATTTACATGTTAACATAGTTTACTAGTTTTTTTTTTTTTTTATCTCTTTTACACATGCAGTATCCAAAACACTATAACTGCTTTGTTGTCACTGTTCTTCACCAACACTAACGCTAAATCTATATTACCTATACTTGCACATGTGAATATTTGAAGGATTTCCAGTAACATCTCTGTATGTGATTTCATAGTATTTCGAAAATATTAGCAAACAAGCCAGATACTTGGATCTACATTGTTTTGAGGTCTTATCCTTCCAATTTTCAGTAAAGGATGAGTTTGGATGGACAAATGGGATGTTGAGTGACAGAGGGCTAATGTAGGCCGCAGGCAGGCGTGAACTTATTGTTTACAGCCCTGTGCTGATGCAGTCATTTATTTATACAAAGTGAGAAATGTCAACATCAATCTCACACACGGCTATGAGGAAATATACAGAAAATCAAACTTTAAAAAATGGGGGACAAAATAAGGCAAATATGTTCTTGTTTAAATGGCAGTCAATATAAATAATATTAATAGCAGAGTCATTATTCCTATGTGCTCCATTGTTTTATTTCCTCCACTTACCATACAGATGGACTTTGTAGTTTTTCAATTACAGACTGTAGTACATATGTTTTTGTTAGTCCCCTGTTGGTTCTGTGTTCTCTGTGTTCTCTATTGGTCAGGATCATCACATAGTAAATAATTGGATGGTGGATTGTCTGTTCTGCAGTGACACTGTTGCGACGAGGGGGTTTTAGTGCAGCAGTGCTGTTGTAGTTTCATTTAAATACCTAAGCAGCACTGCTGGGGTAGGAATTATGCACTAAAGAAATAATACCTCCTCATACCTTATTTTTTATATTTGATTTTGAATATATATTGTATGTTTCACCCACTTTCCTGGGTTTATCTCTCCCCAATGTGTCACCCACAAAACTACAGTGAGTCTAGCCCAAATAAAATTCCCAACATTAAATGGATGTCTGGATTGCAGTGTCTCATTGAGATGTATGAAGCAATGAATAGATCAGTGCCCTACAGATATACTTCTCCCTGCACCGACATTGGCACCTAACACCCAATTTGTTACACAGTGTCCCATAAGACCAGAGAATTATTCTTACTCCAGATACACACCAGCTCCAAACTACACATTTAAGAACAGGATTAAGGTACTTTTCCAAAAGTGTTTTTGAGCGTTAGCAGAATTACATATCAAGAAAGAAACTATCAAATAAACAAATTACAGTTTAAAAAAAAAACTGTTGACTATTCATAGGTAAATCCATTTTTGGGTCAATTGTCCATTGATGTTAATGAGCAGAACGTCACCCACGTTGCTGTCTGTGTAAAAAACCTAAAGTTCTTGAGCCACACCCACTAAACTTCTGCTTCCAAGGGTGCTATTCATTATGAGCTGCTGTCTAATGTCTCGTGTGGTCTAATGTCTCGTGCTGTCTAATGTCTCGTGTGACCAGGTTAGGAGGGTCCATCTTTTTATCTTTTGTATATTTGTATATGATTTTGTGTGCACACAGTCTGAAGTAAAGATCAGTGCCCTTGCATGGTAGTAATAGTAGCATTCCCCCTTAGGGTGGTTTGTGTTGTAGGGGTCACATGCACATCCATAAGTGATGTGCATATGCCCTAGGTTATTTTATAATTCTTTAATTATTTTTATTTAAATAGATTTCATACCCATTATTTATATGGTTTTCTGTACTGTGCAATGGAGTCCACAATTACCAGCATGCCATGCCAAATAAACTTAATAAATGCTATCACAGTCACTTATATAACTTAGCTATGATAGCTCAGTTATTTTTCAGTTAATGTATGCCACTCGACTTTAAATAACCACCAGCATATATTTAGTAAAATGTTTATCAAATCAAATTTTGTTTTTGTAAAATATACATTTTAATGTATTCAGTTGCTGTTGGGTATGAAAGCAGATAGCACCAGGTAGATTTTCTTTTTATTTCAGTGAATAGACTCAGTCCCTTGGGCCTGGGAGCTTTCATCTTAAAACCTCACTCCCTGGAAGGACCCTCAGGATGTTGAGAGGGATTCACTTAAACAGAAATGCCACAACAGAATAAAGGCTAAGAGGTAGAAAACAGTAGTTGAACACAGCCTTGTACTTCATTTAGAGTCAGGCTCTGCATTAAGGGATGAGGGGGGGAAAGAAATCTCAAGTCCTTTGTGTATACTTGAGAGGGGCATTTCACACCCATCAGAAGTGCTGATTTTCTAAGTTCACAACCTGTATTGAAAAATTCACACATGAAGATGGATTATGTGGCATCTCGGTTTTCCTTGGCCACAGAATAAAAGATAAAAGTGTGTTTAAATGTCAATGCAATGTCATTTAGAAACACACAAGCATTCAAGACAAAATAAACACCCACCAACTACATTAGTTTGTTATAGCAGTGTTTTTTTTTACACATGTGAATTCACGTCATTGTTTTTTTTGCATAACATTAAATCCACTTTATTTTGCTATCTTATGATCAGACCCATTATGAAGCACATATTATTTGGGTGGTGAATGATATTCAGCACTATGGTAGCATTTATGTGGTGCTTGTATTTTATTGTATGTTATGCTGGTATGATTAGATCAGACATAGCAGTGCTTCTTGAGTTTTTAAATACTTTATTAACACTGCTTGGTTGAGAATAATCCAGTAATCAAATTTAATAAATGTTTAACAAACAATTATGTTTTATCAATTGTTTTATCAAATGTTTTATCAAGGTATTATTCAAGATTTGCTACTCAATTTGTTTTCCCTGTTTGGTGACAACATGTAAGCATTTATTTGTGCTTTTTAACATAATGTAAGTCAATAACGCATGGATGGCTTGATTGCAGTTGTAGCGGTTGGCCAGTGAATCGTGATTAGTAGTGCTGCCAAATCAATACCACAAGGATGAAAAAGTAAAAGTGGAACATATTGTCAGCATATGAGTCTCATTCTTGTAGGGTTTGGGCCGTGCTTAATACTTGAATTTGAAGTAGAGCTGGTATACAAAAGCTAATAAGTTGTATGGACACAAAACCAGAAACGGATTAATAAAATATATTCACATAATATCATTTTTCTAATATATATGTTTAATACATGGGGATATATAGTATTAATTTCTTAAATGTGCTATTATTATTATTGTTATCAATTCACAGTGCTAAAATAAAAAAGAATGTGCAAACATTAGTAATGCATATTCGAGAATTAATACAATTTGACCTATATTGATCTGTATCCATGTCAAATATTAGTAATAACATTCAAAATCACACACACACAAACACACACACACAAACACCAGTAAATGCCCAACTGTAAAATTACATTTTGATTTATTTTTTTCATCTTAGACTGAAAAAAGTTGCTTTGCTATGTGAATGTTAAAAAAATCACAGTAAATGTCCTTTCAATCATTGTTAATCACACACATTGCCCAATTCTATTACACAGTTATGAGCCTCAGTAGACACTAATGCAGTTGTAGCTAATGCTACACAGCCCCTGATGGTTAACTTTACAGAATTATGAGCAGAGCAGTCTTTGGACTGTGGCATTTGGCAAGGGCTTTTATAGTTCTCAAAAATAATTAATTACTGCTTTGGGAGACTTTAATTCATATCATCTGAAATGCACTACATTTATTTTACCAACCTTGTTCTGTAGCTTTTTTCTATCATTAGAGGATAAATTCAGAAGAGGTGTACATATATAAGAATAGTTGGGTAGCTTCCAGATTCAGCAACAGTTGCTACAATGATGACAGACCATTTGAACTTAATTTAACAAATCAGGATCAAAATCCAAAAGAAGAACTTTTTCAGTTTTATTTATACATTTTAATGTAGAAATATGAATGATTGTATTGGACCTCCTTTGGTGTTTAGAACCACAGCAGTTTGTTGTGGCATAAAGTCCACAGGGTGTTGAAATGGTTCTGCTGTAATATTGGACCATGCAGACAGGATAGTGTTTTTTGCAGTTGCTGTATATTAGATGGAGGTACTGGCGTGCTCTGAATAGCACTTTCTGCGTCGTGCTAAAAAATGTTCTATAGGATTAAGATCTAGTGACTGTGAATCTGAGCACAACTTACTGTTCCAGTCTTGGAATCAATCCAAGACAATATGACCCTTGTGGCAGAGCCCATCATCCTAATGAAACCGTCCTTTAGCCACAGGGTATATTGCCACCATAACAGGATGAATACGTTCTGCTATAATGTTTAGGAAAGCTATACTACCTAAAGCTAGGATGCCAAGAAAACATTTCCCACACCATTCCCTAATCCCCAACTGTTGTCACCTGAAAGAAATAGTTCATATAATAATGCTATTTGGCAGTGTTTTCCAGAGTCTTCCCCTTTTTTCCATTTTGGACATAAATACGCTACATCATTGAATATTTTTAGTTAATGGTTATTTCAGTAAGACATGTAAATTTCACAACTGCTCAATTTTGTAGATACCAAATGCATTTAATTTACTGACCCGTCTAATATCTTACATCCTAATGAAAATGTATGACATCATGATGAGAGTTGGACATCAGTAACCATGACAGTTGCAGCTAAGGAGGTGTATTAAGCAAGAAAAGGCAATGTGTAACTAATTGAAATGTCATTTAGAGGTAAATCTTCATTGTGTTTTTTTTTTGCCAGTTGCATAAAGATTAAAAAGAAATGTCATATAGCATTTTTCAAAATTTGACAATTATTTTAGGATTAGGGATTGTATTAAAGTGTACAGTTAAAACTTTATAGTGGCAAAAATATAATAATAATAATGTGAATTTTTAGATAGGGTTCCTACATACAGTGAGTTCTTCCCTGATTCATCTCATCATAATATTTTTCATTTAATCCTATACTAGGGACAAGAATCATGGAGGGGATATTTCAGGCGCTGGGCAGATACACCTCAGACAGGGCTCCAATGTATTGCTGGGCACACACTCACTCACACAGACACAATATATAGAGACACTTTAGATAGGGGCAAGTTAGAGCAGCTAATTTACCTTTACCTTGAGTCCATGTTTGTGGACTATGGGAGAAAACTGGAGAAAACCTGCGCAGACACTGGGAGGAACATGGAAACTCCACCTAGATTGGGATTTGAACCTGGAACTCCAGAGCTGAGGGGAGAACGCTCTAATCAATGAGCCACTGTAACATCCTGTTTCCTGTTTGTTGAATTTAAATTTTCTGTTTAGTTTTCCAAAACTTCCATGGCATAACTTTGACCTGCATCATCACTCACCCTGCACCAAGAATGAAAAACTCCACAATTAATTGCTATGATGCTTGAAAGCTTTTTTTCCTGTCATTGATCTCAGCTTTTAAATCTCTGGCTACAGCCTTTTTTAATGTATACATGATGCCAATCATGAAATAATAGACCGATGGTAATTTATAAAGATGATAATGTCTCTTACTCCCTTAGTGGCCCCAACTGTGATTTATACAGCTGATTAGTCGTTTACTGCCACTAATGACCAGGATGCACACTATAAAAATCAGAGCCAAGAAATAACACTAATTTATATGATGAATAACACAACACGGCAATTCAATCCTGCAGGTTATGGCTTCCCTTGGTAGCGCTGAAGAATTTCATTTTCTCAGGCCAATAATTTGCTCCACTTACTTGTCAGGTAAAACTTTGTTGGCTTAAAGTCAGCAAAGTATATGCAGTAAGCTTTAAACCCGAAACTGTGTTTTGGTAACAGCATTCACATCTCAATATGACTGTTCCAGCAGGACCTCAAAAGTGCAAATTCACAGCAATTTGCACACTCCAACTCCAATGACAGGTTTAGGTCAGATCGAGGCAATCTATACTGCTACACTGAAGCTGAGAGGAATTGTAAACCCCAGTCATGAACTTGCAAGTTACTTTTCTTAGTTTTAGTCTAACTTGTCTCTGCTCAACTCCATCTTCCTAGCTTCAGGGTTGGAAACAGAAAAAAGAGATTTGAAATTGATTCATCAAAAAATATGTATGCTTGGATTATTTTCATTTAATTAAACTCACCCTAAAAATATTGACATTGATATTATGAATATAAATCATGGATTTGTGGATTTAATTCATTTGAAGCATGCTGTTTTATTAAAACATAAATATATCCAAATATTTACAGCTTTTATGAAGTCTTCATACTTCCAACAGAAATAAAAAAAAAAGTGAAGATAAATTCTGTGTGTGTGGGTATGTGTGCATACGTGAGTAGGGGGTGTTATAGGAAATAGAGTCACTAAGACAGAATTAGGAAATAAAAGGATTAGGAAATCTGTGATCGATTTGAAGAAACTAAAAGAAAAATGGATGGAGATGGATGGAGGTGGGGGAGGATTTGGGAGCAGCAGTGAGAGATGATGTGGAAATGAGGTAAAAGAAGACAAGGTAAAGGGAGAGCTGCAAGAGGTGAAGTCAGTTAAGAAGGGAAAGATGAATGTTTTGTGTAGGCTGCAAACTGTCACAGTGGTTTAGAATCTGTCACGCTATAGAGTTGAATGCAGCTCCTGCAGGTGCTTGTGCAGAGCAAACCATCACAGAAACATGAGGACAGTATACAAACATACACATTTGTGGTAAGCCTACTTGTTTAATTAATTTGTAATTAATTAATTACACATTATTTCAATATGTTCATATTTTGAGGAATATGTTGAGCCAGTAAACATTCTGTAAACAGTAAATTAACAGATTAATACCTCTGTGTCAAAATATTTATTGGGAACAAAAATGTCTATGCATGTAGACAAAGTAAATTTGTATTTGCCACTGATAATCCAACGCAGTGTAAAAGTAAATGATGACATGGAAAGGATCTGCGAGAACAGATCCTCATCAGTAATCAACATTTATACTTTTCCCTTTCAAATATTTATTTAGGTTAATATTTTGTCGATGTGGTCTTATAAGTCTTTAAGTGGCATTTACATTATTGATGTAGAGCTGTTGCAGGTATTTGTGTTTTCGTTGCCACACATTTGGACCTTGTGTAAGTCGTGCTTACCAAAGATACCAAAGTTTTCTATTAGGGAATGGTCATTTTTAAATTCAAGTTAATTTATTTATATAGATTCTTTTAATAGTGCATTGTAATGAAGTATCTATGTTGTGTTGTAAGCCTGAACCCTAAAGAGTGAGACGAACTTACAGTGGCAAGGAAAATGCTCTGGTATTTGTGTTGTTTTAAACAAAGAGTCCTTTTAAGGACCAAGGCTCATCATACTTGAGTGGTCAGTCAGTGTTAGCAGTGTAAAACAATAATGAATAGGTTGTGTTCATATTTAGGTGTTGATTCATAAAGCAAGTCTGTTAATATATGAAGTGATTCAATTAAATCATTAATAGAAATTAGGTTATGTCTGTTACTAAACAACGGCTCAAGGTAAAGAAGAAATAAAAAAATTACACTTTGTGTCAAAAAAAAAAAAATGTTTCAGTTAAATTCCTGTTCACATACCGAAGAAATAGAAGCAAGCCCTTGAAATATTGGAACTACCTTCGAGGAACCTCTGTACTAACTGGCAGAATCCTGGTAACACGGGACTAAGCCTTGACACTTGACACTTGGGTGATTTCATTGCATGCAATACAGTTCTTGCCTGCAAACCAGCTCACTTGATTTTTTTTTAACTTGATTTCCTGTCATGCTCCTTGTTTTGGAAAGTTGCATTTAACAAAGAAATATTTACAACAGGGGCGGCACGGTGGCTTAGTGGTTAGCACGTTCGCCTCTCAGCGCTAGGGATTCCCGGTACGAATCCCCATCTGGGTGGAGTTTCCATGTTCTCCCCTGTCCGCATGGGTTTCCTCCGGGTTCTCCGGTTTCCTCCCACAGTCCAAAAACATGGATCAAGTCAATTGAATTCTCAAAAATTGCCCCATATAGAGTGTGTCTGTGTGAGTGAGTGTGTGCCCAGTGATGGATTGGCGCCCTGTCCTGGGTGTATCTGCCCAGCGCCCAAGACCTTCTCCCCTGGATGGGCATGGGGAACCCCACCGCGACCCTAATAGAGGATGAAGCGGGAGATAATGAATGAATGAAGATTTACAACGGCGTCTCCCTGTCTGGTAAATGCAGACTGATGTAGATTTGTAAAACTACCTGTCATTTATTTATAGTGTGAGTATTTTGTGTGAAAGTGCTCATGATTTCATAAAAGTCATTAAGAAGCAATTAGGGTCTGAATAAATCAACTCATGTTTAAGAATAAAGAATAAATAACAATACATTTTTTATATATTTTTGAATGAAGTTCAATCTTGTCACGTATAAACTAATTGGATCCTTTTCACGTTGTCAGACACTTATGATAAAGACTGTCAGTACAAAAACAAAGGATGTACATTCATGCTTGTTTTTCCCATTGAATTGCAGTGTGCTGTCTTTTTAGGGCTCTAGCTTTAAAATAATATTTAGAAAATTGTGTCACAGAATGGAGACCTGACCCTTGCAAAAGCTTCACTATTTTCTAAAGGTTTTTCATTCCTTTATTCATGCCCCTCAACCTTCTGTCATCAAGACTTGCTTAGCTACAGGTGTTGAGGTCCTGTCCTTTTAGAAAACGTCTGGCACATGTCTGGCTACAGCTACGTTGAATTCTACAGGGATCCTCTGCACAGACAGCAAGAGAAACGGAGACAAATGACCGTCATTAGATTATAATGTCCAAACAAACAGGATCCTCTAGCCTTCTAAACACCAAGTGGTTCTCTCCTGCTCATCCTAACAATTACCTTGTAATTTACACAGCTGCTGTTATTCCCCTGCACCGTGTGATCGCACACTTCCATTACAGCTATAGATTAGTGATGAGGGAGCAGGCCTGCAGAGAAGAACATGCCCTTGAGAACAGATTTGATGTAGACTCAGCTGGGTATCAGCTGTAGGGGAATAATATTAACTACAGCAGGGGACAATCTGAAAATGCTGAAGGAACAAACTTACACATTACAAAGCAAGTCCCAAAATGATATCGGCACACAAAAGTATCCAAGGGATTAGACTGTCACATTAAATTAAAATCTTCGCCACCACCAACAACATTATCCTCCAAAGATTTGATTGCCCAAAGCATCACTATAAAATTACCTTGTCAGTTACAATGATGGGCTATTAAAGGACGATCTTCAAAATTTTTCCGGCAATATGGCAAAAATGACATCCTGTCAATACATCTGTCAAAATTCCAGATGTTGCTTTCTAGCTGGAGGATAAAAGATATCTAACACTCCTGCTGTCCATCTTCAGCCTGGTCTGACCTCAATTGGGTTATCAAATGTTCATGTCTTTATATCTGCTGTAAAATCATTTTATTTAATAATTAAAACATATTTTGTTCTAATTTTTCAGATTTTTTATTTTATTTTAAATAAGTTATTTGTTTTGTTAGGGGGAATAAACAACATTACTGTATTTTCTCTATCATATATGTGTTAACTTATTTTATTATTATATTTATTATATTCATGCGCTATATACAATCACATGCACTACTTGATTTTATACACATGTGGTAGTGGCAATGACACTAAATAAACCAACTAAATTCAGTCATTTAAAAGTGGGTTTATTTTAAAATTTTATTTATTTTATTTATATATTGCTAGGATTTTAATTCTAAATTCCTTCTGAGGACCTCCTTACTGTTTCCATTCTCATTATTGTAAATAAAAGTTACCCAATTCAAATGTATATTTTAACACATTAAATTGCCTCAAACCTATCAGAAGCACTGTAGTTACGCTCCTGTCAGGATTATTCATTGCCTTCCCCAGGTCTGGGACCTTTTATGTTGATATTTTGATATGTTCCTTCTGTTTGGTTGCTTAACTGTTTTCCCACAGGTGTTTTATGTTAGGTAATTGGTATTGTATTTAAGCTCTTTTTTCTTAGCTCCTTTTTGAGGTTAATGTTGCTGCATGGTTTTTGGTTCAACATTTGGTTTTAGTTTGTAAGTGCTTTTCTATTTAGTGTACATATCGTTTGATAGCTGTGATGTTCTGGATGTCTGTTATGAAATAATTTGTTTGCAGTTTGTCTTTCTTCCTGTAATTTGTGGTTCTAGTTCCCCCATTTATATGCTTCCAGACAGGACTGTGACAAAACCTACAGAATTAAAACACTGAATGGCCACAAGTTATGCAAAAAAACCTTAGTAAATTTGAAAAATGTCAAAGCAATTTTTTAAGCTTATCTATCTATCTATCTATCTATCTATCTATCTATCTATCTATCTATCTATCTACATATATATATATATATATATATATATATATATATATATATATATATATATATATATATATTCATTCATTATCTCCCGCTTTATCCTCTATTAGGGTCACGGTGGGGTTCCCCATGCCCATCCAGGGGAGAACATCTCGGGCGCTGGTTAGATAGACCCAGGACAGGGCGCCAATCAATCACTGGGCACACACTCACTCACTCAGACACACTCTATATGGGGCAATTTTTGAGAATAGAATTGACTTGATCCATGTTTTTGGACTGTGGGAGGAAACCGGAGAACCCGGAGGAAACCCACGCAGACACGGTGAGAACATGGAAACTCCACCCAGATGGGGATTCGAACCGGGAATCCCTAGCGCTGAGAGGTGAACGTGCTAACCACCGTGCCACCTATATACACTCCATTATCCAGGTAAACTGTTGGAGACCCTTTTTCTCTTTTTAAACATATTCCTATGTTTGATAAATACAAGTATGTTGTATTGGACTGTGCACAAATGGAGAATGAGATCTGACTGAGAAGAACAGCATCTTTAGTGTAATGCAGCAGGCAGTGCTGGTGCAGTTCTGAAGATTAAGCTTTTTTCTTAAACTCTGGTTTTCAAAACTAAATAAAAAAGGCATTTGGACTTTTTGTTTACAGTGGTGAACTTCTTTGCAAGTTCAAAAATACTACAAAACTTTTATATTTTACTGTTATCTTCTTTCCTTCTTCTGTAATGTGATATATTTTTTTCTGATTAGTACTATGACATTTTTACACTTTTATGAGCCACTGTATAGAAAAATCAACAACTAAAGAAAATGCTTGAGAACTGAATATTCACTGGACTAGAGCCACCATGTGACTAATGTTTATCTCTTTGTTTTGCTGGTCAGTGCAGCTTATGCAAACCAAACAACTTCTTGCATACACTGAATATAACACTATGTCGATTTTGAGAGTAGAGAACATTGAGTTTAAAGGTGTGCTTTATTAGCTTCTTTAAAATTGTCTAGTGGTACGTACCTAAACACAGCTGTTGTAGCAAAAGTATATCATCTTCTCAGAAAACACATGAACGTGTAAACCTGGTATTTGCAACAGGTTAAGTGCAATATTAAACACATGCTGTCCTTAGCTGAGCAGAACTCAACTGACCAGTCCTTATAAATGTGCTGACAGATCTGTCCAGTTAACTGATTAGCAAACCCCTGCTTATTCCCATGAATTTGTGTTAAAAATACTATATATGTATATAATATTCAGAATGGTGTAAATCGCTGAAAGAATATGCTTAACTTCTTTGTTGGCGATAATGTAGGTTTAATGTCATTGTCTGTGGGTCATCTCTTGGCATGTGTCCAGGGTAAAAAGTGCTATACAAAGGGCCAGCACTCAGATTCCATACTACCATACATTCAGATTTGTCTCATCTAGATGATGGGGTGCTGTGATTTTATATTATTCGCCTGGTATGACACAAAAAGCCTTGTCTTTCTCTTTGCTTTCTTTCAGGGACTTTCAGTAGAGAGTCTGCGCTGCACTGCTGGGCATAACAATGATGTAAGTCTTCACTGCGGTGATTACAGACTACAAACTGCAATTATCAGTGTATGCCCTCACGCCTTGTATCTTGACCTGTCTCTCGATTTTTTTCATTAGAGACTTTAAAATTATTTTCTTTGCTGTGTTCAGATAGCATAAGCATTTAAAAATGTAAATAATAAAAAAAAAATTCAAAACACAAAACAAAATCGAGGATATAGCACACAAAGAGTGTCTGGTTTTTCCAAAATATATATCATGCTGCATTTGAGTGTTTTTAAATATTTGGCACCTGTGTGCACTTTTTTACTCATAAAATAGAAAGGGTATCATGACACAAAGTAATGGAGAGTTCAGAAATATGAAGTGACCAAAATTAAATGTCATGATGTATTTCAAACTAGTACCATTTTACAATTTAATTTAATCAATCTATCGCTGGGCACACACTCACTCACACATACACACTCTATATGGGACAATTTGGAGAACTCAATTGACTTGATCCATGTTTTTGGACTGTGGGAGGAAACCGGAGAACCCGGAGGAAACCCACGCGGACACAGGGAGAACATGGAAACTCCACCCAGATGGGGATTCGAACCGGGAATCCCTAGTGCTGAGATGCGACATGGATAAATATTTACAATTTAATGAAAATGTGTTTAATTTATTTTCTAATACCATTTCAGAGGCTCTCATAATTTAAAGAAACCGTTTTTAACAACCATGATTTCTAAACTGTTGTTGAGCAATGAATTCAATTTTATTGTTTTTTATTGTTTAATGGAAATCTTAGTGTATTCACTTATTGTTTAGACATTTTAGCATCAAGTTAAATATACATACACTGGTCACTTTATTAGGTACACTTAACTATTTTTCTCATGTTTTCTATTTGTCAGGACCCCCACTGTTCATGTAGTGTAGGGAAGTGGTGGTGTTAAGCTGGTGTGTGTTGTGCTGATACAATCAGGAGCATTTTAGAGCTGTAGTATTGAAATTCTTAGTCTATTCACTGCAACTATTTATTGAATATGTGTAAGAACAAGGCAGGTGAGTTTGTATGTATATATGTATAGGTGTGTAGTTTCAACTTTTTGTGGCATCACACTAAATAAGAAAAGAAAAAAACGGTACTTTATTCTTTAGATTGCTGTGCTAATATACAGGGCTGCATAACTATCAACTAATTAGAAACTTACATTTCTTAGTAAACTAAAACATACGTTTCCTAGTAAACTAAATTTCAAAGCCATCTTGTTAATTTTCACCAGTCATGCTTTTGTCCCACATCCATTCTCCTTATGACAGCTCATGAAATGGACAAAAAGGTGACTCATCTGGCTCAGCTGTTGTCTCGGTAATAGCTTGATGCTTGTAACCCTCTCCTCCACACTTTATGCCTACACCTATCTGACATTTTACAATTAAGGCATTTAATTGCTCTTTTGTCATTTCTGGTAGTTTGGCACAGATTGGCCAGGCAATATAATTCTTGTTATCTTGAAGGTTGTGTCAGCATCAATTAATTTCACATTTTTCTTTGCATTTCTTGGACCAAGTCATGGCATTTCTGCTCAGTGCCTGTCATTAGATACATTACAGCAATTTACAACGGAACTCTAATACAATTATCTTAGATAAAGCTGGGACATGGTGGGATTTTATATATATATATATATATATATATATATATATATATATATATATATAAGATAGATAGATAGATAGATAGATAGATAGATAGATCTATTTGCTAAACTGTGTATTTTGAAACATAAATGTAGAACTCTAATGTCATGGTGGCCAGCTGGCTTTGGTTTGGATATCACTTTGATCAGATACATTTACACAGATTTAAAGGCAGACATGTAAATAGCAAATTAATAACGAAAAAAAAGATTAAAGTGGCGCTAAGCAGCATCAGTCCAGATGATTACAGCCAGAAGTTACTTGAAAGTGTTGCCACATGAAAGCCTTTGCTGCAATCTTTTATGAGATTATTAAATTGATCATTTAAGGGACAGACCTACTTAAACGCAGTTGGCAAACATTGCTGAAAGATTCAGTAAGACCACATTCTTTGGTCAACTGAGACTTAAATACAGTAACAATCAACTGTGGTGAGTTTAACATAAAATAATGTTAACTGTCTCATCAGGTTTTGAGATTTATATTTATATTTATAAATAGCTTATTTCAGTCAGAAATTTAAAAACAAAGGATTTCAGTACAAACCAAAATTCATTAATTGACATTAATTGTGGTAGCATTGTGCATCTTAATTATAAAAAAATCCTGTACTGATTACATTATTATTGGTGCATAACATTAAAAGGTACTTGGGGACTATTTAAAGAAATCTTTCTTTAAAATATATTTCTTGCTGAAGTTTTAAAGAACTTAAAAAAGACTTTAATCCCCCTCTGAGTGCTCAGGCGAGTCTTTATGGTGCAACCATCACCTTGCCTGTACTGTGTTGTTCCAGCAAACTGAATCACCAAGGTAGAAGGATATTGTTTCCAGGAACATCCCAAATGGTCAAAGCCAATTTTACATTACTTTTATGTTTCTAATGGGTTCTACTTGCTAAAAAAGCCAATATTAGGACTTTTTGGTGTTATGATCTGACATTGCGTTAGGCTCAGCATTCTTTTGTTAGAGCAACATGATGTCACCTAGGTATCTGTATGAACTGAATAAATAGACATCATAAATAGGCATGCCATCAATAGTTTTTTTTTATTTATTAGTGTATTACTTTATTATTATTTTTTTTAATATACAGGAGGCAGAGTTGAGGAAACGAGTGGGGTAACTGACTCACCTGCTGTGATTCTTGCAATAATAGAGAGAGAGAAAGAGAGAGAGTTCGGTTGACAGTGCAGGTCACAATTTAGTGATCTCTTCCATAATTTGAACTAATTGAAGCCAAAAACAGAATATATTTGTTGTTTTAACTGATATAAGATGACATGTAATAAAGCCAGACTTTATTATTTTTATTAAATTTCATTTTTATTAATCACTCTCACAGTGTAGATGGTGATATAAAAGTGAATTACTGGATATTTCAATTAATAAATTAGAAAACCTTCCCATATGAAGGTACATAATATCTGCTGTTTTTATTAAAATATAATTAAGTTAAAAAAAGCAATAGATTATTGATAGCACTGATAGGAATAGATGGCCAGTGTTAAAGAACGTTTAGTAACAGTAGCATATCTATAGCAGAAAGATGTGTAAGGGGTCATTTACACCAGTAGAGCTTACTGTGCAGAATAGCTTGTCACTGTGCTGGGATATTACTATGCATTAGGCTCTTTTACTAGATTAGGCTTACTGGAGAAGTATTGCTACAGAAATTTGGTCACATCCTCATTATTCCTAAAATTATGAATGTTTATTGTATTTATTTTTGTTCAGTTTAAATTAATATAATTATGTTCTAAACTGCGCAAAATGGTTACAGTTTCCTCTGTACCTGAAGAAACATTATGAAGGCTCCAGCAACATCTGTCCTCAGTCCCACTAAAGTTCATTCTCAGCATGTCTAGTCAATAGCTTCCATCTCCCATATGTTACATATGAGAGATTAACAATATTGCTCTGCTTGTGGGAATCTATGAGTACAGCTCTGTGTGTTGGAATGAGTCATTTAAATTTAAAAAGGGTTTATAGAAAATAAATTCTCATGCAGCCCATTGTGTCTCACAGTGGGAATTTGAAAACTACACTGGACTGTGTGATGTTAATTTCTGAATTAGTCCACAAAGGTATTTAATCTCAGTTAATGAAGAGCACAGTTTAAACATAAAGATTTTAACATTCAAAGAAATTTTAATTTGTTTGAATGACAAATTTACTTTGGTCTGTAATAGCTAAGAACCTCATAAAACCACCTGAGAGCAAGCATTATGGGAATGGAGGATTATTTTTAGCACTGCAAGGACACTGATGGGACGCTGGTGTGTTAGTGTGTGTTGCACTGATATGTTTCAAGGTAAAGGGTTTTATGAGGTAGGTCAACAAGTCTTACTTCAACCATAGTTTGACAAACGATGCAATAAGGGGGGCAATACATATCTCCAATTTACCTATCAGCATGTGAAACCAGTGTACCTGAAGGAAAGCTACTCAGGTGCTGACCTGATGTTCCCAATTTGGGAATCAAAGTCAAGACCTCCTGGTTTGAGGTGGTAACAGTAAATGCTATTATGCTTTTAAGCTTTTGAGAAACATCTTCTGATTTTTATATATTTTACACAATTGCTCAGCTTTTCTTTATAGGAGGAGTTGCTGTACTGAGGAGGATTATTTTAACAAAACATTGACAAAGTTGCATTTTAGCTAGGATAGTTTTAGAGAACAATATAGATATATTCAGAAGAAGTCTTATATGAGGAAATTTCATTGCTTTTACCATTTAGAATGTCTTGTACTTGTTATGTCTTGTTGTCATTTCTTTACCAAACACATATAAAGATGCTCACCCACTAAGCAGAACTCAGGTAAAGCAATTAGAGAAGGTATTGATTTTCTCCACCCCTGTTCAACCTTCTGGGCATTTTCTGCCATCCTGAATTACGCTGGAAATTTGTAAAAGAGGTGGAGATTGGTTAGCAAAATGAGTTTCCAAATGCAAAGCCTGCTTGCTTCGTTGCTTACATAATTCATTATTTATTTATTTATTGAAAAATTATTCTGGTATAAATGCAAATGCAAACTTAAAGCAACAGTGCAGAATCCATATCAACGCACAGGTAAATCTATTTAGCCTACGCTAATGGATTTAAAATGAGCAACACGCAAACATGACTTGTTGTGCATGGAAAAGTCAGGTTTCTATTCCTGGCTTGGCAGATTCAGGCGCTTCAGGAGACAGACTAAATCAGAACGCTTTCTATATTTAGAACCTGACATAACATTAGTATTGCTGCCTGTAGTGGAACATCAGAGGTCGTCGAGTGGTAACTTAGCAACTGGTGCTAGGCAACCTTGTTAGTAAGCATCGATTTACTGTAGAGGGGTGTGCTTGGGGCTTCAGAGAAGCCAAAAAAAATTACTTTCACTGCAGAATAAAGTAAAATCCATATGAATATAAAGTTTAGTCATTATGCTTTTGTTTGTTGCAAATTACCAGCATATAGTGGTGATCCAGGTTTCCTGCTTATACTAATATTCAGTGTTGAGAACTGGCAAATGAGCACAAATAATTCCTCGTGCAGGAGCAGACTAAGGCTCAATTGATTGTTCTGCTCAGCACCGATTACTTATCCATCAGTGTGTCGTGCTTTGATAATGCCATCAACTAACAATTCATTACATTACTCTGCATATTAATTACTTTTTTTTTTAAAAATCAGGTTGATTAAGAGAGCATAATTTATCTCCTATTTGCATGGCATTGGTTCATTAGGATGTGACTACAGACATGTTATTGTTAAGCAAACAGTATTTGCTCTTGATGAATGCTAAGCAGTCGGCTGAGCCTTAATACGCAAGAAAAAAAAAGTCATGGGAGAATTGTGTTAATCTCCAGTCCTCTATGACCAAGGATTAAGTTATGAAAAATCCCTAATACATGCAATGTATGCAGATCAGTGTTTACATGCAGTAAGGGTAATAATTGAAGCATGTAACACATTTGGATAGATGCATTCAGGAAACAATTAGTCTCAGTAGGACAAAAAACATGCACCTTATTTAAATTCTGGTGTTGCTTTAAAATAAAATACTTTTTTTTAAAAATAAATGTATGATTTGTGCTTTAAAAATACATTCATATTCATTTTGGGGCTCGGTGAAAGATTCATATGATGTATGTAATCCTATGAAAAAGCTTGTTTGATCTGCTGTGGTTATCTTTTATTTATTTAATTTTGTATTCAGGGTTCTAATTAATAATAGCATAATTTTAAATTGTCAAGAAGACCTTTAGTCATGGACTCGCTACCAACAGTCCAGGCCTTCAGAGAAACAGAGGATGCAGAGACTTGAATAAACTTCATTATTGCCTTATTAAAAATGCATAGAGTGGAAAGAGACATTCTACAGAGCAAGGATGAACGATTTGGCCCATTTCATCTGAGACATTTATGGCTCCACAGAGCAGGTCATTCGTGAGTACTTAAAGCACTCCTACATGGTCATTCTCAGTTCGATGTGTTGCCCAGTGTAAATGAAAGCTTTAGTCCAAAGAAATGATTTTACAGCTCAGTTCACATCCGATATGGACAGTACTCAATGTATTTTTTTAATTGGATAACTCATACATTTACATTTACATTGTCATTTAGCAGACGTTTTTATCCAATGCGACTTACAAAGGAGAGAACAACATAACTCAGTAGTTATGAAGAAAACCAGCCACACTGTAGAATTATCGAACCTGATCATTATCTGATCCTGCACCCCCCCCCCCCCTTTTTTTTTCTACAACAGGTTTGTTAAAAAGATGCGGCTTCAGTAGTTTCTTAAAAATGCCAAGTGACTCTTCCTTACGGACAGAGTTGGGAATATCTTTCCACCATTATGCAGTGGTGAAGAGCACATGGTGAGAATTAGCTCCTCGGTGAGGTAGAATCACCAGGCGAGAATCATCACTTGAGCAAAGTGAACGAGCCGGAGAGTATTTTGAAAAGATAGAGTGGAGGTAAAAGGGGGCAGATCCAGAAATGGTCCTGTAGGCCAGAGTCAGTGACTTGTATGGAATTCGAATAGCTACAGGGAGCCAATGGAGAGAAATGAGTAGTGGAGTGACATGAGTTCGCTTGGGCTGGTTGAATACAAGTCAGGCTGCAGAGTTCTGAATTAGTTGTAGAAGCCTGATTATTGTAATGCGTTACTTGCCGATCTCCCAGCTTCCACAATAAAGCTGGGATAGGATGAGGACTTGAACTAACAGCTGAGTAGCATGTTCAGTCAAGAATGGTCTGATCTTCCTTATGTTATAAAGAAGGAATCTGCAGGAACAGGCAGTTTTGGTAACATGATCAGAGAGTTTAAGAGTTTAAGATGGGAGTCAATTGTGAAACCAAGGTTACGGACCGAATCGGTTGGAGAGATTGTGGAGCCGTCAATTTGGAAGGTCAGGTCATGATGGATTGAGGATTTAGCTGGGATTATGAGAAGCTCTGTTTTTGCTAAATTTAATTTGAGATAACGGGCCTCATAATAACTCATAATAAAGCACAAAGCATATTTACTTACTGATTCATATAGGTCAGCTCATTAATGCTTTTGTAATATGTTATATGTACTATATAATTGTATAATGTTATATTTAGTACTAGTCTCAAATCTTGGCCTTACTTTTGACTAAGTTTATAATAATAATAATAATAATAATAATAATAATAATAATAATAATACATTTTATTTATTAGTGCCTTTCAAAACACTCAAGGTTACTTATGGTTTATATCAAAGAATTTACATTAAGTCATTCACCAGACACTTTTATCCAAAGCAACTTACAAATGAGAAAACAACACAAGCCATAGTTATCAAACATGATCATCAGGTTTAGATTTTCTTTTTTTCCTTTATTTTATTTTTATAATAGAGATGTGTTTGTTGTGAGTTGTTTCTTAAAGTTGCTGAATGTATCAGCATTACAGACAGAGTTGGAAAGATCATTCGATAGAAGTGGTGATTGACGATTTAAAAGAAAAGTCTTGTATAATCATATATAAATGTAATTAGGAACATTGGAGAATAAGAAAATAAAAAATAAATAAAATAAATACATAATAAATACAATTCAGAGTACCACTCTGAATTCTTTATAAAGCACAGAGTAGTTTGGTAAGCCTGGTCAGAATGAACTATTGCCTCATGTGAGGCCAGGCAGTCCACAGAGGTCTGATTTTTAAAAATATGAATTCAGACCAAAAGCAGTCAAACATATTTCATCCTTCTCTCTCACTCTCTTTTTGTCTGTGTGCTGGCCATCTTCTCTTTGATGAATAAAGGATGACCTTAGTTGGACAGGTGAACAGTGGGTGGTAGCTGCCCGGCTGGGTGTCAACAGTCTCAATCCAACTCACAGTCTCCAAAACATCTACTTTTAAAAGGCACTCTATGACACAGAGCCTTAAAGCTAAAATATATAACCAACTCTGAAGGTCTATTAACCTTTTATCTGCACAATCCTAAACACAACAGATTTTTTACAGAGACAACACTTCTAGGTATTTTTATTCTTTGATCAGACCACCTATAGTAGAACAAACAGATTTTGAAAAACCCTGAAAGAAAATGTGTGTGTGTATATATATATATATATATATATATATATATATATATATATATATATATATATATATATATATATATATATATGTGTGTGTGTGTGTGTGTATATTATATATTATTAGGGTCGTGGGGGAGGTGTTCCCCATACTCTTCCAGGGGAGAACGTCTTGGGCGCTGGGCAGATACATTACAGGGCGCCAATCTATCGCTGGGCACACACTCAGTCACACAAACACACTCTATATGGGGCAATTTGGAGAATTCAATTTACTTCATCCATGTTTTTTGACTGTAGGAGGAAACCAGAAAACCCGGAGGAAACTCCACCCAGATTGGGATTCAAACCTGGAATCCCTAGTGCTGAGAGGTGAACGTGCTAACCACTAAGCCACCGTGCCGCCCTACTTTAGGTCCACAATTATTATTTTCTGGAACAAAGTAAACAGGCATGATAGTAAATGGACTGTCTTGTTGAAAAGATGGTATCATATGATGGCGCTAAGTAATGTGCCAACTGCATCTGTCAGATCTGGTCCTAATGTCAGTTTCGAACAACCATGTTTACTGTTTATTAAAAAAGGACAAAGAAGATGTTTTTTTGGCTAGTGCCAGACCTGCCAGTAACTAAAAGCACAATGGTGATGTTCTTTTTATACAACATTATAATAAATCATATATAACTACATGTTCAAAGAATTCACACAATAGCATTAAGAGCATCCTTTAAGGGATTCATCAGGCCACAGTAGCTTTGTCAATTCCTCACATTACCCATTGGCAAAAAACAATGGAGCAAAAAAAAAAGAAGAAACCGAAGTTTGGAGTCGCCTGTGGTAAAACATTATTTGGTGATTAACATTCATGTACAGCTGAAAGAGACTTGCAATGTCTTTGTAGTGAAAGTGCAGAGCTAAAAGTAAGACATTCTGATGATCACCTGAAGGTGTTGTCTGCAGAAGCTGTATTATAGAATATATTATTAGTAGTAGTTTATTATTATTATCATTATTATTATTTACGCAGCGATGGATTGGCACCCTGTCTGCCCAGCGCCCGAAACGTTCTCCCCTGGATGGGCATGGGGAACCCCCCCGCGACCCTAATATAGGATAAAGCGGAAGATAATGAATGAATGATTTATTTACAGTGGGGCAGTGGTAACTGATATTACCTTACAACCTAGAAGGTCCTGTGTTGGATATCCAGATCAAGCATACAGGATCATTGCTGACTTAGAAGCTTACAGTGTCTTTAAGTTTTCTCCAGATGCTCCAGTTTGCACCTGCAATGAAAAAAAACTTGCTAGCAGGTGGATTTGTGATTGACAGATAAATATTTTCAGTTGTAAATAATGTTTTACAGATTTGCCCCCTAAAATCATAAAATGCTGCTGGTATTAAACCTCAATCCAACAAAATTACATCACGATACAAATCCTCAAAAGACAAATAGGATACATCATCGTCCTTTAGTTTAGGGCAACATCACAATGCATTTGCAGCTATCTTACTAGTTTGGGAGTTATTGTTTTTAAATAAGACTGATAACTAGTGTTATTTTTAGTGATGCACATACCATCTTAGAGATTTCATAAGCTTATTCACTGTTTCTCTTTTATACGGAACAGGAAACAACATTTAAACAGCTTATTCATCTTTTCTTTTTAGTTTTAATACATATGCGAAACCTTCAAAATTTTCAACATGTGGTGTATTGAGGAACAGTGCGTGAAAGAGAGAAAACTCTTCTCTAAACATTTCTGTGCAAAATTGGATGTTTTCACTGTGCCTCACTGTTTGTGTTTCCTGTGACACAAAATCACTGATATTTTCATCATGATAAGAAGCACTGCGTGGACGACAAACGAGCTAAATAATACTGGACAGAAAAGATAGAAAAAACATTGCGAGATGCAAAAGTAACCTGAAATAAACTCACGAGGAAAATTCACAAATTCATCCTAATCACAGTGCAAGCCTGTAGCTAGAAATCATTATTTCTAGTACAAGAAGTCTTGACTGCTGTAGAATACAGAATTACACCTTTTCCTGCCTTAACTGTAATTGATTCATGACTGTTTTAATAGAGACATGAAAAGTAATTTTACTTGTCATTGTTTGAGAAGAATGTGTTTGTGTCTGAGATTAGACGACCATGCCATGTTTAATAAATAAGCAAATCAACTGCACTGTCAAAGACCCCATCCATTATAAATTGCCCTCATAGGTGTGTGTATGGTGCTCTGCCTGTGGGCAGTCTGCCCGGACAAATGTAGTAGGGGTTGATTCTATAAATCATAAAGTAAGCAAGGAGCGCAATGCCCACCGAATATCCATGGGATTACTGCACCTACAGAAGGTCACTGATTTAAGATTCAGATCGCTTCAGTCATACCCAGTGATGTGTGTGTGCAACCCAATTACTAAATAATTAATATCCACACTTACTAAACACTTTATAAGGAACATCTACACTGTACAATCTAATCCATGTTAAAATTCATGAATTCAATTCTTTCAATGCAATTATCTCACCAGCCAAATGTGTTTCAAAAGCATAATGCATGAAATCATTATAATAAGGAAAGATGTAATCTGGGTGATTTTGACCGGGGTGTTAAATGTGCCGTTTATGTGTAGCAGTTTCCAAGTTTAACTTCTAATGACGCTATAATGGTCAAATATCTAAAAATTAATTTGTTTTGATTAATTTGTTTTACTCATGTATTACAACTTATATAATTCTTAGTTGGTGGCACGGTGGCTTAGTGGTTAGCAGGTTCGCCTCTCAGCGCTAGGGATTCCCGGTTCGACTCCCCATCTGGGTGGAGTTTCCATGTTCTCCCCGTGTCCGTGTGGGTTTCCTCCGGGTTCTCCGGTTTCCTCCCACAGTCCAAAAACATGGATCAAGTTAATTGAATTCTCAAAATTTCCCCATATAGAGTGTGTGTGTGTGAGTGAGTGTGTGCCCAGCGATGAATTGGTGCCCTGTCCTGGGTCTATCTGCCCAGCGCCCGAGACGTTCTCCCCTGGATGGGCATGGGGAACCCCACCGCGACCCTAATAGAGGATAAAGCAGGAGATAATGAATGAATGAATGAATAATTCTTAGTTGCATAATTTGGGTGACAAGCTGATTTTCATGAAAAGACTGAAAAACCATCATTTGAGTTTTTCTTACTTCTGTCTAATAATGGCCAATGTATGAACTTTATTTATTAAAATGATTATACATTTTTTTTATTTATTAATAAATAAATAAGGGGCATATTGGGTAAGGGGCATCCTATCTTTTCATTGTGTCTGAGCATAATAAACTAATGTATAAATTTAAAATGCGGTATATACATATTTAGCCTAATGTGTACATGTGAAATAAAATAAAAAAAAGTTTGAATGTGTTCGTTTCTTTTAATAGTTTGTAAGAGCCTAAAATCTTTTCAGATGTTTACTTACACAATTATGGTCAAACAAAAGTGGTGTCAGGTATAATAAAAGCTCAGGGTCACTTCATATTGTGTTTAGAAAATGAAACCTTTATCTATATAATGAAACAGACAGAGTGTTTTCTCACATAAGCAAACACACGTTACAGCTGATGAATGGCAGACAGTGGATGAATAGCAAACAATAGATGGGGGGGGTTAAAAAAAGATTAGAGCAGCCATTGAAAAGGATTAATATAAGAAGAGAGGATTGACAGAAGCTCATATTAGTGGCACTTGGAGTTTTCTTTACAATGATTGGATTGACCTTTGTGTGATGAGTGACAATAAGGTACAATAGTGCTCATTTTGCTTTGTGGCTTCTAATCAGTTTTCAGCATTGTTACAGAATCTTAGAATCAAGAGCTGCTGCATACAGTATGTTTATAGATACAAAATACAGTAAAAGAACAACACAGTTTAAAAATAATTACAGTATTACTGTAACTTGAAATCCAAATGTTTTTGTGGTTGCAAAAATTTATCAATAATTCTATCACAATACTGATGGTGCAAGTTTAAAATAAGTTTACATGCATTTATTTCATTTCTAATAAAATGATTTTAAATGATAAAGACCATTATACTTTGATTTACATTGAATATGACCAGGTATCACTCCAGATAAAAGCAAACGATATTTAACCTTTTTGTCTCTAAAATATTTTGAAAAATAAAAAGATTGCCTTAAAAAAAAACATTATTTTCCCATCATGCAGTGTGTTTGCCTAAAAGTGTCACCTTCCTCTCTTTGTGATACAATCTTTTGTTTATCCCAAAACCATGTCTTATTCCCCACATGTAAAGTTACAGCTTTCCCACCGATTTAATGGTTTCTGTCTTTTTTACACAAAACATTTTCTTCAAAATGTCTTCACTGAACTGGGGTATCACCTTGAGCAAAAGCTGTAAGTGAGAATAGTAGGTATTACTAAATATGCAGTAGGCATTATGTGGTAAATGAAAATTATTGAAATCCATGTTACCAATTTGGTAGCCACAGTGTACTGTGCAATCCCATGATTTATCTGGAGCAGAACCACGTGATTAAACTATAAAAGGACAAGGAAACATCTTTATTGTTTACAACATCAAATAGCATCATGATTTGAATGAATAGTGGAAGTGGGTGGCATAGAGGAAAGCAAGTCTGCCTTTCAGCGCTGGCTATCCAGGTTTCAATTCCGATGTGGGTGGAGTTTCCATATTCTCCTTGTGTTTGTGTGGGTTTTCTCTGAGTTCTCTAATTTCTTCCCACAATTCAAAAAGCATGTATTCAAGGTGAATTTACTGATGTTTTCACATCATGTTTTGGATATTACATTTACATTTCATTTGGTCATTTAGCAGACGCTTTTATCCAAAGCGACTTACAAGGTGAACACACATCCCTGGAGCAATGAGGGTTAAGGGTCTTGCTCAAGGACCCACATTGGTAACTTCAGTGGACTTGGGATTTGAACCCCCAACCTTCAGATTGATAGACCAACGCCCTAACCACTGAGCTACCGCGCCCTCACTTGGATATGACTTAATTGGTGTTATTTTGAAGACTCTGCTATTTGCTTTTACAAAACTCACCTGACACCATCACCCCCACATCTCCATTTATATTACCAAATTTAATTTTGGGATTAAGCTCATAATAGATTTTTTTTAATAACAAGTGTGATGTTATGACTGTACAGTTGGCTACCATAACCGTTTCCAATAGTTTCATAAATACTTGCTTGATGTAAACTAGGAATTTTTCATATATTTTTTTTATTCCATTTAATGTTATGACAAATTTCTGTACTTGAGGTTCCAAAAAGTAAACAAATATTTGTAGCTGTTATGTAACGAACAGAGAGGGAGCTACAGCAAATCCTCCTACATGTTCTCTTTGAATGCATCTATCAGTATACCCTTACAGATTTTTGTTATTCAGTTGTGTAGTTGACCTGCAGTGCCTTCCCCCCTTAAGTTTTCTTACTTTAGTCTTATCTTACCTTTCACTTGTACCTTGTTTCGTTTGTATGTGTAGGCAGCAGGCCCAGGAATGCTGCAGATAGATGTTGGCTCCTCTCTCATTCCTCTTACTCTCATTATTGCTCCCACTTGTCTCCTGTCAGCTACTGCCTGACCTCATGACAGGCTTGTTCGAGCTGCCTTGCATTTCCTGAAATTTATAATACAATATCTGTCTAAAATCACTACTAAAGCATGATGAGTGTATGTTATGAGACTGTGGTAAGTGCTGATGGACTTCTGCCTGCATTTTCATGTTCAGAAATTAAATAACCACCTGTGTGAATGTGGTCCTTCTTTAACTAATAATTATTATTTACAGCACTTACACTTTTGTCTAGATTGACTTACTCTGTACACTTTAGAGTAAATGAGCCCTGCTCCAAAAACAACCTGTGCTAGATTACCGGTATTGGATATTCAGTCCTGTATGTTCTACTCTACTGCAAAATATAATTATATTGGTGTCTCACTTATTAAGCTTCTGTAGAATAATATGTAATTTGAAAATGTTGACGTGCATGCATTTATTTTAGATGTAACAAAAAAAAGCCATACAGTCCTTTGCGGTCTGCTCTGTTTATGATTTGCATTATGTTCACAATTAATTGTGGTTTTTCTTTCTTTCATTTTCATTTTGTTTAAATTTTATTTGGTTTGGTTTGGATCTAGTCGATCATATGTCCTTCTTCCTGTCGTTCCTCTCGTTTTCATCCACTGCCTCATAATGTTCTTAGCTGTACCTTATTTACTATAAACATCTTTATTTAAACTCCTTCACCTCTATATTTAGTGAAAATTAATGCATTGCAAAGTGGCTTATGGACATAATTCTCAATCTTCGTCTTGCCGTGTTCCCCATTTTCCCTTCAGGCTACACGATGGTGTATTTATAATTCTTTGGTTTAACAGTCTGTAGGCTTCTGGTGTTTGTCCATAATTCGTTTTCCTTCCTAGTTTTATTTCCTGGTGTCTTTTGATCCTCTTTATTGTCTGTAGTCTTATATTACAATTAGTTTATTTTCCCCTTTTGCCCACAGTTCAGCTTGTATTGATGTTTAAGACTAGAGGCCAAATTCAAAGTGCTTTTGTTATATTAGGTTTAAGGAGCTTGTATTAGTAAAACTTTCCATTCTTCCCTTTATTCTGGTTTATCTGTCATTGCTTCCTTTAGGCATGGCATTTCTCTATTTCAGCATGGGTGTCTTGCTGACGGCTACCTTTGGGATGAATTAAATTGCTTACTCTTGACAGTCCAAATCTAAATGGCTACAAAACCTTATAAAGCCACAAAAACTCTTAGAAAGGTCTTTGAAAATATTGAAAAAAGTCTGAACATACAGCAAAGTTATAAGTTAAAGCTATAAATACCATGATTTTAGATGTGATGGTCTAATATTTACTTACTGCTGCACTTATTGCATAGTGTCACAAAATTAAACACCAATAATGACTGAATTAATATCAATCAATAATTATGTTTGTAATAATTATCTGTAACAAAAATATGTTTCCATGACTTTAAAATGAGTTTTTTAAAATGTCACCTTCCAAAAAGTTGACATGTTGTGACACTGTATTTTATATTTGCACTTCTTGCTGCCAATGTTTCAAAATAGACAACATATTGGTCAGAGAAAATGTTTTTTGTTTCTATATCTGGAAAATCGCTGCACCTAAAAAATGTGATTGGAGAGTTCTTATATTTTGATAATCAAAAATATATAATGGTAATAATTTTGCTAGTGAGAGAACCTAAAGAATTAAATGTCCTAGATGTCTGAGTTCATATCCTTCATTCAAACTGATGTTGCCATTGCTTTTATTGATTTTGTGGCTGCTGTGGCATGACTAACCTGTCTAAGACAGTCCACATGATGCAACAGGCAGAAAAAGCAACTCCTGGAGGAAACCCACATTGACACTGAGATCTCTCACATCTGTTGCCTTTTTTCCTTTAGTTTAGCATTACCTTTTTCTTCTTTATCCAGTTAATTTTTGTTTTTCAGAAAAAAAGGTTGGGATAGGTGATTACAGTAAACAACAAAAGGAATTAAGTGTTGCTTTGTGTCAACCAGTGATTGTTATTGAACTGCTGTGGATGGAAAGCAGTTCTTGTTTCTATTCTTCTTCAGTCGTCTTTTAATGTGGCATTTTAACTAAAGAGAGAAAAGCAGGTTAATTAAAAACCTCACAGTGGCTGCAATTCTTTCTAGTACATTGTGCTGAATTGTGTATCATGAGAATTGGCTAAACTTTTTCATGTCAGCTTTGATATATAGCTTCCTGTTATACACACACACACATACACACACAGACACACACACTCAGTTGCAGTGATTCACGGATAATCTCTAGACTGTCAAGAAATGCTCACTGCACATCACTACTCATTTCTCCAGATCGCCAAGAAAGAAAAATGAGAAGAGAGTATCTTCCATTTTTCATTCACAGCTTTTTACTGAATTTTGCTCTACAAGTAAAATCTTTAGGACAAGAAAAAAAAGTCACCAACAACTGCTGATGGGTGCAAGTTTTCAATTTTCTTTTGAAAAGGTTTTGAATATTCCTACAATACAGTGACTTGCTTTATATTTACCAAAGCTTTAAGTGAACAAATAAATTTATTTTCTGCCTAAACACCACCGCCAAATCCAATTAAACATTATAATTAATCACTGTATATAATAAATATTTTTTGATTTTACACACATGAAGCTACCATGGTGTATTTTATTTTCATTAAATTTATTATTTTATAAATTTATAATTTATAACCCTTATTATATAGGGTTTTTTCTTGGGTAAGCAAAGCCTGAAAATAAATCAGGTCCAACATTTGTGTTGCTCTGTCTCACTTGTATCAGAATCAGAATCAGAATATCTTCATTGTCATTATACCAGGTATAACGAAATTAAGGTGCCATACTTTCGGTGTCACATACTAAAATTTACACAAATAAAGAGATTTAAAGATAGCACTATAATTTACAATTTACAAAAATTTTGAAAGAAATTTTTTTACAAGAGTGTATAAAACTGTACAACCTGAGTGACCGTTTATACACTCTTGTAAATACATTTTTTTTCTTTCAAAATTTTTGTAAATTGTAGATTATAGTAAATGTAATATGTATTTTTATTATTTGATAGTCATATATTTCTTTATTTTTTCTTTATTGTATATAGCACTACGAATAATGTTCAGTCTGTTGTAGTCTGCAGAAATGTTTTAAAAGGAAAAGCAAAGGTTTTGAGGATTGCATACAAGCTGGCTGTCATCCTCAGCACCAGCTGTATGTGTGCTGGCTACATGATCAGCATGTGTTAGGAAACTTCTGACCTTTTGGATTTTATTTTTTAATAATACACTGGTGTTGAGAAGATTCAGCTCCATTGTACTTCTTTCACTGCTTTAGGAATCACTAAAGACCTTTGTGGTCTAAGCCAAAATATAGATGCCCAATACAGCAATGGATTCTTGAACACGTGAACCGAGGCACTTATGATAAATGAACTATAGCCAAAAATATTTTTAAATATTAAGTATGGAATTCCCTTGGAATTACTTGGTTATGAACTATACAATATATAATGTATATATGTGTTTTATTTTATTAGATTTCGTTAATACATTTATAGGACTTATAGTTTTGAAACATAAAACATTCTCAGTTGTTAGATTAATCAGAAAAAAAAATTATATATATGCGATTTTCATTAAGTTCATTAAGTTAAGTTCATTAACAAGTCAGAAAATTGCTGTATTTAAATAAATCAATGTGTCATTAATTATAAAATGTTCTCATGTATTAAATTACCATTAACATTTTTTAATAGTTTACTGTAATATTTACATGGCAGCCTTTGAGTAGGAATTTAGATAATTTAAATTCCGTAATGAACTAACTGACATTTATTCAAATACCTGATTTGTGCACTGTTGATTGTTGACTGATGTCCCCCTTTTTAAGCATGTTTTAAGAATATTTAATGTTTATTCACTTTAAACTTTTTGTTGAGCCCTTGCACAGCAGCTTACAACCTCATTTGAAGCTGATTTTTGAAAAGTTGGCAATCTTGTTAATACCACCAAAATCTTATGGGCCCTGGCGGTTCAAAGGGTGCCTATGAAAAGAAGTGCAACATGGTGAAATGAGGAACACATTTATAGGAAATTTAATAAAGTACTCTAACAGAGAAAGGACAGTGGTCATGAGTTATGGCACTGTAAAGGGATTTTCTGGATTAAAAATTTCATCTTCTGCTGGCATTTATTGCTTTCAGAAATGTAACAGTTTCTAAGAATTTGGGAATTGGGTTAAGTATCTGTTTAATATGAGGTGGGAAAGTAATGTAAGTGATGTGCGGCTTAATTACTTGTATAAACTTTGTCCTTTTTGTCAATTATTTTTGTGGTTCATCACAGCTATTTGACCATGTTGCCATTATTTTTTTATTTTTTTATTTATGACTATTATTCTGGCAGACATATCCCACATCAGTAGACTCTGAGTGCTATTTGTACTTTAAAGATCGAGCTGATTGATTATCCAATAAAATCAAATTCCCAGACATGTGCATTCGTTGTTCCACTGTATGCAAATGCAGTTTCATATTCCTGAGAGCAAACACCATGAATAGATGCATAAACAAAGTTTTCTTAATAGAACATTGTTACATTATAGAAAAGTGGGCAGGAGTTTATGAAGTATCTGAGTTCTTTTTCAAGTTGGAAACAGAGGACGTAAAAGTGTGTAAATCTGATTTTGTGTGACTATTTTATAAAATATACTCAACCTTAAATTAATGACCATGTCACGTCCTGTCTTCCAATCTATTTAGTCAATCTGGCCTTGAGCCACTTTTAAACACTATACAGTCTTTCCTAAGCAACTCGATTATTCACAATATGCTAGAATAGCTACTAACATCGCGTTCTTAAATTGCATATTTAGGCTGGGGCAACATTATTGCATAATTGTAAACCACAGCAGAGTAAGTGACTTTTCTAACAGACACACATTGTATAGGGTATGCACATTAGAGCAGCCAATTTACCTAGAGTCCATAATTTTGGACTGTGGGGAAAAAATCTGAGAACACAGAGGAATCCACATGGACACTGGGAGAACATGGAAATTCCACACAGATCGGGATTTGAACCTGGATTACCTGCAATAAGAGGTGAATATGCGAACCAATAAACCACTGTTTCACCCCCTGTTTTATTTAATTACAGCTTACCAAGGCCACAAACTTTAAAGGTTTTTAAGTAAACACTAAGCATTCTAAAATAATAACAACAAAAATATATGAAAAAGCACAAAAATACATTTGTGATAGTAAAAAATGGTTTATTGAGTTGCTTATTTTGAGTAGTACCTCAGATAACTGGCAGACAGGTGTTTTATGTTTTATTACTAAAAAGCCTGTCCACATAGACACCCAAAAGAGATTACCATTTTAACGGTGACTCACCATTTTCCTGAATTTGTTCTCTTTAAACTAAATTTCAGTTCTTACTTTTTGTGATTGTGGCAATTTTGCAAATACAAATGGCTTTTTTTCTAAATAAAAAATGAATTATATTCTGAAAATTTATTTATAAAAAAAACACTTCAGAGTTCAGCTCTCTTGAACTCTGAGAGCCCAAACTCTTTACATGATGCTCCTTTCATATTTGTCATTTCAAAATTGTATGCAACAAAAATAATCCTCTTATCCTGCTTAAAATGTTGAAACTATTTCATTTATTATAACAATGTTTTATCTTAACTTTGTCCTTGGAGGACATGTCATCTAATAGTTTATTAACCATTTGTAATTGACAATAGAGGATTTGACCAGTGTTGTACAAACTTTTTCAAACCTTTGTATATTGAAAAACTGTGTATATTTATGATGAAGAAAGCAATCATTGAGAGGAGGTCTGGATGCAGATTACTGCTTAGCTGAAGTAGGTCAGAGCTAAAGGGTGACAGCTGTCGGAAATATGCCACCATTACCATGTGCAGAGATGAGGAGCAAGACAAAAAAAAGTCATAGCTAGAAAAGGAAACCAGGCTGAGAGGAGGCACAAAGAGATAAAAAATGAAGTACCAAGTGGAATTATGGAAAGGTCAGGCTCCTCATGATGGAAAACAACTTTTTTAAGTCAGCAACTCATTAAGAATGGCTTTCTTGGCATTAATGAAGGTTTAATGAATTATAATGTTGTGAAAAACTATCATTCCCTGTGTGATATGCAAATCAACTTTATTTCTGTATCTTGGATGACAAATTTAGCAAGTTGCCTAAAGTTTATGTGCACAGTGAGGGGATATAAAACTTTAATTAATTAAATCATATTTTTGAGGTAGAGAAACAGTATAAGAATAACAAATTTGGTAAGACTAAGTTCTACCTCAGAGCGGCATGGTGGCGTAGTGATTAGCACTTTGGCCTCTCAGAGCAGGGGGATCCAGGTTCAAATCGCAATCTGGAACCGGGATTTGTGTCTGCATGGGTTTCCTCCGGGTTTTACAGTTTCCTCCCACTGTCCCAAAACATGGATTCAAGGTAAATTGAATGCTCTAAAATGCCCTAAATACAGTTTGTTTGTGTGTGTGGCTGTGAGAGTGAATGTGTCCAGTAATCGATTGGAGCCCATTCCTGAATGTATCTGCCCAGCACCCAAACCATTCTTCCCTGGATGGGCATGGAGAACCCCCTCACGACCCTAATAGAGGATTAAGCGAAAGATAATTGATGAATGAATATTTAAGGTCTATTTCATACTCGTTATGTTTGAGTGCTTGACACTTGACTCAGTGCTGAGCTATAGACATACATACTCACAGTCCACATTTACTCACAGAGTGCATTATACGAGCGGCTTTCAGCATATTAAAAGTTTTAAAGCTGTATTATTATTTACTTCGACATTAAGCTGATACTTTTTTAAAAATCCTAGTAATTGTCATCCTTTAAATGTATTTTATAATCGATATATTAATTTTGTCCATCACTTTCATAGTCTTCTCATAACTCACTGTGCATTTACACATCACTAAAGAGCCCATTTAAACCTACAGTACATTTAAGCATCAGTATCATCCAATATCTTTATGGTAATTACCCACATACTCATTAAGGTTTAAAACAAATTTAAATCGAACAGTTTTACTGGGCCTGAGACTTTCTTCTGCTGAGTCTGTTGAGGAAAGTACTTGGAAATGTAATTAAATACAAGCTCATTTTCTCTAAAAATGAATATAGGATTACGTGACTCATCAATTTGCAAAAAAAGTAATAAGAATTCTCATTATCTCCACATTCTGTACATCCCCCCCACCCCCCCCCCCCCCAAAAAAAAAAATAATAATAATTTTTTATTCATATTAGCTGGGATGGTTTAGTTCATTTAAGCAGTTTAGGCTTAAAAATGAAATCAACATGAACAAGTGTAGTAGAATCGCAGCTAGTTATGATCTATGCTACTCTACAACACAGGAAAACAGGATTTTGATGGTGTCTCAATAACAGTAGTACATTTTTCTTCAATAATAATAACAATAATAATAAATATAATAAACATCATAATAAAACATTTTAAAAAGCTTACCTTAAGCTTAAATCCTTTTTTATTAAGTCTGTTAATTGGTTCTTATATCTTCTTTCACTTTCTTTTTTCTTTCTTGTTCTTTTTAAGTGCCTCTTGTTATTTATATTATAAGCCCTAATTAACATGTTTTTAATATAAATTATACGTGGCACAACTGTATAGAAGAAAAGCTAGGCAAATACACAACTCTAAACCAAAAATTAACCAAAATATGCTTACAACAGAAGGGGTACAATACCGAATATTTAAATTCTAAACTCACTGATTTTAAATGACTTAGATTTAATATTCTTAGTTTGAGAAGTGCTTACAGCATAATCGGGTTAAGAAGCAGACTCCAAAAGGTGCAGTTCTGTTGCAAAGGTTTTTTATAAAAGCCATTTTAGACTCACACAATAAAGCAAAGCAAAGATGTTGGGACTGAATGGTACTTTCAGTTCGGTGTAAAACCTTACACAAACGTCATTAGAGTTTAAACAAAACCTTTTCATGGTCAGTGAGCTGTGGCATCACAACTGACCAAATACAGTAATGGCTGAAAGTAAAGGCCAAACCAGGGAGCTGGCACTACAAGTCTTAGCTAGAGGGATGTCCACTGATCTATGTTCAAGGAGGCAAGAGAACTACAGAGGGCTTATTTGGTCTTTTGAAAGATAAGCTTGAACTGTATAAAGGAAATTTTGTACACAGAGTGCAGTAGTAAATAAAGCAAGGTGACCAATGGGGAAGCATTTTGTTATGGAAATGGATATGATGTACAGCAGAAATATATGATTTGGTAAAGAAGCAAAAGCCAGGTTTGTAATTATTGGTGGGATAGCAAAAAGGGGTCTTAAGGTTTCCAGGCTAAATCTTACTTAATTAAGAAAGGCAGAAAGCATTTACCTACAGATGAAAAGACAGGATAGAATTCTCCAGGCGTTTATCCTGATAAACATGTGGACAACTTTAGAAGGATGCTAGAGGTCACCCCGAAAAAAGCACTGCAACATTTAATATAGAGACCTTGTAAAAAACAATACAGTGCAACCTCTGTTTTCGTGGCTAATCTGTCCACAAACAATTGGTGGAATATGAAATTGATAAAAACCAGGGCATTTATTTAAATAAATTTTAATCCAATTAATACATTTTAGAAATACATACCAAAACACATTATTTTAGAAAATTAATGTTGTGTTTAGTACTAAAACATATTAAAAAGGATTGCAAAAAACATCATATTTAATAAAGATTGTAATTTTAATAAAGCTATATTTACTTCAGCTGCCAGCAAGTCCTGGGATGCAAGGACCCTGACTAAATTTATCCAGACTTCTGGGCAAGAGAATGGCTAGACAAGACCTTAAGTGGGTCAATTACACACATTTCTGTTGTGCATAACCTCCTTTTTACATTGCAGAAAATACCAAGGAAATGCTCATAACTAACATTGATAAAATGTAAAAGTTTTATGCTGCTACATGACAACTCTCGCTGACAACAGTGTGAACTAGAGATTGCAGTGGAATATTCCACCCCTATTGTCTTTCCAGCAGCATTTAATACACACAATGTAAATGTAAAAATTCAGCATCGGCTTAAGAACCCATGGAAAAGATGTAGACTGTGGAATGGTCTGGTAAAGGATCAAAGAAAACATAGAAGACTCAATTTTTATAGTAAAACAACTTCTACTTGGGGTCTTAGGAAAATGTCTTATTCAATGTTTATCATCAGGATATTGCAAGATAAAGGATAAATTATAAATAACTAGTGGTCTCTGGCTGATGACACTATAAAGACTATAGTCTGGCAAAACTCATAATGAATACACTTCAGAATAATATGTTGAGCACAAAACACTGCAGAATGTTGTTTACATAAGCTTAATGACAAGATGGTGTAGTAATGGCAGAAGTCATGCAACTTTAAAAGCTTTGCAGTATTGTTACAGCGCAATCCCCTGAGTGTGAAGTTTGAGCTGGGTGTTGACCTCCACTGGGTTTAGATTTCAAAGTTTAGCAACTAATCAACCCCACTGAAAGCTCAGTTAATGTAGTCCACCTCCACTACAGCAGAGCAGTGCCACGACACATTCTGGATCAGAGGCCACTCTTTCAGGCACTTATGCTAATACAACTCGTTAAAGGTTGTATCCAGGTGCTTCATGCAGCAGATGCATCTGCTATCCCTTTTCTGCACCATTTAAAATCAACACACACTTGGGCTTGTGTAACTACGAGCTCTGTGACATTTGCATGACATCTCGTACAGGTTTAATGGATATAATAGCATGTTCAGTTTGAATCACAATGTTGGACTGCATTACACTTTTTCTTCATATTTCATTGCAAATGTTTAGACTGTTTACTGCAATTAGAATGGACAGTTTACCAAATTATGCACCAATAATTGTGAGACTCGTGGCACAGCAATTATCAAGAAAGTCCTCTGTTTGATTCCCAATTTGGACAAATAAAATGTCTGGTTTTTGTGGAAATGCCATGTGTGTGTGGTGTTTCCTTTCACATTTCAAAGATATATATATACATTTATTGGACATGAATAAGTGCTTTCAGCATCATCCCTTGTTGAAGCCAAAGGCAGTAAACACATTGTAGTATGAAGTGACTGAGAACAGCTTTATGACCTGTGATAAACTGTTGTGACCAAAAATAAAACTGGCTGGTAATATACAATATGTTTTATAAAATAACAATTATAAGCATAGGGTCAACAGAAATATACAATTGTATCAAATGTAAAAATGAATATTTAAATCTATACTACATGTTTTCTAAAATAAACTATATTAGGTTTTCTGCAACTGAAGTAAAGTAAAAGACAAAATGATGATCTGTAGTGGAGCCAAACATAAATATGAAGTCTAACCCAATATGAGTTATGAAAGGAAGTAAAGTGAATGCAAATGGTCACATATTAATCATATTTTTAGCATTACATTAGGATTAATACTGACTTATGCATCCATCTCTTTGATTTATAAGACAGAGGCAATGTTATACCAGGAAACCAGATTAGGAGTGCCAGTTTCCAGCAACAGGTATTAAATATTAAAGAGGCATCCAATCAGTGTACCCTCTTAAAAATAGAAAGGGAACAAGTAATTCTCCCTTCTCAAAGCTCAGTACATTTTAATCTTCTGTCATGCTGTCAGTATGATGCCAGTGATTTTTTTCCTCGAGGTTTCTCAGATATCCAGACTGGCTCTGTAGCCAGTGTTATGTCAGATTGCTTTAATGAAACACTAATAGATTAATAAATAATGCCATTGAATGTGCAACCATTCATCTACCATTTCACCACTGCACGCTCTCTCTCTCTCTCTCTCTCTCTCTCTCTCTCTATCTCTCTCTCTTCTCTCTCTCTTCCTCGCCCCATTCTCATTGCTATTCTTTTTGCGAGTAATGTGACTCTGCTGCTCTAAATTGCAACTGCAATAGCCTGGGTGGCTGTATTTCCGATCCCCTGCAGCTTAAATGTGTTACAGTAGTATGTGCCAGAGCCTGTCAGGCTGCATCTTTGTAGCTCGGTTTTCATCAATGCCAATGTATAATGGTTGACACTCAATAGCAGCAAACATAACCAATCAGCTGGCATTCAGTACCTGTCCTAGTTCTACTCAAGCAACATCATCCAGCTCAGCCTTCAGTGTGAGAGACAGTGGCACAGCCTGAACATAGCCATCGATTAAACTCATCTGTGGTGCTCTTTGATGTTTCTAAACTTTATGTTCTGTTTCAGTCAAAACACAATGATAAGTATTGGTAAATAAAAAAGTCCCAAAAAGGATTAAGGGCTGTATGATAACTTATATATATACTGGCAGATACACCCAGGACAGAGTGCCAATCCATCGCTGGATTATTTATATATATATATATATATATATATATATATATATATATATATATATATATATATATATATATATATATATATATCAGTTACTGATCCACGTTTGTGCAAATCATATTTGCAGTGTTATCATTTGTACCTTATCTCTTTACACCACATATAGCTTCACACTGCTTATCATTATCTGTAGCTTTTAAAGTGTGAATCCGAGGTCATTTTAAGGTCTTTGAGGCTTTATTGGTAAAAAAAAAACAAAACAGTATAATATGCCTGAGCGACAGTTTTTAATCAGTAATGATTTTCTATGGTAAAGTGTTTATTTATTCCTCATTTACCAGTGCTTTTACAATATCCAAAAATAGTGTATATATATATATATATATATATATATATATATATATATAGAGTGTGATTTGTCTTATTATATATACATTTGTTAACATAATTTGGAGCTGGAACCAAATATGGGAAAACATATTAGGCCAGACCTCACAATTATTTTACTGTCATTGGAACTTGTATCTAAAATTAAGCAACTAATTTTGCAATGTTCTGACTTTGTGGAAGCAGTTTGTGAAAGGCCATTTTGTTAAGGTCCATCAGGGCATAATTAAATAGTTAGGTTTGGTGTGGAAAGAACTAATGCTGACTAATGCATGTACAGATGGTTACGTGTTTATATATAAATTATATTGAAGTAATTAAAGTTACTGTGTAATTGCATGCCTATTACACAATTTCAATTATTTAGTAACCAGAAAAAGCAGATAGAATATAGCTTGAGGCTTCAGCATCACTGTCTATAACAACATAAGTAAAGGAGAAAAACCAGCACAGTACTGTCTGGGTCTCCTGGGCCTTAGCTTTTCACAGCCACACCATCAACTAAGAAGTGACAAGACAGAGTGGTGAAATGGCAGCACTAATCATCCCAGCTCACCGGGATTCGATGGCATTCAACCCAGGGATCTGCACCTTTGTCTATGGGGTCAAGCCTAAAGCTTAAGTAAATAAATGTAGCTTTAAAGATGGCAGTGCAGAAGTAGAGAAGATTTTCCATAGTTTCCCAAGCAGTGATTTTATTGATTTAAAATCATAATGAAGACTAGGTTAGAGAAAAACAAAAATGTAGTCACACTGTGCGTGCTTACTTCCTTGGACTTTCTTCAGTAACATACACCCCTTAATCATTATATGAAAATTCTGGCAGCAATAATCATATTTAACACCAAATCTGGTCCAACAAATCAAATTTTTATATAAAATCAATGTGGTTTAAAGGCATGTTTAGCATTAGCTCTGTGAGAAATGTAAGAAATATTATTCCTGTCTCCTTGAAGCAAGATGCTGAATGGTCAAATGTCAGATGATTATCTTGAATTATTAAAAGGTTAAAAAATAACACCACATATAAATAAAGTTACGGTTGCCTTTTTCGGAATATTTATGAGATTTATGGATTATTAAAGTTTCATCTGACACTTTTGATTCAGTTCCACTAAGAACAGATAATAACTGGAAGATGAATGTCATTTCATTTCAGTCGGTTTTGCCTCATTTCATCTCAAAGAAAACAGATTGCACCATGTTCTGTTAAGTCTAATATCACTTTCAACAAAAAGTCAGGCCCACAAAATGCACTACATATCCTAATCGTCTTAACCATAATAAACTTTATTTATACACACATGCAAATATGTTTATTCATTTATTTATTACGATTTCAAAATTAAGATTTATTTATTCACCCCCGGGTCGTATCAAATCAGCCGCCGTCCAGTATATCAGAAGGTTTGGAATCAGACGCAGTGCTGAGTGCAGTGCTGAAATTATTTCAGTTTTTGTCTGAGAAAGGAATATCTTATATTGACAGTGAACATCGGAATAAGATATGAGCTTGTACTGCATATGGTAGTATTACTTATAATAGGATGATTTTGAATTATGTGCTACATGCTAGAAAACGTAATACTCAAAACTGTATCTGTTAATGTCTGTTAATGTTTAGACAGTGTATTGACATTTATCTGTAGTGATGTTTATCTGTTGGTGAAAATGAAGGGGTTAAATGGTAGCTACAATGTGCTGCTATAAAATCCATACGGTTATTTATTTATCATCGCGTTCAATCAGATTTGTTTTTAAGACTGGAAGCACAAAAACAATATGTACCGCTTCCCAGCTGTTCAATAGAGAGCTAATGTTTGTGTTTGTTTTTACTGTGTTTTATTTACCAGGCCTGAAAACACTAACACAACATATAGTGTATATAGCCTTTCAAAAAGAATAAAATAACAGTAACAACAAATTTAATACTGAGACATATGCTGTAACATTCATAAAGTATAACATTTGTAAAGTTGCTTTCTTGCCAGCCTAATCTGCTAAAATGAATGCAACGGCAATAATAGTTTTGTTACTTTGGATTAAATGAGAAGAGACAGGATCAAGCTCTTGAGAGCTGAATTTGATGTGGGTACTGATGTGTGAGATGAAGAGAGATGCTCAATTATAAATGCAGCCCTATAAACAATTACAAAAAAGCTTAGACAGTTAAAAAAATCTTTAGTGAAAAACAAACCATCTTGCATGCAGTCTATAAAAACAACTCCTGTGATATTCTTGTGTAGTGTAACATGCTTCTATTCTAATCATTTCTATACAGTTTTGAATTATAAGAAAAAGCACAGCTTTAAAGAATAATGATTTTACCACCTGTAAAGTGATAATGTTTCGCACTTTCTTATTTTATCATCTTAATTTACCATGTATGTAGATGCACTTTACAATTTGAATTACAGACTGTAGTCCACCTGATTCTCTGTATCATTTGTTAGTCCTCTTTATACTGTTTTCTAATGATCAGGAGCACCACAGAGTAGGTACTACTTTAGTGATGGATGATTCCTAGCACTGCAGTGGTGGTTTATCTGTCTGTGATATGCTGGTATGAGTGAATCTGAGACAGAGGTGTTGCTGTAGTTTTCGAAACTCTTTGACGACAACACTGGACTGAGAACAACCCATCCATCCATCCATTATCTTCCGCTTTATCCTAGGGTCGCGGGGGGGTTCCCCATGCCCATCCAGGGGAGAAGGTTTCGGGCGCTGGGCAGATGCATCCAGGACATGGCGCCAATCCATCGCTGGGCACACACTCACTCACACACACACACACACACACACACTCTACGGGGTAATTTGGAGAATTCAATTGACCTTGATCCATGTTTTTGGATTGTAGGAGAAAACCAGAGAACCTGGAGCAAACCCACTCGAACACAAGGAGAACATGGAAACACCCATTGTTATCCATAAAATGTAGATTGGGATTCAAACCGGGAATCCCTAGTGCTGAGAGGCAAATGTGCTAACCACTTCAATCTGTGCTCAATAAACTCAACAACATAATGCGGCAACAAAAAAAAAAAACACTCTATCTGATTTTACATCAAGCAACAGCAGTTTGTGTGCTTCATATTTATTCTTATATATAACTGATCAAATCATACAACAATACCACAATCGGTGTCACTGCAATGCTGAATATCATCCTCTATCCGAATAATATTTGTCATGTGGTGTTTCTGTTCAGGCCCTGATGTTTAGAACAGAGTAACCTGCAGAGTAAAGGATATTTGTTCATAAAATGAGCCATTATGTATGAATATGCTCCCCTATCATTTTAGGTTCTTAAATTTGTGCCAACCCAAGTATTTGCTGACACATTGGTGTAATAACTCCTGTGGTGTTTTTATGTGAGATCTAGATAATCAGACTATAGCTCTCCCTTCTTATGATAAATGAACATGCTCAACTTCCTTCGAAATCACGAGCCTGAAAAATTCATTCTTACCAACAAGTTGTAAAAGAAAACCAAACCGAAAAAAAAGCATGGATTAAAAATAGATGAAAAAGAGGTGGATTAATCACAGATGATTAAACACATGAGTGCACGCCTCATTAGAATTCACCCAAAAAGCAAATAGCCCATCTGTATCATTTATCAGATTCACCATGCTAAATGAAGCAATGTGTTATCCAGATCCAAACGATTAAAGCTTGAAAACCTGTATTGATGCTGATGATTACTCTGTCAAACAAGTATCCATTCCACAACATTTAACGTTTTAATCTGGAATATATTGCTGACAGATTCGAAGATTAATGCAGATCTTCTGCAGAGCAAGATGGGAAAGAGAAAATGTGTTGGATGTGTTATGCCACAGCAGGTTTTATAATTCAAAGCAGTTTTATATTTTCATGGTTAATATTTTATAGTCTTACATTACTTTTAATTCCAACATTTTTGTCAAAATTATTATCAGCAGCAGCAGCAACAATAAAAGTACTTTGTATGAATTTATATTATTTTACGACACTGTAAAAATCTGATTTGCCCTTCAAAGGTTTAAGTTCATGGGTGTGTAGGTTATAGCTGGATATACACACAAGGGCATATACCTGCAGCACAATGATGCAGTGGGGCTGTGACCTCTCTACTGCGACGCTCCAGTCGTGCATGAAATACAACTCAAAGACGAGTGGTAGTAGATCACATATTCAGAAGACGTCAAAGTCAGATTATTTTACAATATAAAATGAAGCAGCAGATCCTGTGTTCAGTTTCTGCATGATTGCATGCAGCAGGTTAGAAATAAGATTCCAAGATGATTGGTTACTAGTTCGTTGGTCATGTGTTCATTACATTTTACTTAAGTGTCAGTTTTCCATTTTACCTTCTTTGCCTCTCTATTGTACCCTGTATACTGATTCACCATCTATGAACTAAAACACTTCCAAATGATTAGGAAACAGGTCAAGGTAGAAATGATGGATGGAGACCTAGGGCACAGGAGAATCTAGAGAAAAACCTGTTCCAGCCGGCAAGAGTCATGTAGACACGTAATGATTCTCTGTCCATTGTTGCCCAAAAATGAATATTTTACTAGTTATTTATTGATTAAATATGATTTATTATATTATTTATTAATGGTGGCCCAAATTTTAATTTAGTAATTATTTGAGTCATAGAAATAAACTTTTCAGATCTTTCCATAATTAATTTATTACCCAAGGTGACCAGTGTACCTAGGTTATATCCCTGAGCTAATTACATATCCATTTGTATAAAAGGTTTAAAAAGAAATCAATAAAGACAGGGGCTATCTGTGCACCTTTGCTCTGAGGCATTTTTTCTGGTTGTCCTCTATTTGTCTTCCTATAAGAAAGGGTCACTAAAAATCAATACTAAGACAATCTGAGTGATCACCTGATGTTAGATCGAACCATTTTGATTCTATGGAAGTGGTCACCTCCAGGATTACATTGCCACTATCCACAAGGTTCAAGGGGTAGACTGGAGACATTTTAATTTATCTACTATTTCTCCACCTAAAAAACGTAATGCTGCTCTTATACAGATAGATGGCAGTATGATGGTCAAGTCGCTCACCTTTAAGTATGTTTCATTTGCAGTAAGCATTGCTTTTGCTGGTGTTTTTTTTTGAACATCTACCTTTGTACATACATTTTTTTTACCTTCCACTGTTCTGTTATCCACAGTGCCAACATTTAGCTGACTGATTTTAAAAGGGAACATTTTCAGCACCATGAACAAAGGCACGTCAAATTTTAGTTTAATAATTAAATTGAATAAATTGCATGTATTTAATGCAAGTATTGAAATAAATTGTTAATTTTTTAAGTAAAGTCACTTTGAACTGTCATTTCAACATTTCAATTCTGATTATATTTTGCAATAATTGTTTCAAGAACTATTATAGCTGTAAACACTTCTTTTTCACTGTCCTAGAACACTTTATAATCATTTAGTATTTCAGTACTCGGTATAGTACTCGGTATACTTTAAAACACTTTAATTCAGTACTCGGTATACTTTAAAACACTTTTTAAAGTAGGAAGGCAGAGCAATACAGTACAGACATATTAAAGTGTGCAAACCTAGAAAGATGCTTATATTTACATTTAAAGTTTATTTTATCTTAAACGTCATTATTTCATTACCTGTCAGCAGTTTGTCTATACCCACCTACCCACAAGGGAATTTTGCCCTCCAAGCTACAGAATTCTTTTTTTTAGTTTTAATAAAAAATAACACAACATTGCAAATTCAGCAGGTGCTAAAAAGCCTCTTGACCATTTTATTTCCTGCTTCAGGAAATTGTACTTATTACTCCTTGTTAACCTGTGCAAGTAGAATATAAATCTGTGTACTGGGAAATATCTTACTTATCTACTGTGCTAGGATAGTTTACTGATCTAATATTTCTATTTATTTCCCCATGTCAGGTATTTTTCTTTTCTCATACAGTGTCTATTTTAATGGATTTTAATTCAAACCTAAAGTGGGAAGAGAATAAGATCAGTAATGCAATACATAATGAAAGGTTCACTGTGAGTTAATACAGAGCCACAATAGAGAAAATGGAATATAGCTGCTGTAATTTGTCTCATGTCCTGTTATTTCATCTTTGCAAAAATGATGTCCATTTTAAAATGGCCTCGTCAATTTCAGATCACATCTCTTTCTTCTTGGCTCCGGACACAAGAGGGTTCTTTATGGTGTAAGCACATAGGCACCACAGTGCCAATGGATCATTTTAACAGCACTTCCAAGGTTATTTATAAAAATGACATTTCCAGCAGTGGAATAGTTGAAACAGGGCTGTACTGTGCTTTCAGTTTACATGATCGATATCTTCGAAGTCAAAGTGACTCCTCTGGTTTTACTGTACAGCCTGAAACTCCCTTCCGTTCCAGCACCTAAATCAGATGTAATGCAATAAATACATTTTCAATGTTTCTGAAAGATATATTAATAAATGCATAACATAAATAATTATTTAATGAATTACACTTTACAAACACCTTTATCAAATGTAACTTATTTTAAATGTGGAGGACTAATTTTTATGGCGAAAATAGAATTGAATTGGTCTGGTAGCTCAGTGGTTCGGGTGCTGGACTGTCAATCTGGAGGTTGCGGGTTCAAATCCCAGGTCCACTGAAGTTACCAATGTGTGTCCTTGAGCAAGACCCCTTAACCCTCATTGCTCCAGGGATGCTGTATGGCCAACCCTATGCTCTGACCCCAACCAAATAGGGATATTTGCAAGTTGCTTTGGATAAAAGTGTCTGTTAAATGACCAAATGTAATGTAAATGTAATGTACAGTATAAAAATAAGTAAAGACAACACTCAACTCAACAACACTGGAACTATATTGGGCAACCATGCTGGTCATGGTGTTTTGGTGTGTCCACTAACCAAATTTTGTCAGACACTAGTATTTAAAGTGTAATTTTGGTACTGATGAGGATGACCAATACAATCTGTGTAGCAACAAAAGTTATTGTCTCTGTTTTTTTATTTTCAAGAGCAATAAGGTAGATGTGTCTGTATAGTTTACAGTGAATGAACGCTGTGTTTACAAATTCTAGCAAAACTGCTGTGTCTGATGCAACCGTTTCAGTTCAATACTCGAACACATCCATCTTAACAGCAGTGGCATTACAGTGCCGAAAATCTTACTTGTTTTGTGATGATCCTGACCATCATTAAATATGGCGAAGGGGACTAGCACAGTATGCACTGGAAAACAAATGTAAAACACTCTGACTCATGGTCAGTTCAAACCTTTTCTGCTCTACAGGTGTGCCAGACTGTTCGACCTGTTAGTATACCGCTACACAGGGTCACTGCACTGGCACTTTTTGTTTTTTAAGTATTTAACATGGCCAGTAGAATCTATCAAGTGGTACTGCCACCAAGAATGCACTGATTCCTTGTTGCGGTCTGCTCTCCATTCAGAGTCAGTGCCAACTTGAGTGTTGTCAGCCAGTCAAGCCCCACGAGGCACACCTTTTTCATAATTCATATTTTGTATGCTTACAGTTTACCCTACCTGCAAACACACACACACACACACACACGCACATACGCACACACGGCAGATACCACAGTACACATAGCAGTAAAAACATTCCTGTTGACTGGACAACAAAGATCATGCACAACACAATAAAATATGGAAAAATGCAAATGATTATTGTATCCTGCACCAGAGTGTGCAAATATTGCCTCGATACCACAATAAACACATAGAGTGAAGAGCAAGAATACAAAATCAGGTAAACTTCTCCTGGCTGATATTTCAGAACAACAATTCTTGATAAAGAAGTCTTGCCTTCATTTCTAGTTGCAAGTCAGGATTGGGTACATTACCCTCCATTAGCTGTGTGTAGATTTTCCTCATTTCTCTCATTCGAAATTCAAATGGTATGGATTTTTCTAAATGCCTGCTTTCTCCACAAATGCTTTAACTAATATTTCTCTCAGGTTTCACATTTTTTTCCTAACGATTAATAATTAAATTCAATCAAATTATAATGTTCGTATTAGACCTGAATAATTCAGAAGGCTTAATTCTGAAAGGAAATGGGCTAGGTTTCCAAAGGTATATTGTGACATGATAATGCATTGCTTTAATGAGTCACGAGACTAGGTTTGAAAAATATCTGAATAAAATACATAAAATGTGAATGCTGTAGTATATTATTAGATGAAACGTAACAGATTCAGACACAAGTTAAATATGTGAATAGAGCTAATATTGATATGCAAATTATTCACTTTTATGTTACAGATATGCTGAAAAATATAATATAATTTATTATTATTATTATTATTATTATATATATATATATATATATATATATATATATATATATATATATATATATATATATATACATATATATATAGCCCAGTGCCCGAGACGTTCTCCCCTCTGGATGGGCATGGGGAACCGCCCCGCGACCCTAATATAGGACATAGGAAGATAATGAATGAATATATATGTATATGTATATATATATATATATATATATATATATATATATATATATATATATATATATATATATATATATATATATATAGGCACGGTAGCTTAGTGGTTAGCACGTTCGCCTCTCAGCGCTAGGGATTTCCGATTCGAATCCCCATCTGGGTGGAGTTTCCATGTTCTCCCCGTGTCTGCGTGGGTTTCCTCCGGGTTCTCCGGTTTCCTTCCACAGTCCAAAAACATGGATTAAGTCAATTGAATTCTCCCAAAAATTGCCCCATATAGAGTGTGTATGTGTGAGTGAGTGTGTGCCCAGCGATGGATTGGCGCCCTGCCCTGGGTCTATCTGCCCAGCGCCCGAGACGCTCTCCCCTGGATGGGCATGGGGAACCCCACCGCGACCCTAATAGAGAATAAAGCGGGAGATAATGAATGAATGAATGAATATATGTATATGTATATATATATATATATATATATATATATATATATATATATATATATATATATATATATATATATATATATATATATATATACTGCGCACCACACAGCTTGATTTAGGTGTGTCAGTGTGTCTTTTTTATCTTCACAAGGCAATGATGTAAGAACAAAAAAGATTCTTTGCCTGATTTCAGATATTCAATGTTTGACTGAGTAATTTTACTGGTCATGCGCAACATTTACCCCATTTTGCTTCAGCAGACTGGTTGAGTGATTTAGTTTAATAAGTCGCCGTTTGACTTATTCTGTCTGAGTTGTAAATTTTCAGCATTTCATGGCATGGTACAGTACTCTGCGGTGAAGTCGGTGTGAAAAATAGTTCTCCTAATGATTTTTAGATTACACTGTTCAAACTTATTGTATGCCTTAAAGGGCAACACGATCAGTCTGTAAGTTTTGGACAAAATATGCAACTAAATGAAGCTGATGACAAATCATTTCACTGATTCAGCTGAAATTAATGTCACTTAAACACAAGTGGACATTCTGTAATCTTATTATAGAGTCATCAGTTTTAAAGTTCTCATTTTTTTAGATTATAAAACTATACATATTGTAGTCCATCTGTTTCTCTGCATACTTTGTTATTCATTTTAATTTGTTTGTAAATGATCAAGACCCCGCAGGTATATGGGTGGTGGCTGATTCTCAGCATTGCAATGATCCTTTTTGTTTCAACAAAACAATAAAAATATAGATGGCCTGCTAGAGGGGATGTAGATGCTGACCTGAGATAAGGGTTTGAAAATATTGGTAATCTTAATTTATTTCATTACCAGTCTTTTGCTACGTAGCCCAAATCTGACCAGCTGATGGTTTGCAGAAAGGCTGGTAATGTTACGAACCATCAAGTTTTCTGTCTATGTGTTGATTCAAGGGATTTACTTAAAAGGCTGGTAGATCTGTCAACAAATGGTTGGGCTTTTTCTGCTTTTTAATCTAGATGATTAAATTAATATAGATGATATTATATATTATATATTGATATTAATAAAATATGCTGCAGGAAAAACAAAGATTGTCACAAGGACAGCCATCATATAAGCTATTAAATAATTTTTTTTTTGTCCATTTTATGTCCAGTTCTAGTAGAATCAGGAGACTCAGTCTAAAGACAAAGAATAATAAACCTTTAATAGTGTTTCATTATTTTCTCCATTTGCAAAAAAAAACTGTTAAACTGGGGTTGACGGTGCAGCAGTCAATATGTGTGAGAATAGTGATTCCTGGGCAATGTAGATAAGGTCCTTTCTGTGGAATTTGTATGTTCGTTGTCTTTATGGGTTTCCACCACCAGTGATACCAGTGGGTGAATTGATGATGTTAAATTTGCTTTTTAATGTGCTTTATGTGCTGTCTGTATTTTTGTAATACTATAAATTTGCAGCCCAATTGCTTTCCCAACTTTAACTCTGTGAGTGGTCCTAATAAGGATGAGGATAAGGCACAAATAAGCTGCTTAGACAGTGTATAAGAGTATGTAGGTTAACTTTCAATAAAAAGGAAAAGGGAACTAAAATTAAAGATATGATATTTACATACCTTGAAGTACAGTATGGACCTTTTCTATAAGAAGACTCAGAACACTGAAGTGCAATACTGCATACTATATATATGTAATATACAGTTAATATTGGCTTTGTTTTTCACTGACACAAAATCACATCTGTTGTTAGGCACCACCTACCTCCCCCTTCCTTCTCTGTATTTATGTAATCAGTATTATACCTGGGTACAAAAAGTTACGAAACAGAAAATTTAGCACATGCCAATTGTGTGAAAATAACAAATGCTTGCTGCAGCAGCTTCAGGGAGAAGGTAAATGGGCACAGCCACTTCTATTGCAGAGGAGCAGGCATGAAAGAAAAAGTGGGGGAGTAAGCATGACAGAACTAAAATACAAAGAGCAGCTTTTAATAGTAACTGATAGGAAACAGTAAGGCATTACAGTCATACAGTGACGATATGGGTGACCAATGATTCAATACATTTTGATGATGATAATATGACAGAACACCATCATAAGTGGCGATCGTCACTTATTGCTCATGTTCACACAGACAGTCCATGTCAAATAGTGCGAAATGATGTAGCAGTGTGTAGGGTTTAGTGACATCTAGTGGTGGGATAAGAGATTAAATTGATTCTACTCTCCCTGACCAACATGGCAGCTGCGTCAATAAGAAGTAACTGTAACATCAGGAAAAATGTTACAATGAGGAAACCTGCCAGTGACCAGCTCCTATCCTTGTAAATATAAAAGGCTTTATTTAAGGTAACAAAAGGAGTATTGTAGTATTGATGACTGTACACAATTAAAAACATAATACTGTACATTGAATTTAAAATTTTCAAAAGTTCCTTATATTTTACAAAATGCACCTTAAGTCTTTTTTTTAAATAAATGAACATTTAGGATTAAAATAATGTTAGATCATATTTATACAATAAAAAAAATGTTCTCAAATCTTGTAAAACAATTTTTTTTTAATAGTTATGAAGCTAAATGTGGCACAGTGGAAGATTTAATTAATGTTGTGTTAAGTTACAGAAAAGAAAATACAGAAAAAAAAATTACATTGCATTAAAGTAAATTACAATTACATTACATTAAAAACATTGCATGTAGGTCATGAACAAAGTGGGTTGTCGGTATTAACTGAATATTATTACACTGATTACAATGCATTTACAGTATGGGATTATTATTTTTTTAATATAACAGGTGCCTTATTCAGTGTTAAGTATAAATAAATTATTTAAAACATAGTACATGAAATGTAATATTAAGTGAAACTAAAATTTGCACTTTGAGCAACAGGCTGGTTGTAGGTGCTGCAAGTTATGTGCAAATGCAGTATTTGGATTTGTAGTGAACATGAAATATTAAGGTGCTAATGGTGCATGTGCGAGTAAAGGCATCATCAGTCCTGGCCTTAAAGCAGAGTGAGGGTAACATGGAGTCAGAGTATAGTGGATTTATGAAGGTCTAAAAGGACATCAGTCAGATGGAAGGTCGAACAGACAATGATATGGATGAGTGAAGTTCTTCCAGATGTTGGCTGCTTTTTAAAGGCAATGCAAGATGTAGCTGTCCACAGCGCTGGAAGTACCCCAGTGATCTTCTGTGCACTGCTGATGATTTGCCTCAGTGCTTTCCGATCAACTGTGGCACAGCTGAGCTATCACACAGAGATACAGTATGTTCGGATGTTTTCTGTGGTGTAGCAGTAGAAGGTCACCAGCCACTGCTGGGGTAAATGTTGCTATTAAGATCAGTGTGCAGCACATTGTTACCTCACACTGGCTAGTGCAGCTTAGGATGAGATCTAAAAGATACAATTTGTTATTCTATTTACATTTTATATAAGGATGCAGCTATTGATCAGCCATGTAGGGATATCTGCCACCAGTTAGCTTGTTTACAGCCATTATATCACTTGTGACTGTTCACAAAAGAAAGTGGCAGGTTAATGTTTATGTTGCACTGAAATTTGCACTGGTTAAAGGTTGTGTCTGTTATTTCTGGTAAGACATAAATGACTGTAGCTACCTAGCTGCAAATTAAAAAAAATTCACAGTTGCTCTTGGTGCCCATAAATTTATAATTAGTTTAGGCAGAAAAATATATATTTCTTAATTAAGTAGCATTTAAAGAGAGTAAATAACAACAAAAACAAAACTGCTATCAGTATCGGCCATTTGTTCAAACTGGAACACCATTATCAGTGGCAGTCCAGAACTCCACAATCTAAACATTATTCGAAATCAATGGTGCAAGAATGTCATTGCAAGTGAAAAAAAAGTAAACCTTTTTTTCAGAAAATGCAAAAATACAGTAAAAACAAAAAGTATAGTCTAATTTATGCAACAGGAATGTTAAAGCATTATTACAAACTAAACTAAATAAAAATATAGAAATATTTGACTTATCTTTTGAAAGCTTGTTCTTGCTTCAAAACAAAAACACACTCACCCACACACTGGTTAAGTGTGAAGCTCAGCATGGTGTCTCCATGTGTAACTACAGCACGGTGCAGTATTTTGCTTTGCACAAACATGAAGCACATTCTTAATCACGAATGCAAGAACAGATGCATGAGGCTTTTAAACGATTGTCTTAGCAGCAACAAAAATTTACATTAAATTTACTGTAGTCCATGTTAGTCACATCGTGCTTAGTATGCCACTTGTGACTATGTATGTGTGAGTGTGTGTGTTGTGTAATTATTAATAAATAGGAACATAAAGAACAATTTGTTACCTTGTATCTTTACATTCCCATTAGTTTAACACTTGCTATAATAAAGATGCATATGTGCATATTCTGTCCTTTCTTTAGTATTGTAAATAATCTAATTCATATTAGATTTTTGCTATTACAAATACAAATAATACTAATTCAATTCAGTGTTAACACCTTGTAAAAATCTGCTCCAACAGATGCCAGTAAGTGCCCTTCGCCTTCTGGTCAAATGCCCTTAGCTCCAACATAAAGCATCAGCTAGCAAGGTTCTGCCAACCTGACAAAACAGAATGTATTTGCACACACATACTCTTACTGACACATGGACTAACACTCATATTCACAAAGTAAGCTGGCATTGGGTTGTCGGGTGAAATATTGGAGACGACAGAATATTTATTATTCATAAAGGAGAAATCCCAGTGCACTATGCCAGCCAGAGAAGGAGAGAGGGGAGGGACAACTTATTATAAATTCATTCGCTTTAGTATCCCCTGGTTGCCATCCTTCAAGGAACTCAACTTGTGATACTCAGTTTGTGGTTGTATGGTCATGTTGGGATAATAATGACAAACATGACCAGTACAAAATTACACAGTAGGGGTGTTTTAAATTTTTTAATAATGGTGACCGCAAATGTTTTAATCTGAATGTGTTTAAATGTAAAATTAATTGCATGTGAATGGCTACTGTAATAATGCTACTACTACATAGAACACATGGTTTTACAACGGTTCTGCACAACTATCAAAGCCTTAGGTGTATAGGCATTAGGAAATTGCAGTCACCTTGAGCATTCAGTCATACAGTATAATCATCATACGCTGATGTCATGTCCATCCTGTCAGTGCACAGCGCCACATGTGATGAAGTGATGATGGCAATGGGACTTAGACCTTAACCTATTAGGTCCCATTGCTGCATATCCCTCTTTCACCTAATGCAGCAGCTATTTTGAAAGGCACCTGCTCGAAAAAACTAGGGCAAATGAAGAAAAGACCTCTTGACACCAACTAGAATAGCACAGTTCAACATGAAAGACATTGTTCAAGCCTAAAAAAGACAGAGAATAAAAAAATGATTTGCTTGGAACTGTGATTGCTTTAAAATATAGAGTAGATTTGTAATTGGACCATAGGGATTGAATGATTTTTATAACAATACACTAGTCACTTTACTGGATAAAAATACACATGCTCATTAATCCTGTTATAAAGCCAAAAGCTTTTCAGCAATGCCCATGATCAGAATTAAGCTTAAGAATTAAGTGTCAGTGATCAGAATTAAGTGTCTTTTACCTACTAGTGGTTCTAATAATGCAGTTTTTGACCTGAAGCTCTTATTTTTAAAGCTCAGCAAATAGTTTTGTTATGGGAACTAACAAGACAATGATACTTTGCACTTAAAGTAGTGATGTATGAAATTAGTTGTCCTTTTTAAATATATATTTTACACATTCAATTCAGTCAGGATCCTGATACACAGCTAGTTTTAAAAAGAAACAATGCCTATTTATCTAAAAGATGTTTAAAAGTTTATGAGTACATTTATTGTCCTAATTAACAGCAATAACAGTTAAAGAACCAGCCTTGAAACCTGCAATTTCCTGGTTCAATTCCTGGTCTTACTCACGATCACAGCATTACAAAGATAATGTCACAAGAAAGCAATTAAATTCAGGAAGATATTGTGCCCTACATAACTCTGCAGCCTTTAAGAACAAATGCTTTTTCTCTTATCACACTGCCTTCTTCCAGGTGTGTGACCTTTGTACATTGATGGATGCTAATAATTGTTAATTAAGTTCATGTTGCAACAAATAAACACATTAATTCTAAATGAATTTGACTCAGCAAACTGATTTTGCATCGCAAGCTATTATTATGTTAACGATGTTCAATAGCAAAACATGGCCAAAAGTTTAAGCTACAGTGTAATAAAGACTTGCCTTACTATAAAAGTTTGCGATAAATGATCAAATTGCTGAGCACAGCCCAAATAGTGCTGATGGTTTTATTTGGTCTAAATATGCTGATAAAAGCGTCTATTGCTAGTATGACTCTGTTAAACAACACAGTGTGCATTTTAAACAGGCAAGAAAAAAGAACGCGACTCCTGAGTTCCTGAGCACAAGCACCTGATTTAGGAGCTTCATCCCACAATAAGAGCATGCTTTTCTGCATGCAAATAACAGGTCAGTGAGCAAGTAAGTGAATAAAGAACTGAATCACTGAATAAGTAAGGTGTATCTGCAGCAGACCCTATTACAGCTCTCTGCTAGTGAGTTTGTGGTTCATTGTGCAATATGACAGTGAGGAAAAAAACATTTAGGAGCATTTAGCCTTTGCTATCGATTAAAAACTGAACCACGGTGCACAGGCTGTTTCATCCACTGCATGATAAAACGACTCCATATGCTCAAGGATAAGGATGAGGATTGCGACAGGAGGAAGCAACTGATTGTTATTGTTTTTACAAGTTTTATGATTTTAAGCAAAAAGTTTAAAACTTTCAACTGTTTCTGTATTCTTTTTTTTCCCATTTGCATGTCCTAAAAGCACCTATCTCGCAACAGCAAGTAAAATAAAAAAAGGAGATTAGCCGTATCTAGGTCATCTCTTTATGGTCTCAAATAACTTATTATACTCTTTAGATAAACTGAATGTCATCAAGGGTCATTGAGTCCTGGCTTTAATGTACTGTCACAGCACACAGATGGAATTGGATTGGGTGCTCTAAGTCAAGAGGCAAATTACAAGTTACTGGTTAGTATGCATGGCGGCACAAATCAGGCTTTATTGGATTATAGTTGTTTGCAGACAGCAATTCATCAAAGGTGCCGGTTATTCCCAAGCTTTTCTGTCAATAACTATTGGGAATCAATTAGTCAAGGTATACTTAGCCAGCAAAAGGATTTTAATCTGAGTGGATAACCACGGTGTACACTCGTCAGCCATTTTATTAGCTTTTGCTTCTGCACTCTTTGTTTTCAAGTTCCACTCAGCATGCAAAGTTTTACAATTACAGAATAAAGACCATCTGTTTTCTTTGTATTCCTTCCTTTGTACGCCTTAATGGTTTAATCCACTGCCTTCTATAATTCAAACACACACTTTGTCCACTGTCTAAATGTCGGGAAGTGTGTCAGTACTGGCTGACCTATAGTAAGTAACAATTTACTGAAAGGTTAACGTAAAACTAACGACATGGCAGACACTGTGTTTAACTTTTACCATTCAGTAGAATAAAACACATTTAAATCTGGAATCAGACTGTATTTTGGTCACCTCATTACCTCAAGGTTGAATTTTATGTCTCCTAATAGCCATGCCCATTAAGGCAAACTGCTAAAAATCAGCATAATGCAGGTTAGAATTTGTTATAGCTGCAAAAGTATAATCAACATACAAATATTAATGTTATTGTAGGTGTACTTTGGGAGTGCCCCAATATTTTTGTCTATATAGTGCAAGAAAAAAAAAAAAAAAAAAAAAAAAAAAAGGAGTTGGGGCTAATTTGTCCAAAATCAGCTAACTTTGATCTTACCTTGTCTTATTTTTTCTGTAATTGGCCAAAACTTTTAAGTGGTTCTAAACACTAAACCTAAAATTGTTTTAAGAAAAATTGGTAATAATATGAAAAAAATAATAAAATTAAAATATATATTTATATGCATTTTATTGTGACTATTAACACACTAATGTATTTTTACATGTGTTTATTTTAGACAAAGTTTTACATTATTTGGTACGCTGATTGTCTTTATTGGGTAGGTTCAACTTCAATTTATTCAGCACTGAATTTAATGAAGGGATTTTAGACTTTCCTTAAGATAGATCTTTAGACCTATACTCATTACAAACTTTTTCATTTAGGCTTTCATTTGCTATAGTGGACAATATAATATCATACTAAAATGGTAATTCATTCTAATTGCAGCTGAAATGCCAGTTTGCTCCTATCAAGTTCCCATACATAAAAAAATATGATTGAATGATTGATGGGTAATTAAATCAAATAACCAAAGCTGCTGCGCCGTTGCTGTCTTTGATCTCTGGCTCATTAGTACATAAATTACAGAGCTTGAAGGATGACATAAAATAGTTATTTATTTGACCAGTTAGACTTACTTTGATTTTCTTGAACTGAGCTTTCCATGTTAATTACTGTGAGATGCATAAATGGCCAATAACTTTTAAAAAACACTGTCAAGAACATATCAGAATTTACTCTTTCACTTTCTGTTACACTATATAGACAAAATATTGGCACATAAAACCCCATCCATCCATGTTCTTGTGCTTAATCCTATACCAGGGTCGTGGGGGGACGGGTATGTTTTGGAGTAATATTTGGCTGTGGCATTACTTTTACGTTACATTTATTTTTTTGTCAAGACTTGCAATCATTTTATATTGTATCGATAACAAGAGAGTTAAATAACTCCATTTTTTATTAAGAATAAGCTTAGGACACAAGTGGCCAATTTAAATGTAAAAAAATGCTTCTTGAACCACTCTCACAATTTAATCCTGATAAATGTTGTCAGTAAACTCCTCACATATGCCTACACCACCAGAAAATAATGAAATTTATTGATAGCTAACTTGGTCACTCAGATATTCAGTCAACTGTATTTGAGTCGTGACCTGTTGACCAATTAAAGCAACTCCAGATCATCACTGCCTCCAGAGACTTGTAGTCTGGCACATCGCATGATGAGTGGATCACTTTATGAGCAGCTCTACCCACCCTGATGTGCCCAGTACTGTGGAAGAGGATATATATGGATTCATCAAACCACTTGAATCTTTGCATCGCATCAGAGTCAAACCTTTGGTTAAGAAAACATGCTTGATGGAGGTCAATATTCCAGCATTTCTTAAACATTGCCTTGTCAACTAACATAGGATAAGTCCTCTGACATGCCTGTCAGAATAAGAAGCTACTCATTGCATCAGTGAGTAATGATGCAAAGAAATGATGCCAGCCGAAACATAATAATCACTGCAGTAATTATCCAATCAAAGGATCTTAAGCATCTGCTCTAAACAGCAAATGCAAAACACAATATAATGTATTTCTGAAATCAGCACCTTTTGTGTTTTGCTACACCAGCTCTGTGCCTATGCCAATTGACACTTACTAGAGAGTCTTTAAGTAATGTACTTCCACCTTTTACTTGAGTTAAGTTTTATGTACTCCACTTCCTCTGGCACACAGCACTTGTGAAAGTATTAAGATATGAGAGTCTTATGTTAAGTGGGTCAGATGCGCTTCAAAAATATGTCATCACATCTGCTATGGCAAAAAGACAAAATAAAAAAATCTGCGACCCTTACTGACTGCCAGGTCTTAATCTTATTAAATCTAATAATGTGTGACACATAAATCTATAATACAAAACAGACACTTTTATAATAATCACAACATGGCTGTAATTAAGGTATGGTGATTAGCCATTAAGATGCATTGTAATTAAAACGGACATCAGGCCGCATACTCTAGAATGACCTTCTTGCCTACTACATGCATCATTGTAGTTTCATCTATTTTTATCTTCCAGCAAGGTGAGTCTGTTCATTTAAATGACTTCTTAATAGCCGCCGTCACATGTATCACTGCATGCCAATATTAGTACTTTCACATATTCATGTCATGTAATTAACATAAATCCTTTTCTCCGGAGGCGCTAAACTAAGATGAGACACAAGGTGAATCCTGAATATTAATCAGGCAGAGAGTCTGTAATGCAATGATATCGCACTGACTTACTTACTTGTGCATGTGCGAGTTAGTGCTGCATTATTCACACAGATGTGGTCGAACCGGAGCTCAGGTGCTATGGGATGTATGGAATGACATCACATGCCAGAATTTTTTTTTTCTTGGTGAAGCATTTTCCCTTTTTTTGCCTCAAATGTCTGTCATCTATGTTTATTATAACTGTTAATTTACTATAATTACTATAAACATGCAAATACACTTACTGATGTGTTTGTTTGCTTTTGTTTGTTTGTTTGCACAGATTTCTCTTACAGTAAGTGACCAATTTTGCTATTAGTGGATATGCAGAGCTTTAAAATATCAAAAAAAAATTTTTTAATAAATCTTAATGAATTGTACACTTATTTTGCCCTACGTTTATATTTTTTTGGCAACAGTGTATAAAACATTCACATGACCGTTCTAACAAGCTATGATTTCTTTTGAAATGTGTTACATAGCAGTACAGTCTATGTGCAGATTATGGTGTCTGTTTCCACACCAGTGAGCAAATATCTCAAGGGACATGCATATATTATAAAAATGTATTTAGTCAGTAAAAAGCATGGAAAATGCACTGTTGGCTGTACACGCCATCACACATGACTTGAAAATTGTAAAACATGTATACAACAAAAAGTCAACCTCACAGTGTTGATCTTTTTAGGAGAAAAAAAAGGATTACTTTTGCTTTCTAAAATACACTGTTCTTAAATAAATTTGGATACTGAATAAATTTACTCCTATTTAAAGGCAATACTAAAGTTAGCTTAATGCTTTTTCTTAGGTTCTTAACCTTAGACGATGTGTTAAATTAAATACTGAAAAAATACTCTCATTGTCTCAGAATCTTACATTTTGCCAAACCATTAATTTAAGAGAAAATATGATACTACAATATCTTCTTAAGTACAAACTCCAGAACCAAGCATGGCTAGATTATTAAACCAATATAACGCGGAGTTGACGGAAAGGCGCACATTTTTGAGTGTATCTGCCAAGTTCCCAATAATCAACCATAGCTTCCAAACGTCAGCAGGTTTCATAGTATTAAATAATATTTAATACAGAGTAGCTACAGTTTGACAAAGATGTGAAAGTTATACCCAAGACAGTGGCAAACAGAAATATAGACAGACAACTGAATTTAATCACAACTTTCATAGTCAAGCTCGGGACCTTGAATGTCTGGTTTTAAAAGAAGGCATTTGGACAAACCGTGTGATGGATTCCAGTACAGCTAAGATCAGGCAACTTAGAAAGGACCCGAGGTCCCTGAACCAGCAGTCTAACATCAGCACAAAAGGAAGTTTCTTTGAGTGAAGAGGAACATTATGCTGAGGAACAAAACACTGGTCACGTTGAAGACCAGAGTGCCAGAAAATAAAGTTTTCATCTCAGACTTTCACCAACTAGCTGAGAAACTTACATTATCTAGTCCCAAAGTAGAGAATCAATTTAGACAGTATATATGAGAATGCAGCAAATGAATCGGACATTAGAAAGTTGCGGAATCTTGATAATCCCACTAACACATATAGCTGAGTTCAGCAGGAATTACCCCAGCAGGAAAAGGATGCAGGAAACATTAAGACCAATGAGTATTGCATTCAGCTAACAAGAAAAGAAACACTTAATGGGAAAAAAACGTCATACAAACATGAAAGACAGTTTGAAAGAGGCAAAATGCAAAGGTCACTTTATTAAGAATCTAAAGCCATCGCTCTGAGTACTTTTTGATTTAATCAATGATCTCATAATAATTTAATCATTAGTGAAAGTATGTTGATGAATTCTACAAGGCCTCAGAAATCTCATTATATGGACAAGACAGTTTTAAACCCACAAAGAAGGGAATTTTATTTCTCTGTGGAAGGCACTTCAGATATCAGTCATGAACCCAGATTAATCTTTAGCAGCTCAGTCAAGGACGCATTCTTAATGGATGACCAGAGAATAACTCGACTAATATCAGAGGGGAATATACAAGTCAGTGCTTCCAGGAAAGGTTTAGACTTTGATTTACAAGAATGCAGTTCTTCCACAAATACTCTGGCCTTTGCTTGTGTACAAGGTCTTCTGTCAGTAAAGAGGCAGCAGAACAAGCAGTTATAATGAAACAGGCAGTCTTGTGCCAACACTTCAGAGTTCAGGGTGCCAGGAGCATTTGAGTGGGAGAAGTTGGGAAGTGTCCCAACAGAAAACCACGTCAGGACCCAAAGCAGAAAATTGCAGCACATGTGAAACAAAAGGTGAGAACATGGCAAGAACTTGTATGCCAACGGTTACATAAACAAGAAAGAATAAATCTTTGGACCATGTACCGAATCCTTTGAAGATGATTGAACCATCGCAGCAAGGGAAATAAAAACATCCGTATGTTCATTGTGTGTTAAATCTGGGACAGTAGAATCTAAAAGGAGGACCTAAAGCTTAAGCAAAGGGTGCCGTCACCAGACAGGGGCAAATATTATATTACACTCAACTCCTCTTACCCCCATCCTAAAACAAATATATCATTTTTGGTGATATGTGCTTAAAAAGCCATTACGGCAGCCACTATGGATTTATTTTTATACAAATTGTGAATTTTTGCTCATGATATTTAATATATTTTATTTATGTTTAAATTACTGACGGCGGCACGGTGGCTTAGTGGTTAGCACATTCGCCTCTCAGCGCTAGGGATTCCCGGTTCGAATCCCCATCTGGGTGGAGTTTCCATGTTCTCCTAGTGTCCGCGTGGGTTTCCTCCGGGTTCTCCGGTTTCCACCCACAGTCCAAAAACATGGATCAAGTCAATTGAATTCTCAAAATTGCCCCATATAGAGTGTGTCTGTGTGAGTGGGGGTGTGCCCAGTGATGGATTGGCGCCCTGTCCTGGGTCTATCTGCCCAGCGCCCGAGACGTTCTCCCCTGGATGGGCATGGGGAACCCCACCGCGACCCTAATAGAGGATAAAGCGGGAGATAATGAATGAATTCGTGACATTTACGTACATTTGAATCCTATAAAAACTATAATAATTAAAGTATTATTATTATTATTATTACTTCTACAAGTAGTACTTCTACTGTTATTATTGTTGTTGTTATTATTAAGATATTGTGTATGTTAAAATGTATTGCAGATTATAGTGAACCTGCTTTTCCTGCCTATACGTACATGCTTCAATGTAACATTGGGTTCTGCATTTAGCTCTTTTATAAAAAAGCAGCATGGTATATGAATACATTGGTATTTAATTAAATTGAAGCTTACAGTGACATAGTCTGCTTATGTTTTATCCCCACTAAGAACCATTGTAAGCTTTGTAAAAAAAAAAAAAAAAAAATACAATATTAAAGCCCTTTTCACTTCATTTACAGTAATTCCACTCTTTATGAGTACATTGTCATAGCCTACATCTTAATAATCCTGCAATGCAAGCAGCATTTATACCCCCATGAACAATTATGCATTTCCCAAAGGAATTGGCCTATTTATATAAAGTTGTGCTCTATTGGTTCTCAATTAAGAGACTGCAAATCTCTGCAAAAATGGACACATCGGTTCAGACATCTGATCTCATATTACATGTATAGAAAATCAGCAAGGTGCTGAGGATTATAAATATTTGAATAAAAGAAAAAAACGGAGCAGAACATTATTGTTTGGAGGACACTTATCGCTGAGTAGACCAATTTTCTTCTGTGAATAGTCAATATGGATAACTTGGATTCAGTTCTTATTTGTTACCGATTTTTAAAAATTTTAAATGATACAATATGATTACTATTGTAACAGGTGCCTAGGGCACCTGTCACCTGTTTTGTGTTTCGTTCCGTTTTTTAGTTAATTAACGTTCTGTGATCCATTAGTTTCGTTAATTAACTCGGTTTTGTTATTGGTTTGTCTTGTGCACGTGATCGGGTGTCTTTTTGTATTTATGTCCATTGGTTTTTGTCATTGTTGCTGGTCGTCTGTTTTATGTCACATAGTCTTTTACGTACCTCCTGTTTTGTGGTGTACTGCACCTTTAAATAAAATCTGTTCTCGCTACCTGCGTGCCTGGCTCCCTTCAGCGCGTTAATACGCCGGTTTTGCGCGTCCGATGCGCTTCCGCTTCTGCCCGAGGTAGACTAGCGTGACAACTATAAAGATCACTCCAAATTCCAATATGATTCTAATGTGTTATTTTGAGTTTGTATTTTTTGTCTATGTGTTGTTTTGCCCACATACCCCTTTATACTATATTTTTTACATTAACAAATGTACAATACAATTTACAAAGTGATACTCTGCAAGGCTATTCAATTTACTATTTTGGACTGATTTGATCCAGTTATAGTCTTAGTATTCTTTCAACCCAGAAAAAATCTTAATTTTATTTAAAATCTTAAATAAAAATCAAAACATTATTTTCAAATTAATTTTCATTCTAACATTAAAATCAACATTTAAGTTTTGCACATTCATTCTTGTTATTTAAAAACCAAATTATTAATAAATTGATAAAGTAAAAAAGTGATTTATTTTGCCTATTGTGCGTATACACAAAGGAATTTTTCCTCTACATTCAACCCATCCATGCAGTGAAACACACACATCACACTCACACACTCACTGGTGAAGTGAGCACACATGCCCAGACCGGTGGGCAGCCTTAAATATGGCACCCAGGGAACAATTGGGGGAAGGTTGCCCAAGGGCACTTCAGCCATAGTGCTTGGTGAGACCAGAAATTGAACCAGTTGTAGTTGACATTTTTTAACTTTAATCAGGGAGAACCAATATTTGTATCATGCTCTAATTAATGCTAAATTTCATACAATAGGTTTTTTTCCCCCCAATCACCTGCTTTGATGTTAGCATTTGTTAAAATCAGAATGCTTTATTTTCTGATATCATTTACAACTGCATATAAATAAAATAATGAAATGAAATTAATGTAAAAAATATATAGTTAACATGTTCATCCATTATCTCCCGCTTTATCCTCTATTAGGGTCGCGGTGGGGTTCGTCATGCCCATCCAGGGGAGAACGTTTCGGGCGCTGGGCAGATAGACCCAGGACAGGGCACCAATCCATTGCTGGGCACACACTCACTCACACAGACACACTATATATGGGGCAATTTTGAGAATTCAATAGACTTGGTCCATGTTTTTGGACTGTGGGAGGAAACCGGAGAACCCGGAGGAAACCCACGTGGACATGGGGAGAATATGGAAACTCCACCCAGATTGGGATTCGAACTGGGAACCCCTAGTGCTGAGAGGCGAACGTGCTAACTACTAAGCCACCGTGACGCCCTAGTTAACATGTACACATCCATAATAAATAAACTGAGATCTTCACTCATTAAATGAGAATTTTTTGACAGTTAATAAAATGATATGTGATTTAATAAAATGATATGTAATTTTGCATCAAACAGATAAATTGACTGAAGATTCAACAGCAGTTGAATGTGGTAAATATCTAGCGGGCGTACACTCTGCAGGAATTCCTTTTGGCTTAGTTAATTATGGTAATATGCTGTAAATATACTTCTGTTTGCTCATGTGTTAAATGGAGTTTGAACCGAACCTGTGATTTACATGCATGTGTTCTGTAGACTGGACACTATGTCCTACTCAAGCACTGGCACACACTAGATGCTTTGCTCTAGGCGCAGCGCTCTGAGAACCCTGATGGTGTATGTGTGTATCTTTGAAGTTGTAGCTCAGTTCCTTGCCAGGAACTGTACTTTTATGATGATGAGCTTGAGCTTGTGAGAGTCCATATCTGCTCAGTAGGGAAGCAAGTTATTAATAAAAATGAAACGAAAGAAGAGAGTTTTCTGTTCAATTACAAGATACATTTAAACTATCTTGGGTTTTTTAATTGATTTATTTATGTTCCACAGATAAAAAAAACAACATTGATAGGTCGAAATGCTCTACAAATAAAATTCTAGAACTCATTCATTGATTATCTTCCGCTTTGTCCTATATTAGGGTCGCGGGGGGGTTCCCCATGCCCATCCAGGGGAGAATGTTTCGGGCACTGGGCAGAAACACCCAGGAACGGGCGCCAATATATCGCTGGGCAAATTCTAGAACTAATATTTAAATCATATATGTAAAAGCATAATGCAACCAATTCACAATACCATAAAACTAAATTCAGTTAATTAACCTCGTCCTATATTAAAGGACTTTTTTTTATCACCACTTAGTAGCACAGAACCTCAAAAGTAAGACATTATTTAAATAAGGATTAACCAAAATTCTTTTAGTCTACATGAATACCAACATTTAAATAAGTTAATCAACAAGATGGGCAAAATTAAAAAGCACAGTTGGATTAAAAAGATGAGGCTGAGATAGAATTAAAGACTGGGACAGCAGAAAATGAAAGAATAAAATAAAGAGCCAACACAGAGCCATAAAACATGTTCAAATGAAATTATTTTGTTTATCAAACAAAATCAGCTATGTTGTGGTATTGTGGGTGTCCTGACCATTACAGAAGAGTACAGAGGACTATGCATATAAACAGATGGACTACATTCTGTGATTGTAGAACTTCAAAGTGCACCTGTATGGCTGTGAAACTAATAAACAAGTGTGGAGAAAAAAAGATTTGCATAATAAAATGGCCTGTGGGTGTATATACCAGCTGAACTTCCGCTGAACAAGTTAAACTGTGGTGAAGTTTTATACTGTTAAGGCACATTCAATAACACACACCTACATAATTAACACTATGCATACAATATATAATGCAGTAAATGTATTTAGATTGCATAAATTAATGTTTTGTCTTGCATACACCCCAAATCTGGCCCTCTCTGACATCCATCTCATTGGGTTTCTTTAAAATGCATTTAAAATTCATTGCACAATGAATACACACAAGTTTATAACTGGTGTATTGCTCTTATGTATTAGTAAATATATTTCATGACATAAAATGTGGGTCGCCACTTTTTGCACAACCACTGTAATATTGCTTGACATAAGAAAGGTAAGCTAAATCAATGGGAGGTAAGCTAAAATCAAATGTATATTATTTACTAATCTAATGAAATTAAAACGTCAGTTATGAGGCAAACTCAATTTTTCCAACTACCTGCAAGGACATGGTTCCCTTTGAATTGTCAAAAATAAAGACAATATACTATTTTTAAAATGATTTTTTTTTACAACTAAAGTGCTGCTATGACTCGCTATGGTTAAAAATAAAGACTTTAACAATTTGTTGTGTAATAGAGCAGGACTGAACAGGATGAAGATCAATGACTGCACTTCTCGTCCGTACAGCTCTATTAAGCTAAAAATATGGATGATGGCATTAAAATGTGTAGACATGAAGAAAATAAATGATACTACTCAGATGAGAGTTCAACTGCGTTTACGTAGGACTGTAAAAACAAAAGAGTCTTTAAATTTGTCAGCAGGAGGAGTGCGTTGGATTTAATATGTTTAGAAAGTTATGGAGTATAATAACACCTAAATGAGACAATGCAATACATTTCATTCCACTACAGAAATGAAAACATTTCAACTATTTAAAAACAGTGTTGCCCAAGGACAAATGGGTAGGACTTTTAACATTACACTAGCTACTGTGCAGAACATAAAAAAAGAAAGGAGCTAAAAGAAATCAGGGAATTTGTTCTAGTGCTGTTACATAAAGAACATTTTTGAACAGGTGAGATCTCAGATGCTCCCGTGGATGTTTTTAAATCTGTTAAGCATCTGTAATGGAGATCAAGGATTTAGGAATTTATCTGTAAATCATTGTCAGTTAACACTATTTCTGAGCTAAATCCACAAAATCAAGTTTACACTTTGAGGCAGACATCAACCCTGCCTTGAACCAATGCCAAGATATTTGGGCTTATTCTTATTTGTAATAGAGATTAGCATGCTTTATGGACTAATGAGTATAATGACAGTGTATTTGGGGAAAATAGCAATCATATTTTTTTTTATTCTAAAGTAAATAACAACCAAATTACTATTCACATCAATGAGTTATTTAAAAAAGCCAGCATCAGTCATGGTATGGTATAACTGCCTATTGCAAGGGTACTTACATATAATAGGACCATTAGGGTTGGTTTGGTTGTATACAAGACAAGCTTCTGATTTCTGGATCAGCTTTAGAGGCTTGATCGTGCGAGCTGAGAGATCAGCAAACAATGACCTGCAGTAGTGAAGCTAAGAGAAAATAAGGGCTCGGATTAAATATTGAGGGGCTTGTTAGTTAATATCTTCCTGATGTTGTAACAATGAAACCGTCCGGAGATATTGTGATCTATTCAGGTTTATGCCATTTAAACTAATTTATTATCGTATATTAGTTCATTAATAAATAAATGAATAAATAAATGTAATTTTGCAGTAAGTGCTTTGGACAGAAGCTTGTAATTTTGTGAACATCCTTATAGTATATACAAAAATTGTATACATTTTGTATATAATATGCTTTTGCTGATGTATTTTCTCAATTAGTTATCCACCAGTTAATAAATAACTTTTATTTTAAGGAGGCAGCTTTGTAGTTTCCATGCAGTGGTGTCATTGATTCAAATTCCATGTACAGAATATGTTTGACATTTTTAATACATATTTATACATGTAAACTTGTGTATATGAGATATAATAAATATAAAGAAATACAATAGGAGTTTTCTAATAGATGATTATATTACTCTGCATGAGTGACATTTATCATCGTCTTGGAAAGATTTACCAAACATCTAATAATGTCCTTAACAATATGCAAATCAGAATCCTCAATCATAATGCCAGACTGCAGTGTCACTTATTTAGTGAAACGTTGTTTGCTTTGTGTTTTAAACGCTTAAAATGGGGATTTACCAAAACAAAGGCATATATAATTGTGCTAGTCAATGTCTTACCATAAAAGTGAAATCTTAGATGACTTCCACAGCTCAATCAGAGATGCATATCATATTAGTGCTTAACACCCTGCTGGGAGCTCTGATCCTTTTCTAATTCTGCTTATCTCCTTATACACACAGAAGCTTAAAAGAACCCCAGTGGAGATAACGGTGGCAGTAAAGTTTAAGACCAGATATTCTGGAAAACTTTCTGCACTATTGATTTCATCAAATACTCCCCATCTATTGTAGTCCATCAGGGTCAAATGATGATCATGTACGCTTTAGGTCTGAAGCCATAACCTATTTGAGATTGGATAATACTGAGGTGGAATTGGGCAACATCAGCATCACTCTCTCATCCTTGCTCAACAAAAGGAAATGACGACGGGTGAAGATGGCTGGGGAATGAGGAGGATGCAGTGGATGGTGGATGCAGCAGTGTAGTGCTCCAAAATGCATTGCTGGGTTTGCATTTCTGCTTGTTGAGGCTGTGGTTTCCTTAGCCAAGTCCATTCACTTCAGTCGTTACATGCAAGCAAAAGCAAAACTTGTTATTGGTTCTAAGCCCAATGGCTAACCTTGCTAGGTTTGGCCTACCTGCCGAGGTGGTCTTCCAGGGATACTGACTGCTGCATGCATGGAATTTCCTTAAGGTACAAATAAGAGCTGAGTATCAGACAAACATCAAAGACAAGGAAGCTTTCTTGAAAAGGGCATGGCAATGTATGAATAGTTAATGTAATCTATACAATTATTCATTCATTCATTATCTTCCGCTTTATCCTATATTAGGGTCGAGGGGGGGGTTCCCCATGCACATCCAGGGGAGAACGTTTCGGGCGCTGGACAGATACACCCAGGACAGGGCGCCAATCTATCGCTGGGCACACACTCACACACACAGACACGCACACAAACACACTCTGCATGGGGCAATTTGGAGAACTCAATTGACTTGATCAATGTTTTTGGACTTTGGGAAGAACCCGGAGGAAACCCACGCGGACACGGGGAAAACCTGTACAATTATATTTTATATTATATTTATTTAAAAAAACAGACTTGCATGCCCATACTTGTTTGTCTGAGATATTAATATTGTAAATAGTACTGAGAATAACACCCTAGTGCTAAAATAAAAAAAATGTTCACAACAATATATCTCTGTTCTCCTATTTGTAAGTTGTTTTGGATAAAATCGTGTGCTAATTGATTAAATGTAAATGTAATATCAGATTCTAATAAACCATTAAAAATTATATGAAAAAAAATGAAATAAAAAAAGATTAGGACAATGATTCACATGCAGTTAATGAAGTCATTGGAAGGTAAAGTGTGGCCAGTTTTCCTCTGTTAATATTGTTTGTATTGAATTAGAAAATGCTAGTCTGCATTTTTGTAATAAATTTAATATGAGCAACATAATTTTGTACAAGCGAAAATAATATTTCATCATGTGTGCTACAACTAACAAGCAAAATGTTTTAACACTACAACACACACAATCAATATCTGTTATGCGTGCTGGCTGAGACAGCTGGCTCGATTTTTGTACTAAAATAAAAATAAGCATAACGATCAGGACATAGATATGCAGTTTCTGCTTGTGATATAGCTTAGCTTTGTTTTAACAATATTATTTATATATTTAATGGATTTTGCCTCTATTACTTCATCTTATTTGTTTAAAATTCTTCCTAGAGACTACATTTGGTTTGCAGCTAAACTCATATGATGAACTACATGCCCCCCAAACTTTTTAAATGGAGAGCACAATTTAATGTCGTCGTCCATCCTTAGGACAGCATCTTGCCCTTTTCTGTGGAGACGGAATAATGTTTGCATTCCACATACATTTAGTATGCTGTTAGTCCACATTTGACCCAAGGGGCCTTATGACCTTCTAAATATTTTTACAAATCATTATTATGTCTAGATGGAGATTTCTGACTATACATATACCATCCTTGGTTTAAGCCTGCTGGTACTGAGTTGAAGTTTAAAGATGTGCAGACACAGACATTACACAAAACATCTTTGTACACCACCACAGGCTACATCTATCCATTTTAGCTTTAAATATTATTACATCACATCCAACCTAAAATAGATGCAAGTTACTAAACCCTTAAACATGATCTTTGTTCCAACTATGATCTGTTAATAACATTTTCTTTCTTCCATCTGATTGGCCACAAATATTTCTTGAAGAACACTGCCGCAGTACCCAGAGTTCAGATGCAGCCAAGCCCAATACTGCCAAAAACAACAATGAGTCATTCCTCGATATTCAACAGTTATAAAATGCAACATCATCTTCAGTTCATGATGTATAGATCATAAAAAAACTACAAAAGTTATTAAATGTTAATTAAAATTTAAAACAAACGTTGCAACCTTAAATATGTTGGTTTTTATAGTTTTTTTTATATTTTGATATTTTAAACAACAAATTTTCTTCTTCTTTTTGTTTTGTTTGATGGTTCAAAATGTGTATTACTTTTAACTGTTTATTGATTCATTACCTACAGAACTGAGAATGTCAGTAATGTAAAGTAAAATATACTTTACATTTACTTAAGATTTCTTTTATTTTGCTGACCTCTTCTGGTCATTAACCTGCATTACACGTGAATGTAGGTACTCGGGGGGGGGGGGGGACTGCAATTATAATCCGATAAACAAAATCCCATAATAATTAATTATATGTCTTGTTATAAGTAGTTGGTGGAGGTACAGGAAATGTGTGTGTGTGTGTATATATATATATAATAAATGTTTCTTAGTATTAACAATGAATAAAATAGTAACAATTGTATTCTACTATTAATGTTTTGAAGTATAAATAACAATAATAATAAATAATTTATAACTGTTTCTAAGCTTTGTTTCATGAATGGTGTTTTCTTGAGTTGCAAACAACAAACAACCAACAAATCAACTATAAAAACCACTTAAATTTGGATTACAAAAAAGAATTATATAATTATGTTCAAAAACTGTAGCAAAAGATGTCTTTAAAAAAATTCAGCAGTAGCAGGAAATACTACTTAAGAGACTTTGATGATTAAACATTTAAAAGAAGTGGTTTCACTGGGGACAGTGAGTGCTTGAAAGACAGAGGAACTCTTTGAGCTCCTGTAGGTTAAGCTTCACTGGAAGGTCAGTAAAAAATGTCCTACAGACCATTTGCACTTCTTAGAAACTCTGCAAAACAAACTTTTTTATCTTGTATTTTTCACTGAATAACTTCATCATGCAAATAGAAGAACTGTGAATTAAAATAGCTTAATGGAATACAGATCATTTGCTATTATTCTGTATTATTTAATTAATTTATGAATAATGTATTTAGTCTTTAATATCAATACAAAGTTGTTAATTAAAAAAATGTAGACACTAATATAGTGAATTAATGAGTACTTAGTTCATTTTTATTATATTAATTCTCTTTCTAATGCTAGTATTGTCACAGTAAATCAGACAATGATTTCATTCTAAAAATATAAAAACTGAGGTATCCTTCTGTGACTCACCACCTGACACATAAAATATCCCTCACCACCACTGAGACAAATTGATAGGGCAGTACGAAAAGGTGACATTTATCAGCTGTTGTTTTGGCAATGCTTTTAGAAGATGGAGTCAAGCACAGGTAAACACAGCAGGCCTCATCAGGAGACAATTCATTTGAGGTGAAGAGGTTTCTCCAAAGGGACACATGAAATTAGAGTCAGTCACATTTTTTGTGTGCTTTTCACTTTTCACCTCAGCATACCATTTCTCACCAGCATACATCCACAGTCTAGAAGAGTCTGAAATAGTTGACTAGGATATTACAATGATTTTGATGCATAATTATGCCAGGATACACTATTACAAATTTTTTGATCAAATTTTATAAAAATAAAAACAGTCTTACACTCACATCCTAATACCCTAATAAAATACACCTGACTTTAATTTACCTTTAGTCTTGGTTTAACTTTTTTTTTGCAGTCTTACTTAATAGTTATTCACATTTATGACGAAAAAAGGGTCAATGTAGCTGAAATTTGGTACATTAAATACCAAAGGTGACCATTAAGAAAATACATTACATAATATTAAAACATCACATCTGTACACCAGATGGCACTATTGCAAATAATACAGTAGGCTTTCTTTGGGTTCCTTAAGGTCTCTACAGATAAACCTGTCAGAGAAAAAAAGGCAAAGTCATGCACTTATACTGTCCTTTTGTCCATCAGTGTTAGCAGAGCTTAAAACCGTACATTGAAGCTTTAACATACACAGTAATCCTAGAAAGCATATTGTCAGAAATTTAAAATTTGTTTGTTTTTAGAATTGTGTTTTCAGCCTATATGGCCATGTAATATGTTGGGCACCATCAAGAGGGATTTTAGTTAGAGGGGGGTAGTTTAATTAGCGCTCTGCCTCCTCAGCATTCAGTTATGTGAACTTGTAAAAGTCGTATTGGAAGTTAGTTGCGTTTAGATTTGGGTTAATTGATTTATAAGAACATGCAAATTTTAGAAATGGTAACGTGTGAGGTTTGGCTTAAAATTCATGGCCATAGAATTTTTAATTTAAAATTTATTTATGGGAGCATGTAGGTGCTCCCATAGGGGGGAATTGTCCGAAATTTTAAATTTCTTATTATACATAATGAGAGTCTCAATATGGCCGAAAGACAAAGGACTAATGAGATTCCCGCCACTAGGGAATACTGGGCTGGGATTGGCTGATTTAAAACCTAGGGCGGTAATTTGTGATCGGCTTAAGCAGTTAAGGGGCAGGAACTAGACGTAACGGATATATATACAGGTAAACACTGCGGGGGGTGCACTTTCACGCAGACCCGACTCGTGTTTAACCAGCCCAAGCAAACTCATGTCACTCCATTACTCACTTCCCTCCATTGGCTTCCTGTAGCTGCTGCATTCAGTATAAGTCACTGACTCTGGCCTACAGAACCATTTCTGGATCTTCCCCCTCTTACCTTCACTCTATCTTTTCAAAATACACTCCGACTCGTTCACTTCGCTCCAGTGATGATTGCCGCCTGGCGATTCCACCTCACCGAGGAGCTGATTCTCACTCTGTGGCGTTCACCACTGCAAAATGGTGGAACGATTTTCCCAACTCTGTCCATAAGGCAGAATCTCTAAACAGTTTCAAGAAACTACTTAAGACGCATCTCTTTAACAAATACCTGTTATAAAAAAAAAAATAATTAAAAAAAGGGGGGGGGGCGCAGCTTCGAATACCAATCAGGTTTGATGAACTTACAGTATAGTTGGTTTTCTCCATGGCTTCTGACTTGTGGTGTTCTCATTTGTAAGTCGCTTTGGATAAAAGCGTCTGCTGAATGACTAAATGTAAATGTAAATGTAGACCCGGAGGCAGACAGCATCGGAACGCTGAGGATGGCAGACCCGCTGGCCAGCGTGAGTTACTGAAGGTGTCCAAGAAGTTTTCCTTTGTCCTCAATAAATGAGTTGAGGCGACCATTTTTGCATTTTTGCATTTTTGTGACCATTTTTTCGTTCTTTCTGCCTTTTTCAAAATCAAAAGATCCTAACAATATAAATTGCAAAATATAAATATTTGGTGGTGGCATGGTGGCTAGCACGTTCGCCTCTCAGCGCTAGGGATTCCCGGTTCGAATCCCCATCTGGGTGGAGTTTCCATGTTCTCCCCGTGTCTGCGGGGGTTTCCTCCGGGTTCTCCGGTTTCCTCCCACAGTCCAAAAACATGGATCAAGTCAATTGATTTCTTAAAATTGCCCCATATAGAGTGTGTCTGTGTGAGTGAGTGTGTGCCTAGCGATGGATTGGCGCCCTGTCCTGGGTCTATCTGCCCAGCGCCCGAGACGTTCTCCCCTGGATGGGCATGGGGAACCCCCCCCCTGGATGGGCATGGGGAACCCCCCCCCCCCCCATCCTAATAGAGGATAAAGCGGGAGATAATGAATGAATGAATGAATAAATATTTGGTATTTCTTACTGGCTTATTGTCAGTTACCTAAAAAATAAACACTGCTTTTAGTGTTTATGATCTATCTGAATGGATAGTAACGGAGTGTGTTTATTGAAAGTGCTTTTAATAATGAACTATAACGGATTTAAGAGAGAATTATTAATAACAGAGGAACGGGCTCCCGGTTTAAATCAGAACGCAGACAAAGAGGTAGGGCTGCAGTCAGGCTTGTAGTCCCGCCCCCAGTCGGTTTAACCTCCGGCTATTGGATAATGACAGCTGCTGGTGCGCTCTCTATTGGATTGCTACTTTGTTACCGACCGCAGTGTGTTTTCCCGCAGGGATTTGGTGTAACGTACTCTACAGACCTGGATGAATCAGCGAGGGAAGCGTTCAGAACGTCTACGAGCCGAAATCGGGACGTATGAAGGTCAGTTTTTTATAAACACACACGTTTTCGCCGTCACACACACACCTCGCAGTTAGGGGACTGTAAAGAAACAACCGATTAGACACGGGCCGTTTCCTGGGAACAGATCAGAATGATGCGAGATTCCAAACAACTTAAACTACCATCTACAGCATGGCACAGATTTAACATTTATGTAGATTTTCCCGATCCTTTCCATTTATTGTGTGTTTAAGATGTGTCTGATCTTGACAGCCACAGTGTTGCAAAGCTGTGTGTTCCATTTCTACTGTTCAGCACCTGAAAAGCTGGCGTTCTATCTTACTGTATAAGCAGTGTGTAAAAATAGTGCACGTTGCTTCGTGTGAACATGCTGTTTAGTACGTAAGTAGAGGTGACCCATGTATGATTGGCTTTTTTTGAAGTGTATAGATGATGAAAAATGTCATGAAGACTGAACTTCCCAAATCCACATTTCTTTGTTTTAACCTTGGCAAAAGCAAAAAGTTCAAAGATTGTTATTAAAGATTTGCATGTCCAAATTAGTAGTAAATATTACCATCCATCCATCCATTATCTTCCGCTTTATACTCTATTAGGGTCGCGGTGGGGTTCCCCATGCCCATCCAGGGGAGAACATCGGGCGCTGGGCAGATACACCCAGGACAGGGTGCCAATCTATCGCTGGGCACACACTCACTCACACAAACACACTCTATAGGGGGCAATTTGGAGAACTCAATTGACTTGATCCATGTTTCTGGACTGTGGGAGGAAACCGGAGAACCCGGAGGAAACCCATGCAGACACGGGGAGAACATGGAAACTCCACACAGATGGGGATTCGAACCGGGAATCCCTAGTGCTGAGAGGTGAACGTGCTAACCACTAAGCCACCGTGCCACCAGTAAATATTACATTTATTTTCAAAATAATAGCTGATTTTTCTATAATTTAATGGAATTCAGTAAAGTAAATGCATGTCTGGCACAGTAACAGTGACTTACTGTTGATATGAAAACCTACTAAACCTTGTCACTACACCTGTCATGCCAACACCATTTCTGGCGTCATAATTGTTGTACTATATGAACCTGTGCAGGTTAACAGCACATAAGTAAACAGAAGTTTTTTTGAAGCTTGTTTATTAAAGTGATTACAGTTGACATGACTGTGATTTGTATATAAAGTTAAAAACAATAGTATAGCAGATTTTTCAGTATATGTCAAAGATACAGTGTTTTTTAAGATTAAGATTCACTGTATTTAAATTTGGTGTGCTGATATGTTGCCCTGCTCTTTGAAGCAGAAGAATGTGGTCCAGCACATAATAGCAATTCCAGCCAGTGTTGTGATGGGTATGTCAGCTGCAGTGCAATCATCAGTACGTCACAAATTTTTGAAATGGAAGCTTTGTTAATTTGCAAATTGTTCAAAACAACCAGAGAAATGTGAGTTGAGAAGTGTGAGTTGAAATGTGATGCTGAATTGTGTGTGTTGTAAAGTTTATTCAAGGCAGAAATGAGGCACTTGAATTTAGCAGCTGGTCATGTGCTTAACATTTATGGTTATACATTAAACACTGTATGGTGTTAATCATAATAATTTATGTTGCACTCAGAAATACCAGAGATTCCAATAACTTTATGTAATACTTTCTGCCACACACCTCCTTTCTGTTAGATTTCTCCCTCCCCCAGCCAGAGTCTCTTTGTCCCAGCAATGTAAGATAATTGTGCATGTGGGTCACCCAAGTGCCTTTAAAATTTAATCAGCTAAATAAATATTTTACTGATCCACTGATTTTGGGGATTTACTTGGTGAATTAGGCTGTAAAAATATGTGAGTTTTTTTTTTTTTTTTTTTTTTTTTTTTTTTTTTTTTACCACATCTCTGTTATGCCTTGTCAGTACAGACAAATAATGTGATCTTGGGAAAATGGGGTTATATACAGAATATGATGCAACATAGCTAACCGTGACAAACCCTTTGGGGAAGTGAAGAGTAAAAACCCACAACAACCCAGGTGTGTCTGTCTCTAATGGCTTGTATGATGCATGCAGGCATGGACTTTAATGAGTACTTTAGTTACTGCAGTGATGGAGGCAGATGAGACGTTCAGCTAATTTCAAGGTTAAGTAAATGACATGGTTCACTACAGACAGTAATATAGGAAATTTAATGTAACAATTTCAATTGCATATTAGAATGATTACAAGTTGGCAACCCTCTTTCCAGGTGTTTGTATTTCTTGTGCAGGATGGAGAGTCCGGTCTTAATTAGTGGTTTAAACACTGCAGTTTAACCACAGTTCCGACATTGCTGACATGAAAGACAACAACCTTCTTGTAATCTTACCAAAAGTAGCAAGTGCTACTTTATATAAATGGAATAAAGTACAGGGTAATTTAGATTGAGAGGCATCTTTAATCTGTGCATTAATAATGTAGTGAACCTGAATTTTTATTAGAAGGTTTTATATCTGTATTTACATATCATGACCTTGAATATCAAATCAACCAAGAAAACAATTGCAAAATGGTCTTCACCTTACATCAGCTGTATTAAAAACAGTATGCTTCATAACTGAAAAATGTGAATATTTAAACAGATAATTTAGTAAGATAAATGTGCCTTTAAGAACTATGGGATAATTAGATGTGAAAAAGCACAAGGGAAGGCATTTAAAATATTTTAAATAGAACTTCAACCATTAATAATTTAACTGGCAATTAATAAATAAATTACTGATTATCTTAATTATATAATAAGTATTTAGTGTCCTTACTTATTTTATTTCAGAATATAAATTTCCTTAAAATTAGAGCTTTTAATGCCAGTAATTAAGGCAAAACCCTTTTCCCATCCCTTTTATATTTGCTCTTAATTCCCAGAACTCTTTTCTTCATTATACGTCAGTACATGTAATTAAAGTGGAGCGTTATTCTTTCAGTGGAATTAGAATTTAGGCTGCGAGAGTTAAAGTAACTATTTTAAATACTACTGTGATGTTTTATAGGTGTTGTAAATGCACTTGATTTACAGCAAGCATTTTATACCACTGGGATTATTATTATTATTATTATTATTTTTTTTTTTTTACCTTAACCCATCAGGTAATCTGTCCTTATTGAGAGTGCAGTTTCTTATTCAGGCACCAACTTGGTCAAGTGAACTATAAATGTCCCTGGATATAGATATACAACTAACAAACAACATAATTTTTTTTTAATTGTATATATTAAAATATGGGCGGCACGGTGGCTTAGTGGTTAGCACGTTTGCCTCTCAGCGCTAGAGATTCCTGGTTCGAATCCCCATCTGGGTGGAGTTTCCATGTTCTCCCCGTGTCTGCGTGGGTTTTCTCCGGGTTCTCCGGTTTCCTCCCACAGTCCAAAAACATGGATCAAGTCAATTAAATTCTCAAAAATTGCCCCATATAGAGTGTGTTTGAGTAAGTGTGTGCCCAGCGATGGATTGGCGCCCTGTCCTGGGTCTATCTGCCCAGCGCCCGAGACGTTCTCCCCTGGATGGCCATGGGGAACCCCACCGCGACCCTAATAAAGGATAAAGCGGGAGATAATGAATGAATATTAAAATATTTAATGTGTTACATTACATTAACTCTCAGTTAATGTGTATGTATTCATACTTAGTCTGTAATGATTTGAAATAATAAGACACTTTGTTGTTCACAAATCTTTATTATATTTATTTGGCCTAGACTGTAAAACTGCATAATTAAAAGATTTAACTAAATTGTTTACAAAGTTTAACTAAATTGTTTACTTTATCGGTGCAGAACAGGATCTGTTCATCTGTTCAGGATCTGTTCATTCATAAATTGTATGAACTAACAGCACAAATTTTTGCAGTTAATCTGTTTGCCTTCTAAAGTCTTACAACAGTTTACATTCATACTGCAATTTTCTGTATTCATTATGTATCTCTGATTCTAATAAGCCTAACAAGTACTAGTTAAGAACCAAGGTTAGCTTGCATTAAAATGAGCTCTTGTATTTAGTGTGCAAATGAAGTCGCTACACTTAGTCCTGACCTTAAATGAACTAAACTTATTAAAATAATGTAATGTAATTGCTATAATATAAGCCTTTCAAAGATTATCAGTGCATGACCTCAGTTATATAAAATGGCACAAATTCAAAATTGGAAAGTCATCTCAATGCCTATAGTGATGACTATTTGGCAGTCATGGCACTGGTTAAAATAATATAAATGTGTTTCAGTTTTTAAGTAGATTTTTCTTTACTAACGACTGCTAAATTTTGTCCATAGAAACATCTGTTCTGATCTAGAAATACTGGAATTATGTAGTGTAAAACTCCTGGGCCATGCTGCATGCTTTCAGGACTTCAACGGTTTTGCCCTTAGGGAGGAAATTCAAGTTCATACTGCAAGTTCTTCAAGAATATGTTCTAAAGCATTATCTAAGTGTGTATTCCTTCCTGACTTTTGTGCAACTTCTCATACTGCTGTTTGTGAAAATTGGATATTTTGGTATAGAGCCCCATTGATTTGTTATTAAATACAGTGTTTACAGTGCTGTTTTGAAGTGTGTGTGTGTTTGTGTGTACATGTGGTATAGTAGTAAAGACCATTTTGTGGTTAGTGGTTTGATCGTAAAATGGAAAGCAGTTCCAGTATGTGCCTCAGTAAGCAGTGAGACTTTATTTACATATGAACTACATGTGCAGTACAAGCTCTATTAACTTAAAGATGGGGTCAAAAACTCATAACTTAACCAGAAATGACTGTGTGTGTGTGTGTGTGTGTGTGTGTATATATATATATATATATATATATATATATATATATATATATATATATATATATATATATATATTACACACACACACACATAAGATTGTTCTCTGCAATCTCATGATCTTTAATCTCACCCTGGTTCTGATGGCAAATAGCTTCTTAATGTCTGGGACATTATGACTCAGGTGGGTTTATGAAGTCTTGGAACAGAGAACAGAGGCTATTGAAGAATGAAATGAATAATTAATAACCCAAATACAAATATTATTATACAAATAAGGGTGTATGTATGTCTTTTGACCTATTTATTGCTGACTACACCTTTTTTGATGCCTAATATGCTGCTCTATAAGTTACTATTTCAAAAGACATTGGGGCAATCTGTTTTTGAAAAGATAAAGCCAGACAGGAGGTGAATTTTTGGGTGGGGGTGTTCTCTAAAATGTTTAATATATTATCAATGGGCAATGTTACAAACCTCTGGGAATTTCTGTCTGTGCTAATAATGATTAGACAAATGTATTATAAATGTCAAAACCTTGGCCTGACTTCTGTTTCATAACATACCATTGGCAGGCACGATATTTTTAATGCAGCTTACAATAACAGGTCTTGCCCCCAGTTTATAATTTTTTTTGCTTTATTTACTTTATTTGTGCTCTGTTCATTTTAATATTTGTTTTAAGATGAGCAGATACTATATATAATACTTTATACTGTATATAGTATTATATATAGTGTGTGTGCAGGATAAATAATTTTCAATATGACAATCATGTATGAATTTATTATTTTTAATGAACACATAAGAAGTCTTTTCCTGTTCAGATGAGTAAAATCCTGCAGCATTTAGAGAACCCAGCTTAAAGTTATATTTAGCACTTTAATATAAAGTGTAGATTAAATGGTGACATAGATAGAGACTACAGACATGGATACATAGAGATAACAGAACCGCTATTGATTTAATGTGAAATGCAGCATTTTATTTTCAGTACAGTTATTTATAAGTTCTATATTAGGTTCTGTGTCTTAAATCTGTAGCTCGGTAGGCTTGTTTTGCCATCTGATGTAGCCATGCTCCACAAAATTGCTGTGGTACGAAATCAGCCACTGAAATGACAATGCCATGATGAAAGTTCCTGAGGAGGAAATATGATTCATTCTTACATCATTTAAGGATGTTTAACACACAATGACCCCTCGAGGTCCAACATTTGCTGTGGTTGTCAGTGTGATTATCATCTGAAACAAGCCATATTTATATCCTTAAAATAAAACATTTTTAGCAGTTAAAAATATTTTAAGCTATACATTTTGATGTGAAGTGTTTATTCCTTTTTATTAAACTTGTCTATACACAGAGAACAAGAAGGATAAAACTAATCAATGACATGACTAAAGCATGGTTCATAGAATGTGGGTGATGTCATCATGACATTTAATGTAAGTCTGGACAGTCATGTATTTTCCATTAGGATCTGACTCAGCATCACTGCTCATTGGAATAAGGCACAGCTGGGTCCGGTCCGTTGAGATTGTGTTTGCTGTAGCAAAGATGATGCAACGGCAAGTCAGAGGTCTAGACTCATAAACGCTGTGAAAGAATGTGTTTTTTTTTTTTTTATTGGACAATGTAAGGCATACTGCTGTTTTACCGGAGCTTGGTTCATTTTCGTCACATTCTCACCCTCCTTCCTTTGAAGGATTGTTAAATGTGGAAATAGTTGACAACATAGATGACTGTTGGGTAAAGACAAATGAACACTTTAATATTCTTGATGGATGGTGAATGGATAAATGGCAGTTTTCACTTCCTTTCAGACAAAAAAAATCAAGGTGTAAAGATGAATGGATGGATAAACTGATGGATGGATGAGTGAGTGACTGAATAAATCATAGAAGGATATTTGAGTGGAAAACAAGTTATTGAATGAAAAGTGGGATGAATGGGAATTTGATTTCTTTTCTTCATGCCTGGATGTGTGACATTGCATGAGATACAGTAAGGTCATTTTCATGGTTGGTTTGTGCTTGAATATGTTGCAGGCAAGCAGGATGAATGTTGAGACTCTGAGTAAGGCAGAGCTTCTAATGCTGCTCAGCATTCTGGAGGGAGAGCTGGAAGCTCAGGACCTAGTCATACACACACTCAGGGTAAGAACTGTAAATAAATAATTTATTTTCTACATTTCTAATAACATTTGTCCATGTTCCATCACCAGCAGCAGTTTATTGTTGACACACATACATGTAACACCACCAGTCACTGATTTTAGATGTCTCTCTGTTGTACTGTACATGCTCTCGGTTCTACACTCACTATCTGGTTTTTTAGTTTTACTTAAATGAGAGATGGACTTTATAATTTTACAATTGCAGATTGTACGCTATCCCTTAGCCCTTTTCAGACGCCTGTAAAATTACTATAGCAGGTATTATTTAGGTGGTAAATAAATATCAGCTCTGTAGTGGCACCAGTATTGTGAACAAAACACCATTATGACTGAACCATATACATTGTGTGTGTGAGCATGTGCGTGTTTGTGTGTGTGTCAGGAAATCAGTGGAGCCAAAAACAATGGCAGGCAGTACTGTTCCTGTAAAGCACACACAATCTGTCATCATAGAAAAGCAGCATTACCATTGCTCTGTCAGTGGGGTGTGGCAACAGCAATGAGGAAAAAGCAGACAGCACCTTTACAGAATGTGGTGTTCATTTTCCACATAGTGTTACATGTAGATTGCAACTTTTAATGATGTTCTAAATTATTTAATAATGATAATTAAATCATTAAAATAAAATTAAATATAATTTATAGGGGCCCAGCGATAGATTGGCACCCTGTCCTGGGTGTATCTGCCCAGCGCCCGAAACATTCTCCCCTGGATGGGCATGGGGAACCCCCCGCGACCCTAATAGGATAAAGAGGAAGATAATGGATGTATGGATAATTTATAGGGCACAATTACTATATTTTTTAAATTGGTTGTAACAAGCATTTCTTTATCTTCAGAATTTGGCAGATGGCTTAACAAACAGATCTAATTTCTGTAAATGGTTATAGTTTTTACCTCTGAATTCCTAGGTTTCAGTCTTTGTGAGGTAATTTGCAATGTGATCAGAGTTTTAGTTTACTGATTAACCTTTGTGTTCGTTTAGTTTTATATTAAACATGTACATCTTTTTAACATTTTGTCCCTCAATTCAAGTTGACTTTGTCCCTGTGTGTACAAGTGTTTGACAGACAGGTCTGCCGACATTTTAACAAATGGGAAAACACACACATACTATACATGCATTCTATACATGCTATATATAAGAGATTAGAACGTGGACTGATTTATATGATTCCTCCCTAAATTTATTTAGATTTACAGTTGCAATAAATAGCAGCAAATCATGGTTAATAAAATTGTATTTAAGTATTAGTGTTTTATTTGTCATTCCAACAATATAAAGTACTGTATATTATTTGTGGAGCGAGACGTTCTCCAGGAGCAAGGTGCTACACATAACAGTTACTACACAACCAACATAAAATGCACGTGTGCAAACACAAGGATCACAATAAATACAGGACAATACACAGTACAATAAACATTCACGTAATGGGCAGTGCAACAGACAGTACGCAGTAAACACTTAGTAAGTTGTAAACAGTAGACATTTAGTAATTTTTTTTTTATTTGTACTAATGTGTAGTTGTGCTTTAGCTTTAGTACATTAGTTTTTTTTTATTTGTACTATTGTGTAGCTGTAGTTGTGCTTTTAGAAACTTAAAGCTCTTTTTTTCACAGAATCTAAAAAAATACAATAAAGTGCATGGAATTTATTTATTTAAGCAAAAGTGATAATCCAATTTGTCTACAGAATAAATAGTTTTGATTCAGTAAAGTTTTTATTCTCTGCTTTGTTAAATGCAGAATAACTCGCAGCTGCTTTAACTCAAAATAAGTAAAAATGCAACTCTGTGGTTTTAGTGGCTTTTTGTAGTTGAAGTAATAAGAGGTTTGGTGTGGTGATGATGACAGAGATAGAGAAATTAGAGCTGGACTCATTAGGGCTGTAACCCAGTGACCACACCCTTTCCCTATTTTCTGATGCAGAGTGAGCTCTGGGATTCTGGCACCCCCCCTACTATAAAATGTTTTATATGAGAAAAAATTTACTGTAAAACGTTTGAAATGTAAAATGACATTTGAAAACTCCAACCTGGGAGTATCTTACATTCATGTCAACAATTTGCAGCAAGCGCCCCACCACAGTTTGGATCCAGGTCAGGTTTAGATCAAAATTGGTATCTGGAATAAAAGAAGAGCATTAAAAACATTGTGTACTTGCTAGAGATAAACAGCCACAAAATCTGTATCTGTTAGAATGCAGCCGTAAGGCAGTGTTTTTGCATGCATTGTTTAAGTTTACAGTATGAACTGTCTGTAAAAGCAGACAGTAGCTTATTTGTAGGTGCACAGGTGGATTAAGTCTTCATGTAATCTTTCATCAGTGCTGACAAGACACTCCCAACAAAAAGGAGGTGACTGATTGGCCTAATCCACTCATAACAGGGCAACATGCACTAACATACCAGCACCGTGTTAATGGCACTGTAATGTAAGAATGACCCATCACCCAATTAAAATTGAGCCGTGGGAGGTCTGACCATTAAAATCAGAGTAAAGGTAGAATTCACAGAAACATACGGACAAGATTAATTGTGAAACTGCAAAGTGCATTTACATGGAACATGAAAATGATAAAATGGGCAATGGATGGTGAGATGTTAGAGAAATGGTATGCCATTAATTAATGGTATGCCATGCCACAGAGAAACATGCATATTAGGGTCATGTTCAGTGCTGTGACAACAGAGCTAAGTCAAACACCACGCACCCCCTTCATTTCCAGATACAACCACCATCATCACCATGCACAGAGATACATTTTATAGCATTTGGTAAATGTATATAATGTGAAACAGCTGATGTGAAATGAGCATAAACCAAGTTGGCCTGATGTCATTGTTCCAAAAGTGTTTTCATGATGTCGGCATGATTATTTTTGGAAGATTTTTCTCTGAACTCTTTTTTTTTTTTTTTTTTCAGAAGTTTTCAATGCACGAAGGAACACTGCTTTAGTTTGAACAAAAGGCCAAAAGCATGTTTGCTCTCGGTTCACTATTGTAGTGTTCAGGGCCACTTAAGCACATAAAAGATATCTTGATGTTTCAGTGCAGATGTGGGGCAATTTATAGCCCTTGGGCACATTCAGCCGTTTGGTCCGGAGATGAAATCAAAAGTAACAAATAAATTATCAAATGTAGATGAGTTTACTTCAGTGCACATTGCATGCCTGTTGGTTTGGTCCTCCATAGCAGTCCCAGTTTCTCTTGTGTGCCTTTGAGAAATTCAGTTGCCCCGCCCTGTTTTAGTGTTTTCATTGTTAAAAATTAATATTGGAATTTTGTGCTAAGAAATGTTTTTTATTACTTAATCATTAATGGGACATCATGGTAGGTGGATGGTTTGGGTGACTTTTTAGCATATTTTTGGGACACTGAACAGATTTTACAACTTGCAAATCCATACACCAACACCCACCCACACATTCCAGACTTTTCAATTTGAGAAATGCTTAATTTTGCCCTCGGGGCATGTCAGACCAAGAAGCCTATAAAAAATACGATATAACCACAGAAGACAAACAGAGCTCAGTAAATAAATATCCCTTTACTCCTGTAGTTATCTAAACACCCTACCTTTACTGCTGATCTGCCTCCTACATTCTGTTCTTCTGTACCATCTCAAAAACTGAGCAGAGGCATTACAGCGCTGTGAGCTTGGAGGCAAACCAGTACCAGCTTGTTTCCCTTTTAAGGCCATCAGAGTTTTATATGGGTTCACTAACTCGTGCCTCAAGCCATTATGAGATTTCAGTCTAATTTCAGACATTACAAACAAACCATCCCTTTATGTTCACATGGAGTTTTACCAGCAGCAGGAGCAGAAACTTTACCACTAAAGATATAAAAGGAACAGATCAGTTTCTGTTCCTGATGCCTCATGTCAAACTAGAGGTGATCGACCCAAGCTGATGTCAGTGGACGTTTGTAATTTACTGACCAGCTGAAATGGATCTAACTTGGGGAACAGAATGAATGAATGTTTATAGGACACAGAATCAATAGAACTGTCCATTCTGCATGTTTGCTGGAGTTGAAGGTGATTGTGTTGCATGTATGTGGCTCAGAGTTTCCTTTAGGACAAAATAAAAGTAAGTCAGTAAGTAAATTGTGTATTCTTCTCTTTTGAAAAGCAATATGGAACCTAATGGGAGGGTGTTTTAAAAGCCCACATCTAATGTGTTAATCAATCATAAACCTTCATTAATTGGGCAAAATTGTAATGTTATTGTGTATGTCTTATATGGCATTGAAATGAAATTATACCATGATACTGTAATCAATACTATATGAATACAGATCACATTTTTATAACACTGATAATGTAAATATACCATTGACACAAAAGCATTCATTAGGATTTGAGTCAGGTACATCAAGGTTTAAGATAATTAGTAAATCGCAGATCCTAATTTTTATTTTGTGTCATATTTTTTGAAAAATGGGTTTTTATTTTTTAGCAGTTAGCACCAATAACCAGTACAATAGAGTAACTATCTGTAATATAGTAGTACCAGTAGTAGTGTGGCCATGGGGTTAATGTTGGTGTGCACGTCCACATTTGCATAGTAAAGAAAAATAAATGTATAACTATAACAATATTGAAAGTAAAAATGTTTTTATAACAGTAATGTGAACGGGTGTTATGAAAAGATAGGATTGGTGGTCTCCAGGCAAAAAGGTCAGGTTCCACACACTCTTCCCCCTCCAGTTACTACTAACAACCAAAACAATTCCCAGAATGCCACACAGAGAGGCAGGAAACCATGTCTAACAGGAAGCAGAAGAATATAGCACCAGCATAAGAGAAGAGAAGGAAGCACACACACATACACACACAGGACTTTGAATCAGTGGTCAGTGTCCCATGAGAACTTGGGGCATTTAAATGTTTCCACTGTAAAAGGACTTCTTTTAGGTGAAGACAGTACTGAGCTTGAAAATAAAGAACAAATCCAGAACTCTCTCTCACACATACACACACACACACACACAAAACATGCATTCACACACAAGGCGACACTCTTGAAGCTGAATAACAGGATGACTAAAGTCAAAGTATAGCCTAGAGGCTGAAATAAAACCCCTACTGAATGAATGTGATTCTCTCTCCTATTTTGGGGGTGGGGGTATATGTACACCCCTGGATTAATAAAAGAAATCAAACCCAAAACTACTTAATATTAGAAGTTTTTAACAAGAACAAAGAAACAATGATCAAATGATTAAAAGCTAGAAATATTTAATAGATAACTAAACCTAACACTTGTAGATGCTCAGTGTTCCAAAGTATCAAATAATGTGTTTCCTAAACCAACAGTCATTAGTTGATCATCTGTACATTTTATCAATCTGGAAAATTATATATGTAAGAAATAGTATACATATATTTTGAGTCTTAGTGCAATTTATAGAAATATCCATCACTCAAACTCACCTCCTCTGTAGTGGTCTTGATGAACATTGCATTGACACAAGCTTTTCATCCTCACCCAGGATGCTACAGTAATGTTTTTGGGGTACCTTAATAAGAAAAGTCTCGATTACACCCAAATTAATTAGAATTTTTTTTTTTTTTTTTTTTTTTTTTTTTATAAACTTTGTCTACTTTTAGTTTTCATTCTGCACATTTGGCCTGAAACCCTATATGCCTATATTATAGCAAAATGAAGATGTTGCTGGCTTAATGTTGATCAGATTTTGATTTGTGTTACTTAAACCCACTGAGGTATGAAGATTTTACTGTAATCTCAGACCTGAAGTATATTCTCATCATTCATCCCGGACATTATCAGTATGACCTCATACATCTTTAACCAAGCATACCAAGATCGCTGGGAGATTCACTTCTCCATGTTTAGTAATCTATACACATTGTTGAAGCTACGAGGTTTGTGTTTCTGAATGACATCATTGTGAAAGCAGTTAAGACTATATTAAGCAGTCTTAAAAGGTTTCCGGTTGGGCTCCTTTGCTCCTGACTTCATTTTCATTTTTAACTCTAACTTCCACTTACGCCCTATGAGTGAATATAATAAGATTATATGCTGATGGAGGTATCACACCTCTATTATTGTTGGACAATCCTATTCCAAAATGATGTCTACGCAAATATATTCAGCTAAAATGTATTCCGCAATTTTTTGAAATGACTGTAGGATTTTGTGCTTCATGTCCAAACTATTCATTCATTATCTTCCGCTTTATCCTATGTTAGGGTCGTGGGGGGGTTCCCCATGCCCATCCAGGGGAGAACGTTTCGTGCGCTGGGCAGATGCACCCAGGACAGGGTGCCAATCTATCGCTGGGCATGTCCAAATTATATGTCTGTTAATTGTAGTCGGTATAAAAGAAAATCAATATTCATGTACTACTTCATCACTGTTGCTTTTGGATAGCAGTCAAGCAGAGAAAGTATTTATTTATTTTGCATAAAACATGATAGATAGGCGTGATGAACTATCTTGAGAATTACAGACACGCATGTCGAATGGGTACTTGTTTCAGATAGACTGCCATGCCCTTTGTGTGATTTCAATCTGTGGGAAAGGCACAAGTTTCCCATGGTTGACTTAATGGACTTGTCTCTACTTGCCCTATCTCTTTACTTCATCAATTTCACCCTCCTCCATCTCTGTAATTTCTGCTGCACTTCTTCCCTTTATTTCTTCCCAATTTGAAAACCTTTATCGGCTAGGAAATGAGGAGTCCATCTCTGAGCATTGTAGAAAATAACATCTCAACTAAACTCTGCGCACATTGTATTAGCAATGAACAATAAACAATGCTGGTCTAAAGTAGAGCTTTACGTAGCCATGCAAGTGTGTAATATACCTAAACAGACAGTGCCAAAAATATGCATTTCTGGGCTGCTTTCCTTGTTGTGTATACATCCTGTTCCTCTATTTAGATTTACTTCACCAGCTTCACAAGGGAGATTCCAGGATTTTAATTTGGGATTGAACAGTGGGAGTTAATGATACCACCATACCCATATTATGGCCAGCAAGCTTTTTGTAGTTTTCAATGTGGTTTGTTGTCAAGTGTCCTGTTTTTCAGAACTTTGGCTTTGTGGTCATATAGTAGTCACTTATTGGCTTTGATGTGATCCAATGGCATTGAGCACTATCAAATGTATAGACAGATATTGACAGAGCTATGACACAATAAAGTTGGAATGGCAATTGTAATACTAAAAGAGTAAAAGAAGAGGAAACCAAAGCACCAAAGACTGATCTAACAACACAGTCCCCACGCCGTGTGTTTTTTGTACATTTCTATATGGTGAACCATATCAACTGCACATTGTAGGTTATAGTTACAGAACGTAGTCCAGCTATTTCTCTGTATTATGTTTGTTCTCTTGACTTCCACCACAAGTTCTGTAATGATCATCACATATTGACTTTTATTTGGGTGTTGGATGTTTCTTTTTTTTCTCTTGCAATACCAATAATGAATGGTGTGTTGTGCTTGTTTCACTGGATCAACAAAGCAGTCAAAAATCATATCACAGCAGTCAGCATCATATAGTAGCAGTAAGGTATATGTCTGTAAGTGCACAGTGTGTGGACACAGCTTTTTCAAAACGGGAATGCTGTCTGAGCCACTCGTACATGTGCAATGCAAGCGGCTTGTCAATGTCACTGCAGTGCTGAGGTTTTCACCACCTAAATAGTACCTGCTATGACCATTACAGAACAAAGAAAAAGGAACTTACAAAGTGTGCAGAAACAGATCCTATTGTCTATTGCAAATATAATATAGAACAACAAAGTGCAACTATGTGATTGGAAAAGATTAAATAGACAATGGTTATGGAACTGGGTAATAAACAGTGGGTTTCATGGCAAATATATGTTTATTTTTTTATTTCTTTTTTTATGTACTTCTCTATGTTTTGTTGCTTTAGAAAAAAAAGTTTTAGTGCTGTAGCATTTTCTACATACAAATTTGATGAGGTCATTAGTGTTCATTTGGTCTGGTACTAAATTATTTAGTACTAATGCTGAACACTCATCCACACAAGCCAATTTAAAGTGTTTAGGAAACTTTGCTTACCAATTGAATCCTATAGCCCTTAATTCCCAAGACTGAAACTACGCTTTCTCCAGACTCATGGTGTGGAAAGCCCTGATCATTTCCTTTTTTAACCTCACCCACAAAGTACACACATTCCAGAAAGTGGTAAGAGAGAGGAGCTGCATGATGAAATGAAGATTGTAACTGGACTTTTGACTTCTGTTATTGACTAAGGCTGCCAGTTTCACTTGAATATGACGCTTCAAGTGTAAATCTGTGTCTCTTCCTTTATACAAACATGGGTGTGTATGTGCCAGAGAACAGTGTAGTTTTAGATACAACGTTGTCTCTTGTGCTGCATGCCTACCATGCTTTGATTTTGTGCTATTCAAACTGACCTGTTTAATGATTTTCTTGATTGCTCAGGCAGCACATTGTATTACAATATATAACTATTTTTGCCTCTTTTGCTTTCTCTCTCTTACTCTGAATATGAGTACGCCAACTATGTTCCATTGCGGGAAACTCTTGCTGGTTTACACCATGTAAATCAATTAGTTTTGAAGTGAGGTCATGTTGAATAGTTATAGTTGTTTTATAGTTTAAATTAGGGTAGTAGAATTTATAGTTAAGGTTTGGGTAAGTTTACAAAAATAATTGAGTGTTTTAAGAATGTGGTTGACCTGGCTGAAGTAGGAAACACTGAAATTAGAAGCCATAATAACATCCCGTCCCTGACTATTTAAAAAGAAAAAAAAAAAAAAAAAGCAGAAGAAGATGAAGCTTTACATGAATTTGCATATTTAAATGTTCCTGTTATTTTAAGGCTGACAAAATCAATCAATGAGAGCAGGAGCTTAGGATAATGAGTTTGTTCACGTAATCTGTCATTCACCATGGTCTGGTGGAGGTTTGAAACCAAAACCTCACTAAAACAAAATAATAGAACATTTTGTTTGGTCTTGAATGACACATTTATGCTACCCGAAAACAATACAGAGGTAACCACAATCTGATAGAAACCAGTTCCCACTTATTTGAACAATGAATTCTTTGTAGTTAAACATTTAAACACCCATTTCTATTTTATTTTGTATATTAAATTATTTTTTTTAGTTCTGGTCCCAACAGAGTGGGTCATTATAAAATTTATTATATATATGATCATATGCAGATATGTAATTAGTCCTGTATACTGTTCAAACTCTGTACTATTGTTTTGCTTATGGTGTTGGTTTACTGGGTGCAATCTGTAATATCTTCCCACATTAAATTATAATGTCAAAATAAAAATGTACATAATTGCAATAGTTTAAAATTAAGATGGACCTTTATTTGTCCCACAATTTGGAAATTAATATTGCAGCAAGATTGTACATCAGTTATCTGTACAAATATGTCATTCAAATAGGGCAGAGTGATATGTCATACATTGTTACTCTGTTTATTAACTTTATTATTATAATTATTAGTCATAGCAGTGTTTATTAATATTTTCAGTGTTTAGAGTGTATGTTAGGGTTGAGAGGAATAATCATTTATGCAATTAATCGTGATAAAAAAAAATAAAAAAAAAACATTTTAATAAGATTATGGTGACATTCATAAGAAAAATTTGTAATTATGCTGGCAGCCAGAACTTTAGACCAAGTGGTGCAACTCACACGGAACAAAAATGAAGTTACGTTTTTTAACTTTAGCAGTATCAGCAATATATGATGTCATCCAACCCAGGACATGAACTGGAGGTCACAAAAACTGTTTGGATGTGCAGGGATCTCCATGGAATCAGCCACATTGCTGCACTTCGCCGCCTCTTTTCTATGATAAAGCATAAAAGCGTTTCAGATTAGGCAGCTCAAGCATCTGCTTTTATGTGGGGGAAGAACGGCTTATAGGGAGTCGATGAAAGCAGATGAAAAGAGGTGCAGCCAGCTGTGCTTTGTCTGAAACGGGGACCTCGAAACGAGTCCCAAATTAAGGGGAACAATGTGTGAACTGCAGAAGAAAATGATGGATGGACAAAGACTTTTTTGCTTTTCAGTTCTGTCGCTTTTACTTATTGTAATTTTCACACCACACTTGTTCATTGCACTGCAATGCAATGTTTTGATTGAATATGTAATTAAAAAGCCATTTTTTATTGGCTGTGGCTTTACAATGGCAAGACACAGCTATTAATAAAGCTAATGTAAACTTCATAAAAGGAGCTTGTTCGCCTAAACCTCATCTTTATGTTTCCATCTGCTGATTCTTTCAGTGAGCCCAGGCCGTTTTACTGTCCCAAACTGGTCGGAATGTCGTCCCATTTGCTTTGCACTCTCAGAAGCACACCCATCTCAGCCTTCACCAGCTGCTCCTTTTGTGTTCTGCTCTGTGTCTGTGACCCTCGCTCCCCCAGGGAAGGTTTAACACCTGCCTGTCGGGGCCTTTTGGAATACATGTTTGGGGGCAGGGTGATATTGGGGGGGGGGGGTTATTATTCGAGAAACAGAACCTAATGAGGACACGCTGCATCTGCTGAGTCTGAAAGGATGTACGATGACGGTCTTGCCACCTGGTTTGGGTTAAATGAGTGCAAAGATCCCTGCTGATGATGGCATGGGTTGCCAAAGTACAACCTTCTTGTTTGTCACACTTTTTCATTTTTGAGGAACAAAGTACCATTGCTTTTTAATGTGGAATTAATAGCATTGGCCAGCATCAGACAGTAGGACAGCCGTTAGTACTTAGCAGATCTTTGGTTTTAGCCTCCTTTGTCTACATTTCACTACTTGTTTTTAAAAGCACCTTGAAAAACCAGTCCATTCCATTCACCTTCTGTCTGAGGAATAAAGCAGCTTGATATCTTTGGGCCTCATCTGCAGTCATTGTGTGAATACTTTTATAGTGTCTGGCACATGCTTCCTCGTGTTTTCCAAGCTGATTGATGAAGAGGCTAAAGGAAAAGGTTTTAAAGGGAGTACAGAATCCAGTAAGCATCTCCCAAATGAGCATTAAAGCTGTTCACACATTCCACACATTCTCTCAAATGTGCAGCTTTGATCTCGACTCAGTGTCTTAACGGCAAATACTATTTCAGCTGAATGCTGTAATGAAATAATGATTTCTTGCTAGATTGATTATTTTCAACCACATGTTTGTGCATGCTGTCACAATAGAGTGAGGCTCATCGGGGTGTACATAGAAGATCAGGTCAATTTGAACTCATAATTTACTCAGTAATGAAAAGTGCTGCCAGAAAGGTTTGCACATTTTTTGGAAACCCCAAATGATTAAGCAAAATTCTGGCTCTTCGACGCTTTGCCCGAACCATATTAATGGTAATAAAAGAGGGAAATGGCTTAAATATCTAAACCCCCACTTCACTAATGTAATGGAGCTTTACAGATCAATGAAGCATTATAACATTTTCTATTCAGATTGTAGAATAAATAATTTTTTCAGACAGCCTCTTGAGCAGATGTTTTTATAAAGTGAGTTCAGAACAGGCTGTACGTTCCTGGTTGACTTTCCCATATGCCCCATATGCCCACCACACACTGTAAAGGGGCTTAGGTCTAGGTAAGATGAAATGACCTTGTCATGGTTTGATTATTATCTATTACCTCAGCGAGATCCCGTGTGTAACAGTTCCTCAATGTTTAAAACCTGGATACATTCTAAATCCTTTTAGGCTTTCTTAATTTCTAAAATCAAACTAGACTCCATGGTCTCGTTAGCCGATCATTTTAATGTGGTAGAATATGGGTTTATCAGTATTCTTAATTGGCTACACAGAACCTGATGTTTCTCTAAAGCCGGTCCCATTCCATCCAGCATCAGTACTCATTTGCTCCTGCAAATTGGACATATGATGTAATAACACAGAAAATAGATTATGCAGCAAAGTTATATATGTGGTAATCAATTGGTCACATTGTTTTAATTGTATAATGTACATTTGTCTTTCCTGTAAGATTATTCTTCTATAGATACATTTAATTAGGGAGCTTGATTAACCACAGTATTTTTTTTTTCCACAGTATTTACATTCATTGTAAAAAGAGAGGATTTACCTAAGTAAATTGATTTGCATTTATAAATGACAATCGCTATAGTAGTATAGCAATATAAGTTTATCTGTGCAAATGTGTTTTCTGTTAGTTTGGATCCACCAAATTTCAATTAGCCAGATGTTTTATTCTAGTGACAAGCTTCTTTAACTCTATAACAGTGCTTTGTATCCATGCTGTATCTCATAATAACCTGTTGTAACCATCTCTCCATTTTCCAGGCGCAGCAGAGAGATACATTTGTGCAGGAGCGATATGGCCGTTATGACCTCAGCGATCCATTCTTGGCATTACAGAGGGACAGTGAGGTGATGCAGGGTCATGGCCAGGCTGAAAGCCAGACTCCGGGTCGCGCAGGAAGAGGCCGCAGTAACCCAAGTCCACTTGCTGTGCTTAAGCTCGTAATGACTCATTGCAAGCATATGCAGGAGAAGATGATGGCACAGTTAGCGGCAGCTGAGAACAGACATCGCCGGGTGAGTTTGCCCATCTGATTGTCACAAAGAAGTGCTTTCTTGCATTTCATTATAAAGCAACCCAACCATCAGTCGGCATCACGCATCAGTGGTTAGTCTTGAGTCATTGCTTTTGCAGTGTGTCACTCCATTGGCACTAGCTAGAGCTTGTCAGTGCTCATCAGCACCAGCTGAGCTTGCTAATTCAGTGCCAAGGTCAGTGTCATGGTAAGATCTGTGATTGGCTGTCTGGAGCAATTATAAAATCTGAGGCAACTATTGAAACCAGTTAAAACATGTACTGTAATTTCTGCTACAGTGATGCATACAGGTGTTCACAATATAAAAAACGTGATTAAATACTGTGTACATTTGAAAAACTTGTGCAGAGAAGTGGCAAGTTCTTGTTAATATTTTTCATTCATTGATTAGGTTCCCCTTAATACTCCACTGGGGGAGTTTCCTATCCAGTGTAGAACATTTCAGGCACTGGTCAGGCGCCAAACTATCGCTTGGCACACTCACTTACACAGACACACACTCTATATATGGGGCAATTTGGAGCATTCAATTTATCATGACTGTGGGAGGAAACCGGAGAGCCCAGAGGAAACCCACGTGGAGAAAATGGAAACTCCACCCAGATTGGGATTAAAACTTGGATCCCCAGTGGTGAAAGGCGAACATACTAGCCACTGAGACAGTGTGCCGGCCCTGTTATTGTTGTTGTTGTTTCTTTGTTTCTCAGAACAAAAATCTGAATGTGGGATAAACATCAGTAAGAACATTCATGCTCTTTAAAACGTATGCTCTGCTTTTGCCAGTACAGGCATTTTAATAGTACTGTATGTAGCTCCTGAATCTTAAATCTAAAAAGCAGTGTGCACTTGGTGGCTACATTTCAAGAAGTGGGTCGAGATATGCTGCTGATGAAAGCACAAATACTTTGAGAAAGCACACATAAATCCTTTTTCCCCTTAATAAAGCATATAATTATAGACCTGTGGCTCCCTGTTGAATGGCAAGATATTTCAAGTATTTATGCCGCAGTGCTGCTTGTCATCAGCTTTTCATCTTTGGTATCAGAACAGGGGGGCTGTATGTAAAGCAGCTCTGTTTACTTTCTCACAAGCATGTCTGTTTTTATCTCACAATCTGAACTAGAAATAGTATCTACAGTTGCTTCTAATGCTCCAAGTTAACATGATTAGCTCCCGGTTTAGCCCTGGAGTTCGTTAGCACTAATGAAATAAGTTGCTTTCTCATTCCAAAATAAGTGATGACTTTAAAGTGACGTGCTGTTGTGTTACGTGTGCATGTCTGTGGAAGTTTTTTTTGGTGCATTAAGTCAGGGTATTGATGCTTAATGAGACTGCCTGACGTGCAATCAACATTCCAGTTATTAAAGGTGTTTGGTGCACTTGAGGTCAGCTGTATGGGCAGTGCACTGCAGTCCTTTCAGAATTCATCAAACCATGACTTTATGAACCTTAACTTGTCCACAAGGTCACGGCCAGGCTGGAGCAGGAAATTACTTTTTTCCAAACTGCTGCCACGAAGCTGCAAAAACGTAATTTTCCAAAATGGATTTAAACGCCTTCACTGGAGCTAACTTGCCGGGCTTGAGTTTAATATTCGATTGGCATGTTAACACACTTTTGCAGACTTATGCATAGATTCAAACACCTCACTCTACTTAAATTCCATGTTTTGTTCATTTAACGTATCTGAAACATTAACTTGTCATTTTTTTGGAAATATTGTGTAAGATATTTCTACTAAATTAATTTTATTACAAAGTAATGTATGAGAAATATATTATATTTTTAAACCAGAGAGTTATGCAATCATTAATTTGTGTTCCTCCTCAGTTTTCTGTGTCCTGCACAGACTGTCCTTTTCGTATTTCATTTATTCTCTCTGCGGTCTGAATATTGTGTGGGCCGTTACGGTTTGAACAAGCTTAAAGCCCACACATTATATAAGCTGTGTAAATCAGAACTGGCTTTGCTAAATTTTTTGTCTTTGGTCTGAAATTGAACTTCCCATGTGGAGTTGTGGTTACAGCATTCATCTGGTTTCAGAAGCGAGCTTCCAATTTTAGAGTTGTTTATCATGTGAGTTTAAGTTAGTGGATTATAACATACCGCTAAATGGATCAAATCAAATTACAGACGGTCACTAATTAAAAAAGGGAAACCTCGTTCAGTGGAAGATTTGGAAAAGAATGACCTCGTGGTGCAGTAGATAATGCTGTCTGCATTAGGATAGACTGTCTGTGATGTTTCCTCACCTTTTGCTTAAAAAGCACTGAGCTGCACCCCCACACCCCAAAGCCTCAGCCACGCTAATTAGGCGAAGCAATTTTAAAAGAATGAAAGACTGAAAAGAGTTTAGACAATAAAGGTCTGGTTTATTCAGTAATACAAAAAAGCAATTACAACCTGCGCTTTGATTCCAGGAGAGTGAGCATGTGCATGTGTGATTAAGCTCTTACCCTCCTCTCCCGAGATGAGCCTTGTGACCTCAGAGGGAACAATGGTGCTCACGGGTTGAGAAAAAAAACGATTGTGTGTGTGTGTGTGTGTGTGTGTGTGTGTGTTTATAAGGTAGCACAAATTCATGTGTGTCCGTGTACAGAGTTTAGTCTAAAGTTCAGTTCTGCACAATAAAGCCGTTGTCACCCTGCAGCTTCACATCGGGCAGTTAAAGTTTCCTCCCTGTTCATTTGTTCTTCCCATCTCGCTTTTGTCTTTGTTTTCTCCTCTCCGTCTCGTCGTGTGCTGTTCCTGTTTGTCATTCTAACAGCCTAACAGGTTTATTATTATTTTTATTTTTTTTTTGCCGTGGCTTTGATTTGAGAGCCCAAGCTGAAACCTGATCCGCCTGAATGGATCATCAAAGAGCTCAGCTTGGCTTCCGGATTGACTTTAGTTTAAAAAGAATGCGTGTAAGAGTGTGTGTACATGTGTGTTTGTGACAAAGGAAGTATACGAGTGTGAGCAAATGCAGTGTAAACAGAAGAGTTCGTGTGTGAGCACACGCGTGCGCGCACACACACACACACACACACACACACATGCATACCAGTGTGGGGAGTAACGCATTACTGTAACGTTGCTGCTTTTGGCAGGAACAAGTAATGTAACTTTCTGTTCAAAAATGAATACAGTCTTACGGTTCTAATTTTAGACATGCTACTCTGTGGACGGCACGGTGGCTTAGTGGTTAGCATGTTCTCCTCTCAGCACTAGGGATTCCTGGTTCAAATCCCAATCTGGGTGGAGTTTCCATGTTCTCCCCGTGTCCGTGTGGGTTTCCTCCGGGTTCTCCAGTTTATTCCCACAGTCCAGAAACATGGATCAAGGTCAATTGAATTCTCCAAATTGCCCCATATAGAGTGTGTGTGTGAGTGAGTGAGTGTGAGTGACCGTTTTGATCTTGATCAATGACCAATAAATCATTCAACTGCTCGAATTCTATTATTTATATCGTTCTCTTTAATTTGATGGTGTGTAGGTGATCGCAGACTTGGAAGAAGAGAAGCGGAGGCATGCTCAGGATACTGCTGAGGGCGATGATGTCACATACATGCTGGAAAAGGAAAGGGAACGGCTACTGCAGCAGGTAACCTAGCAGCACCGCAAGACACAAACACACACACACACACACACACACATCCAAACTCATCACATCATAATCCCATAGTGCTGACAGTGGAATGCTGAATATAAATGTTGCATTTCTGTTCTGTCCTGTTTATTTTGTGATCATCTCATAATGTGGAAGGAAGTTTGTGAAAGGAATGTGGAAAAAAAAAAGCATCGGTCAGACTACTGAAGAGTGCATCAGTGATCAGGTTGCACTGATTTAGTGTTCAGAATGGGGCTATTTACAATCAGGAACTTCACTGTGAAACACAATGAGTCTTCTGCTCTGTGTTGTAAAGACTGGCGGGGGGTTTCGAGACCGGCGGTACGGATTTGTAATGTAGGAAGCCTGCAGCGGAAAAAGAACCCAGTGTTCGAGGTCTGCTGCTGGATGTGCCGGTGTTCTATGGGGTAAGGTGCAGAGGGTCAGAAGACAGACTTTGTCATATTTCTCGAATTCTTGAATAACTTCCCGTAAACAGTTTACAATGAAGAATGAAAGTATGTGGACATCCCCTCCTGTTATTAAACTTTGAGTTGTTCATTTTTATAAAGAATTGTAAATGAAAGTGACAGTTTACAGAGTTAATGTTAACAGTACACATTTCAAAGTTTTGGTAACGTGTATGAGCCACATGAGAATAAATTCTTAAACTGTTTTTAGTTTTTAAAAAGTTTGGTATAGAGGAATGTTATTGGCCCAAATTCAAGCCCAAATAACTTAAGGGAAATGAATTGGAATGTTGCCTGCAAGCCAGACAAACCGCACACAGTGTCTATTGACTGAATGGGCACAAATTCCAAGAAACTTTAAACTCTTGGGGAACGACAGAAGAAGGGAAGCTATAGAAGCAACATTCCATATACATGTCCCAACTTTTTAAAAAATGAAGATCAACTGTCTGCATAATTTTGACTATATAATGTAATGCTTTACTTTATCTTTAAAAATGTAATAATAATGATGGCAAAATGAGAAACACTTCTAATTTCAGTAAAACTACAAATTTAATCCTCAGCTTAGACTCATCTCATTATCTTACTCTTAATCCTGTGCTAGATCAGGCTTCAAACCTGCCGCCGGCAAATTTAATACAACTATTTTTCATCTTAACCATTTTATCTTAATACTGTAACTTGTGCTTCATGGGTAAAGGAACATGTTTTGTAAAATTGCTTTCTAATAAATAAAGTATATTAAAACCAGGACATTTTTGTTGAGGCAAAAGCACTATCCAATGCACCACCTTAATGCCCCAAACTCCGATTGTGTAAATAAGGCTCCAATAAATGTCAAAGGTCTATTAAATCAGCTGTATTTTTGTAAAAATTTAAAGGTACATAAGTCGTACACATGCACATCAATTTCTTGAAGCTGTGTTCATGTTAGATTGACAGACTAATTTGAGCAATATGTTTAAAGCAAAAAAAAAAACACTAATGCACCAAAAATGTTTTCTCTGTTTTTCATGAAATCCTTTTGGAAGTCTTTCCAGAAATGTGCATTGTCATCATTAACACTTTTTCAAAAATCTCCCCTTACAGCCTGCCCTCTAACCTATTGCTTTCCCTCAGCTGCCTTTCGGCTTTTAGTGTACGATTTAATTTAATTTTGGAAATTCTAATTATGGTTGTCCTTATATCTAATGTAAATGGTGTAACATGATCTGTTGCCTGTTTACTAAGTATGCACACAATTTATTGCTTTGTCTCCCTCTAGTGGTAATACGCAGTTATCACATTTTTTTTTTATCATCACGGGTTAACATTGAGGTATAAAAGTTACAAGTGGTTCATTTACTTTGGTTTTGGCCACATACAAAACATTTCTTTGAAGTGTTGTGCTGAATTTTCAAACCTTTGTACCGTAATTTACATTTTTTAGCATGTTTTATGTTTATAAAATTAAATAGATAGAATATTTTTATTTATTTACTGCTGCTCTAAAACTCCCTCACGCATCAGTATCACTGCAAAACTGACAATGAACAATATACCACCCAAATTATTGGCCTGTTCTGTAATGGTCATGACCAATAGAATACAGAGAACCAACAGGGGACTAACAAAAACAAGAAAACATGGACAATGGAGCATGAAAGTCCAAACATTATATACAGTACCAGACTGGTACTGTATATAATATCCATATGGAACTCAAGGTATATGAACAAACAAGCTGATCTAGGATACATATAGAATAGTCAGCCGTCCAGCTTTTGTTTGTCTTGTATTTTTGTGGAATAAGATGTTTTTCTGATCTGCCCAGTTGGAGACAGAGCATGCGAGAGCCGAAAGACTGGAGCATGAATGCCAGTCCCTGTCCAGCAAGGTGCAGGAGGATATGATGCAGCAGCAGGAATTGTCATCGAACCTGGCTAAAGAGTGTGAACTCGCAAGTGCACGTGCCCAAGAGGAGAGTGATCGTGTGTCTCAGCTGAGTGGGCAGCTGGAGCGAGAGAGGAGCACGGTCCAGAGTCTTCAAGAGGCACTGGATCAGGAAAAAAGCCACATTCTGCAGACGGAGGCCAAGGCTGAGCGACAGCTCGCTGAATTTGCCACCGAGCGCGAGCAGTTGAGGGTTCGACTCTGCAAAGAAGAGGCACACGGCAAAGAGCTGCAGGAACTGATCGAGGTTTTAAGGAAGGAACTGGAGGAAATAAAGGAGCGGGAGAAAGAATGGAGAGAAAAAGCAGTGATGGTAGAAGAACAGAAGGTAGGAGTGAAAGCGACTACAGAGACGTCGACCTCCACCGCATGCCAGACCGAGCCGGATGGAAAGGTGGGCAGCCTTGAGAAGACTCAGCGTCTCAGACTAAACGGGCACCTGCTCCGCAAAGACAACGAGGAGGAAAAGAATACTGAAAATGGAGGCTTGGAGAATGGAGGTTCACTGAGCTCACCTGTGCATGCTAGTCATTCTCTCTCACCCAGCAGCACGGCGTGCTCCTCGCTGTCCTCCTCGCCCTGCTCCTCCCCCGTCCTGGCGAAACGCCTGGCATCACTAGGTGCCTGTAGCCCCACTTACCCATCGTCCTACCAAGCCAGCGTCAACCAGCGCTTTCAAGCCGCCAGACATAAGTTCCAGCAGCAGGCCGAGCAGGGAGCAGGATTGCCTCTGTCACCCCGGGAGTTGTCACCCACCTCCACGCCAGTGCCCCCTCTGTCCGACAACACCAGTGCCAAACAGATGGCCCGCAACACAGTCACCCAGGTGCTGTCTCGCTTCACCAGCCAGCAACCTCCAGGTAAATCGCCCATCTCCAACAGCTCCCCGTTTGGTACCGACTACCGAACCCTGGCAGCGTCTTCCTCACCCACCAGCAAAGGTCCTTGTCCACTGTCTCCCGGCATCCGCTCACCCATAATCCCAAGAGGGGAGAGGAACCATGGGCCTCCCATACCGCTAAAGAAATCTGGCCTGAGCTCACCTGGCTCACCTGCGCCTTCCTCTCGCGCCACTCATTTTCCCGAGCTCTCAGGCAGCTGTGGCATCAGCAGCTCCCAAGAAGGTGCTAAAGATCTTGACTTGGTGTTATCCAAATCCAGCTAACCAAATTTTAGGACTTTCAGGACAAAACCTGTCTTTATGCTTTCAGTCGAGGTTTAAAGCTGCTCCCTTTTTTCTTTGGACTAAAGAGAATACCTACTAATCCTTATTCATTTCTCCTATAATTAACTTAGAAGTAAAAGCTCTCAGTTCTGCTCCATTACCTTCCATCCAAGATGATATTACAGAGCACTTTGGTTCCTTTTTTTTCGTAAACCCCAAAAACAAAATCACTCAAACTGCAGTAAAGAGTCTCTAATGGCTCATTTATGCTTCATCTGAATCATTAAAGCCTGCAGCCTGGTTCATTAGATCCGTACATCCTTAAAGGGGTAATCATCTTTATTAAGAAAAACACCAGCGTGAGGCTCAGACCTGTACAACTATAGCACTGTTGGAAAATGGTGCTAGAACCCTAAACCTAAAGTTGTTCCTGCAGCTTTTCTAACTCCTCAAACCAACCAGTCACCTCCTCTTCTCTCTAAACAACCTTTACTCTGCTCTAAATGTCCAGGTGGAGGAGAGACCTAAAAACATGTTTGATAAAGTGACTCCTCAACCCTTCAGAAAGATGCTGATGAGAGAAGCATCACATCTGATATTAATGAACAAATGAACATTCCAAATCCATGGGCACTGCTGTAGTTTTCAGACGTCCTCTGTCACAGATGTCTTTATTGTTTTATTGATTGTTTTTTTTTTTATATTATTATGTTCTGTTTATATACTGGAGTTTTGACCTATTTGAAATATTTTATTTATCCCTGTAACCTAGATGTTTAACATAACTTTCCTTTAATGCAGATCCCATTAAAAAAGGGAGGTTGTAGACTTTAAATAACAAATGTTCCATTCTCAGGTAAAGTATAGATTATCAGTGTATTAAATAATATATCTAAATTGCCGGACCTATATTAGAACATGTTAATAAACTTTTATATATATTCTATAACTAGCAGCAGGTTAAGTAGAAACGTTATTAGAACATCTGTTTGTAGCAGGCAGAGGTTCAGCACTGCTGGGTGACGTCTTGGTGATGCTCAAATAATTACTGGACCTAAAACCCATTTAGTAGGTCTCACACAGGCCAATCAGAATGCTTTTCTTCCTATTTATTGCTGAGCTACAACCAATCAGAGGGGAAACATTTTCTTAAATTTGACAATAAATTAGCAATTTTACATTAGATTGACGTTTTTGTCTGTAATGGCACCAATTTATAAACAAAACATGTTTTTAGTTTAAAGTGAAACAGTAATGTCTACAATGAAATCATTAATTAAACACAAATAAAGCCTAAATTTAGGTGCCTTTCTTAATTCTTATCATGCAATATATCCATCCATCCATTATATTCCACTTTATCCTCTACTAGGGTCACGGAGGGGGGGTTCCTCATGCCCATCCAGGGGAGAACGTTTCAGGCGCTGGGCAGATACACACAGGACAGGACGCCAATCTATCACTGGACACACAGTCACTCACACACACACACACTCTATATGGGGCAATTTGTAGAATTCAATTGACCTTTATCCATGTTTTTGGACTGTGGGAGAAAACCAGAGGAAACCCACGCGGACACGGGGAGAACATGGAAACTCCACCCAGATTGGGATTCGAACCTGGAATCCCTAGTGCTGAGAGGCGAACGTACTAACCACTAAGCCACTATATGTAAAAATATAATTAGTGTTCTCTCACTGGCCATAAGAGCCACTTTTTTTGCTCTTACTGTTCTTTTTTTTTCATTTACTGTTTTGAAGTTCTGAATTGCAGACTGAAGTTCATCTTATTTTCTGCATGTTTTAGTCCCCTTAATCCTGTTCTGTAATGGTGACTCACTTAAAGGGGACAAAGTGTGCAGCGAGATGGCTGGACTACAGTCTGCTATTGTAGAGCTCCAAAGTGAATCTATATTTAAAGTGTAACTAGATGTACTAGATGTACCAACTCACAGGCTGCTGAGTGTGGTTCTGATTAGGGTCACGAACCGAGTGCTGAATTTTAAGAAGGGCAGTAACCAGGGAAACGCCCAGGACAGGTCGTCTAACTATGGGGTGGCGTGGCGGCGCAGTGGTTAGTGCTTTCGCCTTACAGCAATAAGACCACTCCAAAGACTCCAGTTTAAGCCGACATTCCACACAGATCAACCACAAAGCACACAACCCACTTTTACACTTAGCAGCAATTTCATTTAAATTTTCATTTATTTACTTTTCAACGTGTTTATACACTATAGGAATAAAAACTATATATAGGCATAGGGAGAACATGCAAACTACACATACAAATGACTCTCTCCTTGGTGCCTGGGAATTAAACCCGGGCTCTTGTTGCTGAGGTGTGAGTGATCACCACTGTGCCATCCTGTGCTAATGAATTAGTATATACAAAATTGATGACATGTTTTAATACATTTCTTCATTCCCTTTGAGAGCTTGATTTTCAGTACAGAGTCAAGTAATTTTTTATTTATTATTTTTATTATTTTAGAGTCTGCTGTTAGTGTGAGTGTAGAATTAGGAACTGATGATTGCACACAGCGTTCAGAATATATGTTAGAATTTTCTAGCAGTGCTACATTATACAGTAATTTACAGTAAAATATAAATGTTTAAAGCTTATACACAATCAAGTCTGTGTGATCCTTTAAATGTAAATCTTTGGATAAATTCAATGTTATTTATTAGAAAGCTTCTACACACTACTTAACAAATGCAAGTATACACGCTGCTCATAAATAATGCTCCAGACAACCAATGCTCTGAATCAGGGCTCTGTACTGCACTGCACATAAGCTGAACTTTGGCCTTTCCATTAAATAAATAACAGGTAATCGATATTTTCTTGTTAATAAGACTTTGTGTTAAGAGTACAGTAACATAAAGCTAACAATTTTTACTAAAATAATCTACTCTCTGTTTAAGCTCAACAGTGATGTCACTGATCCAAGCTGTATGATAAATCTCTCACGTTCGATTCAGTCTAATCAATGTTTTAAATGAAATGGTGCTGAACTTTTACTGACCATCGGGCAAAAATGATGTCATAACGTCTGTTAAAGCTCAGCAAATGGGTATGTAGCTGCACTCACTCACTCACTGGTCAGCTTATTAGGTTATTAGGTAACCACTTACTGTTTTCTCAGCTCCACTGCCCACATGCAGTTGCTTCACTGTAGTCGATGTTTCTCTGCATACTTTTTGTTAACCCTCATTGCTTCAGTGCTGTATGTCCCTGTGTTCTGATCCCAACAATTATTGTTTTGATTGTTGAGATACTTGTCACCATTCATCCATCCATTATCTTCCGCTTATCCAGGGTTCGGGTCGCGGGGGCAACAACCGAAGTAGGGAGACCCAGACCTCCCTCGCCCCAGCCACCTCCACCAGCTCGACTGGGGGAACCCTGAGGCGTTCCCAGACCAACTGAGAGATATAATCCCTCCAGCATGTCCTGGGTCTTCCCTGGGGTCTCCTCCCAGCTGGACTTGCCTGGACTTGTAATTCCCCTGTAGTTGGAACACACCCTCCAGTCCCCCTTTTTAAAAAGAGGCACCACCACCCCAACTCACCACCAGGTGGTGATCAGTTGACAGCTCAGCTCCTCTGGGGGGCCACGAGAAAGCCCACACCTGCCCGACGCCTCTCGCCATGGGCAACTCCAGAAAAGAACAAAGTCCAGCCCCTCTCAAGGAGATTGGACCCAGAACCCGAGCTGTGCGTTGAGGTGAGCCCAACTATATCTAGCCGGTATCTCTCAACCTCCCGCACCAGCTCAGGCTCCTTCCCTGCCAGTGAAGTGACGTTCCAAGTTCCGAAAGCCAATTTCAGCAACCGAGGATCGCGACGGCCAGGCCCACGCCTCCGGCCACCGCCCAATCCACACTGCACCGAACCCCTATTACTACCCCCCCACAGGTGGTGAGCCCATTTGAGGGGGAACCCATGTAACTCCTTCGGGCTGGGCCCGGCCAGGCACCATGGGAAAGTGCCCGACCACCAGACGTTCGCTGACGAACCCTATCTCCGGGCCTGGCTCCAGGGTGGGGCCCCGATAACCCTACAGTATATCGGGCAGGGTACACATGCTCTTTGTGTTTGTTTTCATAGGGGCTTTCTTGGACCACTCTTTGTCTGGCCCGTCACCTAGGACCAATTTGCCTTGGGAGACCCTGCCAGGGGCTTTTTGCCCCAGACAATATAGCTCCTAGGATCATTCAAGCACACAAACTCCTCCACCACGATAAGGTGGTGGTCCAAGGAGGAGCATCTTTTAACACAATGACATTTACAAATCAAAGGGTCGGTCAGAAACAGTCGACATGGGCGTCCAAAATTCATCAGAGATGGATTTGATGCTCAAGGCCGACTTGCTACTCGCTGCCACGGCAGGTGTCCGGATTCAGAGTGAAGCAATCATCTGCATCCTAATCGCTCTTCTTTCCCGCGCGGTTGGCTTTGGCTTTCAGACGAGCCATGAGGGTTACCGAATCAGCATCACTGTCTGATGAATCACTGCATACAACCACTGGTTTCCATGGAACCCAAATAGAAAAATGTAACCGAGTTTGTTGACAGCGCCACCACGAGGGAACAGAACATTTGTGTTCTGTGGCCGCAGCCTTCTGACTGGGGGTGGCCGTCGTATTCTTGGCCGCTGGTTCCTCTGCTGCAGCATCTGCTTTATTATTAGCTTTTTCTTTGGCTTTAAATGGAGGTTTGGACGCAGCAGTTTCAGATTGTGACTGTGGAAAAAAAAGGATAAGAAGGAAGCCATGATGAGCGAACAGTTTTCTTCCTTCTGTGAAGACTCTGTGATACTTGTCACTTTGTGTAAAAACATTCACTAAATGACCAAATGTAATTTTCAGCTATACAGTAAGTGGTACTAATTAAACATAGAGATAACATGAAGGTGGCTCTAATAAAATGGCTAGTGAGTGTATAGTTTTCAAAACAATGAATCTAATGATTTAAAAGAATTGTTTTTAGAGCGTCATCAGTAGGGCTGTATTCAACAAAGGATTTTCATAGTCGAATCTGATTCGTCAGATTTTCCCTATAGTCGACTGATGGTCGAATCAGTTAAAATTTCACCACAAGATGGTGCTACAAGCGTGTTTTTTTTAATATTTTACTTGTTTTTCTAGAGCACCGTAAATGGGATCCCCGTTCTGGACTTTTTTCCACTTCAAAGGAAAAACCTAAAAATTAGGATGATTTTATTTGACAAAAGGCTATATATATATATATATATATATATATATATATATATATATATGAAAACAAAGACATTTCATGTAAAAACTAATGCTTAGCAGCAGCCATGGACACCCCCATGTGGTCAAAATGGTACCTTCGACTATGAGGTTCATAGTTGACTACGGTTCTCCGAATCAAATCAGCGAATATTGCAGCTCACCCCTAGTCATCAGGATGATTGTTATGAAGGCAGGAGGCCCAATGCATTTAGAAAACTTTTATTTTTTTTTTTGCCCGTGTCTCTCGGTCATGCAGCAGCAAGTGGACTTTTTTTTTTTTTTTAAAGACAATGTACTACTGATTTCCAAATGCATTTTGCATCATTGTAGTCGCTTGATTATATAAATAGCAAATAATAAACCATAAACCTATGGCTGACATATCTGTCAATAAAGAATTCATGACCTCATTGTGTTGCCCATCCTTATCTTCCAGTGAAAATAAAAACCTCCCAGGTCTAATCTGCATGTGGGAGTCATGTTTGAGTTGGGAGTCAGTCGGACTTCATGAAACTGTATATTTTTTGTTTGTTTTTGAGTAAAATTGTATATTATATAATGTTAGGATTTCATTTTGAAAAGGCTTGTGGTGAACTAATCCCACTAGTCTGTTATGGAATGGGGCCGCAACCTTCCCAGCGCCCTCTAGTGGCAGCAGTGACTAGTCACCTAGATGACCATGTCGAACTTAATGCAGTATTTTAACACATTAAAAAAAAACACAGTACATCTTTTTCACAATAACATAAGGACCCTGTCCTCATCTGGTCTTTCCTCTTTCTGTATGTAGCTTATTATATTGCACAGCACAGCCTCCGCATGCTGCTGTTTTATTCATGTATATAAAAGTAAATGTATGGATTCTGTGTAACCCTTATAGTTACACCACACAGATCAGAGACATCATGTGGACTGAAGTATTGTTATCTTTAATCCAGTAAATTCTTCTCATCTTCTTAATACTTTGCTCGGGTCACTGAGGGGTTCCCCATGCACATCCAAGGTAGAACTTTTCAGGTGCTGGGCAGATACACGCAGGACAGGGAGCCAATCCATAGCTGGGCACACACAGAGTAACATATATATATATATATATATACACACTATTAAATGTTAAAAATGTTATCAAGTACATGTATCAGTTTTGCAGTTGACAATCATGTGGTGGCATGAAGAACTTGGGATTAATCTGCTTATTCAGATCTGTGTTGTTTAATTGTTGGCTCTTTAAAGAAGGTAAATGAAGAAGCTTAAAGCAAATCAGTTTCTACCCGACTTCTCACTATAACCTCTTACTTTCAATTAAAAATTCACTTTCGTGAAGGATTGAAACTCTTTCAAAACTCTAGACTAAGTACACGGAACCGACTCACAGATGAGAACGTATGAATTTTCTTTTTCGCACAGATTTGCTAGTGTTTAACCAGTTTTGCTGAAAGTGTAACTCTATACAAATGTAATTTTCAGACGTCATGTGAGCCACACAGACCCGTCAAGGAAAGACTGCTCTGCTCTATTTTTATCCACCGTTCTTACTTCTCTGATAGCACAGAGCTGCAGCCACAGCATTTTCACCATACTCAAATTTTTAAACAGCTTAAACCTGGTGTATACTCAACTGTACTCATTAAAACCGGGTTCAAATGAACAAAATATCATTAATTAATAAAGATTCTAAAGTTTAGCTTGCAGTCTTGTGTTACCCTTTCTAAATATCACAGAAAAAGTATTTGATCGAAAGACCTACTAGTAATAATTAAAAAGGTATTGCAATTGCAAGTGTGTAAAAAAAAAAATATATATATATATATATATATATATAAATAATAATTCACCATTTACTATACACACCTACAAAAATCCCTCTATAATCCATTATTTTGAAATAAACCATCCAAGTCTTAATGTAACCAACTCATCCACATACAGTGCGCTCCTACTGCTAACAAATGACTAGTGGAAGTGTTAATTGTGATTATTTGCTTCTTAACAGTCACAGACTCACTACCATGAAATTACTACAGAGTTACAAAGCAAAAGATCTTATGTTTAAAGTGTAGAACTGGTTAGATATACAAAAGACTAAAAAAAGTAAAGCTTTTCAGTTATCAGCTTGGTGCCAATTCTTTATTACCTGTAGGTAGCATATACTTTGCTAAAATCCGCATGAGCCATGTTACAGGACAGACAAAGAGACCGAGAGAGGTGATGTGAGAGTGATATAATACAGTGTGACAATGCTTCTGTGTTCAGGGTGAATTTTACAGTGGCAAAGCATCGAACAGTACCATGACATGAACATGCGACAGCAACACTGACGACGCCCCCTTCTGCTCATGGACAGCAGAGTGCATAGAACAACTCCCGTTCGCCGTTTGCATCATAAGACTCGTTCGATTGTGGACACCCTGAAGCTCAGAGTGCCTATAGCATGTTTTAGGACTGCTTAGTAAAATATAACATCTGTATGTATAAATATGCAATGCAAACATAATTGGGACTTCTTCCAGTCTGGGCAGGTGGATGAGTTGATTTTTTTTTCCTTTTACTGATTACATTTTTACACCACTAATTTAGCTGGACGTTTATTGTTAATCTTTTTTAAGAGGGAAGGAGGTTAAAAAAGAGGAATTAAGACAAAGACCAAGACCGAACTCGAACAAACCTCCTCCCCTCATACAGACTAGTAGGATGAGCTTAGAGACTGAAAGAAGAGGTTTGTTCTGAGTACTGGACTGCAGTCAGTAGTTACTATGAGACAGACAACGGAGTCTGTGTCACTTTAAAGACATTTAAACCCTACTCAAGCATTCCAATCCATCGCAGCTCAAGACAATGAAAAAACTACACTGAACAGCTCTTCAAATAACTTTAGACGGGTCAGATGAAATCACATAAATGCAAGAATGGCAACCGATATACCAAGAATTTAGATCCAGACTCCCTCCAAGCTCTTGTCCGACACTTCTGAGTCCTTTAACAAACCAGAAATTTAATGAAATCGCATCCTCTCAGTAACATTGATAAAGTTCCTTGACTTTTTTCTTTTTCTTTTTTTGTTTCATTTTCGTTATTTATCAGGGGTAGGGAGGTCTCCCTCTGGTTAGCGAACAGCATGTGGCTTTCTTATTGACCGGTTCTGCGTAGAGAGGAAGAGAGCTGGAACCAGGCACGTTCTAGGCATTCTGCATCTCTTTGCCGATCTTGTAGCTGAGGATCTTGTTCCAGTCAATCTTGGTGCGGGTGACTGGAAGCTGTCGGCGCAGAGCCTTGAAGGTCGTGTCCGACATGGTCTGGTAGTTCTCGCTGATGGCCGTCTAGTGTGCAAAAAATTAAAGGGTCAGCAATAAATCATGGTAGTCAAGGAACAATCGACAACTATTACAATGGACAATTGTTAAATGTGTTGCATTAACTTGGTATCTCAGTCTACGTCTATAACTATCACCTCCATTTTTAATACATGGTTAACTCTTACTGATCCTCTGGTCAATGCAGCTTATTGGAATCTGTGGCAGATTTCAGATTCACTCTTCAGGGTAAATATCTAAAAACTATTGCATTGTTAAATCAGCATCATTAACGTTTTACCTGGTATTCATTTTCTGCATTTTCAATGATTTTTACAAATTCCCTGGCAGTTGACTCTTCATCCTGTAAATAAGAAAATAAACATAACACATAATGGCATTTAAAAATGATTTTAAAACCGAGCAAAAACGCTACGAGTTCACTTACAGTAACAATGATGGACTCTTCCACTTCTTTATGACTGACCAGCTGAACGTTGCCATCCTCATAATAATGCACCTGTAACAACAACGTAATGCTTTTTAAGGAAGTTTTTTTTAGTTGAGAACAGCAGCCTAAAAATTCTCACAAATAGCTACATTTAACAGGTGCTTTTATCTAAAGCTACTTACAATTGAGAGAACACAAGTGAGTATTTAAGAAGGAACCAGCTAAACTGCAATATTACCAAACCTTTGTCAATCTGTTTTTAATGCCTGACTTGCAGGACAACATTAATTGAGAATGTTTTTTTTTTTTTTTTTTTTTTTTTTTTTTTTTTAAATTAACTGGCTATTGTATTATGAAGCGTTTCCCATCACGCTGAATACCACAGGAGCATGTGTTAACCCTGAATAATGCAAAATAAAGTGTCACCAAAAAGTATATATATATATATATATATATATATATATATATATATATATATATATATATATATATATATATATATATATATATATATTTTTTTTTTTTTTTTTTTTTTGACAACGATAAAAGTTGAAATGTCATCAACCCTGATTCTGAACGATACATAGTGCAAACATAAAATGTTTATGGGATTAAATATAAATATATATTACATATATAGTGGTTAAAAGAAGAGTGTACATATTATTTTCAAAGTGCAAGTATGCACACAAACAAGAGAAGAGCAAGAGGTGATATATAATAAATATTTATATTTAAAAAAAAAAAAAAAAAATCACAGATCAGATAATCAGAAAATATTGTTTTTGTAAGGTGGTTACATTCTAAAAATACAAACATGGACACACCTTCGTGCAAGTCTACAGGAAGGACTTTGTTTAAAAAACTATGAGATTGTTATCTCTCTGCGTTTAGCATTAGGGCTGGTAAATAAGAGCAATTTACTGCTATTCAATTCCACAAACAAACTTCAGTCTGAAAACTGAATAGTTTATTACAGTTGTGACCAAAAGTAGAGACTAAAAAATTTAGATTTTACAGAGTTGCTCTGCTGCCACATGTTAACATTTTTCCAGGTGTTAATATTGTACAATTAGTATAATAATTAGAAGCATTTTTTATTACTTTTATTCACAGGTTATGGTAGAAGTTTTATATGTATAACGCTCAATCTTATTTCTCAAAAGTACCAGTGTCAACCATAAAAATATAGGCCTGTTCTACCTGTACTTGATTAACATCACTTTACACTTTAAGAGTAAAAAGTGAAGATAAAAGATAAAATAAAGTTGAAACCTGTGTTTTGTCATTATTGATAATAAACCCAGAATAATGCAGCACCCCAGCATACAGTGGAATAAGCTGAAATTGCAATTAAAGCACTGTAGAGCTATTATTTTAATAAAAGGCTTCTGAATGTGATTTAAAAGATTTTACTGAATGCATTTTGTAAAATAAGAATTTCTAATTATGTGACATTGAACATCCACCATACAGTAAAAGCAATGCAAACAAAAGAGTAAGTTTCCATTTTTAATACACAGATAAATAAAAAAAGAAAACGTTACCCAAGTGCAATCCTCACCTGGATTTTCAACACTCCCACCACCTGAGAGGAGGACTGGTTGATGGTGAACTTCCATTCTGACCTGCAGCGTCCATTCCTACAAAAAGTAATTAGTGTAACCATGCAAATTTAAATCATGAATTTTTAATATAAAATAAAAAATTCTAAAATTAAAAAGAAAGCTAAAAGTAGCAATGTGATTAGTTCTAATTTAGTTAATTCTGCTTTAAAATAAAGTTCCCAACTGCAGTACAATTTTCTTACTTAAATATCTAGAAGAAATGTTCATAACATTTACATGTAGGAAATACTTAAATTGCATTTACAAGGGCCAGTCAAGAAAAAAAAAGTGTTGTACCAGAAGTTTTTAGGTTGAAACTGATGTCCCTCAATGCAGGCAATAATGGTTTTCTGACCATCCACAGTTTTCCCATATACCTAAAAGAACACAGTGACATCACATCCCATTAGTCTACAGTATATGCTAAAGCAGTCACTGAGTTCACTGCCTCAAAGCACCATCCAATGGGCTGAAATGGCGATATAGTCAAAATAAATAAAGAAATAATTTATACAGCTATATATTACATAAGGTTACACATTACTGCGATCACATAATCCAAGCAGTGTGTAACTAAGAAAACCTGTGAATAGAAAACAGATTGACTACAGTTTTTATTAGTACAAAGTACACTAATACCGTATTTACTTGTAGGTAAAACTAAAATAGGACAATTAAGAATGAAAAAATTAGCCATCAAAATAGCGGATTATTAAACATATTCTATTTAAACTTGCCAAACAAGCAGTGATCATACATACCGTGCACACTCCAGTAGGATAGTGCTCCTTTACATAGGCACTAAGCGCATTGTCACAGGCGTCTCTCCAGGAGTGCAGTCCGGTCTCTCCCTGGTAGGGTTGGGGATCACTGGCTTCTTTACGCAAGTGATCGAAGCGGAATGACTTGCGGCTCCGGGGATCAAAGAAGCGTCCCTGACCCAGGTCACCATGCTCCGTAATCAGAACCTTTACGAGAAAAAAAATTAATGTTTTTTTTTTTTAACTACAAATAATTCCATTTTGTGCATACAAGCAATACTGAGCCAGCATAACTGGATCACTGCCATTTGTCAAACAACCCCAGTTAATCTTACCTACAACCTCCTATTTACTTCTATGAACAAAACTCTATAATGTACATTTTAGCATCATACAAAATACTAAACTAATGAAATAATAAACACACATTTCCCATATAGCTTAAGAATTAAACAAAAACATGTGTGTATTCATAAAACCTACTTTAAAAAAAAGAAAATAACACCTATTTTTAGGTGAAACAAAAGCTTTAGAGTTTAGCAAACAGGTGTGTGCAGGAATACAGACTGGTGTTGAATCACACACAATTCACGTACTGAATACTCAAGAAACTTACCGACTCCTCCGAATTTTCCAGTTTGACAGGGGTGAACTGATCCATGTTATACTGGGCAAAGGCACTGTAATAGTCAGAATCAGAACAAAGTAACGAGTGAAAAAGCTGCCAATAAGTATTTAACATGACCGCTAATGCTCTTTCAATAAAGACAAATCTAGAATACAACAACAAAATAACTCCTAAAAGTTCATGGCACTTACTGAGCTGCCCCCTCCCTAAGAAGGTTGTCATTGTTGAGGAGAAGCCGCACATCTATAAGTAAAAAGTTTATAATGCATTAATGTTAAATCTACATAGCCAGTGTATATACATTTACATTAGCAACACTGTACTGAATAAAGCCTCAATATCTAAATTAAATGTTTGTTATGCTAGTGTAAGAATATTTATTGAATGTATTTTTTTGTAAATCCTCTAACTCAGAATATAGGGAACTTACCATTAAAGACTTCGTTGAACTCTCCTGGTGGAGCGTGGGTTACAAAGTTAGCTGCTATGCGGACCTGTGGTTGAGAAAAAAAAGGTGGTCCATCACAAGTATTTTTTTATGAAAGTGAAGCATACGGAATGTGGAAATGCATAAATAATGGCATGGGATGTGTACAACTGGCCATTTAATACATTTTTTTGCATTAATCTAGACCACCAATGCAGGACATGCATTGACTGGCCTGGCCATTGTGCTGCACATACAGCATGCATCTCATGGCATTACAGGGAAGTTATTGTTTTGTTGCCTAGGCTGACTATCACAACTTTCACACAGGGCATTATGCCAGTGTCCTTGCATACTGAGGGGGAATTGGATTTGGATAAGCATGCACACTCCAAACTGAAAGTAATGTGCAACAACATAAATGAGTACAGAAAAAAAGCCTGGTCAGTGCACTGAGTGTATAAACTGTTAAGCCTTAGACCTTTAATAGAGAAAATTTATAAAAGAGAAAACTTTTGACATTTTCAAGGTAATGAATTTTATGTGGTTACAGTCCAGGTTCAAGTAACTTTCGTTATTTTGACAATATACAGTAGTGTACACTTTACAGTAGTTCCTCAAAGATGGGTGCTACAGAGAACAATTTATACAATACAACAAAGTGCATGTGCAATTATGTGTACTTGTTGGTTGTAAACCATTGTTTGAAGTGCAAGAAAAACAGTATGTTTTTCCACACAATAAAGCAGATTGGGCAGTAAAAACTAGAAATTAAACATTCCCATCCCATATCAAAAAGCACTCAGGATGTGTCTGAAGACCCTGTCCATGTTCTCAAACTACTTAAATATGATTATAAGCTTGTTAGAGGCCAATACACGTACTTAACATATTTCTGCACTTATGTCAACCTGTATTAAGTTGTACAGCTATTTTTATTGCTGGCTTTGTTTGGCTTTACACCAGGCTTGATTATAATTGATTTTGTCTCTTATTGAAATTTGTAGCCCCCAAGAAAATGGGGTTAAAACAGAAACCAGAATAAAACTCACTAGTTTCCTTTTAAGAAATGAGAAACTCCCATGTGTAAGCACCTGAATCCTGTTTATATAAATGCTTCATATATTGTATAAAAATTACAATGAAAATGGCTTTTCATTCACTGCTCACAACTCTAAAGAGTAAATGAAGCAACCCATAAAACAATGACAAATCCCTTAATGATTAATTACTGATCAGAAACAACAAAACTAAACCTTTTGATCTTCTGCATGTAAATTATTAGCACAGAATTCATGCAATAAAAAAGATTAAGTGTGCACATAGTCAGCAGTTATACAGCAGCACAAATAATATTAAATAATTCTAAAAATATTTAATGCTTTATTTTTTCTTTCTTTCCCTAAAAAAGGCATGTCTGACTTTTCACACAATCATTAATAGTGTGTGTGTAAGGAAGTCCTAAGGACCAGTCACAGCAATGATTCAAACAAAAGCAAATTTTTCCCAGAAGTTATACTTATCTATTTAACCAACCAAAAGCCTTACTGGACCTGATCTTTACAACAGTAATGTGGGAAAAACACATAGGTTAGCAAAACAGCAATATTTAGGGAGTCATAGGAAACGTCAAAAAAAAAAAAAAAAAAAAAAAAGTCATAAAACTCACAGGTTCACAGAATGTAATGCACACTAAGAAGGGATTTTTGTTGCCGCCCTTTCCGTTTTCTTTAAGAGGACTTTGCCCTAAATCATCTGCAGAACAATTTTCAAACAACCATGAAGTGAGAAGGTGTAAATACTTCCCTCTTCTCAACTGCGCAAAAAAACTATTGGCTTAAAAAAATAGTAAAATATCAGTTTTGACTTTGTGTATAATGTAGTGTTCGTTTTAAAAGCTTTATTTTCAAAAGAAAAAACATCACCATGGTAAATTTTAACATCTGGTCACAATCATCTTAAACCTTTTAAGGACAATTACTTGCAATAATTGGTCAAAATAACTAAATATGAAGGGTACATGATTACTTTTCATAATGTTCTGCCATCTGAATATTAGGGTCAATGTAAATTAAACAAACTGAATGTGGATTATGTACATTACCATCTTAACAACTAAGGAAAGACAGAACAGCTAATCAAATGCAAAACAAAACTTTCAGCCTAAAAATATACAAAAATTAAAAAGCAGGATAAAATGCACAGGGGCAATCAAGAAAATGCAAGCAATACAAAAAAATGCTGATACATGCATTTAAGAACGCTAGACAGCAAAATTTTGCAGACAAAAAAAAAAAAAAAAACATTTAATGAATTTAAATAGACTTTTACATCAGGTAAAAGTAATGTGCAGCCATTATAGAACCTCTGACACTGATATATGTTCACATGACATGACAAACTGCTTGCGTGAGGTTTATATATGCAGGTTAACAAGCACTGTAACAAAGCAGCCACCTTTAGGAAAGCAAGGAAACCCTTGGCATCAACATTGATTAAGGATTAATGTTTGTTTCTCTTTTGGAAATAGAATAGTCCATTTAGTTTAGAAATATTTCATTTTTAAAGCAGACAATGTTTAACAAATCTGTGGGTAATCTGCTAAACTGTGTCTATAATCTATGTGTAAAAAAATGACTAAAGCCAAAAAAGAGATTTTAAAACTTATGTCTGGCATGGTAAATTTGCAGTTCAATTAGAGTAATTTGTATTTATTGGTTAACAAATTGTTAACAGATTTATTACAAATGTATTTTCATCAAAATTACTGTTTAATTAATTACTTTTCATAATAATGAGGTGATAAACAGTGTTCACATTGTTATACAATCAGTGAACAGACACGGCAATTAAAAACAGGGAGGGGAAAACAGACAGATCACAATTATAAAAAACAATTATTTTATGACTGACAGCCCTGTGGGTTCAATTTTGCTGCTTGAAGTCAGTCAATAGAAGCCTGGTGTATATGATCAATGTGCAGGATTCAAATCCACTAGATTTTAATTATACAACCAGAAGTGTTGTTTTGCAGGACAGATTCTCAGAATAGATGGCTACAGTTCACCTGAAGTCACAAATGTAAACCGACAACATACACATGAACCACCGAAGTGGAAAGTATAAGTTAAAGAATGAAGCTGGTCTCATAAATGTAACTTTAAAACAGGAACAGGCTTTACAGGGAGAAACACTCCATGCCTAATAAAGATGGAGACATGTGCGTTTATATATATTTAATACAAGTGTTATAAGAGATCTTTCACCCTCCATGTTAATAATCGTAATTTGTGTATAAAGACGATATTTCTAAAATGAACTAAGCCCAGATTAAAACACAAAGTATTACTACTTTGTTTAAATATGAATAAATTTAAATAAGAAAACAATCGCTATATGCGCACACAAACAAATCAGTGCCCACGCACAGCAATAGACAAACCTCAGAAAACTGTTGAATTAGTCCCTGTTAATATCCATCCTAAAATCTAAGCATGAAAGAATTTAATTTCCTTATTATCCAAATCACTCAGTTCACAAAAAGATTTATTTACAAGTGTTATCTAATTTTAAGAGCAATTGTTTTACTGGAATTTTAAAAGTTTTTTTTTCCACATGTGATTAGGTTTTTGCACAAGCATCAGAATTTATGCTCTAATAGTTGCCAACTACGATAAAATTAAGCATTTTGCTTATAAACATCCAAGTCTCCTGTCATTTCTAAATTTGTCTAATGATTTCTACAGTCTACTTTTAACTGCCGAAGTTCCTGAAACTCCAGTTTCTCCAGTGTCTTTTATCAAGATGTTTGTTTTGTCCGTGTTCATGTGTGCTGTGAATATTTTTTTTAGCTTTTGGCTGCACAATTACAGTGTACAAGAGCAGGACTGTAAGAGTATGGCAGGATTAAGTCCCGGTATATTATTTGTGTTTGAGCACACAGCTCTACTGGACAATTACTAGCAAATCTCAGGTTTACAGTGCAGACATAAAAGAACTTAAAAAAGCAAGAAGGCCAAATACAACATTAACACTAGGGATTTCGGAAAGAAATAGTTGCCATTAGGTTGAGTCTTTCTTTTTTATAATATTAAGAAAGATATTTTTAATAACAAATCCACCAACAGCAACACAGGACAATACGATCCAGCCAAAATGCGGTGCAAAATATCAACACAAACTGTCAATCACATTAAAGCTCATAATTTCTGCCATTTTAACAGTTACATACATAATGTCAATGAAAAAGAATTTATTAAATAACATTAAATCTGCACACAATAAAAAAAATGCATGTTTGAAGATAATCTGAATATGATTTATGTTAACAGCATAAATTATCAGCATCATTAGCAATAAACTCTGAAAAAGCTTTGAAGATTAAATAGAACATATCTATCAATACGTAACCAATTTGCAACCTTTGCAAGCAGCACCAGGCTGAATAACTTCGACAAAATAAATGTAATCCCTGTTTGTACTGAAACACTACAAGTTTCCCATATAAAAAAAAAAGAAAGTTTTTATTTCCTACTAGAAGTGAATATTGAAAGCCAAAACTACACCGAAAAATAAACAAAGCACTCCTTGAATAGAAGATAGAAATGCACTAGCATTTTTATATGCTCCATTCTTTTCACAGAGCATTAACTTTTTATTTTAGGGGATAATCCTCTACACACTTGCAGAATTTCACAATAATCTATATTGAGATTTTTTTTAATTGCCACAATTGATCAGTATAAACTCTACAGTTACTTCAGGTGTAGAGGAAATATCTGGTAAACAGAGGTAGAGATGCACTAATACCAGAATTAGCTCATGTACTTTTCCCCAATACCCTTTACCTGAATATCACTTTACACCATAATTAGTTGTTCTGCCAACTTGTAAAACGTGTGGTAATTACAGAATGTATTTTTCTCAAAAAATACATGACTCAAAGAATAGTAAGCATAACAATAATAAAATGTCATATTTGACATAAGTCTTTGTTCACTTCATTGTTCAATCAAATGTATGTGTTATGAAGCATTGTGTATCTGCAAGGGCCCAAAAAGGTTTGGCAAAATTGGCTTCTATGAATCCTTAAAAAGAAGTTCTCTATATGCAAATAAAATACACTTAAGCCATCTACTTACTGAAAATGTCAGGGGCGTGCATGTGCAATACTCAAAAGCTAAAATGCCGGGTCATTTTTTGTTGATCGTTTGAATGTCCATGGGATTTATCAGCTTAGTGTTGTTCCATCAATGGTAATTAGTTTGAGCAATCACTGTAGCCACGCATTTTAGCTGCAAAGTCATACAAATAAGTGTTTGGGGAAAACAACAAAGCAACTATACACTTTGTTGTATATACACTATAACAATCCAACACGATGCGTTTGATAGACACAGATCGAATGGTGGAGTAATGTCACGTCCCAGTAGTTAGAACCGGGTGTTGGGTTTGCGTCTTTAATACCAACATAACCGTCATCTAACTCCAGCAGATGTGTATTTAGGGCGCAGGCGGATTTCTCAGTGAAATGTAACACTACGGAAGACTGAGAACGGAGAGACACTATTTATGGTACCGAGGGCTCGACGCTACTTCCTGCACAGTTAGTCGTTTTCGTGAAGCTAACGCCCGAGCCGCTCCGCTCCGCTGCCACAGCAGCAGCAGCCCCTTCAGTCTGCAACGTTCACCTCCATCCAAACAAACACACTCACAACGGTAACTAGTAAAGCAGCCGCTGTAAACACGCACACTCGCAGCCGGGAGTGAGGACTCGGGCTTCCCGGCAGCTGCTCAGCAGACGGCGGCGGTGTGTTTACTTCACACTGGGCTTTTCCCGAAGCGGCTGCCGCGGGCTGTAGCTTCCTGTCTGAGCTAAACAAGCTAGCTCCGATGCTAACGTGCTAAACGCCAGCTCCCCGCTCGAATATCCCAACTCCACTCGTCGGTTCAAACTCTAACAGTCTCTACAGGCGACGTGTCCGCGTCCGCAAACGACTCGGAGGCCGTTTACCGTCCGGTTAAAAGGTTTACCTTCTCCTCGTCGGAGAGCGGTTCCTCAAAGTCGCTCATCTTAGCTCCAGCAGACCAGCAGACCAGCCTCAAATCGCAATGCATCATGGGGCGCAGGCTGTCACAGCCGTTACCATAATAGGTCAGGAGAATCTGATTGGTCCGTCCCAGAGCGCGAGCGAACAACAGTGCTTATTAGAGCATGATCGCAGTGTTCCGTACACTCTCTCCAAAACTCGAAAAAGTTATTTCATTTGTGGACCTTTGACAAAAAAAAAAGGAAAATAAATTGTAAAAAAAAAAACTCACGTTCAAAAATAAAGTAAAAAATAGTTTTGTAAATCTATTTTAAGGAGGGCGGCACGGTGGTTTAGTGGTTAGCACGTTCGCCTCTCAGCGCTAGGGGTTCCCTGTTCGAATCCCCATCTGGGTGGAGTTTCCATGTTCTCCCCGTGTCTGCGTGGGTTTCCTCCGGGTTCTTTGGCTTCCTCCCACAGTCCAAAAACATGGATCAAGTCAATTGAATTCTCCAAATTGCCCCATATAGAGTGTGATTGTGTGCGTGTCTGTGTGAGTGAGTGTGTGTGTGCCCAGCGATAGATTGGCACCCTGTCCTGGGTCTATCTGCCCAGCGCCCGAAACGTTCTCCCCTGGATGGGCATGGGGACCCTAATATAGGATAAAGCGGAAGATAATGGATGGATGGATGGAATATTGGCTTAGTGGTTAGCATGTTCTCCTCTCAGCGCTCTGCCCCCCAATATACCGTCCGAGAAAATGGATGGATATTTTTAAGGCTTTTATTTTTCAGCAAATAAATGCAGTGCGATAATAAGTGATATAATTGAAGTGCATGTTCTATGTGATACTGTTACTATATATATATATATATATACACACACACACATGCCACTTAACTTTTACTTTATTATGTATAATTTTACTTTTAAAGTTTCATTTTACTGTGTTTATTGTTAATTCTTTACTCTTCTTCTGCACATAACGTGACAAATGGAGCATCTGTAAAAAGTGAAATTTCCATCCGAAGATTAATAAAGTACTCTTAGTGCAATAAACTGCAATAGAACACAAAGGGGGTAGTGTGTCATTTTCTGCAGTGTGGTTTAATAATAAAACATACTGGCACCTGCAGACAAATAGCACTCAGCACTCTCGATCCAGGTTCAAATCCAAATCTGGGTTGAGTTTCCATGTTCTCCCCGTGTTCGCATAGGCTTCATCCTGGTTCTCCAGTTTCTGCCCACAGTCCAAAAACATGGATTCAAGGCAAATTTAATGCTCTAAAATTGCTCCATATAGTTTGTGTCTGTGTAAGTGAGTGTGTGCCAATGGATAGATTGGTGCCCTGTCCTGGGTGTATCTGCACAACGCCTGAATGCTCTTCCCTAGATGTGCATGGGGAACACTAGCAGAGGATGAAGCCGAAGATAATTAATTAATTGATTAAGTAAGTAATTTATTAATGAACATAAAAGGTATAGTGTACAATTTTCTGCAGTGTGGTTTACTTAATAAAACTTCTTATAAGATAGATACTGGCATCTTCTGGCACAGGCTTTAAATTTGTCTTTAAATTTACATATTCTTGTTGCACATACATACACATTAATAGTATGTATGATTTTAATGTCCCTATGTCCATTCTCATGTCGATCAGTCAATACTCTAATTAATATACAATCTACCATTCATAGCTGCTATTGACTTAGTTATGATTTTGCTTAATTATGTTATAAAGAATATTATCTTTTAACATTAAAAATTAATCTGAGGATAGACCCGCCAGCAGGGGCCTCCCTAACTCTGTTCCAAAATTTTAATGCCTCTTACACACTGGATTTCCTACAACATTAAACTAGAACCTGTTTTATTATATACAAACAAATAATAAAAACAATGGGCAATGTTTAAGATATTCTGACTAAATAATAAATAAATTGGTCAGTAGATTTAATGCCCAGCAACGAAATCTCTTGAAAGTTGTGTAAGCACTCTGCATGAAGGAACTAAAACACCTCACCCACCTTTGTTCTTTCTAGCTTGTACATTTTATTGGCAGCTAATCTCCATTCATGTTCATACACTGTGCCAATTTCCAGATGGACCACAAAAAAATCAATGCACTCTTTTGAATCCATCTGTTAGAGGTTACTTCATAGTGTGTATACCTTTATTAAAAAATATTGGTCTTGCTAACCTGAATTAGACAGTAACATTTCAGGAGGTAGGTGCTAACTTTAGGAACTTGGTGACATGAGAAAAGATGAGATGAGATTTGAAGTAATAAGCACTGAAGCAGACAGAGATAAATTTACAGGGCTTCTATAGCATAACACTATCAATCAGAGTAAATGGACAGACTCCAGACTGAAATTAAACTCCAACGTGACATCAGCCAGGCTCCAGATTGGAGGCACCATATATTGGATTCAGAGAGTATCTATACTAAAACATGTCCCAGTCATCACTGAAATCAAATTGCTTCCAGATTGTTTGTAGACATACATCCAAGTACAACATATAAATGAGGCCAGTATTGCAGTATAATGTCTTCCGGACTGTCCTCTTATATCGCATCTCTCCAGATGTCATCTTAAATAAAGAATAGTTCTATGCAAATGCAAACCCTTTCATGATAAAAAAAGAATATACATAAAAGAAAATACACTTTGTAATTGTACTTTAATCTCTTTGATCATTATAATTGTGGTTCTTATACACTATACTATAACTAATCATGCAGCCATATTTGTACAGACTTGCTCAAACATACTTTATATTTTCATATATCCTAATGAATATATGATTGATTGAATTATGGCTAAAGTGAGTACTAGAATATTGTTGTTCACATTATATTTTTAAGAATGTGTGGGTGTGATATATTTATATACAGGAAGAACCAGAGAATCTATTTAAAATGGTTATATTTATCATTTTCAGAAATAGTATAATATTCATTAATTTATTTATTTATTAGCGGCACGGTGGCTTAGTGGTTAGCACGTTCGCCTCTCAGCACTAGGGATTCCCGGTTCAAATCCCCATCTGGGTGGAGTTTCCATGTTCTCCCCGTGTCCGCATGGGTTTCCTCCGGGTTCTCCGGTTTCCTCCCACAGTCCAAAAACATGGATCAAGTCAATTGAATTCTCTAAATTGCCCCATATAGAGTGTGTCTGTGTGAGCGAGTGTGTGCCCAGCGATGGATTGGCGCCCTGTCCTGGGTGTATCTGCCCAGCGCCCAAAAAGTTCTCCCCTGGATGGGCATGGGGAACCCCACCGCGACCCTAATAGAGGATAAAGCGGGAGATAATGAATGAATGAATATTTATTTATTATCTTCGACTTAGTCCTGACTTCAGATATACATAGGCAGATATACATAGGACAGGGAACATGGAAACTCCACCCTGATTGGGCTTCGAACCTGAATCTCCAGCACTGAGAGGTGAATATGCTAACCACTAAGCCACCGTGCCGCCATAGTATATATATTTGATTTATAAATCTAAAAGTATAGTATTAATCTAAAATGTAATGCTCCTGATCTCCTTTTTTGAACAGTGCAGGCCTGGAGTAAGTGCACTGATGTTCATGGTGTTTTTTTTTTGTTTGTTTTTTTTTTGTAAATAACATGTATATTAAAAGTTTGCAGCTGTACTTCGATTGATGCAATTAACCCCAAACAGGTGACCTAAAAAACACTAGACTGTTGTAGTCAGTCATCATTGGTTTGCTGCATTGCAGCCATAACTGATTGACGTGCATGTTCTATGTGATAGACTGGCAACCACACACTTTACACTCTATTAGACACAGCTACCATAATACTCCATCTGATAGAAAAAAAAAATCAAAGACAGTTACTAATTTTTTGTTTCACACTCCTTTCTTAGTTTTCTAAAAACCACAAGGAGCTGCCTACAGCATGCTGCTCACTGGTCAATTTTATGTCCAGTGACACTGAAGTATTTAAATACTCCAGTAGCATCATTCTACTTTAACACACTAACACACCAGCACCACATCACATGACTCATTCACCACCTAAATATTACCTGCTCTGTAGTGTTCCTGTGATCAATAAGAGAACAGAGCAAAAGAGACTAACAAAGCATGAAGGGAAACAGAAGGATGCCACCCTGCAATATCCGAAGTATAACATGCATCTATGTGGTAACAGTAACTTATAAAATAGACAATGAGTATAGAAACAAGGGTGGTCCACGGCTCTGCCAATGAAAGATGGTAAGAGCTTTGGCCAGTGGCAGAAATGTCAGAACACTGTGTTTAAATTCTTCTGCCTCCCACTTCTTTAGTCCAACGTCCTCATTTTATTCCCGGACATAACTGACTTTTCACCATTCATCAAAAATGCACAGTTTGCATGTGTGCTTGTGTGTGAAAAGGTGAGGTCTATTCCCACGACCTGGGCTGCGGTAACATTAGCTTCCTTTGATCTGGAGCGGGACGGCTAGCCATCCACCAACCACCCCTCACACCCCCTTCCCACCCGACTGAGGTTGCTGATGAGATGTGACAGTTGTGAGGCCTCACTCTTTGATGTGCACAGAAATATAAGGGTATTATCCTTTCCAAAGGCCCACCGCACACACAAACACACCCACCCGCAGATGTACACCTATGAGGCCACATAGAAGTGAGGTTTATCTGTCATCTCAGTAACTAAAGGCATTTCTCTTTTGTAGTTGCAATTACATGAGGACTGAGAATTAATATAATTACTCATCATATATTTGAACATATTGTTCATTAAAGGGGTTCCGACTAAATGATTCTTGCATATGTGTGTTTAATAATTTAATTACTGTTATTATTTGTGGTATTAATGTGGTACCAGCTTACTAACAGCTTAAAACAAGCCTCAAAAATAATTAGAAAATACAAAAATACAAAAAAGGGGTAATTTGTATCAATTAAATCAAAACTGAGCTATGGAATGATAGTGCTATGTCCTGGGTGTATCTGCCCAGCGCCAAAAAAAGATATTCTCCCCTGGATGGGCATGGGGAACCCTCAACTCCACCCTCATCCATGACCCTAGCATAGAATTAAGCAGAAGATAATGGATGTATGTACAATTTTAAAATAATAATGTATGTCAATGTGATCTCAGTGAGATCTCACAATATGGTTACTGCTGATGAAAGATCATCCTCCTACAGGACTCTTATTTTATAAAATAACCTAATCCTAATCCTCTTAAAAAGCAAATGAACAACAGTACAAATTTTTAACTTTGCTCTCGCTTTTAATTTGTAAAACTCAAATTTTTTTTTGTTGTTTAAACCTCAATCCTGCTAATTTCTATTTATTATTTAATAATAATAAAACTGAATCATTTGTAGACTATTGTTTTACCTATTTAGTTTTTGTGTAACGCTGTTTTCTGACATTTTTGGATTGTTCAAAGCTTATGAAAAAATACAATTTGTAGCAGAAAACAACAGCTAGTAATAAACAGAATACAGAAAAACCTCTTTATTACACTCTACTCTGCATAGCAGCCAGGACTGTAACTCAATACACAGTCATTCAGACACATTTACTGCATCATTCATGCACCGGGCAGAGCTGCACAACTTTGTGTATAGCAATTAAGCTTTGTTTAAACTCATTTTTTAATATACTATATAACCCAAGTGACAGGGCCTATTATGTCATAGTTTGTGTCTAAAAGGCCGTTACATTTGGTGCAGTGTATTTCTGTTCAGCTCTGACGTTTGGAATTTGCTGCTGGAAAGTAATGAATCCAAATAACTTGTTTTAGTAAATTACTTGAAAGGTTTAATATAAAAAAGGATAATGTCATCCTGATTGTCTACTTAGATCTCTGTTTATTTGTAGATATATTTAAGTCAGTTGTGCTAAAATATTTTTAGTATATTATACAACAGCACATTACACAACTTGAGTAAAATAGAATAGTACTTTATCACAGAATTATAACATGGAACCTAAACACATATTGTCTGATTAACAACTGATTAAGTCTATAAGACCACTTCCATATCTAATGGATTCAGGCCAAGAACTGCAGATACGTTGAAGTCTGCACAAGAACATGTGATAACCTGAGACAAGTGCTAATATCTGAAATTGTGGATGATTAGGATTTGTCTGAAGAACTGAGAGCTGATGTTGGTTGAGTCTTTGAAGTGGTACTGGTTTTATCAGCCACTATATGTGCAACAGTGACTGTCTGAGTGTAGAAACTGATTGGGATGCCCGTTCCTGATCTGGCAATGACATCTTCCACTGACTGAGCATCATGGAGAGTGTAAAATGTTTTTATTTTAAAAGTTTATATTAAGGCTTATTTACCATTTGGATTTATTATGACTTGGTCTTTTTTTTAGAAAAAATATTTCCTGTACTGCAGCCTATGAAAGTCAAAAAGAACGATCTTTAGTTGAAAGAAGAACAAGAAACCCTTAAACAGATGATCTGACTCTAACAGGACCCTGATTGCAACATCAAAAGGTTTGTCTGGGATTCCATGAAGAGATATGAAGAAACTCCAGATCAGCAAATCAGAGAGAATGAATGCAGGTTTAAAAACAAAGAGTGATTACAACAGATATTGAGTTACATTTGTTGGATTCCGTTTACTACACTATTTAAAACATAACATTTTAAAATGAACTGTACTTTATTTAAATATTGTCATTTTGTATCAGATAACAGCAAAGCAGGCGGCTCAACAGTTGAACCATAATCAGCTCCTCGGATGACTAGCATTAGCTGATGACATTCAGATATGAAGCGTGACTAATTTGTCTCTCTCCAGCACTTTTGAGGTTTTTTTTTTTTCTGGTAGTCATGCATACATTGAGATCATGGATTACACACACTTCAAGTCCACACACACTGTTCTCACACACGATGGTGACTCAAAAGGCCATGGTAAATTACCAGAGGACTGTGAAAACATATAAAAACATAAGTGTAGGGCAGAGGGAAGGACACGTTCTGTATTTAAATTACGAGCCCAAACGTGTGTACGCAGTTACATTAAATGCAATATTGTTGATGTGTTTTATGGTTAGTACATGATTAAGGTTAAATTCTCATTATTAATAAAAACAAATGCATGCGTGTGTGTTAGTGTGTGTAAGCTCTTGGTGTTATCTCTGTCACAATAGCAAAAATATATTTTACAAACTGTAAAGGGCTCATGTTATTGTATTATGTTTTTATTTATTTTTTTTTAAATTTTTTATCATACCTTAAATATTAGCATAGTTTTTGAAGCTGATGCAAACAGGAGGTACAAATAAGGAGAACAGCTGAATGAAGCTGTAAAGCCATTAGTTCACTAAAATGGGATTAGTAATGCCTGTAAGAGCACACAGTAAGATCAGAGCTTGAGCAAGATGCTTATCAAAGAGAGGCCGTGTACCACATCAGTAAATGGATCAGTTTTGTGTGTATGTGTGTGTATGTGTGTGTGTCAGTTGTCCCGGTCACTTTTGGGTTACAGGACCATTGCACGCTAACATAGCCTACATCTGGATGCTCTTTTCCACCTGATCTTGGCACTAAGTACATGCATACTATATTTGCTCTAGGCGATGGGAAAAAGTTAGGGGTGAGTGCAGTTTATAGATTATTTCAAGTGGGGCTAAGACTGTTAACCACTTCCAGGCTGTAAGGGAGTTTTGGTTTAAATTTAGTATGCTCTATAGGTACTGAGTTCTTAGGGTTCACTTTATATTTTCTTTGTTTCTGTAAGTGTATCATACATATTCATTTTTTTTATAAAAATCCTAAAATAAAGTAACAACTGCACTGATGTCTGTTGGTTTCTGATTATCCATGTTGCCAAGCATGAATGAATATTATTTCAAAGAGCATCTTACAAAGTAACTGTTTATATTATTCTGTCATACATAAGCAGTAATAAATAATTGCAGTTAACACACACACACACACACTCACTCACGCACACACACACATTTGAGCTTACTTAAGGCTTGTGAATGAAATAGGGCTTGAACTAATATTAAGATGCTGAATTTAAGTTTTAAAAATATGTAATGCATATGTGCCCATGTGCTTGTGTGCCCACTGTTATGTGTGTGTGTTTGTGTGTGTGTGTGTGTGTGTGTGTGAGTGAGAGAGAGAGAGAGAGAGAGAGAGAGAGAGGGAGAAGGGAGAAAACAGGAAGATACAAGCAAACAATTAGACAAAGCGAAAATAAACAGAAAGAATATGCGAGTATTATAAAACAAAAATCTGTGGTCAATTAAATAAAAAAGAGACAAAGACAAGAACATCTCATTATCATAAAAGTCTAGACTGTAAAATGTAATAAAGCAAGGTGCTGTGATTTGTTAATTCACTTTAGCTTTTACTTTTAATAAAACAAAACTGAATGTGAAAATTCCTTCTTGTGGTTATTAGTTTATATTTATAAATATATAATAATTTTTTTAGGTTCTTGAGTTTTGGTAACAGGGTCGTGCATGTGTGTGGCCTTAGCGATGACCTGCTTGTCTGTCTGCCAGCAAATAAATTCTAAATCTGTTTTCTGTTCAAGAGGATAAAAGACCATGACAGAGTCTCCTCAGCATAAAAGGCTCAGCAGGATGTTGGGAGCCTCCGACATACTGTGCCGTGTTGTGACGAGGTGTGAAAGAGTGCAATCATTTGTTTACAAACAGCCATGGGGCGGTGACAGTGCAATTCAAATGATGTTTAAGTTTGGCGTTCCAATCACCTCTTGGACGCCGAGCCAGGTCAAGAGAGCATGCACTGTTTGTAGAAGAAAGATAAGTGCAGCCAAACATTCTGTACTGCAGAAGCTGAGGAAGTGCAGAAAAACACACAATCAGGCAAGCAGGCATGTGCTCTCGAAAACTGTTCTTTTCGGCTCTTTGATTTGCATGTGCAGACAGTCAAATTCAGTCGATTTGCCTCACGTTCAAGTTGAATGTCAAGTCAGCAGCCGTCAGTTGCTTCTAGTGCATTATTTAGATTGACATACTGGATGAATTTAGCGTGTTGTAATTATTGTTGACAGAATACTGAACTATATCTGTTCAGGTTTTCAGTACATCACAAAACAGATACTTAGACAAACATTCACACAGACATTAAGACCTAAGGGCAGGATGACATCAGCACCTGCAGTTCAACTTACATGTCTTTGAATTGTGGTAGGGAGAGATGGAAGAAAACCCACACAGACAAGGGTAGAACATGCCAAATTCCTACAAAAAGGACACCGTCTAGAAACCCAAGACCTTTTTAGCTTGGAGTTGACAGTGCTATGTTTTCCAGTGGCACGACATGCTATCATTTGAAATTATTATTTTCTTACTCTTCTCTCTCTCTCTCTCTCTCTCTCTGTATATATATATATATATATATATATATATATATATATATATTCATTTTTCATTATCTTCCGCTTTAGCCTACATTAGCGTCGCGGGGGATTCCCCATGCCCATCCAGGGGAGAACGTTTTGGGCCCGGAGGAAACCTACGCGGACACGGGGAGAACATGGAAACTCCACCCAGTTGGGGATTCGAACCGGGAATCCCTAGTGCTGAGAGGCGAACGTGCTAACCACTAAGCCCTATATATATCAGAGCCCGAAATTTTCTCCCCTAGATGGGCATGGGGAATCCCCCGTGACACTAATATAGGATAAAGCCAAAGATAATGGATATATATATATATATATATATATATATATATATATATATATATATATATATATATATATATATATATATATATATATATATATATATATATATATATATATATATATATAGAGGTGGCACAGTGGCTTAGTGGTTAGCACGTTCGCCTCTCAGCGCTAGGGATTCCCGGTTCGAATCCCCATCTGGGTGGAGTTTCCATGTTCTCTCCGTGTCCGCGCGGGTTTCCTCCGGGTTCTCCGGTTTCCTCCCACAGTCCAAAAACATGGATCAAGTTAATTGAGTTCTCTAAATTGCCCCATATAGAGTGTGTTTGAGTGTGTGAGTGTGTACCCAGCGATGGATTGGCGCCCTGTCCTGGGTGTATCTGCCCAGCGCCCGAGACGTTCTCCCCTGGATGGGCATGGGGAACCCCACCGCGACCCTAATAGAGGATAAAGCGGGAGATAATGAATGAATGAATATATATATATATATATATATATATATATATATATATATATATATATATATATATATATATATATATATGGAATAATTCAAATACTTAAATTGATAAATAATTCTAATAATTCACGTTTTGCTCTTCACAAATGATGACACAAATACAGCTGCCTCATTTTACAGTTCACAGCGACTTCAGTTTTCACTTTCCAAACTTTTATGACAAATTAATTTAGATGAAAATATACGGTTTTGTAAAAAATATCTTATCTGTGATTTAACTGACAAGACTGTACCTCTTAAACGTCTAAATTAGACGTTAATATGTTTAATGTAAGCAAATGCCTGAGAAGTGATAGATGATGGGAATTGTCATTTTTATCATTGTAATACATTGTATTTTAACGGAACTGGCAACTTTACAACGCTCCACACACTAGGTGATGAGATACAATGTGCAGTCAGCATGTGTTCCTGTACACAGGAACGTTTGTATAAATACATCATAAGCTCTCATGCAGACTCTCATTCCCATCATTAAAAAAGATCATTTTATGCTCTGCTGCACTGCCAACCACAAATAACTAAAGTGAGCGGAATACAAAACCACAACACAAAGCACAGTGACAAATCACATGCAAGTATCACCAAGAAGACCATAGTGTCTCAATAGTGTCACAAGTGTATGTTATTCCCTTCTGACACATTTTGGAGTCATTTTTATGTTCCTAGTGTACTGTACTATGTTTCTAATATCTTATGTCTGCAAATTCTACATAGCACATAATAGGATATTAACATAGATGTTCCCCAGATTCCACCCTGATCTTGAATCTGAGAATTGTCTAGTATATATTTGACCGCTTAACTTTATTGTTTAATTTCATTTACAAAAAGCATTATGTCACGACGGACTTTGTAGTTCTACAATTCCAGACTGTAGTCTATCTGTTTAAGGTGTTTAAATGAATGCACTGCTGCACTAAAACCCCCTCAGTGTCACTGCAGAACTGACCATAAACAATCCACCACCTGAATGATACCTGTTCTCTGATTGCCTGACCAGTACAGAGAACCAACAGGGAACTAACACGAACACAAAAAAACAGATGAACTACAATCTATAATTATAAAACTAAAAAGTCCATCTATATGGTAATAGGAGGAAATAGACAATGAGGCAAGAAGGCATTGTGTCCAAACTTTTGACTGCTACTGTATATATTTATGTATGTATGTGTGTTCATATAGGAATCTACTGCAAAAAAATTGTGCAGACTCAGTGACAGTTATTCTTTTTCATATAACAATTTTATGTTTTTGTTGGTTGTTAGATGATTATTGTTTAAGACCTTTTCTGTGTTCCTTTTAATTTACGTATTTGTTTGTATCTCCAGGTGTCTGTTTGTTTCTTTGCCAAGCATTGTATCATCAGTTCTTTGTAACCTTCCATTCCTAGTCTTCTTGTTGTTGGTTTTTTGTTATATCCCTGCTGTCCTGGTCCTAGGCCCATTTATGATCTGTTTCTGATTATGGACTTACCCATGTATACTCTGGAAAGCAGTCTGCGGTAAAGCACTGCAGTAAGCTGGAGCTGTACTTTTTGTCTTGCTCGTGATAAGCCTTGTGAAATTTATGACCAACGATTAACACAAAAAAAAGTGTAATTGTAATTGTCCCATATATTTACGAGTCCCTGCTTTTTATAACAGAGTAAATCTTGAATAAAACATGTGATACGATATGTGTGTGTGTGTGTGTGTGTGTGTTTGTGTGTTAAGTGGATATAAAAGCATATATAGAGCCATTGATTACTGTAATAAGCAGCAACATCTCTTAATGTTATGACCCTGAGGTGGATAGGTTACAACAGCAAAAAATAAAAAATAAAAATGTACAAACGCTTACTAAAATGAACCAAATGACAAGTAAAAGATTCAAGGCCTGAATTTTGGTTTAAAGCTTGTAGATGGTGTAAATGATGGGTAATTAGGATTGGTCATTACTTAAACCTGTTAAAACCAAAAGCCCATCATTGCTTTAATGCCAAATACAGTCTACTCTTGTGTGAGTGATGTGTTTAGCTTAAAGTCCACAATAATACAACACACAATGCCACAGAGAAAAGTCAACTTAAATCGGTTTTATGAACTTGACAGTGAGTTTAATGTTCTTTACTGGACTTCAGCTGGTCATCATTGAATGACTGAGAGGTTTTCAACCTGAAAATGTTTGGGAATCTATGCAATATATAACTATTCAAACAGCCCTGTATATATTATAACATTCGTTGTGGACTTTATAAGGACTTCCACTTATTTCATATAGACTTACTGAGGTTTTGGTTCCCACAATGTTTTATAGACACATACAAACAGGCGCACACACAGTAGAACTTGATTTCATGAGAACTTTAAGTGTCAGGAAACTTGATTTAGTCTGGAATTTATTCTGAATTCAAATAAAACAAGATGTAACAAATGTTACCAACCCTAAACATGTTCCAAACCCTTCTTGTTATGTCTAGTGTCATTCAAATAGAGACCATAAAACAGCAAACACAGTCCCATATTGATAGAAAGATCAAAACAGATGCCACAGAAAAAAAAACTGAAAAAAACATGTAGCCCATTTTAAGTGTTGCTGCTGAAAACATATGACAATATAAGGTCGTTAACAATGACAAAATTGTTTTCAATACACTTTTAGATTCTCTTGGGCTACTATGATGCAAATCATGTTTTTAATTACGATCACTCTGGAGTGTTTCTGCAACAAAGTGTATTATGTGGCTATATTTGTAACAAAAGCACATATTCAAACTCACATAATGAAAGAAATGAAAGAGATAGCGTATGCGAGTGTGTGTGTGTGTGTGTGTGTGTAAGAGAAAAAAAGAGCGGGGAGATGCGAGATGAAAGAAAAATAAGGTAAACCCTTCCCCATGCATAATGCGATGACACCATTTCTAACATGCTGCAGGTGTGTCTGCCTGGATGAGTGTGTGTGTGTGGGTGTGTGTGTGGGTGTGTGTGTGCGTGTGTGTGTGTGTGTGTGGGTATTACTGGCAACCAGAGCACTTTGAAGTCTAGGCCAACTTGGACCTACACCCAACTCACAGCGCAACACACACATAAACACACAGACACACATTTCTTAAAGATTACATAATTTTTACCTTTTTATGGACAATTTCATTTAAAATTTATTTTAAAATCTAGAAAATAACAAAATGATGAATAGTCTTGCAGATGTTTCATACTAAGGGCCAGATAAACTACTAAAAGCATGTATATGTATATATATATATATATATATATATATATATATATATATATACTTTCATGCGAACTAAAAGTTAAGTTTCATTCATTCATTCATTATCTTCCGCTTTATCCTATATTAGGGTCGCGGGGGGTTCCCCATGCCCATCCAGGGAAGACACACTCACTCACACAGACACACTCTATATTGGGCAATTTGGAGAACTCACTTGACTTGATCCATGTTTTTGGACTGTGGGAGGAACCCGGAGGATACCCACGCGGACACGGGGAGAACATGGAAACTCCACCCAGATGGGGATTCGAACCGGGAATCCCTAGTGCTGAGAGGAGAATGTGCTAACCACTAAGCCACTTCCGCATTACTATTTATTAGCCATTTATTTTTTGTAAATTGTTCACAAAATTAAAAGTCATGGTCATTTTGCAGATTTACCAGCTTCAGAATTTCCTTAACATGCAAACCTGTTTTTCCTACTGATTTATGACCTCCTTCCCTATAATCTATAGGAATAACATTGTCATTGTATTAAAGGTAAGTTAAACTACATAATATCAAATATTTAAGTCCTATGCTTGTGGTTAAGGAACCAACCTTGTGACCTGAAGGTTTAAGGCACTTGACTGTAATTTTGTACTGTATGTTCCCATCTTTGTAAAACCATTTTGGGGAAGACTGTTTTCTGTTCCTGGATGACATTACCCAAGTTATGCTTGGGTAAGTTTGGTGTGGAATAAGTTTGCCTGCACAGAGCCCTGATCTCCATCCATCCATCCATCCATCCATCCATCCATCCATCCATCCATCCATCCATTATCTTCTGCCTTGTCCTCTATTATGGTCGCGGGGTGGTTCCCCATGCCCATTCAGGGGAAAACGTCTCGGGCAGATACACCCAGGACAGGGCGCAAATCCATTGCTAGGCACACACTCTCACAGACATGCACACACACACACTCTATATGGGGCAATTTAAAGACTTGATCTATCCAAACCAGAGAACCCGAAGGAAACCCTCGCGGACACGGGGAGAACATGGAAACTCCACCCAGATTAGAATTCGAACCAGGAATCCCTAACACTGAGAGGAGAACATGCTAACCACTAAGCCACTGTGCCGCCCAGACCCCTGACCTTAACTTCATTAAACACATTTGGGAATTCACGTTTCACAAGTCATACATGAACTTGTTTGAAGACTTCAAGCCAGACGTCTGGTCTCATGTTGTTCTTAAATAATTGATTAATGGAAATTCAGAGATAGTTGTAGAAAAACTTCTCAGAAAAGTGGAAGCTCTTGTGGCTGCAAAGAGGTGGCTAACTTGAGGTGTCATAAAAGATAAAAGTTTGCTGGTGTAATATTTACATCATTTACTTTTGTACATATTGTGCCATGTAAACTGCAGATACTAAATATCTGTATCTGCTTCAGTGAGACTGGTGAAAAGATTTTTTTAAATATTTTTCCTGGTTTCCATTTAACTGGAATTGTCATTGTGAATTTGTTGAAGTGGTTTAGGAAATGAATGACTGAAGTGTGCAAAAATAAACAGCAACCATTTTCAGACCAATTGTATTGAATGACAGATCTTCTCAAGAGCTGATGATATTGAACAGAACAATTCCTCTGTTGTTCCAATGTCATTAACATCTGCTGAAGAAAATAAAAGTCTGGGGCTTAGCATCTATAACAAAGTGCATCTATGTGGACATGACAGTGTGTTCTCTGGATTATAGAATTGAAAAATATAGTCACAGATGGTCAAAGCCATATTTCACCGTTCCACCATACCACCGGATTACTTTTGAAGAAATTGTATTTCAACAAAATCAACCAGTGCTTTATCTAAGAGGCCGTGGCAGTGGGGGAAGATTTATGGCTCTTTCATCGCCGTCCAGCAAAAGAGAGATGTTCTTCTTACACTGGCATTTTTGAGTGTGTGTCAAAAGTGCTGCCAGGTGATGCTGGAGAACTGAAGCACCATTGTTTCTTGACAGGGTTATATTTCTTTGCTCTGGTCATTTTGCTTTGATGGAATCAAAACCCTTTGCCCTTTTGTGTGCGCGCTGTGCTGTAAGAGCTTCTTTCGCACAGGCTGTAATGCTTCATCGTTACTGTTTCAACTTTATCCTCACACACGACTGTGTGAACTTTAACCTGATGGCATGCTCCAAACTATTGATGCTAACCCTAGTCGACAGCTCATCTCAAGCCCGTACCACCGAGCTTTTCTTTAACTGCATCCCTACCGGTGCAGTGAGAGGTTGAGTATATAATAGCGTTACTGTTTGGTGCAATAGATGGAGGAGATTAGCATTGGAATGGGTAATATAGCTTTACAAATAGCAGAAAGGTTGTACATGCTGAAGCTTAACTGTCAGCTCAATGAAGATGGATTTGCTGTTATAGCCCAGGAAAATAAACCAGTCCAGACCAATCATCCACAAATGAGACAGAGCATAAGCCTGGGGGAGGAAAGAGTGGCAGCCCGGACACAACAACAGAATGGGGGGGAGATGGAGAGCAAGCGAGGGCTTGCAAAAAAAGGATGAGAGAGGGAAGAGAGGAAGAATGGAAATGAAGAGGGAAAACAAAGAGAGAGATGACCTAGAGAGTAGTGAACCCTAACTCTGTTTAAACCCCTACCACAAACTGTACTCAAACATCCTGAACCCTTTAGGACCTGCACACACTGAACTCTTTAAACCCCCACTCCATCTCTTAATGCAACACACACACACACACACACACACACACACAGCCTCAAATGTGCACATGCACACTGAACCCTTTCTACCCCTCATTACATTTCTTTGTAGAACACAGAATTTCCAATATGTGTCTGTTTCCAGAGCCCACTGCCAAGTTTGGGATGTCTTAAACTGAATCTAGTGTTCATCTTGCACCTTGCAGAGACTTGATCATCTTGGGAGCCTGCCCACCTAACTGCCCTGCCTTGTGACTCCCATCAAAGGATCACGACCAGAGCAACATCTAAGCAAAGATAATAGCATGTGATTAGCCCAGGATTATGAATTACATGCTGGCATTCGCCGAAATACAGTAGACCCCTTGTCCTTAAGCAAACAGCGAAGGTTCCTGGTAGAGCCAATCCTTTAAAATCACATCTGTGATATTTCATTTCCTGGGTTTTAAAGGCAGGGTGGTCACGAAGCTCAAGGATCCACTTTTCATTTACTGTAATGATCACAGAGACCCTGGTAAAGCTCTGATAGACCAGTCATGTTTACAAGCCTCAGTCTGGTATGGTACCACTTCAGGAACAGACAGAAGGCTGCCGTTTTAAAGTTAAAATGGTATAAGATGAACAGAAGATGGCATTCATTTCTGTTAAAATTACCTGGTTCCCATGATCCTGTGGAGAAGCAGGCAGCCCTGTTGAAGCTCTGCTGGCACTTTACTTCCCAGATTAAAATATCACTCATTTTCATTCACTTTGGAACCAATCAGTCAAGCTAGAGTCCAGGGTGAAGACTGAAAATTGGCACTGAATTGTCTTGTTAAGGGATACAATGGGGTGTGGAATGAGCTTTGGGGTCTTCAGCTTAGAAAATACGAATCTCAGATTTAGTTTTTCAGAATAATGCAATAAAAACAATTTTGGTTTTAGAAAAAAAATCTGGTTACGCTCAACAGACATTTTTTCCTGATAACCTTCATATAAGTATATACTGTTAAGGAAGAATGCCTTAAAATAAACTAGAAAATCTACCAAAAATAATAAAGAAAATAAAAGAGAAGTTCGATATCACTCACACATTCACATTTTTTGAAAACTATAAAGGGTGCTGCGTAGATTGTTTGATCTTGACTCAACAGCACTTCTATGGTAGTACAACACTGTTTATTTCTTAGGAAAGATGAAAAGTCCATCTCTAACCTTTGGACATGCACCCAAAGATTCCCATCACGCTCCAGCTCCTGGCTGATGCAAGCCCCAAAGGGAGAGAGTTATGGCTCGATAGCAGCATGAATCCACTCTCCATTTCAAATGAACTCAGGCACAGGACAGGCCAAATAAATCTTGTCCAACTTGCCTCACAGCTGACAGAGAAAAAGGGAATGAGAGAGGAAGACATAAAGAGTGAGAGAACAAGAGAGGGAGGAAGAGCGCCGGAGCGATGGAAGACGGTCCTGTTTGAATTCATATGGAATCTGAAGCCCAGATTTCAGATGGATGTTGTGAAGTGGATGAAGTGAGGTAACTCTCGGAACCAAAAGAACATTACATTAGTGATGAGCCACATTACTCAGTCAGTTGATGATTCATTTGGAGAAATCTGAAAAAGTTGATGTTTTAAGTTATTGATTAAGGCATCTTCAAAACTGGTCTGCTTTCGGCAATCACCACTCTGATTCACATACATTAAAAAAGCAATACCCTACAGTCTCTTCGGTTCTGTACCATGCATGTGCAGATGATTAAGGCGATATTTTTGCACTGATTAAAGTCTAAATTCTCCCAGAGCAACACGAACAACTCTGTAGAGCTCAAATTTATGCCAGTTCTCCAATTTGTCTGCACACACTACATAATCGATTAGTCTTTCATACCATCCGCTGATTAGTTAACCATGAAGAATGAGATACTCACATCCTAAAGCTCTACAAGCACTCCCCAGTTAAGCATGGTGTAAGAAAAAAAAGGCTACAGTGATTTATGGATGAGAACTTTGGTATGGAAGAAATAAATCCATTCGGGTCTCGTACTCTTCTCCTGGTCTTTTAGCGGACGAAGGGTAAGAGGGGAATAGGATGAAAGGCAAACGGGAAGACTCCGGCTCTGCTATAGATTAAGCCAAGCTCTTACATTGAACCAGATCCGGGAAGAAGAATACCTGCAACAGGCTTCTAGAGAAAAATAGAACAAATAGAAATACTACAGACGATATGCTGTTTATTAAATAAGTAAACCATTTTTTTAAAAAAAGATAAATTTTTAGTGGCATCTATTAGTTTTTTAGACATTACGCAAACATTAAACAGAAGATATAATACGCTTCATTACGTGAGCTTGGGCGCTGATGCAGTAAAAATAGTAGCAGTAGGCATATTTATGCTCCGTAATAAGACTAGTAAATTGAAATTAGGTCACAATGGAAAGAAAACCTAGCAGCGACTGCGATCAGGTTACAGTGTGTTATGTTGTTTTGCAAAATGCGGTTTTGCTCAGGTACACATTCTTGTAAAACTCTGACGGTGTCTGAGAGTGCAGTCAGTCTGCCGTCTCCACTCTATCGTTGCTCAGCATGTGCTTCTAATCTAACTCATGGTGGTCTCAAATATTGTCTCTCAACCCATTTGTTAAGCGAGGTGCGTTTCATTTCCTGCAATTTGGCAAAATATTATAATGTCAGACGCTGTTTTTTTTTTCTTCTCACATTATGTTTGTTTGTCCCACTTGTGGGACTTGCGGTACATGCAGACAGACACACATGATCAAAACTGTTGCATGTGGTAACTGATGGATGCTTTTACATAACAGGTTATTTGGCCTCTATTGAGTGTTTGTAACATTTTTAAAAGTGCATTAATATTAAAACAGCACTATTTCTTCAAAGAAAACTGTATGAATGGATGTGTTGGTGCCCTAAAGAACAGACAACAGATAATAATTTACATCACAGATGGATATGTTAAAAAAAGCTTTGTGATGTCACTCAACAACCCATCCATCCATCCATTATCTTCCGCTTTATCCTCTACTACGGTCACGGGGGTGTTCCCCATGCCCATCAGGAGGCGAACGTTTCAGGCGCTGGGCACCCAGATACAGATACACCCAGAACAGGGTGCCAATCTCTCACTCACACACACACACACACACACTCTATAAGGGGCAATTTGGAGAATTCATTGACCTTGATCCATGTTTTTGGACTGTGGGAGGAAACTGAGGAACCCGGAGGAAACCCACATGGACACGGGGAGAACATGGAAACTCCAACCAGATTGGGATTCGAACCTGGAATCCCCAGCGCTGAGAGGCGAACGTGCTAAACACTAAGCCACTAAACAACCCTATAATCAATTTAACAAATAGATCATCCATCCATCTATCTATTATCTTCCACTTTATCCTCTACTAGGGTCACAGGGGGGTTCTCCATGCCCAGTCAGGGGAGAACGTTTACCTTGGATGGGCATGGGGAACGGATATTTAAGTAAATATTATTTATTATGAAGTAGAGCAAAATCCCTCTCTAGAATTTATTCATTTATTTTTTTTATCTTGCACTAAATTCTATGCTATGGTTATGGGGGAGGGGGGTTCCCTATGCACATCCAGGGGTGGCATTTTAGGCACTAGGCAGATACACCCAGGACAGTTTGCCAATTAAAGTGAATTGGCTGCTCTAAATTGCCCCTCTATAGTGTGTTCAAGTAATCCAAGTTCAAGTAATTTATTTATACAGCACTTTTTACAATAGTACGTTGTCACAAAGCAGCTTTACAGAGTTATAAACCTTTAAATCCCCAAAGAGCAAGCCGAAGAGACAGTGGCAAGAAAAAAACTCCCAGTTATGTTGTTATTTTAAGGAAGAAACCTTGGGAGGACCAAGACTCAGTGGACTCATCCTCCTTGAGCGGCCGGCAGCATCAACAGTGTAGTGCAGATTGTGTGGTGATCATGTGACCTGTATTTAACAATTGGAAAACTATATAAGCCAATTGAGGGCGTCCTGCAGGACTGCCAGTCCAATAGAACTCCAGGTTCCATCCAGTGAGTGAGTGAGTGAGTGAGTAAGTGAGTGTGTGTCCAGCAATAGACGTCCTGTATCTGTTCAGCGCCTAATATGTTCTCCCCCCACGACCCTGGAATTAGGATTAAGTGGAAGATAATAACATTAACATACATGTTTTACCTTTGTTGCTTTTGAAATTGTTTCTGGTTCTTGTTTTCTTTCATTAAACTGTTTCAAAGACTCGCCTTTAAGTTTGGTAGTTGGAGGTACAACAAATGAATTCAACACCAGTTTTCTCCAAATTTAGTCATAGCCAATTTCCACAGTTTCCCTTACCACAAGACCGTATCATATGTTTCCTTAAAGAGACGTGGAAGCACCCACTGCCTCATTTTAACAGCATCTAATGATGTAGGGATCGCATTGGGTAGCATGGTGTTCTCGGAGAACACTGCTTTCTTACTCATACACTTGGTCATCAAGACTATGATTAGTAAGTGTTGTTATGATTAAGACTAGACACAAGAATGTTACTCTTTCCACACAAGCAGGCCACCAAATAGGATTTTTGTACCCATCTGCTCTAATGGCATCGATACTGTTTGTGTTATTTTATTCTCCACCACATTTTACAGGAAAATATTGCACTTTAGACTATATTACATATGTTTAACAGCTTTGGTTACTACTTAAAGTGAATTATATTTTATACTACATATAAAATAAGCCATTTGGAGATTAAACATGTGGTTTATGTCTATATTGGCTTCTATAACTTACTGTAATGTGTAGCTTCACCAAAAGTGACAGCTAGCCTGGTTTCATTTAAACAATGTTTAAAAATCCAATATCCATCCTTCCATCCATTATCTTCCCCTTTATCCTCTACTAGGGTCGCGGGGGGGGGGGGGGGGGGTTCCCCATGCCCATCCAGGGGAGAGTTTCGGGCGCTGGGTAGATACACCCAGGACAGGACGCCAATATATCACTGGACACACACTCACTCACACAAACACACTCTATATGGGGCAATTTGGAGAATTCAATTCACCATGATCCATGTTTTTTTTTGGACTGTGGGAGGAAACTGGAGAACCCAGAGGAAACATACGCGAACACGGGGAGAACATGGAAACTCCAACCAGATTGGGATTTGAACCCAAATCCCCAGCGCTGAGAGGAGAACATTCTAACCGCTAAGCCAACATGCTGCCCGCTTAAAAATCCACTATTTTAACAAAATAAAAAAAGTAAATGAAAAAAGTTCAGGGCTCTTAGAGCTCTCTGGTGACTATAAGCATTAATTAATTAATTGTATTGATGTACGAGTTTAATGTAGCTACAGCAGACACATTAAGCTTATAGAGAAATTACTAAAAACATTTTATTTACTTGTCATATTCTGGGAAGTGGAAATGACAGTAGAATGCCCTGCATCTTAACACTTATAAAGCACAATGTCGCTGCCCACCCTGAATTTCTACAAAGCTTTCTAACATTTCAATAAATGGCATGTGTATGTATCATTATACATACAGATATCGCTGTATGTTTGTTAGGTTTGTTTTTTGGATGTTTGACTTTTACTAATATAAAATGTCTATCTAGCTTTTTTGGTTGTCCTTGGCAACAACATTTATTCCGCATGCATTCGCATAATTAGTTAACAAGCACCAAACCACAGTTTGTTGGCTCTAGCTTTTTTAAACCAAACATATTAAAAGATTTATTTGACCTAATTGTCTAATTAATCGATTTATGATTTGTCCATTCCAGCCTGCAATAAGAAACTTTAACCACAGTTATATGGTCGAGTGGTCATATGCATAGTAAGTCTGTAAAAGGATATTTAAATGTGCATTGATTTTATATGTGTGCTTAGCAAATAATGTATCCAAATCAAAATGTCTAATTTATTAACCCACGCTGTTTAGCCATTAAACAAAGTTCTAGTGATCATCATTAGATTTGTTCTGTTGCCAGCACTGGGCAGGATGTGATGTGACCGGGGCTGTGTATACTGACCAGCGACTGACCTGCAGCAGATCACAAATGAAAAACATTCAGAATGCAGCAGATCTATATTCTTTGCTATATTAAATAATGAAACCCTCTAGTTGTCTTTCTTCGATTTGTTTATGTTTAATCCGTTATTCGTTCTTTTAAATCAGAACACCTGATACACCTCTCTGCCATCTGGTTTAAAAGAACATTCTTCCTGTGCTTAGTTTTACTGTAAGGTACCTGATAAAACTTCAGTTAGCTATGGAGTCTTTGTATCACAATTTTCTTCTTGGTGAAGGTAATGTTAGTGTATCAGTAATCGTTTCTACAAATGCAAACATTCTTTCATTCATTCAATCATTATCTCCCACTTTTATCCTCTATTAGGGTCGCGGTGGGGTTCCCCATGCCCATCCAGGGGAGAACGTCTCGGGCGCTGGGCAGATAGACCCAGGACAGGGCGCCAATCCATCGCTGGGCACACACTCACTCACACACACACACACACACACACTCTATATGGGGCAATTTGGAGAATTCAATTGACTTGATCCATGTTTTTGGACTGTGGGAGGAAACCGGAGAACCCGGAGGAAACCCACGCAGACACGGGGAGAACATGGAAACTCCACCCAGATGGGGATTCGAACCTGGAATCCCTAGTGCTGAGAGGTGAACGTGCTAATCACTAAGCCAACATGCCACCCCAAATGCAAACATCCTATCAATAAAAACATTTTTTGCAGAAAGACCTTGCTACCAAATAGCAGTGTAAAAAGCACTACCTTAATGAGTTTGGTATCACAGAAACACAAATATACTACACAGAGGCAATTTAGATTTTTGATTTAGATTTAGAGATTTGGGGCGGCACGGTGGCTTAGTGTTTAGCATGTTCTCCTCTCAGCACTAGGGATTCCCGGGTCGAATCCCAATCTGGGTGGAGTTTCCATGTTCTCACTGTGTCTGCGTGGGATTCCTCCGGGTTCTCCGGTTTCCTCCCACAGTCCAAAAACATGGATCAAGGTCAATTAAATTCTCCAAATTGCCCCATATAGAGTGTGAATGTGTGTGTGTGTGTGTGTGTGTGTGTGTGTGTGTGTGTGTGTGTGAGAGAGTGAGTGTGTGCCCAATGATAGATGTCAAGATTTGAAATAGTGTTAAGGTTGTGATGTTTGTAGATGCAAATGTAGTCATTTTGTTTGCATGTCAAGGATTTTTATTGTCATATCACCTAGTACTGGACTACTGGTGAGTGAAAAACTTATGTGCAAGTACCCACAACTGTGCAAAAAGCAATATTTACAAGTATAAATGAAAAATTATACAATAAAATTAAAATATAAAAATGAAAATAAAAAATAGTGGCACGGTGGCTTAGTGGTTAGCACGTTCACCTCTCAGCACTAGGGATTCCCGGTTCGAATCCCCATCTGGGTGGGGTTTCCATGTTCTCCCCGTGTACGCATGGGTTTCCTCCCACAGTCCAAAAACATGGATCAAGTCAATTGAGTTCTTCAAATTGCCCCATATAGAGTGTGTTTGTGTGCGTGTCTGTGTGTGTGTGAGTGTGTGCCCAGCGATAGATTGGCACCCCGTCCTGGGTGTATCTGCCCAGCGCCCGAAACGCTCTCCCCTGGATGGGCATGGGGAACCCCCCCGCGACCCTAATAGAGGATAAAGCGGAAGATAATGAATGAATGAATGAAAATATAAAATATAAGAAAGGTATGGTGAATTAGATAAAATGAAAATTGGAGAGGGTGTATGTAAGAGTCTGTGGGTGCTGAAAATTTTGAAGTAAGAAATCAACACAATTTATAAGAAAACACATTTCCATATTTTAATGGTAAGTTGCTAATTATTTACTGGATTAGAAGTAAATAGTATTTCATTCAAAATGGAACATTTGATCATTCCTCAGACTGTAAAAAATGACATTTTTTAAAAAGAAACCTGTGTGGCCACGCATATTTACTGTTGAAACCCCAAACAGAAGACAATTTTTGCTTTTGTTAATAAAATAGATTATTAACACAAAATAACATGAATGATAACTTTGACCAGAAGCAGCAGGTCAAATCTCTAAGTGGCTAAAATGATCAAGCAAAATGAAAAACAGTTGTGTTCCCTGACATGATGCTAATTGTGGGCAATACCAGAAGCAACCACATGAGGCAGAAAACCACAAATGACAAATAATGTATCAAAATATAGATAAAAAAAAATTGTATCAGTAACTAATTTAAAAATAGTGGCTTTAAAACACGTTCCCTTACAGACTTATGAAGATAAAAGCAGTTCATTATAGACTGAGGGTTCAGGAAGCACTGACCCCATCATAGACCATGAAAAGTGTTTATAGTGAACAGATGTTGTTAGAACTTCCACTAATTTCCATCTCTAACACAAATAAGATTATAAGCACATTTGAGTTCAGGAACGTTACTTTTTTAAAATCATTTAATCGCTTCAGGCACCAAAAGTAAATGATACCAGTACTTCTCTATGGCAGCATAAAAACTGAGGCAAAACACAGGGGAGGAGCCACAACACCCCCAACATCTTCAAACCAGTTGTTCTCAATGAAAAAGAAACCTGTTGCGGCAAAAGAAGTTGATGGTCTGTTGTAACGGCTTCAAAACTTCAGTTGTATACATTTTTGTCCATGATTTGGGACTAGACTGGGGTTTTAATCTGTGTCGGCAGGCTTAGATGATGATGGTTGTGATGCTATGGATTACTCAGGCACTGATACAATTTTGAGCAGGGTGTCTGTTTCAGAACGTCCAATACGTGTAATTCAGCAAGACAAGACAAGACATTGTTTGCATTACGCGTTCCAAGTACTCCTACAAGTAATACTTCTGTTATAGCTTTGATAATCAGGAATGATGGAATAAAGCCATGTCCAAGCTCAAAGAGCTCTGTTCCTTTCATAAGGTTTACAATTGGCAGTGTCAGTCATCCAGTACATTCAGCAAGGGAAAGCAGCGGAGCGAAATGTGGTTATTTAGCCAGCGATGGAACCAATAAAATAAAAAGCAGCAAGAAAACAAACTCTAAAAACCAACTAATGATCGATTCAGTTTTCTACTGAACAAGGAACCGACTTGGAAGAGTTTCCCTGATTTCCCTATTGCTCTTTGGGCAAACGAGTCATTGACAGAAAGCCATTTCATGCACATTACAGGCCTTTCTACCTTTCCCTTGGTTGTCAGTTTAGATTTTGTGATGCATTGGGAATAAAAAATGTTTGCAAGCTTTACTAGTGATGCTGTGTTCAGACTCCAACGCGGTCCATTCCATCCTGCAACAAAACATGTGGACAGCTTTGGCTTTTGACCAAAAAAAATAGGTTGGTTGTCAGTGATCTTCTCAAAAGTGGATAGACTTCTTACTATATATGGGAGTTGAAAGGTTAATTAACAATTTATAGGTTTTTATTTAGACATGCAGGATGATCTAAGCTGTTCCTCATTTTCTACAACCAGCTTTACTAAAGTTTTTAAAAAATATCCCACATACCCCAAATATCCCATTACTGATCAGCAAAACTATGTAACATGCACCTCTGACCACTGCTGCATCTGTCTTGTACATCAAACATTAAAGCTCAAAAGAGAACAATAAAGTTGTTTTAAGTTTTATTACTATATTCTAGCTTAATGTAGTTGTGATCATCTGCAAGCTTATTAAATAATTTCACCATTTAATAATTTAACAGGTAGTCTGAGGAAAAGGCTTATTATGTATAATCAAACATTTTCATCTCCTTGTTTTATCCATCTACAGTATTATCATCCGCTTTATCCTCTATTAGGGTCGCGGGGGGGGGGGGGGGGGGGGGGGGGGGGGGGGGGGGGGGGGGGGGGGGGGGGGTGGGGGTTCCCCATGCCCATCCAGGGGAGAACGTCTCGGCCGCTGGGCAGATACACACAGGACAGGGCGCCAATCTATCGCTGGGCACACACTCACTCACACAGACACACACTATATGGGGCAATTTGGAGAACAGTTGACTTGATCCATGTTTTTGGACTGTGGGAGAAAACCCACGCGGACACGGGGAGAACATGGAAACTCCACTCAGATTGGGGTTGGAACCTGGAATTCCTATCGCTGAGAGGAGAACATGTTAACCACTAAGCCACCGTGCCACCCTCCTTGATTTATTCATTTATTATCTTCCGCTTTTATCCTCTATTAGGGTCACGGGGGGGTTCCCCATGCCCATCCAGGGGAGAACGTTTCGGGCGCTGGGCAGATACACCCAGGACAGGGCGCCCATCACTGGACACACACTCACTCACACAGACACACTCTATATGGGGCAATTTGGAGAACTCAATTGACTTGATCCATGTTTTTGGACTGTGGGAGGAAACCGGAGAACCTGGAGGAAACCCACGCGGACACAGGGAGAACATGGAAACTCCACCCAGATTAGGATTCGAACCGAGAATCCCTAGCGCTGTGAGGAGAACATGCTAACCACTAAGCCACCGTGCCACCCTCCTTGTTTTATTTCTAACTAATTTAATGTGGATTGGTTTGTTATTTAAACCATTAAAAAAAGTTCACTCTTTGCTATTTATTTTGGCCAGGAGATTTGGGCTGTTACTGAACTGCAACTGGAAACTTTCAAATTTGCCGAGAACATGAAATTCACCAAACTGCCTGAAAAAAATGCTAGTGGAAAACCTGTAGGATAGCACAGGCAGATATTAATAGCATGCACGAGATCAGAAGCATGTTTGTGAAGGTTAAGGGTTTTTTAAGGGTTAGTATTTCAGCAGAAAATGTCTGATTTTGTACATTTGACTTTATCAGGAATAAAACTGTGCACTGTCAGCATAACGTTACTCATGTGCGGAGTTAGACTGAAACATCGTGTGCATGTCATCATTTCCATTAGCAGTTTGACATTTTTCTGTCATTTCATCTGATATTATTTTTATTATCAGAGTAATGGCAAAATTCATGTCGATTTTAGAAGTGGGTGGAGTTTCCACGTTCTTCCCGTACCCGCATGAGTCGAGTTCGCCGGTTTCCTCCCACAGTCCAAAATCATGTATTCAAGGTAAATTGGCTTCACCAATTTACATTACATTAGGTCATTTAGCAGACGCTTTTTATCCAAAGTGACATACAAGTGACATACAAGGTGAGCACAGGGTTAATCACAACATCCCTGGAGCAATGAGGGTTAAGGGTTAAGGGCCTTGCTCAAGGACCCACATTGGTAACGTGGACCTGGTATTTGAACCCCCAACCTAAAATTGCCCCAATGTAGTGCGTATGTCTGTGTGGGTGAGTGTGGGCCCAGCGATGGATTTGCCCAGCGATGGTCTTAGGTGTGTCTACACAGTGCTTGAGGAGTGATGGGCATTAGGGGGAACCCACCGCCCTGAGACCCTAGTATTAAGAATTAAGTGGAAGATAATAAGATGAGATGAGTTTTTTAAGTGTTAATAATAAAATAGTGATTATTATCCAGTAAGTAGGAAGAAACACATGCTTCTTTTAAGATCCAATCCAATAGATATATTACTGTTAGTTCGAAGGTTGTCAACTTCTGTAGACATTAAATTATTAAATTAAAGCAAGACTTACAGTCTTCTAAACAGTTTAGGTGAGTGTTTCATTCTGTTGTCTTCGTATTGGTATTTTTGTCTAGACTTAATAAATATAAAACGTTTTAAAGGCCTGGCAGGGTGGCACGGTGGCTTAGTGGTTAGCATGTTCTCCTCTCAGCGCTAGGGAGTCCCGGTTCTAATACCAATCTGGGTGGAGTTTCCATGTTCTCCCCATATCCGTGTGGTTTTCCTCCGGGTTCTCCGGTTTCTTCCCACAGTCCAAAAACATGGATTAAGGTCAATTAAATTCTCCAAATTGCCCCTTATAGAGTGTGTTTGTGTGTGCCTGTGTGAGTGAGTGTGTGCCCAGCGATGAATTGGCACCCTGTCCTGGGTGTATCTGCCCAGCGCCCAAAACGTTCTCCCCTGGATGGGCATGGGGAACCCCCCCTCGACCCTAGTAGAGGATAAAGAGGAAGATAATGGATGGATGGGTGGATTAAAGGCCTGACTATGTTGTTAAGCTTAAGAATGTGATATAAATTAATTTATAGGATAATGTTAGGGTAAATTAAGGTGCAGCTAGTAGTTGCTCTGTGTGTATGTAGGTGCATGTGTCTGCGAGTGTGTGTGTGTGTGTGAGTGTGTGTGGGAATTGCTTAGGCAACAACAAGGCTGCATGTCAAAGAGGCTTCCAATGAACAGAAGGAAGTGTGAATGTGAAAAACGGACAGCATCCCGGAACATCTAAAAATATGGGACAATAAATTAGCGAGTGTATGATGTAGTGATTTAAGGAGATGGCTGCGAGGAAATCCTTTCTGCCCCATGCTTTTAGCTCCATGATCTATGCTGGTATTTTTAGTGTGTTTTATATTTGATGACCTTTAGCTGAGCGTGGCAGTAATGCACATGGACTTCTATTGACCGATGTAATCATCCGTGCATGAGTGCAAGCAAAACATTTTTTGTTATATTTCCATTGACGCTGCCTTCTGCTTCCAGAGTCTGTGTAAAGGTTTAAAGTATGACTACTTACTTACTTCCTCTTTTTTCGACATATACAGCTAATGTATTAACACATTAGTACATAAATAATAAATCAATAGAATAGCGAGTGGTTACACATGAGACATATTACATATGACAACACATTAGACAAGATTTCAAGATAAAATCTTATGTTTATAATTTATATTTCTGGCTTTGCATTGCATATTAAAATAGTCTTTTGCAATTTAGGTACAACTAAATGAAATAAGGGTTTATAATGTTGTTGATTAATTGGGAGAATTAATTAAGGGAGAACATTTCGGCACTGGGAAGATACAACCAGGACAAGATGCCAATCTATCGCTGGGCACACACTCACTCACACAGACACACACACAAACACATAATATAACGGGGCAAGTTACAGCATTAAGTTGACCTTGAATACATTTGACGGAGAAAACATGAAAACTCCCCAGATTGGGATTCGAACCTGGATCCTCAACGCTGAGAGAAGAACGCCCTACGATGAAGTTAATATGAATTATTCATTCATTCATTATCTCCCGCTTTATCCTCTATTAGGGTCGCGGTGAGGTTCCCCATGCCCATCCAGAGGAGAACGTCTCGGGCGCTGGGCAGACAGACCCAGGACAGGATGCCAATCCATCGCTGGGCACACACTCACTCACACAGACACACTCTATATGGGGCAATTTTGAGAATTCAATTGACTTGATCCATGTTTTTGGACTGTGGGAGGAAACCGGAGAACCCGGAGGAAACCCACGCAGACACGGGGAGAACATGGAAACTCCACCCAGATGGGGATTCGAACCGGGAATCCCTAGCAATGAGAGGCGAACGTGCTAACCACTAAGCCACTTTGCCGCCAATGAATTAATTAAATATTAATAATATATCGCACAATATTTACCATCTCCAGTTGTAAATAGTGATTACATGACATAAGTGATCACTGTACATGTGTATACACTGTTTGTAAGTGACAATCATGGGGACACTGCCGCTTACACTGTTAGTAAGGGGCAGTCGTAGGCTTGTGGTTAAGGAACCAGCAATCTGGTTCAATTCCCGGTTCCACCAAGTACTATGGCTGAAGTGCTCTTGGGCAAGGCACCTAACCCTGATTGCTCTCTGAGCACCGTATAGAGGCCTGCCCACCCACATTCCTCTGTGTCTCTACCATCCATCCATCCATTATCTTCCGCTTTATCCTCTACTAGGGTCGCGAGGGGGTTCCCATGCCCATCCAGGGGAGAAAGTTTCAGGGGCTGGGCAGATAGATGTTCTCCTCTCAGCACTAGGGATTCCCGGTTTGAATCCCAATATGGGTGGAGTTTCTATGTTCTCCCCATGTCCCCAGGTTTTCCTCCGTGTTCTCCGGTTTCCTCCCACAGTCCAAAAACATGGATTAAGGTAAATTAAATTATCCAATTTGCCAGATATAGTGTGTGTCTGTGTGAGTGTGTGTGTGTGTGTGCCCAGCGATAGATTGGCGCCCTGTCTTGGCTGTATCTGCCCAGCGCCCGAAACGTTCTGGATGGGCATGGGGAACGCCCCCCCCCCCCCCCCCCCCCCCCCCACGACCCTAATATAGGATAAAGAGGAAGATAATGTCTGACTATGTTGTTAACCTAAAATAAATCTAGGACAGGGCGCCAATCGATCACTGGGCACACACTCACTCACACAGACACACTCTATATGGGGCAATTTTGGAGAATTCAATTGACCTTGATCCATGTTTTTGGACTGTGGGATGAAACCAGAGAACCCGGAGGAAACCCACATGAGACACGGGGAGAACATGGAAACTCCACCCAGATTGGGATTCGAACCGGGAATCCCTGGTGCTGAGAGGAGAACATGCTAACCACTAAGCCACCGTGCCGCCCGTGTGTCAGTGCAGTAGGCAAATTAGATTTTTTTACCTCCTTCAACCTTTAAATGTAAAAAGTGAAATATATATATACTGCGCATTTTCAGATATAAATAGCTGATGTTGGATTAAACAAAAGTCGAATATTTATTATAGCAGCGACTGTCTTTGAAACTTGGGATTTTGTAATGAGACTACGTCAGTAATAACCCTAATGAGTACTGTATACCATAATATTAAAAGTGACACATGACAGCTTGCTTGCATTTGCATTGTCAGCATTACTTAGTGTGACGTGGCCAACTTAGAAGTGTTGTTTATATCCTCATCATGTCCTTTAGCACTCGCACAGATCGCTTTCTTAAATGAACTGATTAAATGTCCTGCAGGGCCCGACACACAATAATAAATTCATTAGCAAATATATGAACGAATGAAACAAGCCTGCGATTTTCCCGTCGGCTTTGCATGAGAGAGGACATCCATAGCACCCTCATTCCTGAATCAGAGCCAGACCTGATGACAATGAACAGCTAAGGCCTTACTCTTCATACACTCGGAAATAGACCATGAGCTCACAGCGACCAATCACACTGCCCCAGGTTCTCCAGTACATGATGGTCACCTTGAGTTATTAATCAGTCTTAAAAAAGCTGTTGACAGCCAACAGGACACAACAGTGACATCATGAAGAGAATTAAGCAGTCTGACATAAAGGACATCTCATCTTATTTGTAGACGATGACCTTTATTACCTTAAAATCACAAATGTCTGAGGGTAATAATCCATTATCCAAGAATTATCCATTATTATCCAAAAAGTCCATTATAAAATATTCAGAAACCAGAATTAAAACTGCTTCTCTGTGATGACATTTCTCTGAAGCACTTTTAAATACATTTTAACGCATAATGACAGGAAGACGCGGCATGGTGTCTTAGTGGTTAGCACGTTCTCCTCTCAGTGCTAGGGATTCCCGGTTCGAATCCAAATCTGGGTGGAGTTTTCATGTTCTTCCCGTGTTCATGTGGGTTTCCTCCGGGTTCTCCAGTTTCCTCCCACAGTCCAAAAACATGGATCAGGGTTAATTGAATTCTCCAAATTGCCCCATATATAGTGTGTTTGTCTGAGTGAGTGAGTGTGTGCCCAGTGATAGATTGGCGCCCTGTCCTGGGTCTATCTGCCTAGCTCCTGAATCATTCTCCCCTGGATGGGCATGGGGAACCCCCCCTCGTCCCTAGTAGAGGATAAAATGGAAGATAATGGATGGATGGATGACAGGAAGACAAATGCTGTATGCCTTAATACATATCTTAATTAATGTATTAATCATGCCACACTTTGTCTTATTCTGAAATAAAAGGCTAAAATATTCTTCACTGGAAGAAGAGAAGGTAAGCATGGGAACCCCCCCCCCCTTGATACCCTAGTTTCTAATATAGGATTAAGCAAAAGATAACGAGATGAGATGAGCTTTGTTTAATAACAAATGTACACTTTATTTAAAAAGTTTTATTTTATACTAAAGATTTAGCTGTATTATATTCACCAGCTCACATATCTTTGTGGCTCTGATCTTTAATGAAATGAAACAACACTGGAGTGACCCTTTATCATTCGGGCTGCGTCCCAAACAACTAATGAATAGTAAACTGTTGCCTTTAGCCATTTTACTGAGGGATCTGTTTTCATGCAAGGACCAGTGCATTTGGGTCTTCAACCATAAAAAAAAAACTCCAAGTTGATAAGGAACTCTTATGTAAGTGCTTTAACACCGAACATGTTCAATTACTGCACAACAAACAATAATTTATAGAAAGTATATATATATATAAAAAAAGGTTTCAAAAAATATTCCTTACCATATTATTAATGTTTCCTGAATTTAACATTTTCCTCATCTATAAATAAAGATTCTTACAGAGAACGCATGTTTCTGCTTTTAGTGCCTACAGTATATCGACCATAAAAATGTACAAAAAACTTAATCATAAGTTCACATCTCACAGAATTGTATTTATGAAAAGGGTTATTAAAAGATTTTTCTTTGTGATTTATTCATTTATCTTTAAAAATATATAATTATTTTGCATAACACTGAATAAATGTTAAAGAAAAGAATTACATGGCTCAGATGTGTGTTAGTCAGCCTTAGCCAGAGTCTGTCATAGACAGACAATAATTTAATTGTGATCAATAAATATATATCCGGCTACTGCAAATGCACATGCAATAAAACATACTGTTGTCTCACAGAATGGAATTCCTAACGGGCAGCTTTATCACTTATTGTGTTATAGTATCCCAATAGAGTGTGGTAGCTCAGTGGTTAGGGCGTTGGGCTATCAATCTGAAGGTTGGGGGTTCAAATGTGGGTCTTTGAGCAAGACCCTTAACCCTCATTGCTCCAGGGATGTTGGGAATAACCCTGTGCTCACCTTGTAAGTCGCTTTGGATAAAAGCGTCCAATAAATGACCAAATGTAAAAGTAAATGTAGTGTTGAATATGCATGTTCTCCTGTGTCTGCATGAATTTTGTTCTAGTGGTTCCAGTTACCTCCCACAGTCCAAACATAAGAAAGTCAGGTGAATGGGAGATATCAAACTGCTTGTGTGTATGAAGGTTGGTAATCATCTGTATCTGTTTTTACCCTGCAAAATGAACATTCCCGGCCTTTTCCTTTTTTAATTGCCAGTAATTGCCTGTTCCCAGTGAGCACTGGGATAATCTTGAGTACCACTACTTCTTACCCAGATCCCTTTATATTAAAGTGGGCAATATTTTTTAACCTGATCATCAATAAAACAAAATCAATTCCTATGTACACTACATTTTTAACACAATTTTTCAGAAGACCACTAGAGTTAAGGTCAATCATGCACCATCATCATTATCATTTTAAAATGAAGATACCAGAAAAAGATTATGTGGAGTGTTTAACCATCAAAATTAAGTAAACAATAATATTTGTAATGTTTAAATAGTTGTTGGCTTTAAGAAGCCCCCTCTGATTTTTTGATATTGTGACAATAACACACACTGATACACACAAGTCCATTTAATAGAAACAGGACCCCTCGAAGACTCCGCTGAGGCTATATATAAAAATCCCACTGACTGTGGATGTGGATTTCTTGGCCACAATCTGAACAGGACACAGACTAATGTTTAATTATTTAAAGGTATTTAATCCACAACCATTTGTTTGGCACATGAGTAAACTTCCACTAATGTCATGAAGTGTTAATAAAACACTATTTTTGGGTTGAAAATAGCTGTGGGCAGCACGGTGGCCTAGTGGTCCTGGTGGTATGTTCGCCCCTCAGCGCACAGGGGTTTCCGGGTGGAGTTTTCTTGTTCTCCCTGTGTCTGCGTGGGTTTCCTCCGGGTTCTCCGGTTTGCTCGCACAGTCCAAAATCACGGCTCAAGGTCAAATGAATTCTCCGAATTGCCCCATATAGAGTGTGCTGCGGCACAGTGGCTTAGTGGTTAGCACGTTCGCCTCTCAGCGCTAGGGATTCCCGGTTCGAATCCCCATCTGGGTGGAGTTTCCATGTTCTCCCCGTGTCTGCGTGGGTTTCCTCCGGGTTCTCCGGTTTCCTCCCACAGTCCAAAAACATGGATCAAGTCAATTGAATTCTCAAAATTGCCCCATATAGAGTGTGTGTGTGTGTGTGAGTGAGTGTGTGCCCAGCGATGGCACACACTCCTGTCCTGGGTCTATCTGCCCAGCGCCCGAGATGTTCTCCCCTGGATGGGCATGGGGAACCCCACCGCGACCCTAATAGAGGATAAAGCGGGAGTTAATGAATGAATGAATGAATGAATGAATAGAGTGTGCTTGTGAGTGTGTGTGTCTATGTGAGTGTGTGCCCAGCACCCAAAAAAGTTTTCCCCAGCATGGGCATGGGGACCCCCCACCCCCTACCCCCTGAAGATAATGGATGGATGGAAAATAGCTGTGTGTGGATATTCTGGCTAAAGGATCTAGACCCACGTGGATCCTGAGGAGAGCAGAGCATCCTGAATGCCGATGCTTTCTGAACTCTGCCCAATAAGAGATAAGGATTGCGAGCCTGGGAGCATTCCTGAATCCACCCCCCTCAACTCAGCAACCTCCCCATCTCCAACCACGACCCTCACGCGCCTGCCTCTCCCACTGAGCGCTTAACAGATCCCACAGCCTGCGCTCCCGTTTAGTTCTGACAAGCGCGTATTAGAGGAAGAGAGAGAGATAGAGGGATAGAAAGAGAGAGAGAGAATTCAAATGGCATTGTGGACAGGACTCACAGCCAGCTGTTGTTTTGTAACGTCGGAATTGCGCGCACATCGCGGCTGCGGACTCGGCGCATACTTGGCCGGCGGAGCGGGAGAGGAGCGCGCCGTCTGCATGCGCACTGTCCTCCACTGAAAGTTTTTCAAAAGGAGGTGGGAAAAGCGAAAGAGGAGTGGGGAACCCGTGGCGCTCTGGCTCGGATTATTTCTGCTTCGTGTGCCAGTGGGAACTACTTTTAAATGGAGCGCCATAAGAGCCGGCCACAGAATCAAAGGCCGAGCGCGCACCGCGGGCCGATCTGCCGCATCTGAGCGCCAGCAGGCTGTCAGCGCACTGAAGAGCAGACGCGCACCGAAGATCCGAAACCTGAGCGATGTCCGGCTTCAGCAACACTCACGGCCAGCTAGGGATCCTCCGAGAATCCGGCACGCGCGCTTCCTCGCGCCTGTGCTGCGTCATCAGCCTCATCATCCTCATCCTCACACCGCGCGTGGACTCGTCCTGGTGGTAGGTGACTCTCAGCGCCGTGGGTTCTGCAGTGGGTCCAGACAGAATAATCTGCAGTGACCTGCTACAAGAGCTTCGATTGCCCTTACAAACTTTATCATAGTAATCAGGACAGGTAGGGTTCGATTCCCGCCCCTCGATTCCCACCACGAGCCCGAGTGCGCACCTGTTAAAGGCTCCACGAGTCAATGGGAAATCTCACGGCGCTTTTGTTTTTATATATTTATTATTTTATTTTAATGCAAATATTGGAATTCGGTGATATCATTAAGATGGCATCACATTTTGGGAACTGGAATTTGAAAAATGTTGGGATTATTCTGTTCCTGCAAAATTAAAAAAATAGTTTTGTATTAAACGCGCCAAACATGGTGATTATTAAAATCTTTTTAAAATATAGTTGTTTTTGTTCGATGTAGGAATGTTTTGTCAGGTGTACACAGATAAATGGAGAAAAAGAGAAAGTTTGTTACTAGCGTTATATAATAACATTTTTATTGGATTATGCAAAAATGGGAATGTTCCTCACATGCTTCCACCAAATAATTCAGTCAGTGGTTTTAAAAAATAAAAAAATAAATAAAATATTTATATCATACACATATATATATATATATATATATATATATATATATATATATATATATATATATATAGACACACACACACACACACAAACATATATATATATATATATATATATATATATATATATATATATATATATATATATATATATATATATATATATATATACATACACACACACACACTACAGTTGTATAAAATCATTGTTGTCATTAATCCGTGTAGTTTGGACAAGAGTGAAAAAAAATGGAAAACCAGGTGCGTGAATTTGTGGCCAGTTTGGCGTAAAATAAATGAATGGCCTTAACAAATCTTATATATATATATATATATATATATATATATATATATATATATATATATATATATATATATATATATATATAAAGAGAAAGAGAGAGAATACAGTCTGCAAGTGTACATATACAGTAATAAAAGCCCACCTTTCTAAGGAAAAACATTTTTTTTAATTTACTGTTTTAAACATGAGACGAGGTTTTAAACTGTTATAAGCATATTCAAAGCAACTAAATGCTTCATCTGTAATAATCTTATGTGGTGGTTTGGGCACTGCCACCTGCAGGTGGTGTCGTAAATGATCGTTTAAGTAACTATGCCAAGGAACGCCCCTGCCTCTGACATATACCACTAACAGTTTAGTTTCTGCACAGTTGTACATCCACTTTCAATTATCCATTCACTATTCGTCCATTCCTCTAAAGATGTGCAAAAACATTTAGTTTTGTATCACTTTTGTCAAAAAAAATTAAGAACACATAATTACTGATCAGAGATGCAGGTTTGGACGTAAGCAAAAAAAATTAATTTATCAAACACAAAGGCTTAAATTTAAAGATGCTCATAATTGTAATGCTGGAGATCTTTTTTTCTCTTTCTTTTTAATTTAAACATAAATTAAATATATCCTGATTGCTGCCACTTTAATGGATTCTGAAGAAATAGATTTAAGTCAGAAATTGATTAGGTAATTAGACATTAATTCATGTTAAAAATGGCAGCATTAATGAAATAAACATGTTAAAGATCAGGGTTTGTAATGTTTATTATAATCTTGCTGTTTTGCTGTTTTAATTAAGGTTGTTAACTATATTTTACGCCAAATTTTAGAAGGATGCAGTTTAATTTTAAGCTCATTTTCCTTAAAGACTGTGAGTGAGAAAGAGAGAGAACATAGTTCCGCTTTATTGGTTCTCTGTTCATCCCAATGAGAGGCAAATCACCACAGTCAGGCATTCTTTACCCAGTCAACCTTAACTATATTTGATCCCCCCTTTACACACACACACACACACAAACTCACACACACACACACACACACCCACCAACCCAAGCACCCACACACACATTTTTAAGCATTGCGAGATTGTTAAGGCTTTAATATACTTTTAATTATTATAAACTTCAATCACAGCTACCATAACGTATGACACTAGTCTAATCTTAACTAAGTCCTTAAAATTTCTTTACTAAATTATTAACTTATTTACATTTCTGATCTTCACACACACACACACACACACATTAAGAAATATGTCTTTTTACTCAGGTGTAGAACAGTAATTTTTTTAGCTCTGTGATTTTTAAAAGTGTCGCAAAAGAAATGATTGATGACGATAAAAATGATGGAACAATAAAAACACAAAAAACTAAAATAAATAATGAAAACCCAGGTGGGGAGGAATCTGGGCATTGGACACAGACTGGCAGATGCTCATGATTGATAATACTGCAGTTCAGCTGCTTCCTCCGTAACTCACTTACTTTATTCTCTCACTTGTAAGTCGCTTTTGTGTCTGCTGAATGATTCAATGTAAATGTAATAACAGCAGCAATAATAACAATGTAGCTGCTATGAGTATGTGAGTATGTGTGTTATGTGCAGTCATGTTATTTTCTAGCACAGGTGTAATCAAATCTAATTTTATTTTAAATGTAAAATAAATTTTTAATTAATTGCAGCACAAATGAGGAATGCCTTATAGATATTTCTTAAATTTTAGCAACTTGTATACTGCGTGCTGTCATAACAACTGCATACTGTCAGTTTGAAATTGCATTATGGAACATTTTCAGTACAAATATGTCTACTTTCACTTTAGTTATGAACTTTAAATCTTTTACTATCATTTTTTATTTATTTTTCATGATCAGAATATAAATAAACTGCATTCTGATTACATAATTCAGTTTAACTTATATCTGACTATCCGTATGAGATATATAACAGTATAAATGAATAAACGTATAGTTACATTACATTACTTATTTACATTTCTGATCTCCACACACACACAAGCTGTATAGATATGATAAATTATATCATATTTTCAGATGAAGACATTTATCTGTGTTTGTAGTCTAATGTTCAGCCAGCTGTACTGATCGAAAGTTAGAAGTCATATAAAAATATGTTCATATTCTGTAATGTAGGTTGTCGTATTGTCTCGAGGCTGAGCTGGAGACATCGGAGCTGTCGAGTGGAATGTTAAAGATAAAACGGGAAAAGCGAACGAGTCATGCAGAAGGATGAACCTAGTGTGTGTGGATGTCTGAGTATTGTGTATAGCTTGTGCCAGTCTCGTGGAAGGGGGCGTTAGAGAACCCGTAAACAAACGGTGGGCAGTGATGGAATGGGGACAGCCATAAAGGGAGTGGAAACTAGTAAGAGTGTGTGTGTGGATGAGAGAGAGACACTAAGGAAGGTCTGATTATGAGATTTTTTGACAATATGGCTCTATTATTACAAAATAAGAGTTTGGTTTTGGTCAATTTTGTCAAGTTTTACCTCCAAGCTCACCTTTTTTTCCGTTTTACCGTTTTATTGCCACCCTGAACCTAATGTTCCTCAAATAAATCCAACATTACCAGCAGAACATAGCCTTGAAAAGCATAGTCAGGAAGTATCTGCATTCTCATGCATGCCCAGCCTCTAGTATAAAAAACACCCAATGGCAGAAAAAAATCATCTATTTAATTTTATTTAATTTAAGGACAGAACTTAAGATTTAAGGCACTTATTGCTTCTTCCTACTTTTACTCTGAATTTCAGAAATATTATTGTACTATCCATCAATCCATTATCTTCCACTTAATCCTCTATTAGGGTCGCGGGGGGGTTCCCCATGGCCATCCAGGCGAGAACGTTTTAGGTTCTGGGCAAAAACACCCAGGACAGGGCGCCAATCCATTGCTGGGCACACATTCAGGCAGACACACTCACACACACACATTATATGGGGCAATTTGGAGCATTAAATTTACCTTGATCCATGTTTTTGGACCATGGGAGGAAACCAGAGAACCTGGTGGAAACCCATGCGGACACGGGGAGAACATGGAAACTCCATCCAGATTGAGATTTGAACTGGGAATCCCTAGCGCTGAGAGGAGAACATGCTAACTACTCAGCCACCGTGCCGACCATATTGTACTACTAAAACACTATTTTTATATGCAAGATAATAATAATCCTTATGTTATTTTGTGTGTGACTGACTGTGCGTAATGAAAAAATAGCTGCCACAACTACCATAATCCCTCATTAGCAACAACAGGCGCCCACCAGAGTTTTGATCACGTTTCTCATTTCGTTAATGCTTTTCTGCTTGTGACGTTTCTCAGGAGTTCGTTACAATTACATAATTTATTACAATGCAGAATGCTACTTAAGATCCAATGGTTTTTAAACCTTTTGGTCCGTGATGTTCGTGGGAAAATTTTTTGAGTTGTTAACAGCTTTAGTAGATAGTGACTTGTCCCCCTACTTTTCTCAATTGGTTTCTTGTTTCATGTTGATCCGGTGACAATTTGTTAGGAAGGGCATGGTAGCTCAGTGGTTAGGGTGTTGGGCTATCAATCTGAAGGTTGTGGGTTCAAATCCCAGGTCCACTGAAGTTACCAATGTGGGTTCTTGAGCAAGACCCTTAACCCTCATTGCTCCAGGGATTTTGTGATTAACAACAATTATTAAATGTTTAATAAATCTTTAGAAAAAATGAAACCTTAAAAACTCAGTGACTACATTTTGCCAGGTAAAGAAAATAATACCTTAAATGGGACACATAAATGAACAATTTATCTAAAAAAAAAGACATTTGAGAGGGTGCCATAATTGTTCTCATAAATAGATTTTGTGACAGCATTCAGCCTTTGCACGTGGGCCGGGTCGACCCTTTACCCTTCTTTAGGCAAAGCCAATATTTGGTTGATGTCGAGGTATGCTTTGAGTCAGTGTGGTCCTGAAAGGTGAAATTCCTTTTCGTCTTTTTAATTTTAGCAATGGCCTGAAGGTGTTCTTATAAAGCTGACTGATATTTGGAACTGCCCATTATTCCCTTCACCTTGAAGCTATAGTTATAGCTGAAGGAAAAACAGCCCCAGAGCATAATGCTTCCACCACCATGCTTCTTCATGCTTTGAAAATGTTGTTCCTCTGGTGATGCACGCAAAAAACAAATGCTCATCAGTTCATTACGCCTTTTCCAACATGTTTTTGGCTTTTTGCAAAATGGAACAGGGCTTGAATGTTTTGTGTCCTAACAAAGATGTAAGGTTGTTGTCACATGTAATACATGTTGCCCCATTGTCTATTTGCTCCACTTACCTCCACTATTTGCTCCACTAGTTCCCTGTTGGTTTCTCTGTTCTCTATGGTCAGGACCATCACAAAAGAGGTATCATTTGGGTGGTGGATTGTTCATTGTCAGTTCTGCAGGGAAACTGATGCAGTGAGAGAGTTTTAGTGCAGATTAGATTGATTGGACAATAGATTGTTAATGTAATTTATTAATTCATAATATAATAACACACACATATACATATTGGGAGCAGAGACTTTAAGCATGCTTGATTACTATCAAGTGCAATATGATTCAGTGAAAATTGTGCAATATGGGTATCTCATATACAGTGTATATACTGTATTATGCCTTATATTTTTGTTTTATTTTAAATTAATTTTATTCATACATAGTATTACATTGGTTTTTATATTGTTTCATGTTTCTTACTAGCACCTTTGGAGTTGCACTTCAATTTTCATTGTAATGGAAATTATAAAATGACAATAAAGGCGATTATGATTCTGATATATATATATATATATATATATATATATATATATATATATATATATATATATATGCGATGTGCTGATATAAATACATATATATATATATATATATATATATATATATATATATATATATATATATATATATATATATATAAAATTATTACAAATTTGTATTTTCAGTATTGTATTTCAGTATTTTCAGAAACAGTCAAATTTTTATTTTTGTAAATAGTTTCAGCTATTGTTTTGGGTGTTACAGGTATATCGGTGCTCTGGGTGCACGGGTGATATGTGACAACGTACCCGGCCTGGTGAGTAAGCAGAGACAGCTGTGTCAGAAGTATCCTGAAGTAATGCAGTCCATCAGTGAGGGAGGAAAGGAATGGATTCAGGAGTGCCAGCACCAGTTCAGACACCATCGATGGAACTGCACTACAATCGAGCGTGACCACACTGTCTTTGGCAGAGTCATGCAGCGCAGTAAGTGCCTCTTTCCTGTGCATAACAGTTTCAAACTGAATTTCAAGCATGATCAAAAACAATCTCAGTAAAGTATTCTCTCTCACTGAGTAGAAATGTCTTGCGCTGCGATGTGCTGGTACAGTGCTTCAGCCAAAACTGCATTAAACTGCAAAAAACAATCAAGATGAAGAATGTTATTATATAATGTTATTATACTCATTTATACAATAACATGAACATATAATATCAATGTGACACCTAAAATCATTTAACTTCATAAATAGCTGGAAACAAACACAATAAAGATCATAAGGAGAAAGTTTTCAAGGTATTTCACTAAGCATGGGACTATGAGGCAAGGCGAGTTTATATATAGTTTATATATATATCTTTCATACCGAAGAAGCATTTCAAAGTGCTTTACAAAGTAGTACAAACATAAAAGCCATTTAGAATAATTCAAATATGAATTATCCATCCATTATCTTCCGCTTTATCCTCTATTAGGGTCGCGGGTGGGGGTGGGGGGTCCCCATGCCCATCCAGGGGAAAACTTCTCGGGCGCTGGGCAGACACACCCAGGACAGGGCGCCAATCTATCGTTGGGCACACCCTCACTCACACAAACACACTATATGGGGCAATTTGGAGAATTCAATTGACTTGATCCATGTTTTTGGATTGTGGGAGGAAACCGGAGAACCCGGAGGAAACCCACACGGACACGGGGAGAATATGGAAACTCCACCCAGATGGGGATTCAAACCGGGAATCCTTAGAGCTGAGAGGAGAACATGCTAACCACTAAACCACCATGCCACAATATGAACTATAAGAAAGAAAAATATGAATAAATTAGAACATTGTACCTCCTACAACTATACAACTCCATAATGTGTGAATTTGGTGTAAGGCTCTAGAAACGTCCTTCATATTTAATAGCTAAAAAGTGACTTTTGCAAAAACCCCAAGGAATTCCTTCACTTTTATGACAACGGCCTTGTTGCCACAAATTCATTGACCTCAAATAAAAAAAGAGCCTCGAATCGTTTATGTTTTGCCATTTTCATTTAAGCCCATTTATTTAATGAAGACAAACATGTAGGCTGTAGCATCAGGAGGTGTTAAAATGGCAAAATACTTTGGGTGAATGACCCAGATCAGTAGCAAGTCGGGTATCACAGTGCCCCGTTTTAAACAGTTTATCTGCGCGAAGAGGAACTCAGTCTAGAGAGATTATTTCTGCACTAATATTTAAAAGCAGCGCTAATGCTGCAGCCCTTTCATTCCCTCAGCTGTGTGGAGGTGTGAGACAGTTTTGGACGGCAAACCTTTCTCCTTTGGATAGATTCTGTGATTGAGTGAGTGAGAAAATGAGCCATTGTGTTGCCTCATTATGGGAAGCAAATGTTTCCATGATGATATTAAATGTCCAAAATTATGACATTTTATCCATCCATCCATTACCTCCTGCTTTATCCTCTACTAGGGACGAGGGGGGTTCCCCATGCCCATACATGGGAGAACGTTTCGGGCGCTGGGCAGATACACCCAGGACAGGGTGCCAATCTATTGTTGAGCACACACTTACTTACACACAAACACACACAAACTATATGGGGCAATTTGGAGAATTCAATTGACCTTGATCCATGGTTTTGGACTGTGGGAGGAAACTGGAGAACACGGAGGAAACCCACGTGGACACGGGGAGACCATGGAAACTCCACCCAGATTGGGATTGGAACCAGGAATCCCTAGTGCTGAGAGGAGAACATGCTAACCACATTTTATTTAAAACAAAAATACAAAGTGTTCAATTTTCTGTGAAAGCTAATTATTTTGTCGCCGTTCTGTGTGCATTGCAGGCAGTCGAGAAGCTGCCTTCGTGTATGCCGTCTCCTCGGCTGGTGTGGTGTACGCCATCACCCGTGCCTGTAGCCAGGGGGAGCTGAAGACGTGCAGCTGTGACCCGCACAAGCGGGGTAAATCGAGGGATGAGCGGGGTGAATTCGACTGGGGTGGCTGCAGTGACAATATTAACTATGGTATAAAGTTCGCTAAAGCCTTCATAGATGCCAAAGAACGAACAGTAAAAGATGCACGAGCACTTGTTAACCTTCACAACAACCGCTGTGGACGAATGGTGAGTATAGCAAATGTTTGTAGTCTGCTTCTTAAGTCATTCAAAACAATTCTGAATATTGCTAACAGATGTGTTTTTTTATATCCATCATATGTAAAATCCAAAAAGCATTGATGAATGTTAAAGGATGAATTTAAATTGAATTAAAATTAAAGAAATTCAATTGAATTACATGAACTGCCATATTACTGTGATAAATACAGCTACATATGCTCAAGAATACTTTAAAATAACACCTAAAAGTATTTACAATAAATAAAATTTAAAAAAGTAACCTGAAAGCTGGGGCCACACTTTTGTCTCCATTTGGCAATTGGCGATGATTAGAATATGTCAATATCTTCACCTTAATCCTAAATTAGGTACTGGCGGGGGGTGCCCATCCAAAGGATAACATTTCGGGCACTGGGCAGATACACTCAGGACAGGGCACCAATCCATCACTGGGCACACACTCACTATATAGAGGCAATTTAAATCTATGTGTTTGGACTGTGGGGAAAAAAGGGAACCCGGAGGCAACTTACACGGACACGGGAGAACATGGAAACTCCACCCAGATCGGGATTTCAACCTGGATCCCCAGTGCTGAGAGACCATGCCATCTGAATATATATAAAATAATCATTAGAAATATATATATACATTTACATTAAAGCTATTTCATTATTATATGTAGGTAATGTTTGTCTTGAGGGTTGGGTGGGAATAGGTTGCTATTAATTTTATTCGGTGTAGAATCTGTTTGTCTACAAGGCAATACGGGTATCTTATGTGCATGGATCTCGTAGGCTTAATCTAACGGTATATGGATACGTCCATGTTCATGTGGGTGTTGGGGAGTTTTTTTTTTATTTTATTTTCTACACAGAAAATTGTACAGAACACATTTGTAGTATTGCTATATACAGGCACACCTGCTATGTAAAATATTCTTAAAATTTTTCAATAAAAAGAGTTTGTATATAAGATTATGTTTTAAAAAAAAGAAAAAAATTGCTCAAGGTTTTATATCAAATATATATAGTACAGGGTTTATTTGAGTTACATTTACATGGCAAAAAGTAAAAAGGAGAGTCAGTTTTGATCCCCATTTTGTTATGAAAATAAAACACGTCTAAAAGTATGAATTAGAGGTTAGAACCATAGATATTCTCTGCAGCGTATGGGGTTAATAATAAATGATGAATTCTGAACAGAAAACATAAGAAATTTGGCCTTTTTGCAAATGGTGTCTATTTAATAAAACTGGCTGTAAACTCTCATGTTTTCTTGCTATTAAAATCTCTAATATCAGTATTTTTGTCTGGGACAGTCAGTGAAGCGCTTCATGAAGCTGGAGTGCAAGTGTCACGGGGTCAGCGGCTCCTGCACGTTGAGGACTTGCTGGTTGGCGATGTCTGACTTCAGAAAAACAGGAGATTACCTTCGCAAAAAGTACAATGGCGCCATTGAGGTCACAGTAAACCAGGATGGAACAGGATTCACTGTTGCTAACAAGGACTTCCGAAATGCCACTAAAAATGACCTGGTTTACTTTGAGAACTCACCTGACTACTGTTTGATGGATAAAGCTGCAGGTACGAGTTAATGATTATTATAACCTTAATGTCTAATGCTTATTAATAGCGGCGGGTAGCTTCGAATAAGTAGTGTAGGGAGAATGGATATTACTCACAGCGGTCCTATTTCCATGCCACTGACGCTGATCTGATGACTCTAGAGTGGGTAGTTCCTCATGTTAGAGAATGGAAAACAGGTAGGACTTACTGGCAGCAGTAAGCCAGTTCTCACACCTGCCCCAGTTCAGGCCTTGGGGCAACAGGAGGAGTGAGTGGTTTTGAAAGGGTCATGAGAGGTGGAGCGTGATGTTTCTGCCCTGTTAATCCCTGACACTCTTGCATTGTGACCCTAGTGCCCGCAGGGGCTGCAGTTACTACATACAAGTTTGCTGCATACCGTCACCGCCACACTCATCCTGCTTATGGTTAATGGTAGCTTAGCATGTGCATCTCCTTGGTGCCACTGTAGGTTATGATGCGACTCAGCTAGATTGATCTCTTGATGTCGAAATGAAAGAGATACTAGAAGCGATAATCCCAGAATAAAATGCGATTGGGCAATCGCCAAGGGCTAATGGTCACTGGGGCAGTCAAGCATGACTCTTGTTGATGTATGCGTTTCGTCTGGGTTGTGTTTGGTTGTGGTTTGTGTCTGACTCAGACAGACAACTCACAGCCCAGTAATTTCCAAGCTCCCCACCCTACTCTCTTGAAGGTATTTGCACGCCCAAGGATACGACAAGCATGTTTTCTCTTCCTGACAACACAGGCTTTGAGCTGATGGAAGTCTTGCCACAGGGCATTGCGAGACTCTGGTGACACTGACTCTCAAAGCAATGGAGACACATAGTCCAGCGCTTGTTTAACCCCCAAACACATTGCTATGCCCAAAGCATAACATTCTTCTGAGGAATTAGGCTGCACAGAGAATATTTAACTTATGAGCAAGTTTTCCGAAATTGAGACAAGGTCTACCAGATCCAAAGTTTGTGTTGATGGCTGAAAAATATTACAATGCCCCATACACCTGGTTTCCAAAACCAATTACATATTTGACATCAACTTAATACAATTGACTCAGGATTCACGAACGGTTGATTTACCTTATACTTTGTACTGTTTCAAGGCAGAGTTGTTGATGAGCAGTGAATGTAGTGTAGACGTTCTTCATGATCTTCATGAAGAACATGATGATGTAATTTGTATGGTCCATACCCTGGAGGGCGCTCTTGTGTTCATGGATGTCCATCCATCCATTATCTTCCTCTATATCCTTTACTAGGGTTGCAGGGGGGGTTCCCCATGCCCATCCAGGGGAGAACGTTTCAGGCGCTGGGCAGATACACCCAGGACATGGTGCCAATCTATCACTGGGCACACGCTCAAACAGCCCCACTCTATATGGGGCAATTTGGAGAATTCAATTGACCTTGGTCCATGTTTTTGGACTGTTTCAACCAATTCATTCAATCAATAAATTGAATTTAAGTCATGATGGCATGGTGACTAATACACTAGCCAGACAGCAAAGTCCTCGATTAGATTTTTTAATTGTTTTCTTTTCCCTGCTGTACACACAGAGGAATCGGTTCTCCACATTGAACTCATCCACGCAGTGAAACACACACATATAAACACTGGTGAAGTGAGCACATGTGCCCGGAGTGGTGAGCTGCACTGTACATGGCGTCTGTACATGGAGCAATTGGAGTTAGGTGCCTTGCTGAAGAGCACTTCAGTCATAGTACTTTGCTTGATTCCTTAACCACAAGCCATGAAGCCTACATGCTGTTTGGATGTAATCCCCATGACTGTGTAAGGGTCAAGTCTAGATTTACTAGATTTAATTTATGTTTTGTGATGTTTCTTAAAAATGCTATGCGACTCCGCCTTAAAGGGCAGCACGGTGGCTTAGTGGTTAGCATGTTCTCCTCTCAGTGCTAGGGATTCCCAGTTTGAATCCCAGTCTGGGTGGAGTTGCCATGTCCTCCCCATGTCAACGTGGGATTCCTCTTGGTTCTCCGGTTTCCTCCAAAAGTCCAAAAAGATGGATCAAGGTCAATTGAATTCTCCAAATTGCCCCATATAGAGTGTGTCTGTGTGAGTGAGTGTGTACAGTGATAGATTGATACGAAACGTTCTCCCCTGGATGAGCACAGGGAACCCCCCAGGATAAAGTGGAAGATAATGGATGGATGGACAGAGTTGGGAAGATTGTTCCACCATTTAGCAGTGGCACTTTTCTTTACTTTTTTGTGTATCAGATATTCATGCATTATGAACAGCTTTCCATGTGACTTGTTTCTGTAAGTGCTGATTGGTTGTAGCCATCTAAAGCAATATGTGATGTATACATGAGCAACTATAGCACGGTTATATAGCTGACGATGATTTGTTGGTTGATACAGGATTACATAGATGTTATTTAGTGACTTGACTACAAATGTCAGTTTCTATGAGTATCAGAACCCGGCGGCACGGTGGCTCAGTGGTTAGCATGTTCTCCTCTCAGCGCTGGGGATCCAGGTTCAAATCCCAATCTGGGTGGAGTTTCCAAGTTCTCCCTGTGTCCGCGTGGGTTTGCTCCGGGTTCTCCATGTTTCAACCCACAGTCCAAAAACATGGATGGTAAAGTGAATGTTCTTGAAATGCCCCATATAGAGTGTGTTCGTGTTTGTGTGAGTGAGTGTGTGCCCAGCGATAGATTGGCTGGGTGTATCTGCCCAGTGCCCGAAACGTTCTCCCCTGGATAGGTATGGGGAACCCCCATACGATCATAGTAGATGATTAAGCTGAAGATAATGAATGAATGAAAGTATCAGAACACATATCAGTCATCTGCATTTTACTTTTGCCTCTTAAAACATACTGTAGATCTATTATCCATCCATCCATTATCTTCTGCTTTATCCTCCACTAGGGTCCTATCCAAGGGAGAAAGTTTAGGGCACTGGGCAGACACACAGGACAGGGCACCAATCTATCGCTGGGCACACAGTCAATCACACAGATACACACACAAACACACTCTATATGGGGCAATTTTACCTTGATCCATGTATTTGGATTGTGGCCTGCTAACCACTAAGCCACCGTGCCACCCTAGATCTATTATAATGTCGATAATTAGTAGGTTAGTACACTGCCTAATATCCATCCATCCATTATCTTCCGCTTTAAGGTCGTGGGGGGGGTTCCCCATGCCCATCCAGGGGAGAACGTTTCGGGTGCTGGGAAGATACACCCAGGACAGGGCGCCAATCTATCGCTGGACACACACTCACTCACACAAACACACTCTATATGGGGCAATTTGGAGAACTCAATTGACCTTGATCCATGTTTTTGGACTGTGGGAGGAAGCCCGAGAACCCGGAGAAAACATGGAAACTCCACCCAGATTGGGATTCAAACCGGGAATCCCTAGCGCTGAGAGGAGAACATACTAACCACTAAGCCACCGACTAACGCATATATTAACATTAATTTTTCTCTCTAAAAATCCTCTTGTATGTTTGTGTTTCAGGTTCTCTTGGCACAGCGGGCCGAGTATGTAACAAATCTTCACGAGGCACAGACGGCTGTGAGGTGATGTGCTGCGGGAGAGGCTATGACACCACACGGGTGAAGCGCATAACCAAGTGTGAGTGCAAGTTCAAGTGGTGCTGTACAGTTGAATGTAAGGATTGCGAAGAAGCGGTGGATATTCATACCTGCAAAGCACCGAAGCGAGCAGAATGGCTGGATCAAACCTGAGACACGTCCACCTCCCAGCCGCCCTCATCCAAAACATCTCGTGAACAATCTCATGCTGGGATATGAAGTCCATCCTGCGTGGCTCTCATCTCTGATCCCTATTCCTTGTTGCATGGCTTTATCGTAACTGTCTCTGTGAAAGCACTACAACTCAAATACTGCATTTCCAACAAGCGCCTTGCACACTACGGCCAACCGAGCAAATTAAGGCTCTTTCTTTTCGAGTACTGAACCGAGCAAAGACACTAAAGTGTGAAGAATGAGCTGTGTTGCAACTGTGAATTTTTGTTTGTATTTTTGTGAATTTCCAAAGATTAAAGGGTTTCAAAGAGTATAGTAGTATTTTATTGCATTGAAAATGCTTTAAAGACTTTCAAAAAGAACTCCGACCGTAACTATATCGCAGCTAGTTACAGAATATTTACACACTCTTTTTGTCAGGAACACAACCGTGTACCGTGTTCCAGCATACACCTTTAATATTGCCTTCCTTTGACTGTGAACGTGACTGAGAGCGTCTGTGAGCGGCGTGGAAGCGGACGATGGCCGAAAGCTTTGCACACATTTCTCATACTTTGTGGTCAGAGTTTGGATGTAAGACCTCAAAGGACTCTACAGGACACTTTCCAAACTAAAGGGAGAAGAAAACGGTCTAAACCTGATGATGAGCCTGCACTAAGGACATTAGCTAGCCAAAGAGCACATACTTAAATATTATTGAAATAAAGGAATATATAATTGTATGAGCATATACTTGGAATATCTGGCAACTTCCATTAAAAAGAAATTGTAAGATGTACTGTTTTGTCATTATCTGAAATGATGGGATCATATTTTAAGCTCTGTATGCCGCACTGACATTTTCCAACAATTGTTTACATATAACACTATCGAGCTGAGTTGTTACTATGGCAACGGCAATTTAAATTGCAATGTGCTGCAAGGCTTTTCCGCAGTTTGATTGAGACCTCATAATGAAGCAGTTTAACAAAAGTCCATCCATCCATTATCTTCTGCTTTATGCTCTACTTGGGTCGCGGGGGGGGGGGGTGTTCCCCATATCCATCCAGGGGAGAACGATTCAGGCGCTGTGCAGATACACCCCGGACAGGGCGCCAATCTATCGCTGGGCGCACACTCACTCACACTCACACACACTCTATATGGGGCAATTTGGAGAATTCAATTGACCTTAATCTGTGTTTTTGGACTGTGGGAGGAAACCGGAGAACCCGGAGGAAACCCACATGGACACGGGGAGAACATGGAAACTCCACCCAGATTGGGATTCAAACCGGGAATCCTTAGTGCTGAGAGGAGAACGTGCTAACCACTAAGCCCCCATGCCGCCTTTAACAAAAGTCTTGAATTTAAATTGATGATGTCATTAATGTCACTAATATGTTGGAATCATTGCCAACATCCAGTTTTCCCATGTCCTCGTGGGTTTTCTCCGAGTTCTCTGGTTTCCTCCCACAGTCCAAAAATATGGATTCAAGGTAAGCTGGCTGCTGCAAATTGCCCCTAGATAGTGTGTGTGTGAGTCTGTGTGAGTGAGTGACTGGCGATAGATTGCCGCCATGTCTTGGGGTGTATCTGAGGCAATATGGGGCAATTTGAATTTACCTTGATCCGTGTTTTTGGACTGTGGGAGGAAACGCAAGAACCCGGAAAAAACCCACACGGACATGGGGAGAACATGGAAACTTCACCCAGATTGGAATTTGAACCAGGTATCCCTAATGCTCAGAGGAGAACACTAAGTCACCATGCCACCCCATTTGTAAGTCCATCCATCCATCCATTATCTTCCGCTTTATCCTCTACTAGGGTCGCGGTGGGATTCCCCTTTGCCCATCCAGGGGAGAACGTTTCGGGTGCTGAGAAAATACACCCAGGACAGGGCGCCAATCTCTCACTGGACACACACTCACAAACACACTGTATATGGGGCAATTTGGAGAATTCAGTGACCTTGATCCATGTTTTTGGACTGTGGGAGGAAACCGGAGAACCCGGAGGAAACCCACACAGACACGGGGAGAACATGGAAACTCCACCCAGATTGGGATTCGAACCGGGAATCCCTAGCGCTGAGAGGAGAACGTGCTAACCACTAAGCCACCGTGCCGCCCCGTTTGTAAGTCATTTTGGATAAAAGCTTCTGCCAAATGATCAAATGGAATGTAAGAAATAAACTGCATTAAGTGAACCTTTTGTATGATTCAGATGATATCCAATCAGCCACCGGCAATTCCCCTCGATCTCACACTCTGCTGAAATCTAACTGATAACAGTAGTTTTGCTAGCTGGCTCTGTGTGCACAGTCTGCCAACATTTGTATTAATTACCTTTGACAAATTCACAAACAATCATTTTTACAAAATGGCTTTAACTCTCTTGGTTAGTTTTGGCAATTTGTAACTTTTTTTATTAACCATGTAGAAAACCCCACAAGAACAACAACGCTAATGACTTTTTGGCTCTGTTTCACACGTTCGACCTGTGTACACGAAGGGTCCAGTGCACATTTGTGGGCACACACTGGGCCAGGTTATTAGCAAACGCCTCAATAGTACTTCTATTACCATAATGGTTCTGACCATTACTCTGTCTTTTTGATTTACTCACTTCCACAATCATTTTGTCTTAATTGCTTGTGTTAGAAAAATACAACCTCCTCTTTACTGCAGACTTTATAAAAGACTTTGAAGAAGATTGAAGCATTATTTAACCCATCCATCCATTTATTATCTTCCGCTTTATCCTCTATTAGGGTCGTGGGGGGGGGGGGGGGTTCCCCATACCCATCCAGGGGAGAGCGTCTCGGGCGCTGGGCAGATACACCCAGGACAGGGTGCCAATCTATCTATCTGTGCTGGACACAGACTCACTCACACAGACACACAATTTGGAGAATTCAATTGACCTTTATCCATGTTTTTGGACTGTGGGAGGAAACCGGAGAACCCGGAGGAAACCCACGCGGACACGGGGAGAACATGGAAACTCCACCCAGATGGAGATTCGAACCGGGAATCCCTAGCGGTGAGAGACGAATGTGCTAACCACTAAGCCACCGTGCTGCCTGATTTATTTAACCATTTTCTAAAATATACAACAGTTTTGTTTGTGTGTGTGAGTGTGTGTGTGTGTGTGTGTGTGTGTGTGTGTGTGCTCCCAGCGATAGATACGTATACATATGCACTGTACTTTCTTCAGGAAATGCAACTATTTTCATTCATCCGTTATCTTCTGCTTAATCCTCTACAAGGGTCACGGGAGGGGGGGTTCCCCATGCCCATCCAGGGGAGAACATATCGGGCGCCGGGCAGATACACCCAGGCCAGGACGCCAATCCATCACTGGGCACACACTCACTTAGACACGTACATGCAAATTAAGAGCAATTTAAAGGGGCAATTTAGAGCATTCAATTAAACTTAAATCCATATTTTTGGAATGTGGGAGGAAACCAGAGAACCCGGAGGAAGCCCACAGTGAGAACATGGAAACTCCACCCAGATTGGGATGCGAACCTGAATCCCCAGAGCGGAGAGGTGAACGTGTTAACCACCGTGCTGCCACCTCTCTATATAAGTTTGTATTTATTTTAGGAATTGTATCTCATTATCTAATGCGTCTATCTAATCTAATCTAATCTAATAATTTCAGGAACCAAAAATAGACCACATGGGCACGGTGGCTTAGTGGTGGACACATTCGCCTCTCAGCACTAAGGATTCCCGGTTCCTCCGGGTTCTCCGGTTTCCTCCCACAGTCCAAAAACAAGGATCAAGTCAACTGAGTTCTCCAAATTGCCCCATGTAAAGTGTGTTTGTGTGCGTGTCTGTGTGTGAGTGTGTGCCCATCGATGGATTGGCACCCTGTCCTGGGTGTATCTGCCCAGCGCCCGAAACGTTCTCCCCTGGATGGGCATGAGGAACCCCCCTGCAACCCTAATAGAGGATAAAGCAGAAGATAATGAATGAATGAATAAATGAATGAAAAAAATTGACCACACTTTAGACCCATTTGCTTACAAGTTTACAGGGAACTTGGGTCTCATTATGTGCTATTGAAATCAAAAGCTTTATTGCATTAATGCTTTTACGCAGCCAGAACACCAGCACACAACCCAACCACATACATGCGTGCCATAATAAGGTCTCAAAGGTGTCACTGATGTTCACTTACTGTGAGTCAAGCCACAATCCTTACAACATTCTTCATATGAATTGCTTTAGTGGGTCCAGGCCTGGTTTACATCCTGCCATTACTGTCTGGCCTAATGTGGTGGTAGTTTTTGTCTCATATGGGAGCAGATGGCAGCAATATGTTAGAAGACCCTCTGAAGATCTGCAACTGCTGAGCATGGAACTCACTTCGGGCCGGATGCGACAGGCCATTCCACCAGCTAATCATCGTTGTTACGTAATAAAGGGAAATTAGAAGCACTTTTAAAGGCTCTTAATGTGACCCTAGGGGCATTGCTTTGATGAAGGGCCGCACGGCTATACAAGGAGGGAGCGTGGGGCAATGAATCAAACGGAGGCAGAGATAAAGAGAGAGATAGTAACAGAGAGACTTCACGTCACCACCCAGAAAATAGGGAGCATGGCATTTGGCACATGCTGACCGGCCAGTTCACCGTTTGCCTTCAGTTCCAAACTGATTTATGATAGGTGGATTTGAGAAGGCTGTTGCATGGACACGACATGAATCATTTATGCCACAGACAGTTCATGGAATTCCTATTTGTCAGCTGAACTTCATGTCGAACATGCCGTTCTCTTTTCTTCCAGTCCTGCGCCCATTCAAACCAGATTATGTTTGAAATTCGTCATGTTTTGTTTGTTTCTCCGCTGGCTTATTTAAACCTCATCTCATTTCCTTTTTAGCCATTCATTTTTTTACTGGGATCCCAAAATGGAAACAATATCTTTAATGGGATTGGCTCTTTATTAATGTCCAAACGTCAACTTAATTTAACCCCATCAGGTAAACTCCATATTTCAACATGCGGTCGACAAAATATTAGCAAATTCCCAACTCGAAGCCACTGGAATAATAAAGGAGGAAATGATTTCCTGTTACATGAATTAAGTAACCAACATTAAGGAAGCTCACTTGCAGTCTGGGAATTCGAAGAATAGCAAAACATTGCATTTGGCATTCAAAACGGCATTTCCCAGCAATACGCAAGCGCGTGCCGTGCCACGTCAGCCGACACGGGGCTGGTTTTAAAGCCCTTCAAATCCACAGATTGCCGTTAATCCATCCTCTGAAACTAATCCCAAGTCCACTTTCTTTGTTTGTCAGGCTACATAACTTTCCCTTTTTGTCATTCCTCTTTAAAACCCTTGCTGAAAAAAAACTGTTGATGTTCGATTTCGTCTGCCACCCATCTGCCATTATCCCCATAAACTACTAACTCCAGAATGGGATTCTGGGATTTTCAGAAATGTTGGTTGCTCATCTTATTTCGCCTTAAGTGTTTGTGTTAGGAAAATACAACGTCCTTTTTACTGCGGACTTTATAACAGACTTTTAAGAAGATTGAAGCATTATTTATCCATCCATCCATTTTTTTCCTCTTTAACCTCTACTGGGGGTGGTTCCCATGCCCATCCAGGGTAGAACGTTTCGGGCGCTGTGCAGATACACGTCAATCTATCACTGGGCACATTTATCACTCACACAGACACACAAACACACTCTATATGGGGCAATTTAGAGAATTCAGTTGACCTTGAGCCATGTTTTTGGACTGTGGTAGGAGACCGGAGACCACACGGACATGGGGAGAAAATGAAATCTCCACCCAGATTGGAATTCAAACCAGGAATCCCTAGCGCTGAGAGGAGAACATGCTAAACACTAAGCCTCCACCCACATCATTTAACCATTTGCTGAAATATACAAGATTTTGTTTATATCTGTGTGTGTGTGTGTGTGTGTATGTGTGTGTGTGTGTGTGTGTGTGTGTGTGTGTGTGTGTGTGTGTGTGTGTGTGCCACATCAGCCAACATGGTGCTGGTTTTAAAGCCCTTCAAATCCACAGATTTCCATCATTTCATCCTCTGAAACTAATTCCAAGTCCTCTTTCTTTGTTTGTCAGGCTACATAACTTTCCCTTTTTGTCATTCCTTTTTAAAACCCTTGCTGAAAAAAAAACATGTTGATGTTCGATTTCGTCTGCTACCCACATCTGCCATTATTTCCAAAAACTACTAACTACAGAATGGGATGCTGGGATTTTCAGAAATGTGGTTGCTCAGCTGAAGGGGAAGGATGGAGAACCGTTATACTAGGATCACTAACTATAAAACTTAATCTTTTACCGGATATTTGAAATCTTGTTTGTTTTGTCCACATCTGTTATATTGGTGTAGATTTTATTAACGTAGCAATGTGAAAAACAGCAGAGAAACATGTCTATTCATACAATACAATTGAAACAATGAGGTTATCAGGTTTATGGTTGCTGGGAAGAGGTTCTATTCGGCGCAACCTAAAAGACAAGCTCGCAGCGTGAGTGTGGAGAGATGGAATCTAGGAGCATGGCTGTCTGTGTCAGGACAGGGCAGGTGTGTTCTGGGTCATTTCAGGACACAGCTGTAGCAGCTTTGAGGTCAGAGTTAGTGGTGCCACTTATTCATCTTTACATTATTCAAATTCAATGTTCGAGTTGGGTTTGTATTCAGGTCTCATCCAAAACCAAGTATGTGAAAAGATTTAAAGCCTGCTGCACAAAGATCGCTGGGTACACACTCACTCACACAGACACACACACTCACACAGACACACACACTCACACAAACACACTCTATATGGGGCAATTTGGAGCATTCAATTGACCTTGATCCATGTTTTTGGACTTTTGGAGGAAACCGGAAAACCCAGAGGAAACCCACGCGGACATGAGGAGAACATGGAAACTCCACCCAGATTGGGATTCGAGCCGGGAATCCTTAGTGCTAAGAGGAGAACATGCTAACCACTAAGCCACCATGCCGCCAGTTCACAAAATATGTTTTTTTCAAATAATTTAGTTTTCATTTCAATCGAACCTAAATAAAAAAATAATAACTCACAACATACTGTGATCTGTCACAGTCCACCAACATCTCATCTCATTTCATTATCTTCCACTTGATCCCCATCCCTATGGGGGGGGGGGTCCTTATACCCATCCAAGGGAAAATGTTTTAGGTGCTGTACAGATGGAGATCCAGCACAAGGAGTTAATCCATAGCTGGGCATACACTCACCCACAGATAGGGGCAATTTAGAGCAGTCAATTCACCTTGTATCCATATTTTTGGCCTGTGGTAGACATCCTATCCTAGGTTTGCAGGGCATTCCCCATGTCCATCCAGGGGAAAAGGTTTAAGCACTGGGCAGATACACCCAGGACAGGGTGCCAATCTTTCGCTAGGCACACACTCACTCACACACATGCTATATAGGGGCAATTTAGAGGAGCCAAAATACCATAAATCCATGTTTTTGGACTGTGGGAGGAAACCGGAGAACCTGGAGAAAGCCCACACAGATATGGCAAGAACATGGAACCTCCACCCAGATTGCGATTTGAACCTGAATCCCCAGCGCTGAGAGAAAAACACACTAACCATGTGCTAAATCACTGTGTCCCCCCCAAATAACACTATTAAGTAAATAAATAAATAAAAATGACCACACGATGCTCTGTAATTAGTTGCCCTTTAATCCAGGGCAAATGGGACTTCTTTCAACTTGTGACCCTGTATCAGAATTTCAGTGGTCCAAAGCCTTGCTTAATGAATCTTTAATATCTATTCACCAATCTCACAGTAAACAGTCGCCTCGGGAAGGGGGGGGGGGCAGACAAGGTGAACCTCAGACACCATCCCTTACAAAAAGAGAGGAGGGATTTCATATGTAGAGAAGTGTGGAGAGGAGATGGAATTCAACAGAAGAAGCTGAGAGGAGGGGCGGCACGGTGGCTTAGTGGTTAGCACGTTCGCCTCTCAGCACTAGGGATTCCCGGTTCGAATCCCCATCTGGGTGGAGTTTCCATGTTCTCCCCATGTCTGCGTGGGTTTCCTCCGGGTTCTCCGGTTTCCTCCCACAGTCCAAAAATATGGATCAAGTCAATTGAGTTCTCCAAATTGCCCCATATAGAGTGTGTCTGTGTGAGTGAGTGTGTGCCCAGCGATAGATTGGCGCCCTGTCCTGGGTGTATCTGCCCAGCGCCCGAAACGTTCTCCCCTGGATGGAACCCCACCGAGACCCTAATAGAGGATAAAGTGGAAGATAATGAATGAATGAAGCTGAGAGGAGAGAAGAACATACAAATGCAAAGGAAAAGGCATATGAAGCTGGTTGTAGACGGAGGCAAAGAGAACGAAGGGGCGAAAAAGGACGAATGAGAGGAGTGTAGAATTACCGAACAGCCTGCCGGGCACATTTATCAGCATGATCTTAATCTGGGCGGGAAGAACAACCCCTCAAAACACACATATAAACACCGATGGTCTCTCTCTCTCACTCTCTCTCTCTCTCACACACACACACACACACACATTCATCTTCATTACTCAGCCTGGCAGCCCCTGATGCAAGTGTATCACTGTTTAGACTAACTGATTTATCTCTTACTGAATGCACGTGAACTCACACGAGCACATGACACCAGCCAATCATCCGTCTTCCTCTAAATCCATGCGTCAGTGGAGTTTAGCACTGTCTTCTCTTTTGTGTATGTATGTATGTGTGTGTGTGTGTGTGTGTGTGTGTGTGTGTGCACGTGTGTGTGTGTTTACGTTTGGTGTGGAGTGTCAGTGTGAGTGTTTATGCTGCCCTTAAGGACAATTAAGCTCATTTTTGGGATTTCAGAATGACGTATAGGTTGAAAGGGTCAGGGGAATTCATTGTATTATCATTTAACCAACCCCACCACCACCCCACCCCCCGAAAACAAGCCTAAGGTAAAAATTCGACGCCCAGACAGGCAGCGTGTACAGACATACAGACTGACATGGGTCACGCACAGACAGTATTCATTTTTCTTTCATCTCCATTTGTGACTTTAAGTGTCTCATTCCTTATTTTCCGCTTAATCCACTACTAGGGAAGAAAGTTTTAGGCACTGGGCAAATACACCCAATCTGGCAATCTGTTGCTGGAAACACCCTCACACACACAGATAGATACACTCTATAGGGGCAACTTTAGAGCAGCCCATTTACCTTAAAACTCCACCCAGATTGGGATTCGAACCTGGATCCCCCGTGCCACCCACATTGACTGTCTCTGTCTCAGTAATCCCCATGTCTATTTAATGCATATACAATATGAATCTGATTGATAAATATAATAATAATAATAATAATAATAATATAGGGCACGGTGGCTTAGTGGTTAGTACGTTCACCTCTCAGCACTAGGGATTCCCGGTTCGAATCCCAATCTGGGTGGAGTTTCCATGTTCTCCCCGTGTCCGCGTGGGTTTCCTCCGGGTTCTCTGGTTTCCTCCTACAGTACAAAAACATGGATCAAGTCAATTGAGTTCTCCAAATTGCCCCATATAGAGTGTGTATGTGTGCGTGAGTGTGTGCCCAGCAATAGATTGGCACCCTGTCCTGGGTGTATCTGCCCAGAGTCCAAAACGTTCTCCCCTGGATGGGCATGGGGAACCTCCCACCCTAATAGAGGATAATAATATAAGGTTTAGATTAAAAAAAAAAAAATGTGCAAGTGGACTTTCAAACGTGTCTAAATATGGTGTTTGGCACATGAACAATATAAACTGTTTTCGCTAGTAAGCATTTCTGCCAATACATCGAAATACAGTTTATAGGGAGAGTAAATGAGTGATTTGTTAAGCCTAGATTTGGTGAGTCCAGCTGAATTATATACTTAGAACATTAAAAGAGTAATATGGAGTGTATACTACGATACACCTAAAATGTTTTTGCAAACCAGGACCATTTTGGACATAACCAGCCAATCATCCATCTTTCTCTAAATCCATGCATGTCAGGAGATTTTAGCAGCGTGTCCCCCACTACTGTCTCTGCCTTTGTGTGTGTGTGTGTGTGTGTGTGTGTTTACGTTTGGTGTGGAGTGTCAGTGCGGGTGTTTATGCTGCCCTTAAGGACAATTAAGCTCATTTTTTAGATTTCTGAATGACGTAGAGGTTGAAAAGGTCAGGGGAATTCATTATATTATCATTTCCAAGACATCCCCCCTCCCCCCAAAATAACCTGGAGCTAATACATAAACTGTAAAGATAACAGTGTCGGGCAGCCAAACATCACACCTACAAGAGTTTACTCATATAGTGTTTGTTACAACAATGCATTGTCTTAAATTCGTTTTTTTAAGTCTGAACCCCCAGAGAACAAGTTCAAACAACAACGGCAAAGAAGAACTCTCTGGTATTTGTTTTGATTTTTAAAAGGTGGGTGTGGTAGCTCTGTGGTTTGGGTGTTAGGCTATCAGTCCGGTTCAAGTTCTTACCCTAACCAATCTGGGACAATGGGATACCCACCTTGTGAGGACCAAGGCTTCGTGGGGACTCATCCTCGTTCAGCAGTCGGGTGATTTTAAGTGATGTTAACAAAGTACAGATCGTTTACATAATCATGAGTCCAGTTATCCATTTATCCATTATCTTCCGCTTTATCCTCTACTAGGGTCGCGGGGGGGTTCCCCATGCCCATTCAGGGGAGAACATTTCAGGCGCTGGGCAGATACACCCAGTACAGGGTGCCAATCTATCGCTGGGCACACACTCACTCACACAACACAGTTTTTTTTGGACTGTGGGAGGAAACCGGAGAACCCAGAGGAAACCCACGTGGAAATGGGGAGAACATGGAAACTCCACCCAGATTGTGATTCGAACCGGGAATCTCTAGCGTTGAGAGGAGAACATGCTAACCATTAAGACACCTTGCCGCTGTCTGTGTGAGTGAGTGTGTGCCCAGTGTTAGATTGGCACCCTGTCCTGAGTGTATCTGCCCAGCGCCCAAAACGTTCTCCCCTGGATGGACATGGGGAACACCCCCCCCCCGCGACCCTAATAGAGGATAAAGCGGAAGATATTTTTTTTAGCGGAAGATTTTTTTTTTGTGGGCATTTACAATCTCTTTTACGTCTTTGTTCTATTTTTTACTTTTCTTACATTCTACTCCATGCTATTGTTATTTTTACTTGCTGTTTATTTGTATTTTTCTTGTGTTTGTATGTATGTCTTTGCTGTTAAGCGCCTTGAGTTTTTAGGAAAGGCGCTATACAAATAAAATTATTATTATTATTATTATTATTATTATTATTATTATTATTATTATTATTATTATTATTATAATGGATGGATGGATATTTAAAGGCAAAGTGTGGGAACTGTAAATTGTTTCCAGTTGCTACTATAGCTGTTTATTCCTCTCATTTCATTTGTTCCACTTAATCCTATGCCAGGTTAGTGGAGGGTTCATTTTAAATCATTCACTGATCCTATGGATGGAAGTATTAAATAAACAGCAATTTATATGATTATTGATCTGCTAATGAATAAAGAAAAATGTGCCGTACTGGACCAGCACCACCTAGTCTGCTTTACATTGACAGAATGTTGCTGCACTGTCCACTCAGATTCATTTTAAGTACCACATTCCACTGCAAGGTGCTGTGAGTCAGAAACGATCAAAAATTTTCATTCCAAACCTCAGCTGTCATAACATCACATCATGGACAGCCCATAACATATGCAATGGCACATTTGTTTCATGTGTATATTAACTTGTGTGCATGTGTGTGTGTGTGTGTGTGTGTGTGTGTGCATGTGTGTGTGCAGTGCCGATTGTATGGGAACATGTGACAACAGAGTTGTGTAGAAGACAATGCTTTGATAACAGCGAGTGTGATAATCAGCAATCATGACAATGTTTTGATAAGTGTAGTTTTTGCCTCTTTCTTGTTTATGTATGTGCTGCCTCCGAGCTTCGGGGTCAAATGCTTAACATTCCAGCACGCCGCAAAGGTGTAAGCGAGAGAGACAGTGATAAAGAGAGACAGGAATGAGAGAAAGGTAAGAAATGAAGACAGATGGAAAGAGAGAAATAGTAGTAAACTGAAAGATGCAGAAGGTCTCCCACTAAAAAGTTCCAAATAGTCACAAAAATGACTGATCTCAGTACAGTGGTCTAATATAATCAAAAATTCAGTTTATTTTACTTTCTCTTTCACACACATCAAACACAGCCCTGCTACAGCACGGGGAGAACATGCAAAATTCACACAGATTGGGATTCCCAGTGCTGCAAGGTAGACATACAAACCAATAAGCCACCAATATATCCTTCCATCCATTATCTTCCGCTTTATCATCTACTAGGGTCGTGGGAGGGGTTCCCCATGCCCATCCAGGGGAGATCGTTTCGGGTGCTGGGCAGATACACCAAGGAGAGGATGCCAATCTATCACTGGACACACACTCACTCACACAGACACACTATATATAGGGCAATTTGGAGAATTCAATTGACCTTGATCCATGTTTTTGGACTGTGGGAGGAAACAGGAGAACCCCGAGGAAAACCACGTGGAGAACATGGAAATCCCTAGTGCTGAGAGGAGAACATGCTAACCAATAAGCCACCGTGCTGCCATAAGCAATATATATAAAATAAAAAAATGAAATAAAAAGTAATTTGAGATAATATCTGTCATCATTGTGTTTCACTGCTGTAATCATTTTGAAGATTATTTATCAAAAGAGAGGGAACAAAACATGTCAAGTCAGTACCTCAGGGAACAACATACCGAACTGCAGCGTCATCAAATACTAATCATTTACGTAGCTGGTCCAGTTTATAACCATAAATCTTTTCCTCCTTTTTTCTCTCTTTTATTAAAGAAAGATGAACCAATTAGCACAAGTGCTCGCTAAAGAGATGTGTCTCCAAGAGTTTCTTGAAACTGCAGAATGTTACCACATGATAAACAGTGCTACAGTAAAATGGTATCATGATGGGGTGGAAGTACCAGGCTGAAATCGCTACCAGAGCACAGTGATCAACACAAGATGTAATTGTGTAACAAAAAAAAATGAATGTAAGTACAGAGTGAGAACTAGATTTAAGTATCTGCTATTATAGTGTGTTTGTAAGCATTTTATAAAAGCAATAAGGCAATCATGGGTGGTTTAGTGGTTAGCACGTTCTCCTCTCAGCTCTAGGGATTCCCGGTTCGAATCCCAATCTGGGTGGAGTTTCCATGTTCTCCCCCCGTCCGCATGGGTTTCCTCCGGGTTCTCCGGTTTCCTCCCACAGTCCAAAAACATGGATCACGTCTACTGTATTGAATTCTCCAAATTGCCCCATATAGAGAGTGTCTGTGTGAGTGAGTGTGTGCCCAGCGATGAATTAGCACACTGTCCTGGGTGTATCTGCCCAGCGCTTGAAATGTTCTACCCTGAATGGGCATGGGGAACCCCCCCGCAACCCTACTAGAGGATAAAGCGGGAGATAATGGATGGATGGAATTAGGTAACCAAGGTTGTGTGTTATTATGAACAATTCATGGGAAAGAGGCGTAACTGTAGTTTGCTTCACATCGTGCCTAATAGCACCTCTTTCGGCTGCTCAAGGAGGATGAGTCCCCCACTGAGTCTTGGTCCTCCCAAAGTTTCTTCCTTAAAATATGAACATAACAGGGAGTTTTTCTTGCCAAGTTGCTTGGGCTTGCTCTTTGAGGGTTAAAAGGCTTTTAAGGCTGTAAAGCTGCTTTGTGACAACGTACTATTGTAAAAAGTGCTGTATAAATAAATTACATAAACTTGAACTTTCCCGTCATTTTATTTACAATTTATTTACTGAATATTGTCCTCCCATCCTCTCCATCCAAGTGGTGTCTGTTCCTCGATGGTCTTGCCACACAGCGAATTGCAGTGTTCAAAATGAGAGATTATAAGGGTTCATAAAATAGGTAGTTCCGGGCCTTAAATCTGAATGGCTGAGTTGTATGTCCTGCTGTGACATTATTGACATTAATGCACACCTCTGGCCGCTTCATCCATCCATCCATTACCTTCCCCATGCCCATCCAGGGGAGAACGTTTCGGGCGCTGGGCAGATACACCCAGAACAGGATGCCAATATATGGCTGTGCACATGTTTACTCACACAGACACACACAAACACACTCAATTTGGGGCAACTTGGAGAATTCAATTGACTTTGATCCATGTTTTTGGACTGTGGGAGGAAACCGGAGAACCTGGAGGAAACCCACGTTGAGAACATGGAAACCCAGTTTGGGATTCGAACCGAGGAGAACGTGCTAACCACTGAGCCACCAGTGGTCATCCGGCGAGGTTCAAAGCTCTGGCTCTTAAGTTTGGTATACCGATCACATGATGACACACAATTTCAAACGTCCTCTACTCCAGACAAAACCCCGCTTCTGCTCAGATAACTGTGAGCCTCACTTTCAGATCTGTTTGGATAATAGCTCGTCATCTCAGGCTAAATTTGGCAAAGAAACAGAGCTCCTAATCCTTCCAGCAACTGTCTCAATTCATCACGACCTCACCCTCCAAAATCTCCCTAGCCAGTTCCATCCATAAGCTTTCACAATTGACATGCAACAAAAACTAAACAGCTTACCAAAATGACCCTGTGATACGCTGGGTCGTGTTGTGTGACACCAAGGAACAGGCGTTGTTTGTCGGGGAACAAAATCAGCTTTATTTTACCAAGGGACACCGCTTATACTGAGCTTTAACAGCTTCTCTCCACATCACTCTGCCTCGATCTCTCCTTTCTCCGGTTCCTCAACACTGCAATTGACAGCACAGTCAATAGTGTGATTAGCTTCAGGCAGGTGCAACTGTTCACCCAACCTGCCCCCCAAACCAGGTTCCCATCTACGAGCAAGGAGCATCACGCCCTCGCGCCACAGACCCGTTCCTTCAGATTCATTCTCCACAGCGTTAGGATCAGAGCAGACTACTCACCTGTAAGTCTCAGCCCTTATTATATCTCATCTTGACCATTGCTTGCTGGAATGCTGGAGTGATCTTGTACAAATCAGGTCTATATCCATCCATCCATCCATCCATTATCTTCTGCTTTATCCTCTATTAGGGCCACGGGGGGGTTCCCCATGCCCATCCAGGGGAGAATGTTTCGGGCGCTGGTCAGATACACCCAGGACAAGGCGCCAATCTATCTCTGCGCTCACACTCACTCACACAGACACACTCTATATGAGGCAATTTGGAGATCTCAATTGACTTGATCCATGTTTTTGGACTGTGGGAGGAAACCGGAGAACCTGGAGGAAATCCATGCGGACACGGGGAGAACATGGAAATTCCACCTCCACCCAGATTGGGATTCCAACCAGGAATCCCTAGAGCTGAGAGGCGAACGTGCTAACCACTAAACCACCGTGCCGCCCATCAGGTCTATACAACTGATGTAAAACTCTAGCCATATGAGAGGGTTTATGTAACTCAGATCTCCATCAGCTTACTGTAGATGTCCACATCTGGAACATGGCTCTGACACTGGCGGATAGGACAATTTCTGGATCTGGTCCTTTATACCTGAGCTTTCGGAAGGTACACCCCGGAAAGCTCGCTACACTTTTTTGGTGATTGCCATCTCAACATGTTTCCAGTGTAATGTCCATCCATCCATCCAAATTTCTCACACCTGAGTTTCATTTCTCGAACCACACGCAGGCCTGATTATTGCTACACTTGTTCTCAATCCAGAAATCACTTAGATAGGAGCTTCCTGACCAAGTGAAGTAGACCAAAAGATACTCGAAAGCTAGGCAGCATGCCAACATCCAAAGAAATTCAGAAATAAATAAGAAACAAGTCAATGAGATCAATCTATCTGGAAAATAAAAGCCATTTCTAAAGGATTGGGACTCCGGCGAACCACAGTGAGAGCCATCATCTACTAATGTCACAAATGTGGAACAGTGGTGAACCATCACAGGAGGACTGACTGACCAAAATTACCCAGCAGAGCCTCATCGAAGAATTCACAAAAGACACCACAACACCATGTGTGCTTTCGTGCGACTCAGGATTTGTAACTGTAGGGTCTGCTGATGCTCTCTAACTGTAATACAACTCTGTTTGCTAGCTGTAATAAATCATCACCATGATTCTGCATTTCTTACACTGAAGCAGAACAACGCTACATGTACACTCGCATGCATTCCATCCCATCGCACCTCCCACATGGCCTGGGTTGTGTTGCTGTCGAAACAGTCATTCACTTTACATTATATTCCTCACAGTCATCGATTTTAACACAACGCTCATGGCGTCCTTATGCTTATAACAAAATGTTAATACGGAGGCCCTCTGCCCGTGACTCAGCAGGGACAAGTGCAATGGAATTTTTTGGTCGTCTAGAGCTAATAAATTCTCCGTACACTATTCCATACACAAGCAGACAGCTGAGATGTCCTCGCAGACTCCTAACATTGTTTGACATTTCCTTCGTCACCGACAACATCATCCTGCAGCTGCTTTCACTTCCTCCCACATCCTAATGCAGGGATGCACTGGTGAGGACTCCCAAACCAAAATAAACAGGCACAGACAGTGTGTATTAAACCTTTAAGGCTTAAAGCATCACTGGCGACACGTACAATATACAGTTTTGAACATGAAAAACTTTACCCCACTTGGAATGTCAGTACCCCTCACACTCTGAGTCTGTGTTCACAACAAAGCCTAAAGTTTGTGCACACTCCTAAACTCATTTTATGGTATTGCCGCCAGTAAATCTTCTTCACCTCAATCCTTCTGAATGTGCCAGAAACCAAGCTTCATCAAACTCTATATAATACAATAATAATTAAATTGTTGGTATTGTATCGTAATACTGTTTTTAGTAAATGTTGTAAAAGAATTTAAGTGAAAACACCCATTAAAATGAACAAACCTCTTTACATGTGGTTGCGCAAGTACTGTATATTCATTGAATTCAACATATTGCATGGAAAGAGTTACATTATGCCATAATGATTCTATTTGTGGCAAAAGCAAGTGCTTTACTCAGACATGGATGATTCCCCTACAGGATTACATTGTGTAGTCATTATGTTGTTGCTCGTGTTTGCTTTTTGACTCAGTACTGAATTGATTTTAAATGAATTTGTCACCAGTTTGGACCTCAAGAAAAGGAAAAATAGGGTTTAGGTTACAAAAGACCCATATTTAAGGCGACACAGTGGCTTAGTGGTTAGCACGTTCGCCTCTCAGCGCTAGGGATTCCCGGTTCGAATCCCTATCTGGGTGGCGTTTCCATGTTCTCCCCGTGTACCTGCGCTAATGTGCTAACCACTACATCACCGCCTAAAAAAAAAGTTAAATAAAATAATAATAATAATAATTATTATTATTATTATTCATTCATTCATTATCTTCCGCTTTATCCTATATTAGGGTCGCGGTGAGGTTCCCCATGCCCATCCAGAGAAGAAGGTTTCGGGCGCTGGACAGATACACCCAGGACAGGGTGCCAATCTATCACTGGGCACACACTCACTCACACAGACACGCACGCATACACACTCTATATGGGGCAATTTGGAGAAATCAATAATAATAATAATAATAATAATAATAATAATAATAATAATAATAATGAAGGTTTGCAGAAAAATAACACATTGATATACTTTTCCAAAAAAACCTGTGTTACCTTATTAACAAATAACTCCCATGCCCATCCAGGGGATAACATTTCGGGCGCTGGGCAGATACAGCCTGTACAGGGCGCCAATCTATCTTTGGACACAGACACACTCTATATGGGGCAATTTGGAGAATTCAATTGACCTTGATCCATGTTTTTGGACTGTGGGAGGAAACCCAAGAATCCAGAGGAAACCCACGCGGACACGGGGAGAACATGGAAACTCCACCCAGATTGGGATTCAAACCAGGAATCCCTAGTGCTGAGAGGAGAACATGCTAACATCTAATAAGTAGGTGTGTAAAGAATGTATAGAGGTTGCCTCTGAACCTAAAATAGATTTTACCAATAAGAATGAAAATATTTCATTATAAACTATGCACCTTATCATTATTAATTGTTTAATTATTCATTCATTATTAATCCTAACTTGAATTTAATGAATTTCTTTTTCGCAGTTCAAATACATGCAGTAGTTTTCTTAAGGTCAATCATTTCAGTAGATATTTAGTTGTGATCCTTGTGTATTGCTCTTTTCTATTTCATTTATTATTTTAATTTTAAGTAGATCTCTCAAGTTACAGATGCCCCGGAGTCTGTGACCATTTCATATCATTTCTACTTCCAGCTTTAATAAATCAAACGGTCTGAGGCTGGGAACTGTGAATCACTGTGGACCGAAGTGATGTTGTGAGTGAGACTGCTGAGGCACCGGCTGAATAAGAGTGTGCGGCTGAAAGTATTTGGAGAAAAGATGGTGTGTTTGAAAGGCTCTGTAAACATTTCAATAAACACCCATCCACCCTGCTAAAGAAAAAAATCCATGTAGCACACCGTGAAGACTGCTGAACAACACTAACACATCAGATTACATATCAGTTGCTCGATTTTTCTCTGTATTGAAATTATTTACAGCTCCTCCCATAATTTTATGTTGATTTTGAGGTTTATCATGTCAATGACTATATATTAACTTCAACTGAATGAACGTCTGTTTCTTTAATTTAACCTCATTATTAGGGGTGAGCTGCAATATTCGCTGATTCGTCGATTCGATTCGGAGAACCGTAGTCGACTATGAACCTCATAGTCGAATGTACCATTTTGACCACATGGGGGTGCCTATGGCTGCTGCTAAGCATTAGTTTTTACATGAAATGTCTTTGTTTTCGTTATATATATATATATATATATATATATATATATATATATATATATATATATATATATATATATATATATATATATATATATATATAGCCTTTTGTCAAATAAAATCCTAATTTCTAGAAAGAAAAAAAAAGAAAAACAAAAAAAAGGTTTTCTTTTGTTAGAAAAACAAGTAAAATATAAAAAAAAAAATTTTTTAAAACCACGCTTATAGCGCCATCTTGTGGTGAAATTTTAACTGATTCGACTATCAGTCGACTATAGGGAAAATCTGACGAATCAGATTCGACTATGAAAATCCTTAGTTGAAGACACCCCTACTCTTTATATATCAATACAGAATTTACACACGCTGGCTACCTTATTACCCATGGTGGCTTGGTGGTTAGCATGTTTACCTCTCAGCGCTGGGAATCCAGGTTCAAATCCCAGTCTGAGTGGAGTTTCCATGGTGTCCTCCTACAGTCCAAAAACATGGATTCGAAGAAATCAAGGTGTATGAGTGTGTGCCTGGTGATAAATTGGCTACGTGCCCTGGATGGATCTGCCCGAAACGTTCTCCATTCTATGGGCATGGCTTAGCAGTTAGCACGTCCAGCCTTCAGCTGTCCAGTCTTCAGCACTGGGAATCCATGTTCAATTCCTGATCTTGGTGTATTTTGTATGTTCTCCCCACAGTCAAAAACATGGACTGAAGGTGAATTAGGTGCTCTAAATTTCATCCATCCATTATCTTTATCCTCTACTAGGGTCGTGGGGGGGGGGCATTTCAGGCGCTGGGCAGCTACAACCAGGACAGGGTGCCAATTTATCGCTGAGTACACACTCACTCACACAGACACACACACTCTACTGTATATGGGGCAATTTGGAGAATTTCATTGACCATGATCCATGTTTTTGGACTGGAAACCGGAGAACCCGGAGGAAACCCACACGGACACGGGGAGAACACGGGGAAACTCCACCCTAGCACTGAGAGGAGAACATGCTAATCATACTGATCAATGTAGAACGAAGTGAGAATCGACTACAGTCTAAAATTGTAGAACTAGATGTATATGGTATGTAGAGCTGATACGTTGTATACATTTGACAATCAGGGTAAAAACAAAGTAATAAATAAAAAAATGTGTCTGGAGATTTTGTCTATAGTTGACTGCACTACCTTAAAAATCACATTATGAAAAGTGCTGCATAAAATACTGTTTGCAAATTAACAATAAAAATCGGACGTCTGGATTTGGTCCAGATGATTTCAACTGACAATAAAATGATATGAAGAGTAAGAATAGTCCATAAAAGTGTTGCAACACATCTTTGGATTTGCCAGTTTTTCAAAGCTTCATGCTTTATTTCATCCTTGTTGAGGAAAAATCTCAACACACCGTTGAATTATGATGCTTATTTGGATCTCAAACAGTACGAGGAAAAGTAAACTTCACACGGGTCTACAGCTTAAAATATCCTGATACTCCGCCTCATTGATTGTGAAGCTCATCCATCAAAATCTCTCACAAAAACATGGACTACTCAAAAAAGCAGTTTGTTTCAGCTTTTCATGCCTGAAAATTTAATTGAATGTATTTATTCATTCGATTTTACATAACTTCATTTCATTTAATTCACTTATTTAAGTGGGAGGAAAACAGCGCTCCCGGTGGAAAGCCTCTAACACTACACACCTGCAAAGCTGTTGAGAAATTGTTAAGCTCTGTTAAGAAATTGAATCCAGGATTTTCATGCTGTGAGGTGCCCCACTGTAGCAGAACCTACATATACAAAATCATTTAATTAATATTGATAATAATTTTGATGGTTTCCTCCGGGTTCTCCGGTTTCCTCCCACAGTCCAAAAACATGGATCAAGTCAATTGAATTCTCAAAATTGCCCCATATAGAGTGTGTCTGTATGAGTGTGTGTGTGCCCAGTGATGGATTGGCGCCCTGTCCTGGGTCTATCTGCCCAGCGCACGAAACGTTCTCCCTTGGATGGGCATGGGGAACCCCACCGCGACCCTAATAGAGGATAAAGCGGGAGATAATGAATGAATGAATGAATAATTTTGATATCAAATATCGGCACGGCACGGCTTAGTGGCTAGCACGTTCGTCTCTCAGCACTAGGGATTCACGATTCCCATGAGTTCCATGTTCTCCCCAGTTTCCTCAGGGTTCTTCCTCCCACAGTCCAAAAAGATGGATCAAGGTCAATTGAATTCTCCAAATTGCCCCATATAGAATGTGTGTGTGTGAGTGAGTGAGTGAGTGAATGAGTGTGTTTCAAGCGATAGATGGCGCCCTGTCCTGGGTGTATCTGGCCAGCGCCTCAAACGTTCTCCCCTGGATGGGCATGTGGAAACCCCGCAACCCTAGTAGAGGATGAAGTGGAAGATAATGGATACACAGACATTTTGTAGTTATAGACTTTTCTATGCATAGATTATTAACCCATGTTTCCATGTTCTCCCCGTGTCTTCTGTGTGGGTTTCCTCCGGGTTCTCTGGTATGTGGGGCAATTTAGAGCATTCAATTTACCGCATATATTGTGTGTGTCTGTGTAAGTAAGTGTGCACAGTGATAGATTGGCGCCCTGTCCTGGGTATATCTGTCCAGCGGCCGAAACGTTCTCCCTTGGATGGGCATGGGGAACCCCCCTGTGACCCTAGAAGAAAATTAAGCCCAAGATAATGAATCAATAAATCATTCATTCATTCATTATCTCCCGCTTTATCCTCTATTAGGGTCGCGGTGGGGTTCCCCATGCCCATCCAGGGGAGAACATCTCGGGTGCTGGGCAGATAGACCCAGGACAAGGCGCCAATCCATCGCTGGGCACACACTCACTCACACAGATACACTCTATATGGGGCAATTTTGAGAATTCAATTGACTTGATCCATGTTTTTGGACTGTGGGAGGAAACCGGAGAACCCGGAGGAAACCTACGCAGACACGGGGAGAACATGGAAACTCCACCCAGATGGGGATTCGAACCGGGAATCCCTAGTGCTGAGAGGCGAACGTGCTAACCACTAAGCCACTGTGCTGCCATATCAATAAATCAATATTCCCAAATAGTATCAGCTAGAATTATCATTTGATAACAATTACATAGTAGACACACACCATTGTATTCACCATTACATTCATTCTTACAATCAGTGTAGGATTTCCAGAGCTAAATCTCCATCATCCTTTAAGATCAATGACAATTCACATTCTTCCTGAAGCTGTGACAGTAGACTCATCTGCTTTATTATTGGTTAACTGGTGGAACCTCTTTATCTCATAGTGTTGTTGGGTAGGAAACCCCAGACACTAAACTGTTGTATGTTCCATGTTATTGATCTCTGTGTTATTGAACTCTGAACTCTGAACTCTTACTGCGTACTCGCTGACTGTGTTCTTTTTTTAACTGAGCTCAATAAAAACAATTCAAGAACGGGGCTGAGATTAGAGGGATGAATACAGAGGCAAAAATACAGAGAATAAAAATATAGAACAGTGAAATATGAATCGTGAAGTAAAACAAACCCTGCCGATTAAAAAAAAAGAGCCAACGCAAAAAATGTTACGTACTGCGTTGAAACATATGCAAAACATTGTTACTTTCAGTGTGTTTTGCCTTCGTCGCCGAATTCCCGCGCCTTCTCGACAAGTGAATAAGGACAGAGACGCAATCGTGTTCTTGTTTACGATCATTCTTCGACTTCATATTGCATAACAGAATAAGAGAGGGCAGGAGTGAGAGTGAGAGCAAGGTCATTATCTTGAGGAAACACTTCAGTACTCTTCTTTCGGACCACCATGTCATGCACCAAGTGCAGCATTCCAGTTCAGACTGAATTACATTATATTTGCCAAGTCTAAATCACACATGAGTGTGTAGCATCCATCGCACGCACTTCTGAGAAAGAGTGTGTTGAACAGCATGCAGCTCTCTGATGATCTCAGAACTGTGGCTTCAGCGGGGAAAAAAAGGAAGATCTTGCATCCTGCCGAAAGACTGTGGAACAGATGTGAATATAAATATAAGTAGGTATGAAATGTTATATGGTGCTAAGCCATGAATATTCGACAAGAAAGTCGGGGCAGTATCAAAAATGTGTTCTGTTTCAGTGGTAGTCAGTCATGTGATGAGCGTAATGCCAGAGAAACCAAGAAAGCGTAACTTCAAATAGTCAGAGATGCTGTTTCCCATATTGCGCTGATTTTTCGCCGAGGGGTACATGGTATGTGCATTGCACTGTGTCATTGTAAGTGTATATCCGTGTTCCTGTGGATATGCATTTATCTTCTTTATGGAGAACAAATGTTTCTTTAATGATTAGAATATACTTTGCCATGGTTTTGACCTCATGTTGCCTTTTAAGCTATTCCACAACTGCATAGATTATCTAATTTTAGATAATATATTTAGATAATAAAGTTTGTATTAAGTTATTGAGGAATATCTTATCTCATTTTATCTTATTATCTTCTGCTTAATCCTATACTAAGGGTTAGGGTTCCTCATGCCCATCCAGGGGCATCCAACGTTCCATCACTGGGTACACAGTCACTTATGGGGGCTATTTAAACCGTGCAATTGGAAGCAGCCAATTTATCTTGAATCTGCTTTTTGGACTGTGAAAGAAAACTGGAGAACCCAGAGGAATCCACATGGACACAAGGAGAACATGGAAACTCCACTCAGAACCTGGATCCCCAGCACTGAGAGGCAAAGTTGCTAACCAATAAGGTGCAGTGCTGTCCCTAAGTGAAAAAATGTCTACAAAAATTTAAAACCATTCCACTTGAAGTAGATGTCTTACAAAAAAAAACATCAAAAGTGTGTGTGTGTGTGTGTGTGTGTGTGTGTGTGTGAGCGTGTGTCCAGCAATGGATTGGCACCCTGTCCTGGGTGTATCTGCTCAGCGCCTGAGACCTTCTGCCCCATACCCCCACCCCTGCTTTTACACTGGGGTCCTTTTTAAAATATACCCACAAAGATGGTATCAGATGAAGCATTGTGAGGTACTAGATATAAATCCCTGTGTGGTATTGAGATGGAATAAAACACTTTAAACTTATTGTTTAGGTGTGTCAATTTTTCAGGTATAAAAACCATGAACAGATGCAATAAGGAATATTTTGGGCTAAACAAAAAGGCAAACCTCATTCTTTTTTGTCAACAATGTTTTTCTCCCATTTTTTTATTATTATTATTATTATTATTAGAACAATGCTGAATTGAAACACCCTGGCACTCCCAAGTTTCAATATTCTGTGGAACCACCCTCTGGCAAGAATAACTCTCTTTCTGTAATGTTTAACAAGCTTGAAGACCACTTGTGGAGGAAGCTTGGACGGCTCTTTCATGCAGAACGTTTCGATTTCATTAAGTCGTGGGGTTTCATTCGTGAACTGTCCATCGCAGTTAATCGGTTTAAGGGTGTCAGCATTTTTTGGTATTAACTGCTGAATAATTTAATTAACAACAATGCCTGTATTAGAAAGTTCTGATGTTAAAACATTTTAAAGGGCACTTTAAAAACATTTAGGTTAAAAGCTACTGTGTCATCTCATAGCAAACAAGTGTTTTTTTTTAAACTGCTGGTTTTTGACCGTAAAGGATTTCTTTTGACTCTGATGCTTGAACTTAATCATCCAGTACCTTTCAGTGGACCTATAATATAATAATAACATAATATAATAATAAAATAAAAAATGTGAACCCGCTGAGCATGGTAATTAGAACAATAAACCTTTTGCATGTGCAGTTATACATTTAGCCAATCAGGAGGCCCCAATGTATCCACAAAAGTAGGTAGTCATATATAAAGAGCTCGAGATTGCGTTTATTAGAAGATTATAAAGCAAAGAATCTGAGTTATTCTGATTATCCGTGTGACCAAAATGGTTGTTGATGTTGGAAATATAAAGATAAAGATGGATTTTTTACAAATAACATCTGTTCAGCTACATATTGATTGGCATTTCAGTGATGGATATAAATCTGAGAAGCATCATGTGACGGCTCCTTCCAGCTTGATGCACCTAAGCCCAAACTGGTGTTATAAAGTTATCTCTAAGATCAATGTAGTTCAGCGTTCAGTGTACCCCCTTCCCCACATTCACTGGTCACCACATATGAATTTAATTGAAATTTGAAATAAGAAAGACGAACAGCATGGATTTGCCTAATCTTTAGAGTTTACTATATTCCCCCAAGCCAAAATAAATCTCACTTTGTACAGAATGTTCCTTGCGGAAAGAACGCAAGCTCTTATGGAAGCAAACTGGGGGGTCCGACCCGATAAAAGCCCAGTGGGGAGCTGCACACAGGAACACAAAACCTTAATCCCAAGAGGAAAATAATGCAACCATCAGATAAGGTAAAACCACTGGTACAGAACGAGTTCCAATAGAAGAGATGAAGAAGAAAAGCGGTAACTACTCTTTCTTTATGGGACATTAATCAACCACTAACACCCCACCCCAGGCACAGGTCATTAAAGGTGAGCGTGAATCACAAACTGTCACTCAGATCATTACAGGAACCAAGCTCTGATGGCTCATCTGCATTACCGCCAGAAGCCCGTAAAAGTAGTTTTACTTAAGTCCTAGTGACTTACAGCTTTTATTGCTTTTCTTCTGCTCAGAGTCACAAACATAGTTTTTTATCCAGCTTCAAAGAATAGTTAGAACCCTGTTTCTTTTTTCTGTATTTCTATTGGGGACTAAAAGTTGGCCCTCGTCATTGAGCCTACATTTAGTTAAACAAAACATCTCTACCTAAAAAAGTTCTTCTCGTCCTGTTGACTTCTATTGCCGTCCTTCCAGTAAAGTCGAAGAGCTCGTAAACAGCCCCATAAACAAACGGAGAGCTCATAAACGTAGCCGAGTGGACATTATCAGCCCGAACAGAACAGAGAGTATGGGGCCATCAAAGCACGCAGGAGAGAGGAGCACTTGAGGCCAGTCGGTCCTCTTTATAAGAGCTAGAATAACTGCACACACATGAAGCAGCAAAGCACTTATAAAAAGCGACAGAGATAAGGGGTTAATGAGCATGCAGCTGTCCGTCAGGGTGCCCTCCTCCGAGGGACAGCAGACAGCTGGAGAGGCCTGAGTGCCCCATACAGAAAAAGATAAGAGAACGGCAACCAAGAGAAGAACGCTCTTCACTATAGACGAAAGCTTTCCATCAGCCCAAGTACTTTTATTCCAGAGAGAGATTCAGATTTGCTGTGAGTGAGTGTGTGCCCAGCGATAGATTGGCGCCCAGTCCTGGGGGTATCTCAGAGAACCTGAAACGTTCTCCCCTTGAGTGAAAGGTGGATGGATGGATGGATGGATGGATGATACAATAATTTCACTAAACGTGCAGAGTAGCTCATTGGTTATGGTGTTGGGCTATCAGGCTTGGAGCTTGCAACCTTGAGTCCAAGTTGCAAGTTGGGGGTTGCAACCTTGAGTCCATCAGTCACCAATGCATGCCCTTGAGTAGAAAGAACCCTTAGGTCAAATTGCCCCAGCAGTGCTGTGTCAGAGCTGACCCTGTGCTCTGAACCAAATCATCAAATTTGGATACTTAGAACTCATTTTGGAAAAAAAGTGTCTGCAAATGTAATGTAATATTGTAAACAGTACAAAGATGTAGGCCTCCGGTATCTGGATTCAAATCCCTTGTATTATATAATTATAAGACACACTAACACATTGTGATCGTTAGTTCCTGTGTTGTTTCTTGCCAATAGAACACTAAATCATGAAGCATCCAAACAAAACAAACAGTTTTGGTGAAGATGCACCTTCCAAATAACATGTTTTATCTGGAAGTATTAATCCAGAATGTTTTATAAAAAAATAAGAACATTAATTTACAATACAAAGTGTGTCTTCGTTTTTGGTTTTGGCCTTGTTTTGATTATTGTATCAATCTGAGTATAAAAATATTAGACTTTACCTTTCACAATCTGCATCATCCATCACTTAAATACTTTACTGACTAAAACCGTCATCACCAAGATACATGGGTTATATATTGCGTTAAAGATGCTGTACAGCACTGCTGCAGTAAAACCCCCCCACTGCCTCAGTGTCACTGCGGAACTGACAATAAACAATCCACCACCCAAATGATACGTGTTCTGCGATGATCCTGATCAATAGAGAACAGAAAACGAACAGGGGACTTACAAAAACAAGAACACAGTTGGACTACAGTCTGTAAAACTACAAAGTCCATCTATATGGTAAGTGGAGAAAATAGATAATGGAACAAGATTGGGGCGGGGGGGTGTCCAAACTTTTGACTTGCATAACACATATACAAGTTGCACACCTGTCACTGATGTCAATAAAAGCAATAATTGTTGTGTATATATAAATAGATTCAATAAAAAATAAAAACATCTTTAATACATTACTGTCTTCTCTATTTTTTATTAGTTTCTTGTTATAATAAAAAGGGGTAGCACGTCACCTGGTGGTTAAAATTGGTTATTGTTAAGGGCAATTATCAATTGTAACTCGTGAACTGAAGAAAACAAAAATAGAAAATAAAATAATGTGATATTATATTTAAATAATTTGAATTGTGTTTGTTCTTTTCAGTAGCTAGAATTAAATGTCGAATCAAAGAGTCATTTAAAAAAATAATAATAAATAAGCAACATACAACAATAATAAAAGTAAAATAATAATAATAATAATAATAATAACAAGAAATAAAAACTAGACACTCTTGCTTAAATGACGTTTTTGTTGATGTTCTCAGTGTCTATGTGCTCATATTTTCAGTTTACAACATATATATATACAATTTTTGTCGATACAAATAAATTAAAATGTAATATAATGTAGTAAATATAACATGAATGTTGTTTTTTTGTAAAAGTTAGGTGTAATTTTTTTTTTTATTGACATTATATGAACACCCTAATTTACATTCATCATCTTCAGCTTTATCCTCCACTAGGGTTGTGGGGGGGGGGGGTTCCCCATGCCCATCCAGGGGAGAATGTTTCGGGCACTTGGTAGATACACCCAGGACAGGACGCCAATCTATCACTGTGCACACACTCACTCACACACACAAAAACACACTCTACATGGGGCAATTTGGAGAATTCAGTTGACCTTGATCCATGACTGTTGGACTGTTGGAGGAAACCGGAGAACCCGGAGGAAACCCACGTGGACACGGGGACAACATGGAAACTCCACCCAGATTGGGATTTAAACCAGAAATTCAGAGGAGAACATGGTAACCACTAAGCCATTTTAAATTATTAAAAAAATGAATAAACAAATCACAAAAGCCGGTAATGAATGATAACTACATGTAAACCTGGGTTTGAACAAAGACTAACTTCATGAATAAATAAATTGAAATAAAATATAAATAAATTTAAATTATGCTGTTTGCTGCCAGATATCACCTACAGAGAACAAGTTGCTTTTTAAAGACTGAGTGGATAATGAATTGAGTTCTGATACGACACTTAAACCGATTTAAATAATTTAATAGGTTATAAATGTAGTTTTGGTGAAAGTAACAACGATCAGATTGAATGACAGAAGCCACAAAGGCTTTCGCTTTTACAGGCTACAGAAACGGTGCAATAAACGGTGACCAGCAGAGGGCGCCATATCGCATTATTGGGTGTATCGAAAGCGATAAAAGTTTAAATGTAATACAGATGCGTCACGGTGGCTTAGTGGTTAGCACCTTCGCCTCTGAGCGCTAGGGATTCCTGGTTCGAATCCCAATCTGGGTGGAGTTTCCATGTTCTCCCCGTGGGTTTCCTCCGGGTTCTCTAGTTTCTACCCACAGTCCAAAAACATGAATCAAGTCAATTGAGTTCTCCAAATTGCCCCATATAGAGAGTGTGTGTGTGTGTGTGTGTGTGAGTGTGTGCCCAGCGATAGATTGGTGCCCTGTCCTGGGTGTATCTGCCCAGCGCCCGAGATGTTCTCCCCTGGATGGGCATGGGGAACCCCCCCCCCCCCTCCACCCCCACCCCGCGACCCTAGAAGAGGATTAAGCGGAAGATAATGGATGGATGTAATACAGCTTTGAAGGTTGTAATTGTATTGTAATGCTAAAATGTTTTGCATGATTTGTCTCGGGCGGCACGGTGGCTTAGTGGTTAGCATGTTCTCCTCTCAGAGCTAGGCATTCCCGGTTCGAATCCCAATCTGGGTGGAGTTTCCATGTTCTCCCCGTGTCCGCGTGGGTTTCCTCCGGGTTCTCCGTTTTCCTCCCACAGTCCAAAAATATGGATCAAGTCAATTGAGTTCTCCAAATTGCCCCATATAGAGTGTGTCTGTGTGAGTGCCCAGCGATAGATTGGCGCCCTGTCCTGGGTGTATCTGCCCAGCGCCCGAAACATTCTCCCCTGGATGGACATGGAGAACACCCCCCCCCCCCCCGCGACCCTAATAGCGGATAAAGCGGAAGATAATGAATGGATGTAATACAGCTTTGAAGGTTGTAATTGTATTGTAATGCGAACATGTTTTGCATCATTTTAACGGTCTGTGTGTCCTTTTCGGTTGGTGTGTGAGTCAGCGGCGGCGGCGTGTCTGATGTTTAGGAATAAACGGTGACCAGCAGAGGGCGCCATATCGCATTATTAGGTATGTAATACAGCTTTGAAGGTTGTAATTGTATTCATTCATTCATTATCTCCCGCTTTATCCTCCACTGGGGTCACGGTGGGGTTCCCCATGCCCATCCAGGGGAGAACATCTCGGGCGCTGGGCAGACAGACCCAGGACAGGGCGCCAATCCATCGCTGGGCACACACTCACTCACACATACACACTCTATATGGGGCAATTTTGAGAATTCAATTGACCTGACCCATGTTTTTGGACCGTGGGAGGAAACCGGAGAACCCGGAGGAAACCCAAGCAGACACAGGGAGAACATGGAAACTCCACCCAGATGGGGATTCGAACCGGGAATCCCTAGCGCTGAGAGGAGAACGTGCTAACCACTAAGCCACCGTGCCGCCTGTAATTGTATTGTAATGCTAAAATATTTTTGCATCATTTTAACGGTCTGTGTGTCCTGTTCGGTTGGTGTGTGAGTCAGCGGCGGCGGCGTGTCTGATGTTTAGGAATAAACGGTGACCAGCAGAGGGCGCCATATCGCATTATTAGGTGTATCGAAAGCGATTAAAGTTTAAATGTAATGCAGCTTTGAAGGTTGTAATTGTATTGTAATGCGAACATGTTTTGCATCATTTTAACGTTCTGTGTGTCCTGTTCGGCGGGTGTGTGTGTCAGCGGCGGCGGCGTGTCTGATGTTTAGGTTTCGTTTCTCCGTTATGGACGGAGCTTACGCGGAAATTAGGAAACCGATTTAAAGAGCCGTGTTGACGCTGACAGCTCTGTGGAAACGAACCTCTGTAGCGGTCGGCTGAAGCATGGGCGGAAAAAAGAGGAGAAACGATTTATCCGTTGCTGAAATTCGCAGGGTCGGCTTCGACTTCATCGAGTTCCTTCGCGAGTCGAATAAATTCAGTATCACTCAAAGAGACGAGCTGCACCGAATTTACAACCAAGAGTTCCGAGAAAGGTAAAAATAAATACAACAATTTACTGCTTTACAAACAGATCTGACCTAAAATACGTGACAACTTTTGAATTAGGGGTCAAGGAAACGATCCTCAGTTTGCCAAGCTGCTGTATGTCATGAGAACCAGCAACAAGGCTCGAGTCACCAGAGACCGTCATGTTTACTTCAACAACAACGTAAGAACACCTCCTGTGACGTCACTGATGTTTACCTTTTCAATACTTTAGTTCTAAACTGGCAGCAAATAATAGGATGGTTCTAAGTGTGGTGGCATGATGGCTTAGAGGTTGGCATGTTCTCCTCTCAGTGCTATCTGGGTGGAGTTTCCATGTTCTCCCCGTGTCTGCTTGGGTTTCCTTTGGGTTCTCCGGTTTTCTCCCACAGTCCAAAAACATGGATCATGGTCAAGTGAATTCTCCAAAATTGCCCCATATAGAGTGTGTCTGTGTGAGTGAGTTTGGGTCCAGTGGTAGATTGGCATACTGTCCTGGGTGTATCTGCCCAGCGCCTGAAACGTTCTCCCTGGATGGGTATGGGGAACCGCCCCATGACCCTAGTAGAGGATAAAGGGGTTAGAGGATGGATGGATGAATCGTTTTTTAATAATTGTTTCCCACAGTCCAAAAACATGGATCAAGGTCAATTGAATTCTCCAAACAGCCCCATATAGAGTGTGTTTGTGTGTGTGTGTGTGTGCCCAGCGATAGATTGCCCCCCATGACCCTAGTAAAATAAATCAGCAGATAATGGATGGATATAAATGTGCTGATGTTCTAAGCCAAATAGTGTCGTCACACCAATCAAGTCCATTCATGTTTGCATGAACTTTGCTTTGCGTACAGGGCATTGTCCAAACCACTGCCACCAGGAGATCTGGAACATCTCATTATCTTTCATTTATTCATTATCTCCCGCTTTATCCTCTATTAGGGTCGCGGTGGGGTTCCCCATGCCCATCCAGGGGAGAACGTCTCGGGCGCTGGGCAGATACACCCAGGACAGGGCGCCAATCCATCGCTGGGCACACACTCACTCACACAGACACACTTTATATGGGGCAATTTTTTGAGAATTCAATTGACTTGATCCATGTTTTTGGACTGTGGGAGGAAACCGGAGAACCCGGAGGAAACCCACGCAGACATGGGGAGAACATGGAAACTCCACCCAGATGGGGATTCGAACCGGGAATCTCTAGCGCTGAGAGGCGAACGTGCTAACCACTAAGCCACCGTGCCGCCCATTTCATTATCTTCCTCTTTATAATTTTATAATCCTCTACTGGGATTGTGTACGAGGGGGTGTTTAGGCAGACACTCCCAGAACAGGGTGCCAATCTATCATGAGTCACTTACTCACTCACTCACACAAACCCACACACACTAGAGAAGGGGAATTCAATTAGGGGCAATTAAAAGCAGCAAATCCACCATGAATCCGTGTTTTTTAAACTGTGGGAGGAAACTGGACAATCCAGAGGGGTCCCACATGGACACAGGGAGAACATGGAAACTCCACCCAGATTGCGATTGGTTCCTGGATCTCCAGCACTGAGAAGCGAACATGCAAAACATTAAGCCACTATGCCGCCCTATTTTTATATCATAAGAATACCATTTATTTTGATAGCATATAAAGAAGAAACTGCTACTGTGTGGCATATTAAACATGTTATTGGTGTTACTAACAGAACAGCTCAATAGAAAGGTTACCATTAATAATTTATCCTTCAATCAGACCCCGTAATGATTGGTTTGTTGTCTGTTCAGGTGCGAGTGTTAAACGATCAGTGGTGCAGACCTTATAGAAGACAGCAGAATTCTAACACTGTCCCTTTAATAAATCAACGATCTTCATTAAGTACTTATGTCTCAGAACCAACGTCATCACCTCCTGGACCTGATTCTGGGGTTCGGGGTCGAAGGAAAATGGCTCGTGAGATCCTGAAGAAAATCAGCAATGAGAGGTGAGCACACCGAAGACATGTCCTTTACATTTGGGATCAAAATGCTAAAAGTCTCCAAGAAGAAGTCCAACAGATCATTAAAAAAGGTTTCTTACACAGACAGATGAACAGTGGCAAATGCTTTCTGTATATGTATTATTTACACTACGTTTAAGAGCACATTAATATTCAGCCATCCATTCATCATCTTTTGCTTAATCTTCTACTAGGTTTGCAGGGGGTTCCCCATGTCCATCCAGGGGAGAACGTTTCGAGCGCTGGGCAGATACACCCAGGGCAGGGCGCCAATCTATCGCTGGGCACAATTACTTACACAGACACACAAACACACACTATATGGGGCAATTTATCCATCCATCCATTATCTTCCACTTTTATCTTCCACTTCCTATATTAGGGTCGCGGGGGGGGGGGGGGGGGGGGGGGGTTCCCCATGCCCATCCAGGGGAGAACATTTTGGGCGCTGGGCAGATACACCCAAGACAGGGCGCCAATCTATCGCTGGGCACACTCACTCACTCACACAGACAGTATCCCTATATGGGGCAATTTGGAGAACTCAATTGACTTGATCCATGTTTTTGGACTGTGGGAGGAAACCGGAGAACCCGGAGGAAACCCTCACAGACACGGGGAGAACATGGAAACTCCACCCAGATGGGGATTTGAACCGGGAATCCCTAGTGCTGAGAGGTAAACGTGCTAACCACTAAGCCACCGTGCCAGCCTGGGGCAGTTTAGAGCATCCAATTTACCTTGAAGCCATGTTTTTGGACTGTGGGAGGAAACCGGAGAACCCGGAGGAAACCCACAAGGACACGGTGAGAACATGAAAACTCCACCCACTCCACATTGGGATTCGAACCTGGATCCCCAGCGCTGAGAGGCATTATTATTGACATATCTCCCTTTTAGGATCAGTGAATGACTTAAATGAACCCTCCACTAACCTGGCATAGGATTAATGGGAACAAATGAAATGAGAGGAATACGCAGCGATAGTAGCAACTGGAAATATTTTACAGTTCCCACACTTTGCCTTTAAATTTCCATCGATCCATTAGCTTCCGTTTTATCCTCTATTGGGTCGCGGGGGGGGGGTTCCCCATGCCCATCCAGGGGACAACGTCTCGGGCGCTGGGCAGATACACCCAGGACACGGCACCAATCTATCATTGGGCACACACACACTCACACAGACACACTCTATAAGGGGCAATTTGGAGAATTCTATTGACCTTGATCCATGTTTTTGGACTGTGGGAGGAAACCGGAGAACCCGGAGGAAACCCACGCGGACACGGGGAGAACATGGACACTCCTCCCAGATTGGGATTCAAACCGGGAATCCCTAGTGCTGAGAGGCAAACCTTTAAATATATTTAAAAAATGAAGCATTTATATCACATGCCATTTTTTATCTCATTCAAAAATTGTGTTGCTTTTGTCTTTTTTTTGTCCAGGTCCGAGTTTATCGCCGATAAATTTGGCATTCAGGTCAGCTCTGAGAATGAGGTGATGGATGGTAAGATGTGCTATTGTGTGGACCAAAAAGGCATCTTTGAATGGAAGTTATATGTGAAGAACGCAGGATTGGCAAACGTGAAGTTTACCTACTATTCACCACTTCACTGGATTCAGTGCTTCAGTTTTGAAGACGTCAGGAAAGTCAGAGACAGAAATCCCCTGAGCCTCGGCCCCGGTGAGAATAACTCCCAACGCAAGACTCATTTTCATTCCTTATGATAATTTCATCTGAAGTGTTCATCTTGTTAACCAGGTGAGACGTATGAGGTAACAGTGAAGTTTTGCTCGGAGGACGTGGGGGTCTATCGGGCCACGGTGGCATTCGAATTTGAGCAGAGCACGCACAACTCCACGCCGTTTCACATCGTGAGATTTATCGAGGCCGAATACAACACGCAGCTGGCTAAGGAACTAGCACCAGTCGAACCCTACAGACCCCACGTACTGAACAAAACCACTGAGGACTTCAATGTGGATGAAGGAGAACCGCCAGAGGGGTACGTCACATTCATTTCACAGCTGAATCTCAAAACATAATTTGTTTTTCAGATTATTTAGAATACTCTGAGGGCGGCACAGTGGCTTAGTGGTTAGCATGTTCCCCTTGTTGCGCTGGGCAACAAGGAAACTCCACCCAGATTGGAATTCGAACCGGGAATCCCTAGCACTAACCACCAAGCCAGCGTGCCGCCCTCCATGACTATAATGTTTATTGTAATTAAGGTAATATCTAAAAGCTAATTAACAATTAATGCACACAGCCATTGACCTTGCATTTTGTTTTCTAGTCTGGCCATTCAGCGTCTTAAAATGGAAGTTCCATTGGGGATGTACAACTGTCCGTCTTATATCAACGAGCTGACTGATTTCCTGAAGAGCTCAAAGTTTTATAGGTTCCACCTTCAACCAAAGAAGTAAGTTATTTTACTCTACGTCATGTTTTATGTTATTATTTTTTTCACTGTCGTTTATGAGGCATTATATATAAGATATAAACAATAAAAATGACGGAACGTTTGCAGCTGGATATAAGATGGACGCATGGGGGACGTGGCGTGTCGTGTGTCTGGCTCCACTTTCACCACTTTATTCGTATTTGGATTTATGGGGTTTCTGCTGATTGGATTAGGTGTTGCCCTGGTCAATTAGAAGTGTTTGGTCAGCTTTCTAGCATCTCTTCAAGCCGCCAAATTGATGCCTATTGATGTGATGGGGAGAGCCATTGGAATTCAGACTATGACTATTAATCGCAACACAGAGGGCATCTTAGAGAAGCTTTCGGCGATGAAAAGGAGGCTGGAAACTATGGAGAGCGGACTGAGATTGAGAGATTCATGCCAAATTTCCAGGAGCCTCGCCCAAACATAAAGTCTTATTTTGCTGGTTCCGCCCCGTGTTATCAGAACTTAGCCTTCAGGGGAGAGTTGTCCTCCCCCAGAAGAACCTCTGCTATGAAGTCCAGATACCTAGAACTATTCCAAGGACAAATGCTGGGTCGCTTTGACATCTGCGAACTGAACACGCTGACTCCCACCCCCTCACGCCTCCATGGCCTTACTCTCGGTCTGGCAAGATGGGCCTGAGCGCCGCTAAGTGGTGACCATGTCCGTCTATGTTGTTACTAGGGGTGTCTTCAACTAAGGATTTTCATAGTCGAATCTGATTCGTCAGATTTTCCCTATAGTCGACTGATAGTCGAATCAGTTAAAATTTCACCACAAGATGGCGCTATAAGCGTGGTTTTTAAAAAAATATTTTTTTAAATATTTTACTTGCTTTATTAATGTGTAGCCTATTGTTAAAGCGCACACATCATTAAAAAAAAATATTAACAGAAATTAGGATGATTTTATTTGACAAAAGGCTATATATATATATATATATATATATATATATATATATATATATATATATATATATATATATATAACGAAAACAAAGACATTTCATGTAAAAACGAATGCTTAGCAGCAGCCATGGGCACCCCCATGTGGTCAAAATGGTTCATTCGACTGTGAGGTTCATAGTCGACTACGGTTCTCCGAATCGAATCGTCGAATCAGCGAATATTGCAGCTCACCCCTAGTTGTTACAGTCATATGCAAAGGTTTGGGCATCCCTATTAATCTTAATCATTTTTAGTTCTAAATATTTGGGTGTTTGCAACAGCCATTTCAGTTTGATATATCTAATAACTGATGGACACAGTAATAGTTCAGCATTGAAATGAGGTTTATTGTACTAACAGAAAATGTGCTATTTTCCATCTGATTCTTCAAAATTCCATCTGATCATTCCTACTTTTAAATTTCCCCATTGTGGGGCTAATAAAGGTATATCAATCAAAAATATAAAATTACCTGCTGTATTGCTTTAAAAGGGCAGCATGGTGTCTTAGTGGTTAGCATGTTCTCTGGGTGGAGTTTCCATGTTCTCCCCGTGTCCACATGGGTTTCCTCCGGGTTCTCTGGTTTCCTCCCACAGTCCAAAAACATGGATCAAGGTCAACTGAATTCAAATTGCCCCATATAGAGTGTGTCTGTGTGAGTGAGTGTGTGCCCAGTGATAGATTGGCGCCCTGACCTGGGTGTATCTGCCCAGCGCCCGAAACGTTCTCCCCTGGATGGGCATGGGGAACCCCGCGCGACCCTAATAGAGGATAAAGCAGAAGATAATGGATGGCTATAGCAGCAATCTCAATTGCGCTATTCACCTTGAATCCATTCTTTTGGACTGTGGGAGTACATTGGAAAACACAGTGGAAAACCTATTTGGAGACGGGGAGAACATGAAATCCCCAGTGTTCAGAGGAGAACTATGCCACCATGACACCTCTTACTAGAACTTAATAGTACTTTAGTATTTGGAGAAGATGATAAACAGTATAGTGCAAACATATAGACGTGTCTGTGTGTGTGTGTGTGAGATAATGGATGGATGGATGTATTGATTTTGCATTATTGAAAATTTGTAGTCTAATTGTGTGTGTGTGTGTGTGTGTGTGTGTGTGTGTGTTTTATTTAAAGGGCTCTGCTGGAATCCCAGCTAGAGTTTTATAACTATGCTGAACGCTTTCAGCTGTTACTTCACTTAGAAGAGTGTCAAATGGAAGTAGACATCAAAAGATACGACAAGGACGGTGTCATCATGAAACGGGATGAGCGCAACAAAAAGCTGCTGGTGCTTGAGGTACATACAGTAGCAACATCGTACTTTATTTACAGGACCCTGTTTATACCTGAGCATGTTACGCATCAGTGCAAATGTCCCGAATCTTGAATCTTGTGGCAGATGGGCTACAGTGGTCAAAGGCCATACGAGGATTAGTAATGACAGATTCGTACAGGATTTTGCTTACTGAAAGTTCGCTGTATGTTTAGGAGCGAGTCTGAATTCCTGCTTCCAGGTTCCAGGTGTTTCTGAGAACAGGCCATCGGTGTTAAGAGGAGATCACCTGTTCCTCACCAAATCTGATGAGCTGCAACAGCAGAAGACTGTCACCAAGTACAAGGGCTATGTTCACCGCGTAGAGCTGGATAAACTCAAACTGGGCTTCTCCCCGAGGTAAGATAAGCAATGAATACAGCAGTTTGACATGTGGTGCTCAGAAGTGAGTTGCAGGGGGGTTCCCCATGCCCATCCAGGGGAGAACGTTTCAGGCGCTGGGCAGATACACCCAGAACAGGTGTACAAACACACTCTCTCACACAAACACACTCTCTATATGGGGCAATTTGGAACATTCAGTTGATCCATGTTTTTGGACTGTGGGAGGAAACCGGAGAACCCGGTGGAAACCCATGCAGACACGGGGAGAACATTGAAACTTCACCCAGATTGGGATTCGAACTGGGAATTCCTAGCGCTGAGAGGAGAATGTGCTAAACATTAAGCCACCTTCCATCCATCCATTCATTATCTTCCGCTTTATTCTCTACTAGGTTCACGGGGGGTTCTCCATGTCCATCCAGGGGAGAACATGTCGGGCGCTGGGCAGATACACCCAGGACAGGATGCCAATCTATCGCTGGGCACACACTCACTCACACAAACACACTCTATATGGCGTAATTTGGAAAATTTAATTGACCTTGATCCATGTTGTTGGACTGTGGAAGGAAACTGGAGAACCCAGAGGAAACCCACGCGGACACAGGGAGAACATCCACCCAGATTGGGATTCAAACCGGGAATCCCTAGTGCTGAAAGGAGACCATGCTAACCACTAATCCACCGTGCTGCACTATTGTTATCCAATTTTTATGATTTCATCGTTATTGTCCGGCTTTCCGAGCTATCAACACGGTTTTCGCAGGACACGTCTGGCTCATTATATACTTAAGTGGTTAAAAATATTGTAAATGTGTACATTATATACTTCCAACTTCCACATCAATAATGCTAAAAATGCCTGGCTTACATATGAGAAACGTTTTTTAGTGGTCTCATAGATCCAAGGGTTTAAAATAGCCTGAGTAAGCCCACAGTGATAAATAACGGACATTATTTTGGGATATCAGATCTCAGATTTTTATTCATTGGATGCCATTGTTGCGCCGGCCAATCAAAGACTGTGTCACATTCTCTTTTTCTTCATGATTACAGTTCTCATGGGCCTTAAATCTTGGTATATCGTTCTTCTTTTGTAGATTCTTAGCCACCTTTATAGACAAGATGAAGTTTCGGGTGGAGTTCACCTTTAACCGGCTCCCACTTCGCCTCCAACATCGGGCTGTGCAGCTGGCTGTCCAGAACAATCTCAAAGAGGTCTTGTTTCCAACAGAAACAACCCCCCCAATCATCTCCAAACCATCACTTCCATTAACGTGAGTGTGGCATTTCAGTTTCTGCAAGCTCTTTGTAAATGCCTTGATGAATTAAAAATAATATTGTGTGTGTGTTTTAATTAGTTACTTTGATACTAAGCTGAACGATGAGCAGCGCACTGCAGTCGGCAACATTGTAGCTGGTGTCTCCAAACCTGCACCGTATCTTGTGTTCGGACCTCCGGGAACCGGCAAAACTGTAACCATGGTGGAGGCAATTAAACAGGTGTGTTAGGTTAATGTAGCTGCCTCTCTCACTATACCTGCATACACACACACACACAGAGTTGTTTGTCAATGCACACACACAAACACTGAAAATACTACAAATTTTAGTCTAAAATAGTAAGTCGATGTGTTAGGAGTGCTAGGCCACTCTCTCTTTTCCATTCAGTTAATTAACATATGAACCCTTGTTCGGTTTCTCCATTTTATGTTAATTAACTGTGTTTCCTCATTTGTCACGGTCTGGCGATGTGTTTCTTTTAGTTTATATACTTCCTTTCTCCAGACCAGCATTTGTGTTTGTTACGCGCTGTTGGCTCGGTGTGTTCGCGTTCTCTTTACTGTAAATAAAGCTACCTTACCAGGTTGCCTGTCTCTACTCAGCACGTTTAGGCGCTTCAATCGGTGTGTATGGCACCCTTTGTAACAATGATGGATTATTTGTATTATCATAACCGGGCGGCACTCTGGCTTAGTGGTTAGCATGTTCTCCTCTCAGTGCTAGGGATTCCCATTTTAAATCCCAATCTGGGTGGAGTTTCCATGTTCTCCCCGTGTTCTCGTGGAATCCCACGAGGACACGGATTTCCTCGGATTTCTTCCGGTTTCCTCCCACAGTCCAAAACCTGAACCAAGGTCAATTGAATTCTCCAAATTGCCCCATATAGAGTGAGTCTGTGTGAGTGAGTGTGTGTCCAGCGATAGATTGGCGACCCTAGTAGAGGATTAAGCAGAAGATGATGGATGGATTATCATAACCATCCAAATTGTAGTTTTATTTTTTTAATATTCTGATCAATAGGACTAGACAGATCTTTACGTATTTTATTGAATGCATTGTGTTCAGTTAAGCTATTTATTTGTTTAGAAATTTGGCTGTTTTATTCCTATATATTTTATTTGTTTTTTTAGTTTTTATTTGATTTTAATGATGGTATGTTAACAAAAGGTCAATACGGAGTTTAATCCCACAAACAAACGAACGATTCTGTTCTATAGTACTGTTACTTGCCCAGCGATGGATTGGCGCCCTGTCCTGGGTCTATCTGCCCAGCGCCCGAGACGTTCTCCCCTGGATGGGCATGGGGAACCCCACCGCGACCCTAATAGAGAATAAAGCGGGAGATAATGAATGAATGAATGAGTACTGTTAATGTCTAGAATGGTTCTTATTAAATGACAGTTCCACATCCTCCAACTTGCTGTAGAATTTGTTTCCAATTTTATTTTTTTAACTTCAGGTGGAAAATTCCGGGCCACACATACGTATTCTGGCATGTGCTCCATCTAACAGTGCAACCGATCAGCTGTGTGAGAAAGTTTTAAATCACGTTGACAAACGGAATGTGTACAGAATGTACGCCAGCAGTCGCAACCCCGACCAAGTGCCTAACGTTTTAAAGGTTAGTAGCCGTCTGACCCTGTTGCACTATAATCATCCAAATCACTGTTACTACCACATCTACTTTATTTAGTTAATCTAGTTTAACTGAGCTATAAGAACAACCAGCCACTGATTACATCTTTGTAATGTATGTTTTTGTTTCCATAGCCTGTAAGTAACCTTATAGGTGAATCCTTTGAGTTCCCAGCAAAGGAGGAATTGATGAAGTATAAGGTCCTGATCACCACAGTGGTTACAGCCGGCAGGTGAAATCTCTTGTATTTGCAAATCATCAATGTAGTCATAGTTGGTTTTTAATGCCAATCAACAACATAGCTGGATTTAAGTTACTCAAAACCATAAGTTGTCTGTGCATTGGTTGTGCATGTTCGTAGGCTGGTCTCTGGTGGGATTCCTGTACATCATTTCACTCATATCTTTCTGGATGAAGCTGGCCATGCGGTGGAATGCGAGGCTATCATTGCTATATCTGGTAAGATAAACAGTTACTATCAATGTCTTGAGCCCAAATACACACATTTTAGGTCAAGGTTTCTACTGGCATAATACAGGGACCTACAATACACACTTAAGCCTAATATTGTAATGGCTTTAATGACTAGTTACTAAAGTAGCAGCATAGCTGATAGACTGCAGAATAAGATACTTCATGTGCAATAAATTCTTAAAGTATGGCTTTCTTTAAAAATATTTTAAATATTCAGATTTAATACTAAAATTAAATAAAAACTGAACTCAAACAGGCTAACAGGCTAATTGTCTAAAATTAAACAGATTTCTGCATTAGGGCGGCAACGTGGCTTAGTGGTTAACATGTTCTCCTCTCAGCACTAGAGATTTCCGGTTCGAATCCCAATCTGAGTTTCCATGTTCTCCCCGTGGGTTTCCTCCGGGTTCTCCGGTTTCCTCCCACAGTCCAAAAACATGGATCAAGGTCAATTGAAGTCTCCAAATTTCCCAATATAGTGTGTTTGTGTGTGAGTGTGTGTCCAGTGATAGATTGGCGCTCTGTCCTGGGTGTATCTCCCCAGTGCCCGAAACGTTCTCCCTGGATGGGCATGGGGAACCCCCCATGACCCTAGTAGAGGATAAAGTGGAAGATAATGGATGGATGGATTATATGATTTAATGACTCTGCATGTCACATCTGTTCGGTGACTACAATACATCAGAGTTACTGCAAAGCTGTCAATAAACAATAAATCAACCAAATTATACCTGTTTTGTGATGGGTCTGCCCCCCCCCCCCACGACCCTAGCAGAGGATAAAGCAAACGATAAAGGATGGATGGATGGATGGATGTTTTCTGCAGTAGTAAAATTAACTAGATCATTTAACAGACACTTTTATCCAAAGTGAATCTTACATATTCTAACTTGATGGTTGGGGTTAGAGCACAGGGTTGGCAATGATAGAGCATCCCTGGAGCAAAGAGGGTTAAGGGCCTTGCTTAAGGGTCCACGTTGTCAACTTTTTGTGGATTTGGTTTGACCCAACAACCTTGAGTTCTCACGCCGTATAAAGCCCAACAGACTTAAGTTTTAAGTTACATTACATCATATTCAAAGTGACTTACAAGTATCCCAGCTTGATGGTTGAGTCTAACCCCTATTATCACAAGTAAATTGGCAACACTGTTTGTCTGCCCTGTGATGTGTTTTGCCATACGGGTGCTAAAAATAAAATGAATGAATAACTTTTGTTTGTGTATACAGGTCTGCTACGTGCACAAACCGGGCAGCTGGTACTGGCTGGAGATCCAAAGCAGCTGGGACCCATTCTTAGATCTCCATTTGCTATCAAATATGGACTGGGTGAGCTCAAACAAATCATATGCAGTTTTTTTGATATAGTAATAATTCATAGTTTTGTGGTAAATGACATGGTCTTTGTGGCTTATCTGATGCTTTAGGTCTGTCACTCCTGGAAAGACTGATGACCAAAAATTCACTCTATCAGAAAACAGAGACTGGATTTAACAACAACTATGTCACCAAGCTCATTCGCAATTACAGGTTTTATATTATTATTATTATTATATATATATATATATATTTTATTTATTTTTTCTAATTATTTTTATTATTGTGATTTCCTAAAGCTTATAGTACCGGTCATGTAAAATGAGTGAGATTGCTATGTACAAAATAATCAGAATTACCCTCAGTGTCGAAGTGTTGTTGTTAATTTCCAGGTCCCCAGGTGTGATGTTTGCATGGTGTGTGGGCTTCCTTCTACAGTCCAAGTCAGGTTGAAGATACTACCGTACCCCTAGGTGTGAATGTGTCAGAAAACGTGTATGTCATGTGATGGTCATAGTCATAGTCATTAACTATCATTAACTTCTACTTAATTCTATACTATGGACATGGGCCTTTGTTTCCCATGCCCAGGACAGGGCGTCAATCCATTACTGGGTAAACACTCACTTAGTCAGACACTATACAGGGGCAATTTAGATAGCAGCATCCATAGATAGCAGCGTGAATCCATGTTTTTGGACTAAGGAAAGAAACCAGAGACCCACAAGTATAGGAAAAACATGGAAAGTCCATATATACTGTATATATATATATATATATATATATATATATATATATATATATATATATATATATATATATATATATATACATACACACACAAAGGGGAAATGTTGATACCTGTTCAGTGTATTATCCACTAAACTACTGAAAATAGTACAATTGAAATGAATTAACTTTATGCTAGTGTGAAGTTTCCCAAAATATTTGTCTCTCACAGGTCTCACAGGTCCATTCTGAAGATCCCTAATGAGATGTTCTATGATGGAGAGCTGCAGCCTTGTGCAGACGAGTTCAGCACCAGTTTCTACTGCAACTGGGACCCCCTTCCCAAAAAGGTCAGCTCATCTTGGCTTGTTCTGCCAAAATACAGGTTTATTTTCACATTAAGTCAATCGGAATACAGTACTTTAGTCAATGTTAAATGGTTTGGATTCAAATTAACCTCCCGGTTCAGTGATCTTTGAATTTCTTGGCTAACAGCTTGAATTAATAGTTGATATAAAATTAAAGGCAAAGCAGAATGTCTGAGTTGGTGAATTGGAGGCGTGTGGGTCTGTGTGCAGCGGCCTGGTAAATTCTTTATAAGACTGGGATTATCCATATAAAGGTTAATAGATTTGCTGTAGTGTTCTGCTTGCATGCTTTAATGTTTGTTTTGTGGGCAGCAGCACTACGTGTTTTGTTTGTTTAATTAAGTCATAGTTCATTTAACCAATTAAAAGCAGTGCCATGACTCCCAAACCAGCTTTATTTTCTTCCCCAATAATCCTGTTTACTTAAATATTTCTATGAATTATCATTTGAATCAATATGTAATCTGTATTGAAGCGAATTTGCTAAATGCTTTTTTAACAGAACTTCCCGCTGATTTTCCATGGAGTGAAAGGAAAGGACGAGCGAGAAGCGAACAGTCCATCGTTCTTCAATACCAGTGAGATCACTGTCGTAGTCGACTATCTGAAGAAACTGCTGCTGGAACAGGCCAAGAAAGGTGTCGCTAAGATTGCACCTAAAGACATCGGCATCATCGCCCCCTACAGAAAGCAGGTGGGACTTAATAAAAAGATTTAGTTTCATTTTAGTGTGTATTGGGCTTGATGACTCAGAGGTCTTAAAAGCAGATAAAGTCTATTATTTGCCCACATGGACTATGTGTGTTTCTCACAGGACTTGTCCTAAAAGTAGCACTACGAAAATCGCTATGATTTTTTTCGTAGGCAGGAAAAACTAACACGTTATTTAGAGAATTTAAAATTAATATATGTGACATATAAATTATGTTATTTTCATTTTGCAAATGGATAAACTGTCACTAGATGTACCTGCTTTTTGTTTAATACATGCATCACTATAGCACAATCCACTTCCTTCTGTACACACACACTAATATATATATATATATATATATATATATATATATAATGTCATTAACTATAATTAACTTGTACTTAATTCTATACTATGGCCAAGGGCCATTGTTCCCCATGCCCAATCAGGTAATGCCGTTTCGGGCAGATAAACCCAGGACAGGGCGTCAATCCATTACTGGGCAAACACTCAGTCAGACACTATACAGGGGCAATTTAGATAGGGGTAATTTACCTTGAATCCATGTTTTTGGGCTAAGGAAAGAAACCAGAAAACCCGGAGAGACCCACAAGTACAGGGAAAACATGGAAAGTCCACCTGAATTGGGAATCAAACCTACACACACATACATACATACATATACACTAGGGGTGTCTTCAACTAAGGATTTTCATAGTCGAATCTGATTCGTCAGATTTTCCCTATAGTCGAACTGATAGTCGAATCAGTTAAAATTTCACCACAAGATGGCGCTATAAGCGTGGTTTTTAAAAAAAGATTTGTTTTGTATTTTGTTACATGTTTTATATTGTTAAAGCGCACACATCATTTAAAAAGATATATTAACAGAAATTAGGATGATTTTATTTGACAAAAGGCTATATATATAACGAAAACAAAGATATTTCATGTAAAAACTAATGCTTAGCAGCAGCCATGGGCACCCCCATGTGGTCAAAATGGTACATTATGAGGTTCATAGTCGACTACGGTTCTCCGAATCGAATCGTCGAATCAGCGAATATTGCAGCTCACCCCTAATATACACACACACATATTTTTTATATATATATATATATATATATATATATATATATATATATATATATATATATATATATATATATATACTGTATATGAATGTATGTAATAGCATAAGTGTGTGCCATAAGGTTATATTATTAAATATTATTAGTAATACTAAAACTGTGTTTAGATTGTACTTTAGAGTAATGTTGCTTGTTCACAGCACAGTATTCATCACAAAGGGTAAACATGGTAAACATAGTAAGGAGTGGAAAGCTTCCTTCATTAACTTCTTGTGTGAGTTCATTGGCTTTAAAATAGCTATTGTCTGCTTTAACATCTAGAAAATGACCTGAGACAATATGCCAGACAGCTCACGGTCCTTATGTTTAAAGGTGTTTGTACTGTCTGTTTGCAGGTGGAGAAACTAACCAAGGCCATTAGAACATGTGATCGGGAGTTGAAAAAATACAGTGGAATTGAAGAACTGAAGGTAACACTAGTATAATAATAATAATGTTTAAGATGTCCTGACTCACACACTCTTATTTTTTATTGTGTGTCTGCAGGTGGGTTCAGTGGAGGAGTTTCAAGGTCAGGAGCGGAGAGTGATCATTGTGTCTACAGTTCGAAGCAGCAATGAATACATTGAAATAGATTCACAGTTTAACATAGGGTTCCTAAAGAACGAGAAGGTAAAACAAACACACACACACACACTTAATAGACCAGAACAAGTCTGGTCATGTCAGAGTGAGTTATTAATGGATATCAATGATATGTCAGTGCTAGCTGGATCACCTAGTAGCTGAAATTTGTTATTTCATTGTTTCCCTTAGCGATTTAATGTTGCTTTGACACGAGCCAGGTCTCTCCTCATTGTGGTTGGAAACCCCATCATTCTTAGTAGTGATCCATCCTGGTGCAGGTAAATAATCATCCATCCATTATCTTCTGCTTTATACTCTATTAGGGTCGCGGTGGGGTTCCCCATGCCCATCCAGGGAAGAACATCTCGGGCGCTGGGCAGATAGACGCAGGACAGGGCGCCAATCTATCGCTGGGCACACACTCACTCACACAAACACACTCTATATGGGGCAATTTGGAGAATTGATCCATGTTTTTGGACTGTGGGAGGAAACCGGAGAACCCGGAGGAAACCCACGGGGAGAACATGGAAACTCCACCCAGATGGGGATTCAAAATGGGAATCCCTAACGCTGAGAGGCAAACATGCTAACCACTAAGCCATCATCAATTAAATACATTTGCTGAAGTTAAATTTATTATACTTGATAATCTATTTTAAAGGGTTACTGAAACTAAAAATTCAAACGCCTGTAAGAGTTACAAACGTGTGTGTTTTAGGTTCATTGATTACTGCACTGATGAGGGGGGCTGCAGTGGTTTCAAACGGAGCTCCATTGAGGACGAAGAAGAAGTGCTTGTCCAACTTTCAGCCTTGAGCATCCAAACTGAGGGTAAGTACTAAACTCAGAGGAAGAACTCTAAAACAAGACACAGTGACAACACTCTATATATGGTACACCAGAAAAGGTTCTGATGCGTGTGCCAGAACCAATGTTTGCATGTTAAAACCCAGATGTGCCTGTAGTACCAGCTCATATTTAAACCGCATGAAAAAGCTGCGGTGGCAGATAATCCTTATCAAGAGCTTTGCATGTTGTTCTTTGGGGTGTGTTGGTTGTCGGCCAAGCAACAGTTGTCATACAGGCACATCACTAGCACCACTACCAGTTCTGTACTAGTTGTTTTTCAAGTTACACCCTCACCTAACAAAGACTTTAAATAAAGTCACCCACCTACAACTACGCAGTATGAGACTTTGTTAATAAACTAAATAAATATTTCATTAGAAGCATCAGGAAATGAGTATAAAAAAAATGCGATTCTAATACAAAGTGGAAGACATGTTGCATAATCAGGACTTTTTCTGTTCAAATGCAAAAACAAAGCAAAGACTGTATTAATCATAGGCACGGCATATGAAAACACGTTTCAAGATCTTATGCAGTGCATCTGTGCAAGATAGAAAAAATAAGCTCCTATAATGAAAAGACAACACTAAACGATGGACTGGCTCCCTGTCCTGGGTGTAACCGCCCTGCGTTCGAAGCCTTTTCCCCTGAATGGGCATGAGGAACACCTACCCCCACACCACCCTAATAGAGGATTATGCAGTCATGATAATAAGATGGGATAAGATGAGTCGAGGTATGAAAAGACAGCACATATAGATATCCATCCATCCATTGTCTTCCGCTTATTCCTCTACTAGGGTCATGGGGGTGGGGGGTTCCCCATGCCTATCCAGGGAAGAACGTTTTAGGCGCTGGCCAGATACACCCAGGAGAGGGCGCCAATCTATCACTGGGCACACACTCACTTACACAGACAAAAATACACTATATTGGGGGGAACACTGAAACTACACCCAGATTGGGATTCAAACCAGGACGCTGAGAGGAGAACATGCTAACCACTATCATTTAAATATATCAAATATAATATATATATATATATATATATATATATATATATATATTTAAAAAAAAAAAAAAAAAATATATATATATATATATATATATATATATATATATATATATATATATATATAAAGTATGGATGTTATAAAATGCATGTAGTGACAGCCTGCTAACCTATCATTAATAAAATTGCACAAAGTATGCATGACATATACGATCTGAAAACAGTAATTTAATGTGAAGAGTATAAAGTTGTTGTTTGGTTTGTTAATCACCTAATTTTAATGCTGATGTCTATAACATTATATAAACAAAATTTGTTTTAATAGCAGTGATTTATTTTTTCCCTTTACTTTTTAGTGCAAACTGAGGAAAGTGGCATCCAGCAGCATGTAAACCCCGAGTGGAGAAGCGAACAATAACAAAAGCTACATAATGAAATAATGGAGCCGTTCCCTCAGGAATCCCTCAAGTTTGGAACCTGGCTCTGTAGCTGTTTTTTAAAAATGCATAACAATTTAGATCAGAGCAGTCTATCCTTCTGCTTTCTACTTTTGCTTTATCTATCTGTTTACATTCATTTGATCAGGTGACACTGATAAATGAAATAAAATCCCCATACAATACACTTCATATGTTCAGATGCCTATAATGGACATATTTCATATACAGTTAAAATAAATAGAGATTATGCTGATGACCATGATGGTAACTGTAATCCACAGAAAGTGTATATAATGTAGAAATTATTAAATATGGAGCTTTAATTAATTTAAATTTAAAGAGTATATATATGGGTCATTCCTACTTTATGTCTTATCATTTCAGATTTATGTTTACTAGGGACAAAAATAAAATTAACTTAAAATAAATGGCATATTAAATACTAAGACACAAAAACATGTCAAATGTATCCGTACCGGGAAAAATGAATTCAATTATCAAACTGGCAATCCCAGTCCTGATTTTTAAATCTGATTGGCTGAACCTTTTGTCCAGCTGTAACATTATTGACAATAACACACACCTTTGACCGCTTCACATTTATATAAATGCGTAAAATAACGATACATTATTTTTCAGTTTTTTTATTAACTGCTTTCTGTAATTTGGCCACTAGATGCCAGTTTTTGATTGCTAGAGAAACCAAAATCCTGTTACTCAGTGATCAGCGTTCATTTTAAAAACCGGACTAGATCATGTCCTGGAAGACTACATTATTATGCTAATACTATTTTGCTTACAATAAACGCATTTATAAATCAAACCTTGTTTTTTTTATTATTGATTGTAATCATTTTACAAAAGCAATAAGTCACTCGAGGTTGTGTATTATTGTTAATAAATCATGGGATAGAGGTGTAACAGGAGACTCCTGTGATTTATTCACAATAATGCATACCTTATTTCTTTATTGTTTGCATGTAGTGCTGACAGGACTGTGTTATATTTACTGACTCACAACAGGAGAAGGATAATAAACAAACATAGACTGTGGCATTTTTACTTTATAACTGTAAAAAATGTAGAAAATGAGTGTTTTTCATGTTGGTCTATCCTACCTTTATTTTTTCTCCAGGTTAAAATATCTCTTTTCTTCATTTTCTCATCAAACTGATTAATAGATGGTTCTTCATTGTGAGAGCAGCATTCATGACTTTGAAGAGCTGGTCCAGTGTTTTATCTGTGAATTATTATTATTATTATTATACAAATTTTTTTGTAATTTGCAGTATATAGTGAGTCAGTCCAGGTTCAACACAACGACTCAGTCATCATATATTTGAAATAAAACGTCAATATTCTGACATAAACTCAAACATTTAGTCTTAATTAAGTCGTTTTTAACAATAAAAAGAGTATTAACGAATAGCCAAGTTACCTAAATGCTGCAGTACCTCTTCTAAACAGTGGAGGGCAGAGCTGCCTAAATCATTTCTCCATTATTAAACCATAGTACGGTTTTTGCACGATTCCTGTTACAAAATCATTATTTTTGTTTAACAATTTACATTTTATAAGAGATAAAGTGGTTAAAAACGAACAGAAAGCAAGTATAAGTGTATTTATAGTTATTTTGCACTATTTAATGCGACTTGACTTAAAAAGGGAAACGCTGTCATTTCTAAACAGCACTAGTTTGCCAGTTGCTACTATTTTAATTAGTACTTTGGTCACATTTTACTTTTAAGACCAAGATTGTAAACAACTTACGCATAACATATTACCTTAAAGAACAAACAAACAAACAAAATGCCCAGAGAACACGTTAAGCATCAAACAAACACAGAGTTAACAGATTAATGAAACAGTCTTTTACATTTACCTCGTTTAAGATGTTTCTGTTTTGTTATTTTATGTTTACTCGACTTACTTTCACCTACAAAAGGCAACTTTAAGTTTAGATTTGGACAAAAACAAACCTCAGGATATCAGCTGCTGAACTTCTCAAATGATTCATTCTATTGAGCCACGAGAGGGCGCTACGCGTCTGACCTAATAACACCACTTTCCCTTGGTTAAGTCACAAGAACGGACAACCTCGATAAGTGTTCATCCGCGACGTAAACTAGTCCGGTTTTTAAAGTGAACATTGGCTGTTAAGCAATGGGATGCCGGTTTAGTCCAACCATCCATCCATCCATTATCTTTCACTTTATCCTCTACTAGGGTCGTAGGGGGGGGATCCTTATGCTCCCCATCCAGGGGCGAAAGCCTCGGGCGCTCAGCAGATACACCCAGAACAGGGTGCCAATCTATCGCTGGGCACACACACTCTATATGGGGCAATTTGGAGAATTCAGTTGACCTTGATTTATGTTTTTGGACTGTGGGAGGAATCCAGAAAACCCGGGGGAAACCCACACGGACACGGGGAGAACATGGAATCTCCATTTTCATAAATTTTCCTTTTTTGATATTAAACAGGGGCGGCACGGTGCCTTAGTGGTTAGCACGTTCGCCTCTCAGCGCTAGGGATTCCCGGTTCGAATCCCCATCTGGGTGGAGTTTCCATGTTCTCACCGTGTCCGCGTGGGTTTCCTCCGGGTTCTCCGGTTTCCTCCCACAGTCCAAACACATGGATCAAGTTAATTGAGTTCTCTAAATTGCCCCATATAGAGTGTGTTTGAGTGTGTGAGTGTGTGCCCAGCGATGGATTGGCGCCCTGTCCTGGGTGTATCTGCCCAGCGCCCGAGATGTTCTCCCCTGGATGGGCATGGGGAACCCCACCGCGACCCTAATAGAGGATGAAGCGGGAGATAATGAATGAATGAATGAATGAATGATATTAAACAGTGTATTGTATCTTATGCACTGTTACAAATGTGAATTCACGCAGTGCTCCTGAAAGTTTGATTGACAGATATCAGCAATTTCTGTGTAGGGTACGTACCCTTTCTGTGGACTGCTCATTAAAAAACATATCAAGTTTTGTAATTGTGTTTTCTAATTGTAATTTTAATGCACATGATGGTAATATAAAGCATTGAAGCACGAGAGGTTGTGCATTATTGTGAATAAATCACAGCAAGATGTGACATTTGGCCCTATGTGAAGCAGAATGCAGGGACACCCCGCTTCTGTGATTTTTCACAATAATGTACAACTTTATAGAATTATAAATTATATTTACTGTATATAATTATATAAAAAACTTATATTAACTTAAGTGCCTTATAGTTTAAATTATTCATTCATTCATTATATTCCGCTTTATCCTCTATTAGGGTCATGGTGGGGTTCCCCATGCCCATCCAGGGGAGAACGTTTCGGGCGCTGTGCAGATACACCCAGGACAGGGCGCCAATCTATCGCTGGGCACACACTCACTCTCTCACAGACACACTCTATATGGGGCAATTTGGAGAATTCAATTGACTTGATCCATGTTTTTGGACTGTGGCAGGAAACCGGAGAACCCGGAGGAAACCCACGCAGACATGGGGAGAACATGGAAACTCCACCCAGATGGGGATTCGAACCGGGAATCCCTAGCGCTGAGAGGCGAACGTGCTAACCACTAAGCCACCGTGTCGCCTTAGTTTAAATTATTCATCCATCCATTATCTTCCGCTTTATCCTCTATTAGGGTCGCGGTGGGGTTCCCCATGCCCATCCAGGGGAGAACGTTTCGGGCGCTGGGCAGATACACTCAGGGGGGCAATCTATCGCTGGGCACACACTCACTCACACAGACACACTCTATATGGGGCAATTTGGAGAAATCAATTGACTTGATCCATGTTTTTGGACTGTGGGAGGAAACTCGAAGAACCCGGAGGAAACCCACGCGGACATGGGAGAACATGGAAACACCACCCAGATGGGGATTCGAACCGGGAATCCCTAGCACTGAGAGGAGAACGTGATAACCACTAAGCCACCGTGTCACCTTAGTTTAAATTATATTTAAGTAATTAATTACTTAAATTATATATAAAAGTCCTTATATGTTTTATAGAACAGATTCAAAAGCACTGTAATAAAAAAAACAAGGGTTAATTCATAAATGCATTTATTGAAAATTGTTAATAAACTGGTTCTCCATGACGTGATCTGGTCTGTGGTGTGCATTTTTGTCAATACTGCCACAACTGGACAAACGGCTCAGCCAATCAGATTTAAGGACGGAACTACCCGTTTTATTTGTTTTGCACTTCTCAGTGTAGATTTCTCTCCGCAGTGTGAGTTTTTGGTCATTTAATGGGTCATTTAGGTCATAAATTCATTCTGCTTTTATCACCTTTGAGCATTGAAATAAGCCTCAGTAAAATGAAGAAATGAAGTTATTAATCTTTATTTACCTCACTATGTTATTCTAACACGATTTGGTTAAGTAGGTTTCTTAAGTCCTGCAGTGGACAGAGACCGTGAGAGAAAGACACGACGACTGCACAGGCTGAATAATAATAAATGTATTAATCATTTTCCAAATGTAGCAGGTTGCAGCCAAGGTTTTACTCAAAACAGGTAAACAATGCGTAAAGAAGCAATAGGACTACAATAAAGAAGAAGAAAGTGGGGAGTCAGATTACGGCACAAATTCATAGAAAACCAAATCAGTCCAGCTTTCTCGCTCACACACACACACACACACACACACGAGTAAAGAAACGGAAACGCAGAGACGGCAGGACAGGGTTTTATGTGCATACAGAAACTTTAAGAGCACAGACGGGTTTGTTCTGTTGTTGGTCAGTCTCTCTGGTGCGTGCATGAAATGCAGAATACAGTACGGCAATGTCGGTTTGGTTACGGTGATTCCTTGAGCACTGTATCGGATGTTGGCAGAAGAGTGCGCATGAAGGGACTCATAAGAGCAGACAGCCGCTTCTCTTCTTGCGCTTGCGGACCTGCAACGCTGCCCTGGTCGCCATTTCGAACACCTCCCTCACGCCCTCCTTAGTTTTAGCAGAACACTCCAGATAACCAAAGGCGCTGATCCTATTGGCCATGTCTCTGCCTTCCTCGGGCTTCACAGGCTCCTGTAAAACAAACGTTTCTGCATTCGTTAACTGTGCCTCATCGAAATTTAAGAGGCAAAAGCATTAAAATGATCATAAGAGGTAAACATCTGTGGTAAACATGTGGGTAAACATCTGGATATGACCACCTGATCTTCACGCTCAGCTTGTTGGATGGTAATTAATGTAATCTATAAAGACACATGATGACGTGTCCCCTGACATTAAGGTACCTCCTACAGTTTCTTTACTAAAGGCAAGACAATTAATTTATTGGATTGCCATATATGGCAATCATACTTTTGTTATTAAATTTTTTATCATTGCATCGTTTTTGTCTGGCTTTCTTCTCCCACAATGTTTGAGCTTGACACGTTTTTTTTTACACGACACGTCTGGGTCATTGGTGAGACCACTGCTTGTATACAGCTCAGCTCAATCCCCAATCCATCCATTATCTTCTGCTTTATCCTCTATTAGGGTCACGGGGGTGGTTCCACATGCCCATCCAGGGGAGATTGTTTCGTGCGCTGGGCAGATACACCCTAATCTATCAATGGACACACACACACTCACTCACACAAACACACTCTATATGGGGCAATTTGGAAAATTCAACTGACCTTGATCCATGTTTTTGGACTGTGGGAGGAAACCGGAGAACCCGGAGTAAACCCAGGTGGACAGGGAGAGAACATGGAAGCTCCACCCAGATTGGGATTCTAACCGGGAATCGTTAGTGCTGAGAGGAGAACATGCTAACCACTAAGCCACCGTGCCGCCCTCAATTCCCAATATATTCCCGCTTTTCCGAGCCCCTTCACTTTCCATTACAATGATACTTGGAACCAAAACTCGGCCAACGTTTGAGCTACAAAGACGAAATTCACTGGAGTTGGAGATTCGCTGCAGCCAGACAAGTCTTGTGAAATTGTGATCAAGAGACACATTATTACTCAGCCACGCCTACAACATTGCTTTATTATCCATATGCACCGAGTCTCCTACGGCCAAGATGAAATCACACACGCATTTTCTTCAGGAAAGTTACCTCTCTAGTTGTTTTTGCAGTTAATCATGATTAAAAAGGGACTGCAAGAGTCCCTCAACATCATCATGATGACAATCATAAGAAAAAATACAATATTGTGATCGGATCTTTAGATCAAGTGGTGCAACTCAGACGGGAACTGAATGAAACTAAGTTAAAGTGATCTATTTTGCGTACTGCCCTTAAACACAGAGGACTCGGTCTTCCACATTTAATTCATCCGTGCTGAATTGTCTGTGTTTGAGAAATACTCAGCATATGGAACATGATGCAACTCCTTAGAGAACAAACGTTCCCAAAACAGGAAACAGATGCATTTGTAGTTGCTAAATATGGGTGTTGTAGACAAAAAAAAGCTTCTACTGATCATCTGCTGTGGTCCATTCTAAAGTCCTACAGTCCCATGAGCATAAGTATTGCCAGAGTTTTGTTTATAGAGTTGTGTGTGTATATATATATATATATATATATATATATATATATATATATATATATATATATATATATATATATATATATACACACACACATTTGCTCCACTTATCGTTCATGTTCTCAGTTCCACGTCCTGTAAAGCTGTATTTTGTAGTTCTACAATTCCATTCTGTAGTCCATCTGTTTGTGTTCTACAGTACATAATGTGTACGTCCCCTTTACTCTATTTAGTGCTCAGGACTCCAATAGTAACACCACAGAGCAGGTATTATTTGGTGGGTGTATTATTCCTATCCCAGCAGTGTCACTGAGGTGTTTAAATGAAACTCCAGCAGCACTGCTGCACTAAAACCCCCTCACCACATCAGTGTCACTGCAGAACTGACCATAAACAATCCACCACCCAAATGATACCTGTTCTGTGATGATACTGATCAATAGAACACAGAGAACCAACAGGGGACTAACAAAAACAAGAACACAGATGGACTGCATGTCTGTAATTGTAAAACTACAAAGTCCATCTATATGGTGAGTGGAGTAAATATACAACGGAGCAAGAAAACACACACACACACACACACACACACACACACACACACACACCCCTTTGCATTGGTCATTTAATCTGTGCTGTAAAGGACTCGGTTGGGGAGTTTATTGTACGTGTGAGCACTCATGCAGACTGACAGACAGAGAAAACAGACGGACAGACGGACCTGCTTCATCTTGGCCAGTTCTCGGCGTGTGTGCTCGTCATTGCGCAAGTCTTTCTTATTTCCGACCAGGATGATGGGAACATTAGGACAGAAATGCTTCACTTCCGGTGTCCATTTCTCCGGAATGTTCTCTGTGAGAAAGCACATGACATGGAATCAAACAATGCACACTGCAAAAAATACAGAGAATGAACTACACCTTGAAAAAAAAGAAAAGAAATGAAGTAAGAGAGGTACTCTCATGTTGCTCAGGTACTTTGGAGCTATCGAGCCATCTTGTTGAAATGCAAAAGATATAACCATCAACCATTTATACATTTATATGAGAGGTGTTTGAAATTTGATGCACCACTTATCATGGATAATCATGGATTATATTTATTTAAAATAGGAAACGCAGTGACAATATAAGTAATTGCTACTATTACTATTTAAGTGCATGGTAGCTCAGTGCTTGGGGTGTTGGGTTATCAATCAGAAGCTTGTGGGTTTAAATCCCAGTTCCACTGAAGTTCCCAATGTGGGTCTATGAGCAAGACCCTTAACCCTCATTGCTCCAGAGATGCTGCATCAACCCTGTCCTCGCTTTGTAAGTCCCTTTGGATAAAAGCATCGGCTAAATGACCAAATGTAATGTAAGTTTACACAAACAACTTTATTACAGGGTGGCACGGTGGCTTAGTGGTTAGCATGTTCTCCTCTCAGCACTAGGGATTCCGAGTTCGAATCCCAATCTGGGTGGAGTTTCCATGTTCTCCCCGCATCCGTGTGGGTTTCCTCCGGGTTCTCCGGTTTCCTCCCACAGTCCAAAAACATGGATCAAGTCAAGTGAGTTCTCCAAATTGCCCCATCTAGAATGTGTGCATGTTTCTGTGTGAGTGAGTGTGTGCCCAGTGATGTATTGGTGTCCTGTCCTGGGTGTATCTGCCCAGCACCCGAAATGTTCATCCCTGGATGGGCATGGGGAACCCCCCCGCGACCCTAATATATAGGACAAAGCGGAAGAAAATGAATGAATGAATGAATGAACTTTATTACAGGCCACGGTGTCTTAGTGGTTAGCATGTTCACCACGTTCACGTCGAATCCCAATCTGGGTAGAGTTTCCATGTTCTCCCCGCGTCCGTGTGGGTCCGTGTGGGTCAATCAAGTCAATTGAGTTCTCCAAATTGCCCCATATGGAGTGTGTCTGTGTGCCCAGTGATAGATTGACGTCCTGTCCTGGGTGTATCTGCCCAGCGCCCGAAATGTTCTCCCCTAGATGGGCATATGGAACCCCCCCCCCTCCCCCATGACCCTAGTAGAGGATAAAGCGGAAGATAATGGATGAAACTTTATTACAGCCTCAATCTGTAAAAGTGGCCTCATGCCAACATGGAACAAATGCAAACCAAAGCCTTTAAAGGAAGAACGATAACCTTAACTATATAGTCATCTTAAGTAAGTGCACTAATGTATAATACTCAGTTTCTTAGAATTCCTTTCTTTACTAGAAAATCCCATCATATACAGAAGAACAAGGTGTGTTGTGTTGTACGGTAATACCTAAACTGTCAGGACTGTCTATAGAGAAACACATAAGAATGACGTCCGTGTCTGGATAGGACAACGGCCTCAACCGATCGTAGTCCTCTTGTCCGGCGGTATCCCACAATGCCAACTCCACCTGAAACCAAGAAAAACATAGAAATGCTATTTTAATACAGTATGCCTGAACCATTTAGTCTAGCAAATGCTTTTGCTCATTTAAAGCTCATCAGCAGCACATTACCATCAGTCCATCTGGAGCACAAGTGTAACGTTCTAATTGCTACCCGTAAATGACATCATAAAAAGCACTGCATAGTCATTAGGTCAACTAATAACCAATACAACATGCACAATACTGACACCAAACTATCCATATAAAGTCTAAATTCTAAAAAGAGGAAGGTGTATAGAGTGTGTTTATGTGTGTGTTTGTGTGAGTGAGTGTGTGCCCAGGGATAGATTGGCGTCCTGTCCTGGGTCTATCTGCCCAGCGCCCGAAATGTTCTCCCCTGTATGGGCATGAGGAACCCCCCTGCGACCCTAGTCTTAAGCAGTGTTTAAATATGGCTTATAAATATAAATACATACAATTTGTACACGATGGTGGTATTTAATGCTCAAGCTTCAGTGAAGACACTGCACTCTATGGGTGTGAGTCAGTTTGAATGCCATGTTTGCATCAGCAATGCACTCCATCCATCCATTATCTTCCGCTTTATCCTATATTAGGGTCGTGTGGGGGGGGGGGGGGTTCCCAATGCCCATCCAGGGGAGAACGTTTCAGGCGCTGGGCAGATACACCCAGGACAGGGCGCCAATCTATCGCTGGGCACACACTCACTCACACATACACACTCTATATGGGGCAATTTGGAGAACTCAATTGACTTGATCCATGTTTTTGGACTGTGGGAGGAAACCGGAGAACCCGGAAGAAACCCACGCGGACATGGGGGGAATATGGAAACTCCACCCAGATGGGGATTCGAACCGGGAATCCCTAGTGCTGAGAGGAGAACATGCTAACCACTAAGCCACCGTGCCGCCCAGCAATGCACTCATTTTACTTTATTTTTAACTACTTTTATTTTCATTCATCCATCCATTATCTCCCGCTTTATCCTCTATTAGGGTCGCGGTGGGGTTCCTCATGCTCATCCAGGGTAGAATGTCTCGGGCGCTGGGCAGATACACCCAGGACAGGGCGCCAATCCATCGCTGGGCATACTTTTATTTTAATTTATGAATACATTTTATTGAATATAATCTAATATGGGCGGCACGGTGGCTTAGTGGTTAGCACGTTCTCCTCTCAGCACTAACGATTCCCGGTTCGAATCCCCATCTGGGTGGAGTTTCCATGTTCTCCCCGTGTCTGCGTGGGTTTCCTCCGGGTTCTCCGGTTTCCTCCCACAGTCCAAAAACATGGATCAAGTCAATTGAGTTCTCCAAATTGCCCCATATAGAGTGTGTATGCGTGCGTGTGTGTGTGCCCAGGGATAGATTGGCGCCCTGTCCTGGGTGTATCTGCCCAGCGCCCGAAACGTTCTCCCCTGGATGGGCATGGGGAACGCGAGCCTAATAGAGTATAAAGCGGAAGATAATGGATGGATGGATGTATAATCTAATATGAATTTATTATTGTAATCAATTATTTTGCCATGTTATTTAATGTTCTGTTTCTGAATAAAGACACTTTTAAACCGATTTATCGATTAATCGGAAAAACATTCGGCCGATGAATCGATTATTAAAACAATCGTTAGTCGCAGACTCAGAGGCGTGTAAGAAATGAGTGATTGCATCAAACTCCATGCCCTGATTCCACAATCATGAGTGTTATTGAGAAGTTGAGTAATTCACCACCTAAATCTGTGGCGGTCCCATTTCAGTGAGGCTTGAGCGCTATCCAGCAACAGCATTTGTAATTGTAAAGTGCAAACGCACATTAACACAGTAGGTAACACTTAAATTTTGGCTACTGCGAGCCAGCATTTGTACATTTCGGATCATGCTGGGTGTGAATGTGTCTGTCTCTCCTGTGTTAATCTGCCAAGTTCCTTCCTGCTCCCACCCCCCTCCCCCCCAAAGGCTACAAAGATAAAACCCCAGCACCTCCTGACTTAAATTATGCCAAAAAGCTTTAACAAAATAAAAACGAAGATTAATTACATAATACGCTGCTGGGATTTACAGCCTGAATGTGACTGCAGTGAAAGAAAGCAGGCAAATTAGAACAATACACAGTTCCAGCCAAAAGTTTGGACACACCCTCTTTTTGCTTCCTCCACTTATTATCCATCCATCCATTATCTTCCGCTTTATCCTATATTAGGGACGCGGAGGGGGGGGGGGGGGGGTTGGCCATGCCCATCCAGGGGAAAACTTTTCGGGCGCTGGGCAGATACACCCAGGAAAGGGCGCCAAACCATCACTGGGCACACACTCACTTACACAGACACATGCACTATATGGGGCAATTTGGAGAATTCAATTGACCTTGATCCATGTTTTTGGACTGTGGGAGGAAACCTGAGAACCCGGAGGAAACCCACACGAACACGGGAAGAACATGGAAACTCCACCCAGATTGGGATTCGAACTCGGAATCCCTAGCGCTAAGAGGAGAACATGCTAACCACTAAGCCACCATGCCACACTGTAATAAAGTTTGGACACACCCCCTTTTTGCTTCCTCCACTTATCATCCATCGATCCATTATCTTCCGCTTTATCCTATATTAGGGTCGCGGGGGAGGGGGGGGGGAGGTTCCCCATGCCCATCCAGGGGAGAACTTTTCGGGCGCTGTGCAGATACACCCAGGCCAATCTATCGCTGTCCACTTATCATATAGGAGGAGTTTGTAGTGTTACAATTCCACAGTGTAAAAAACCGGCAGCACGGTGGCTTAGTGGTTAGCATGTTCTCCTCTCCATATAGTGTGTGTCTGTGTGAGTGAGTGTGTGCCCAGCGATGGATTGGCGCCCTGTCCTGGGTGTATCTGCCCAGCGCCCGAAACGTTCTCCCCTGGATGGGCATGGGGAACCCCCGCGACCCTAATAGAGGATAAAGCGGAAGATAATGAATGAATGAATAAATAAACCATACACATATATACAAAGATGAAAAATGTCCAAAACTTGACCCTCTACACCTGTATGTATGTATATGGTGTATATTTAAAGCATGTGTGTACATACTTTTCTCATTATAGTGTATACTAGGGGTGAGCTGCAATATTCGCTGATTCGACGATTCGATTCGGAGAACCGTAGTCGACTATGAACCTCATAGTCGAATGTACCATTTTGACCACATGGGGGTGCCCATGGCTGCTGCTAAGCATTAGTTTTTACATGAAATGTCTTTGTTTTCGTTATAAATATAGCCTTTTGTCAAATAAAATCATCCTAATTTCTAGAAAAAAAAGAAAAAAGAAAAACAAAAAAAAATATATTAAAAAAAATCTTTTTTAAAAACTATGCTTATAGCGCCATCTTGTGGTGAAATTTTAACTGATTCGACTATCAGTCGACTATAGGGAAAATCTGACGAATCAGATTCGACTACGAAAATCTGTAGTTGAATACAGCCTGATATATACCAATAGTAAGCCTCTCTTCTACCTAGCAACTATAAAAGGCACACGTCTGTGATCTGGTATAATACAGTTTTAAAACGGGCTTTAGAGAAGAACTCGTAGAATAAGACCTGAATCAGTATCTGCAGTTATATTAGAGAATACCACCCATCATTGAGCAGCTCTTATTGAGGGCAAGAGCTACGGAGAGTGAATGCCCTTGTTTGGCACAAATAAATTGAAAAGGATGGTGTTATTATACAAGGCTCGGAGGTCACTCCCTCCCTCACATGCACACACTCCTCTGATGCCACACTTTGCTCTACCTTCTTGTCAATTATTAATGCTGTCACTTAAAGGCCATTGAGCTAAAAGTGAGCAACACTATAAAAAAAATACTTAAATAAATAAAAAAATAAATACTGTGTTTTTGCTGGTTGTTAAATTTGATGATCAATGATTTCTATGTATGATCTACTTTATGCCTTTGATTTGTGTAAAGCTGCTTTCTGACATTTCATTATTACAGTTAGGATATTGATCACTTTAAATAAATAGTTTTTTGTCTGTAATTCTGATGTATTTGGTGCTTCACTCACCTGTTTGCTGTCCACTTCAATGTCAGCAATGTAGTTCTCAAACACCGTTGGCACATAGACTTCGGGAAACTGGTCCTTACTGAAGACGATGAGGAGACATGTCTTCCCACAAGCGCCATCTCCCACGATCACCAGCTTCTTACGGATAGCGGCCATCTCTGTAAAAGAAAGATATGGAAGTGATTAGGAATGGAAGTCTGCCCTGTTTATCCAAAAGGGTACAAAACAAATATTTGAAACAAATAGAATATACAAATATTTGCATCTGTGGACATGTTCGGAAAAATATTTGAGAGATGATCAGTGGTAGTAAATAAATAAGTGTGTGAAAGTGGTGGTGGATTTCATTTATTTGGGGGCTTATTTGAACTAATAGTACGAAAAGGAAATAACAAGGTTTGGACCCAGTTTTGCTACCCCACCCTTGTCCTATCATCTCTTCCTGCAGTGAGCACATGGAAAATAAGGACACGATGCCCTGGAAAAGTCTCACCCAGAACAGCGTGGTAACTGCAGACATAAATAGGTCCAACGAAAGCAGCCACTTTCAAAGAGGTTTTTAAGAGGGATACATACAGGACAAACTAGTCACATGTATGCTGCATGTTTATTTAAACCTACTAAAGTGATATTCAAGGATTCAAGGAGACTTTGTCATTTACGTAACATGTGGTACATGAAATGTAAACGAAATTTCACCATTTCACGGACCAAGTTTACCCAAAGTGATAGAATAAATATAATAATAATAATAATTTAAATATTACATTAGAAATAAAAAAATATATATAAATAAAAATAAATAAATATAGCAAATAAAATAAATAAATATAGCAGTGTATAATACAAATGTAGATAATAAATAAATATAAAATATATAAATATAATATAAATATGATATAAAATAAATAAATAAAATATAGAATATAGCAGCTGTGAGATAAAAAAAATTCAGCTCAAGCGCAAATATTGAGCATGCAAACAACAGGGTTACGCAGGGTTAAAGTTAACAGTTTTAAAATAAGTAAAAGCATGTTTAGTAATTGTATTTGCTTTCTAAGTTACAAAGATACATGACATTTAAATGTTTTGGAATGCAGGTTGAATTCTGCTTAAATTTGCTACATTTTTATAATTTAAAAAAGTAAAATTATAACAGCAACAATTCTTGAGTATTAAGTATTGTAATCATTTTGTCATTGTTTTCCTCTGGTTTTAAATATTTATTTACTTATTTCGATACTTTGTACAGTAAAAAAATAAAGATGGTTTTCCTTAACTATTGACTTGTGGTGTTCTCATTTGTTGGATAAAATGAGATTTGGATTTGTTTGTTTGGATAAAAGCTAAATGACTAACTAAATGACTAACTGTAAAAGTAAATGGAAGTAAACTTTAACAACCATTTTGAAACTAAACATTCTCGGTTGTTTTTGTGAAAAAAAAAGTTCATGGTATAAAGAGACAAACTTGGCAAACTACTCATTTCACCCACGGGATCCTGTACGACATCCTATCTCATGTTGCTTCCCTCGTAGTATAAAAACAACAACCGGCACTCTTCTCAACAGGATGTTGGAGTGTGTCTGAGGAAATCCTGAGAAACCTGGTTTATAGTCTCTATTAGCGTTGACATTGTTAAGGGTTCTGGGGGAGGGGGGGGTGCCCATGCCCATCCAGGGGAGAACGTTTCGGGCGCTGGGCAGATACACCCAGGACAGGACGCCAATCTATCACTTGGCACAAACATCAATTGACCTTGATCCATGTTTTTGGACTGCGGGAGAAAACCGGAGAACCCGGAGGAAACCCACGCAGACACGGGGAGAACATGGAAACTCCACCTAGATTGGGATTCGAACCAGGAATCCCTAGCACTGAAAGGAGAACATGCTAACCACTAAGCCACTTACTTTAATAAACTGCTCAAGCTGTATTCCTTTGATGTACAGATGTAAACATATAAAGTTAATTGGATTTAATATTTAAAGGTTTTGTTGATTTACATGAGAACATTAAAGCATTTTGATGAGATTTAGGGAGTTTTAAAGTCAAGTCAAGTCAAGTTATTTATTTATATAGCGCTTTTTACAATAATACACTGTCACAAAGCAGCTTTACAGAATGAAAAGCCTTTAAACCCCCAAAGAGCAAGTCGAAGTGACAGTGGCAAGAAAAAACTCCCTGTTATGTTGATATTTAAGGAAGAAACCTTGGGAGGACCAAGACTCAGTGGGGGACCCATCCTCCTTGAGCGGCCAGGACAGCAACAACAATGTAGAACAGCCATGTAGAGATATTTAACAAATGGAAAAACTAACAACTGGAAAACTATATGCGAGTCCATTAAGGGGGTCAGGACCGCCAGTCCAACTGATATTCAGGTTCCGTCCAGTATTTGTCGGCCATTGATGAAGGTCTGACTACACCTCCAGGAAGCCGGTCACACCTCAAAAGGACACTGAAAGCCGGGATTCCTTCATCACTGTGATTCTAAGATTACGGCTAAACCTCTTTACAGAAATCACCAGCATTTAAAAGAAATTGAGTGACTGTTAAAGGCGGTAAGCGCATTGTTGGTCACTTGATAGTATTTAAAGCTCTATTATTTGCCCTCCCAGCAACAAGAAGCAGGAAAATGAGCTCACTTCCTGAAGGGAAGACTCCCTTCCTGTATTTAGCTAAACATATTTATACAGAAGAAAGGAAGACGAGAAGAAGAAAATAAATAAGTTTGACTTCAGTCCATCTGACTCTTCAGCAGATTAAGTGAAACAACTGCTTTTCAACCGCTTTAGCACTTTCTTAAAAAGTCATTTGGAATTCTCCCATGAACATTTCTCATCCACCCCCTGACCTCATCCCCAACCCCATCCGTAAAAACCATCTTCCCACCCTGTGTTTTTCCCTGACAGAGTGGGCTGGTGCAACAAATAATGGGTCTGGTTAATTTGCTGACCAAAAGCGGACCAAATTAGAAGAAAAAAAAATGTGAGGATCAGGAAACCATTTTAATGTCAGAGAAAAGGAAATGGCCGTATTAGGCTTCCCTCCAAACAAACTACCTGGATTTTATGGTTGTAAAACAGAAAAAAAGTCCCAACAGGAATTTCCCCGACAGCAATTGAAAGAGCTTAATTACAGTTAAGTGATTTATGGGTAACAGGCATAAAAACACAAACTGAACATGAGTAGCGGTTATTAATACAGAATTTTAGGAATTCCACAAGGTCGTCGCATAGCACAGCTACAGTAAAACCCGTGTAGGAGTTATTTTAATAGAGAAACCTGTTAGGTTTAGTCTTAGAACTTGCTGAGCCTCGTATGGATATCTCTGCAATGATTTTACATTTACATTCTTGGATTATATGATTTAGGACGGCACGGTGATTTAGTGGTTAGCATGTTCGCCTTTCAGTACTAGGGATTCTGGGTGAAGTTTCCATGTTCTCCCCGAGTCTGCGTGGGTTTCTTCCAGGTTCTCTGGTTTCCTCCCATAGTCCAAAAACATGGATCAAGGACAATTGAGTTCTCCAAATAGAGTGTGTTTGTGTGAGGGAGTGTGTGTCCAGTGATAGATTGGCGTCCTGTCCTTGGTGTATCTGCCCAGCGCTCAAAACGTTTCTCCCCTGGATGGGCATGGAGAACCCCCCATGACCCTAGTAGAGGATAAAGTTGAAGATAATGGATGGATGGATTATATGATTTAATGACTCTGCGTGTCACATCTGCTTGGTGACTACAATACATCAGAGTTACTGCAAAGCTGTCAATAAACAATAAATCACCCAAATTACACCTGTTCTGTGATGGCCTGAGAATTAAACCCAGGGGTCCTTCTTGTTTAGGACAAATGATAATGATAAAATGAAAAATACTGCCCTCTCCAAGTCTGGGTTTTGGACCCCACTGGAAAAAAACCTGAACATTCTATCATCCTTTCAATTTTTTTAATAATAATCCAGTAAGGGACAAACTAATATTATGATCCACAACTGAACCACATGTTAGTGGAACCAACTGAATTGTGCTACACGAAAATAGAAATGACCGAGCCGAATAATAGAAAATAAAGCAGATGTTTCTTTAAACTAATTAGTCAGCAGGTTAGGTTTGGTACTATGTACCTTCGACATGTGTACAGGATAATTACAGGTTCAATAGTGTGGACTTCGAAATCGACTGAGTGTCATATCAGCTTGATGTGATTCTTTAAACTTACGTGCAAGATTTCTGGCTAGATTTAAAAGTTTGAGACAAAACTATTTCGAAAAATGACATTCAGCCAAAGCTTCTGCTCCTAAAATTAGAACCTGGTACTGGGTGCTCATGCTAGGGGGCTTCCATAAAGAAAACAACAGAAGGGCTGGAAGCAACCAAAGCATGCAAGACAGACTGCAGCCAGAAACCTAGAGCTTTCACGAACATCATCCAAGTGTTTCTCTCTGGAGAGTGAAGGCGCTATATCAGCTCAGCAGTCAAACACACACACACACACACACACACACACACACACACACACACACACACACCAATCTATATGAAGTAAATAAGTAATTGAGTTTCATTGCAGCTCATGATGTTTGATAACCAGTTTAATAATAATGTTTCAATAATAATAAAATAGTGCTTTTCCTAGTGCCATCTGAACTAATAATAATAATAATGTTTGTTTACAACCTGCAATTTCCCACCGGGGGCAGTATATTGGCAAATTTCACCGGTTCGAATCCCAATCTAGGTGGAGTTTCCATGTTCTCCCCATGTCCGCGTGGGTTTCCTCCAGGTTCTCCGGTTTCCTCCCACAGTCCAAAAACATGGATCATGGTTAATTTAATTCTCCAAATTCCCCATATAGAGTGTGTGTGTGTGAGTGAGTGAGTGTGTGCCCAGTGATGGATTGGCGCCCTGTCCTGAATGTATCTGCCCAGCACCCGAAACGTTCTCCCTTGGATGGGCATCGGGAACCCCCCGTGACCCTAGTAGAGGATAAAGCGGAGGATAATGGATGGATGGATTTTAATCTAATTTGCAAACAAATACTGTGACTAAAGGTTTTTCACAACCAGAAACAATGTAACAAACACACACAGATGTGCATTGATAAATTACATCCCCCAAAATAGATAACTTGATTTAAACCAAATTCAAGGGCAGTTGTGGTTTAATTTAATACTAGAAAATGCAATAAAATCCTTGAATATTAACTGCATGTTTTATTTAGTCGATAACAATGGTAAATTTATTAGACAGCCACCTGAAGGTCAAGGAGTTGAATAAACTCTCACAGATTTGTCACGTAATGTTTATGCATTTCTTTGAAGGCTCTGTCTCAAACTCAGATTGTCTCTCAGCTTGTATATAGTTAGTTTTTGCCGAATCAGGACCATAACAAATTAAACTAATTAGGCAAATTAAGCAGCTAAAAGAGTAAGTGCTCTGATTGGCTTGAAATGGAAGAGAGCATGAACCCAGTTCAGTTTCATCAATTGTCTCAGTTCTTCATTCTGTGGGTGCACGGTCCCACTCGTTGTCTGTGGGTGTTGCCATTTTCCTGGTTACCGCTGACAGACAGACAACGTTAATAGTTCTTGTTCCTTCTTATGTGGTAAGACGTAGAGTTGTCTTACTGAAAACTCACACCAGCCTTATAGTTGCCCCTCCAAAAATGCCATTTTACCAAATAAGAAGGAACAACGGCAGCACAGTGGTTTAGTGGTTAGCACGTTCTCCTCTCAGCACTAGGGATTCCTGGTTCGAATCCCCATCAGGGTGGAGATTCCATGTTCTCCCCGTGTCCACTTGGGTTTCCTCCGGGTTCTCCGGTTTCCTCCCATAGTCCAAAAACATGGATCAAGTCAATTGAATTCTCCAAAATGCCTCATATAGAGTGTGTCTGTGTGAATGAGTGTGTGCCCAGCGATAGATTGGCACCCTGTCCTGGGTGTATCTGCCCAGCGCCTGAAACATTGTCCCCTGGATGGGCATGGGGGACCCCCCCACCCCCCCAGTGCGACCCTAATATAGGATAAAAGCGGAAGATAATGAATGAATGAAGAAGGAACAACAGGACTGTGATACTACTGTCCGTGACTGCTCATACAAGTTTAAGTAATTTATTTATACAGCGCTTTTTACAATAGTACATTACAAAGCCATTCAAATCCCCAAAGAGCAAGCGAAAGTGACAGTGGCAAGAAAAACTCCCTGTTATGTTGTTCTATTAAGGAAGAGACCTTGGGAGGACCAAGACTCATTGGGGGACTCACTGGCAACACAATGCCTGAATCAGCAGGGTTCCTACCAGTGTGCCAATCAGTTGTCATTAATGCCACACAGTCTATAGATGGTTTGGGGCATGAGAGAGGGCAGGGTAAACAGTCAAACAGTCAAGTTTAGTGTGGCACTTCATGAACATACTGAATACTGAGGCTTTGAAAGGCTTTTGGTGACAAAGTGATGGAGGCAAACCTGGAGGCATGACCTGCTGCTTAGAGAGGAATCTGAGATGCAAAAGAAATCCTTCTACCAGAGAAACTGAAGCCAATTCAGCATCACCTGCTCAAAGTACTCCGATGTATTTAATGAGCTCCAAAGCTCGTCTTTAATGAAGAGAAGCTAGCTCATCAATTACAAGCCAACGTTTTGGCATTGTCTGAAGTAATGTGTCCAACAACCCATCTGCAAAAAGAAATATGAGCTCCTTTTTCCCTTCTAAGTACAAGATATAATCATTACAATCACCTTGTGGCCTGTGTATGAAAGAATCAGATTCTAAATGTCTGGATCTGCATCATACACGTGAATGTGCCAGCCCAAATTTAGTAGTTTCGGGGCGCAACTAGGACAGGTCGTTTATTGTCCCATCCTGATTCGATCAAAGCCACAGCACACTCTTAGGCAATGATGCTGCAGTACATAAACTAAATTTAACCAGGACAAATGCCTCTTCTGGGAGAATGTGAAAAACAACGAGGCAGCATCCACTGCTATTAATGTGTCATTCTGTAAGAATTGCAATCTTTCTCAAAGGGTGGGAGAAAAAAAGGGCTTTGAGTGGGGGGGGGGGGCAAATCTATTGTTCACTTTACTGTCTCATACAAATTGGTTTAGCTCTCAGCTCTGACAGCAGCATCAAATGGCAGCTGTTGATTTGCCATCCAGGACATTTTGCATTTCATCTAGTTACAAAGCGGATTTCGCCAACGCCACAGCGTCTGTAATTGGAGGTACTCACCAAACTAATCAATATACAATCAATAAATAAATTAGGTTAGTTCTAGGGCGGAACGGTGGCTTAGTGTTTAGCACATTCCAGTTAGTGTCCATGTTAGTTTCCATGTTCTCCCCGTGTCTGCGTGGGTTTCCACCGGGTTCTCCGGTTTCCTCCCAGTCCAAAAACATGGAACAAGTCAATTGAGTTCTCCAAATTGCCCCATATAGAGTGTGTATGCGTGCGTGTCTATGTGAGTGAGTGTGTGCCCAACAATAGATTGGCACTCTGTCCTGGGTGTATCTGCCCAGCACCCGAGAAGTTCCCGAAAAGATAATGAATGAATGAATGAAAGGTTAGTTCTAGTGTTGATTTTCACATTTCACCTATATATGTAATCTATGGCATAATCTTGGTTAAATGTTAAAACAGTGAGAATTACATTAAGTGCTTTAAATTTTAAAAGCTGGGATGGAATTATTGGGGTGGCACGGTGGTTTGGTGGTTGGCACGTTCGCCTCTCAGTGCTGGGGAGTTCCCAATCTGGGTGGAGTTTCCATGTTCTCCCCGTGTCCATGTGGGTTTCCTCCCACAGTCCAAAAACATGGATCCAGGTCAATTAAACTCTCCAAATTGCCCCATATAGAGTGTGTTTGTGTGTGTCTGTGTGAGTGATAGAATGGATCCCTGTCCTGGGTGTATCTGACCAGTGCCCGAAACGTTCTCCCCTGGATGGGCATGAAGGGCATGAAGAACCCCCCCCCCTGTCCTGGGTGTATCTGCCCAGTGCCCGAAACGTTCTCCCCTGGATGGGCATGAAGGGCATGAAGAACCCCCCCCTGTCCTGGGTGTATCTGCCCAGTGCCCGAAGCGTTCTCCCCTGGATGGGCATGAAGAACCCCCCCCCCCCCCCCCGCGACCCTAGTAGAGGATAAAGCGGAACATGATGGATGGATGGATGGGATGTTATTATATGCAGTATCTGTCAAACGTTTGGACACCCCACCTTTCTTGCTCTACAGTACTTAGTGTCCATGTCATCAGTTCCAGGTACTGCTAGAACGCTGGTCTTGTGAGCAGAGGGATCAATTAGAATGTGTTTCTCATTTATAGAGACAAGAGGCAAGATTGGCACAGTGGTGCTTTGTCTGTGTGTCAGGTTTGAGTATCATCTACGTCTTGTTTGGTTCAATCTGTTATAAAAACTGCATTTTCCATTATTTTATGATGGGTAAGGTTTGTATAATTTACCGTGTGACAGTTACTATAACACTTCTTATTAAATGTACTGACTAAACAGACCGCTAATGTTAACGTTAAGCTAAAATAACTACTCCCATATTATTTAACAATTACATGTTTTCATTGGTTTTAATACCTTCTAGGAAGGGGGGGGGGCACCCTTCAGTAATAGGAAAGTTGTCAAGAACTTGGCTCAAGATAAACACTAAAAGGAAACCTACCCGTAAGAACAAGTGGTACTTGTTTTCAGCTTGTTAATATAGAATGTTCCACCCTACAGAACTGGTGTTTTTCCACAGCAGCACTTGTAACACTTGAAGGCTGAGAGAAGAACTCTTTTTACCGTGTTTTACGTCATCAAGCGGCAAGATAAATATAATACATAATTAAAAAACCTGTATGCGCAGAGATCCTCATCTGACAGAACTTGTCAACCCCTGCCAATTACAGTTGATCATATCTGGTGATAATTCTTTAAAAGTACATGTAATGCATGCTGTACAGAAAAGGAGGAACAAAAAATATATATTAAAAAAAGAAAAATAAAGGCTATCTGATCTTAAACATACATTACACAAAATGTATCAAATAGCACCAAATAATGTCTGATTATTTTATATTTACATTACATTTAGTCATTTAGCAGACACTTTTATCCAAAGCGACTTACAAATGAGAACATCACAAGTCAGAAGTTATGGAGAAAACCAACTATACTGTAAATTCATCAAACCTGATTGTTATTTGATGCTGCGCACCCCCCCCCCCCCTCTTTTTTTTCCTACAACAGGTATTTGTTAAAGAGATGCGTCTTCAGTAGTTTCTTAAAACTGCTTAGTGACACATTTATACACATCAGTATGCTAATGTAGTCATCTTCCCCACAAACCAACTTTCCTTTTTGCTCAGGTGACTTCTTTTCCTGTAAGGGTTGTAAACCTTAACAAACAAAAGTACAAGTGCAACATGAAACGGCCACTCCTGTGTAACTATTCAACCACATTCTGATCAACCACAAATTAATGTCAGTTTCAGATTTCCCATTTCATGTATTAGATAGAGGAGGTACATGACTGACTCACAAGGAAATTCACTCAATACATGAAATGTTGGGCTAGTCACCTGTTTTGTCAGTTGTTTACCTAAAATCTAAGTTAATGTGACTGTAAGAGTCTTGTTATTGTAAATCAATAAACAATAAAAAATTATTTCAAGTTTAAGTCATTTATTTATAGAGCGCTTTTTACAATAGTACATTGTCACAAAGCAGCTTTACAGTGTTATAAGCCTTTAAACCCCCAAAGAGCAAGCCGAAGCGATAGTGGCAAGACAATATTGATATTGATATATGTTTATATTTTAAGGAAGAAACATTGGGAGGTCCAAGACTCAGCATTAACAGCATAGCAAAATTGAAAGCTATTTTAAAGAAAATAATGTAGTCGTATTGCAACACAAAATATTTATCTATCCATTTTTCCTGACAGGCTTCATTCTAAAAGATAAATCCATCCAACCAATATCTTCCACTTTATCCTCTACTAGGGTCAAGGGGGGTTCTTCATGCCCATCCAGGGTAGAAACGTTTTGAGCGCTGGGCAGATACACCCAGAACAGGGCACCAATCTATCGCTGGAGACACACTCACTCACATAAATACACCCGGAGGAAACCCACGCGGACACGGGGAGAACAAAGAAACTCCACCCAGATTGGGAATGGAACCGGGAATCCCTAGTGCTGAGAGGCAAATGTGCCCATTGAAAGATAAATCATTTAAAAGAAATAAATTTAAATTAACACATCAAATTCTAAAGATCCCGGCTAGAATGTTCTCCCCATGTCTGTGTGGGCCGCACTAAAATGCTCCTTTTCAAACTGCATTTATATAGTGTTTGAGTGTTTGAGTGAGTGAGTTCTCAGTGACTGTCCTGGGTGTATCTGCCCAGCTCCCAAAAACTCACCCAACCATGACCGTAGTGAACGATTAAGCAGAAGAGAATGAGATGAGACATCACATTACACCACATCATCAGTGACTCAAGTCAGCATCAAGCGTCACCTCTTACAACCTGAAATTATTTGGGGAAACCTTCACAGATTGGGAGACTGACTAAAACAGAAGGAAGTGTATATCAAAAAGGGAGTGGTAGCTCAGTGGTTAGGGTGTTGGGCTTGAAATCATAAGCTTGTGGGTTCAAATCCCAAGTCCAATGAAGATACCAATGTGGGTCCTTGAGGAAGATCCTTAACCCTCATTGCTCCAACACACAACCCTGTGTTCTGACCCCAACAATCAAGTTGGGATATTTGTAAAAAAGCTAATTGACCAAATGTAAATGTAAAAATAAAAACATATAATATTCAACTTATATGTAATTAATAGACACTTTACTGTCTTTGAATATTAAGATTAAACTCTTAAACCCTAGCATATGAACTAACATGTTTAGTTAATGATATTCATCAGCAAGTTTACTTGATCCCATTAAACAAATAAGTTACATTCCCCAACTGCCCCTGGGTCTGCCCAGCGCCTGAATCGCTCTCTCGTGGATGAGCTGAGGACATCCCCCCTCCCCCTGGACACAAGTCCTTAGTGTAGGATTAAGCTGGAGATAATGAGACGAGATAACTACTGCAGGTCCCACATTCTGAGCTTACTCTAGATACAACACAAAGCTGAACGTAGGTCTCTCTGGTGACACACCCTCGTCACAACCTGTGTAACTGAATGCGGTGGAATGCATCCAGGTTACAGATGGAGAGATGTCAGCTGGCTGGCATGCTGAGCAGGTCCGGAATGCTTCAGAGCTTCTGTAATTTCTCTCACACAGTCAGAGGGCCTTACAGTCGGGCAAATCAGATAACCTTTATGGACTTGAGGCTTTCTGAAACTAACATTTAGTCAAAGATACGTCACATATCACACAAGTCACAGAGGAATGTACTCTGTACACAGGGATTTTTTTCCTCAGAGCTCGATCCAGCAGCTCACTCTGAAAGTCAAGAGCAGTGTTTAAGTTGTGTCCATTTTTTGTGTAAATATAAGTGAATTTTTGGTATTTGGTAAAAAAAAAAAAAAAAAAAAAAATTCAATAAAAATAAATTGGTTTGATTTCAGAGCGAGGGGAGTGTAAGCTAAAAGGAATGTCTTGCTAAACTTGGCTTACCACAACCCACCCAAGAAAACCACACGCGTCAGAGCGAACAAGACTCTCGCTTCCTCTTCGTCTGATTTAATGGCATGGTAACCAGAGGGGAGGTGAGGTAATTAACCCCCCTATGATTTATACAGCTTTCCCAAAAGGCTACTAAAATCTTGAGAAAACCAAGAGGAGAGACTATCCAATATCTTCCACTTTATCCTCTTCTAGGGTCGCAGGGGGGAGGGGGGTTGCCCCATGCCCATCCAGGGGAGAACATTTCAGGCACTGGGCAGATACACCCAGGACAGGGCGCCAATCGCTGGGCACACCAAGAGGAGAGACTAATCAGAAAAAAAAGAAAGAAAAAGTTCTACTCAAGCAGAAGCACCTCAAGTTGCGAAATTGTTTGGCTTGCACATGAAACAGTTCTTAAAAACACAGAATTAAGAACAGAGGTCACACCAACCTTTTTGACACGGAGCGCTGCTTTAAGGGTTCTGAGTAAAATGAGGAAATGCTTGCTTGTTTACAGATTTCTAGGTCGGTGTAAAGTTTGATGTTCCACATTCGGCAGAGAACAAACTACAATCAGTATCTGACCAGCGCCTGAAACCTTCTCCCCTGGATGGGCATGGGGAACCCCCCCCATGACCCTACTAGAGGATAAAGCGGAAGATAATGGACGGATGGATGCCATTAAACTTATTAAAAAACTTATTAAAATCATTTAGAGGCGGCATGCTGGCTTAGTGGTTAGCATGTTCTCCTCTCAGCACTAGGGATTCCCGGTTTCAATCCCAATTTGGGTGGAGTTTCCATGTTCTCCCCGTGTCCGTGTGGGTTTCCTCCGGGTTCTCCAGTTTCCTCCCACAGTCCAAAAACATGGATCAAGTCAATCGAGTTCTCCTAATTGCCCCATATAGAGTGTGTCTGTGTGAGTGAGTGTGTGTGTGAGTGTGTGTCCAGTGATAGATTGGCACCCTGTCCTCGGTGTATCTGCCCAGCGCCCGAAACATTCTCCCCTGGATGGGCATGGGGGAACCCCCCGCGACCCTAATAGAGGATGAAGCAGAAGATAATGGATGGATGGATTAAAATTTAACACTTTCAGATTATTTTCACTTCATATCTGTTCTTTTGTTGGTGTGAAGTTTTTTCTAATAACAACCATGAAATCCTGATATCAGTAAAGTTTTTCTTGCAGTGAGCACATTTTGTTCTTTCACAGTCCAAGAAAAGAGATTCAAGGTGAACTGGCTGCTCTAAATTGCCCCTATAGTGTGTCTGTCTTTGTAAATAAGTGAGTGAGTGAGTGATATATCTGCACAGCTTATCTTGCCAGCAAGTAATCCAGCTTTAATAGACGCTCCTTTTATGCTCAGTTGATACTGCCCTAACTGTGGAACCTTCTAGAACAGTATAAATAGCATCATCATTTCTTTTGCATCTGTCCCAATCTTTTTTAAAAGCGTGTTTCAGGCATCAACTTCAAATTTTTTTCATATTTAAAAAATTCCATTAAGTCACTGAAACGCTTTACTGTTATCCAAATGTTTAATTATATTAACAGATCACTGACATTTCTGGAAGCGGAGTTTGTATATTTACTGAGTCATTATAAATAGTTCAGATAAGTCCCCTCTGTTCATTCCCACACTAGGGGTCACAGCATGGCCCTCCTTGCCCTTCAAAAAAGTTTTTGCCTTGAACAGAAAATAAATAAAATAAAAGCAAAGATAATTTCAGCTCCCCAATTATGATATTAAATGTAATGGAACTGGATTTGATCATGCACTTCATCAACACAATGTTCACTTTATTTTTATTGCTAAGCTTCTGCCTCAAACCAATGCCTACTATGTTTTCCAGTTTAAAAATTCATGGGGTATTTGAACATTGCCACAATATAATCAATCCATTCAACTTTGCTTAAAGGAAAAGAGGATTTTAGCATCCACAATGTAAGTGTGGACCTCCCAGAGAGAAGGAATGCTGCACTGGAATGCAGCCCTGGAGAGTACAATGAAACAAGATGGAAGTCATTTCAAGTCAGTGAACTATTTAAAAAAAAAAAGACCAGAAACATGAAATACATGCAGTCCGAAATCCACTGAAAATCACTGCAACTCCCTGCATGAAGCCTCTGAAATCCGATCTAAAGGATGGCCTCAGGATGCTTAATTTTTAGTGAAACACATCTGTAAATTGAAACTAGTCTAAACTAGTCGAATTCCAGGCCCACATTCAAGCCGATACGGAGACAGAAAGTAAAAATAAACTATGGAGACAGACGGAACTAAAAGTAAAAGTGCAGAAGACTAGACGAAAATGAAAGGAACTATAAAAATCATTCCAGGCTTCTGTGATTTCTGATGCATGTTATAAAAGTTATAGTTTCAGTTTAGAATGAAGTATGCTCACACAACTGTGTTATGTCTGCAAATAGTTCCTAATCAAACATTACTAGAATGACTATAGAATATGAGTTTAAGATAAACACAAGAGAAAGGCGATACCCCCCACCCCTCCCCTCTGCAAATTCTTCACTAAAACCACCTGCAAAAGTTCTTTAGACTGTAATCAGTGCTCATGTGACGGGTCGCAAGCAGAGCAAACCTGAGATTGAGCATCAGACATGAGATGATTCCATTTTGTCCACTCATGGTCCAAGAAATAATCACGATCATTATGCAATATTTAACTTTACCAAAAAAGGTGTTGGAACAACACTGGAACAACGCAGTTTGTAATTTATTTAATGCACATTTGCATTACATTTGGTCTTTTAGCAGATGATTTTATCCAAATGGACTTACAAGGTGAGCACAGGGTTAATCACAGCATCCCTGGAGCAATGAGGGTTAAGGGTCTTGCTCAAGGACCCACACTGGTAATTTCAATGGTCCTGGGATTTCAACCACCAACCTTCAGATTGATAGTCCAACGCCCAAAACACTGAGCTACCACGTCCGTGAACACGACACGGACTAACATTTAGTGACATTTAAGACAATGCAGGTCTTTCACTGAATACGAACACTATACATTCTTTATAACATTTTTTATTTATTATTTTGTGACTATTTTTGTTCTATGTGAGTTCCACCACTTGGTCTTAAGTTTCTGTTACCGGCATAATGCACAATTTTCTTGACGATGTTGACAATTCTTGTGATAAAGTAATTAATTAAACATTTTTAATCATGATTAATCCCTATTAAACTATGTCATCCACATCAACGTTTGCTGTCCTATCAGTTACAAAGACCAGTCACAGGTTTGATGCTATTTTGTGATATTGAAACCAATATTTTCATCATTATTATTTATTGAGGTTATTAGTTGTTACAATGGTTTATATATGGAGTTTATATTCGAAATGAAATCCATGTAAAAGATCATTTGTGTGCGCAAAAATAACTACCAACATGTCACAGTTGTTACAGGCTGACAAAAAAAAGTGATTTGATATATTAATAGCATTCTTTTTTTAATCTATGAAAAATGACCCAAGATTCATGAATTGCAAAGCAAGCCCCGTTGTTGAGCCAACATTGACTTGCGTGGATCTAAGTGTACAAAAACCCGAGGCTATGACTGACACTGCCCCAGCGGACTGACACTGCCAATGCACTGAATCGATCTACTGTTTATTATCCATGAAGTCTTCACGAGGTGAAGAAGGCAAAATGTAAATGGAGTTTTCAGTTCAACTGAACCCAAATGCATTTCTCACTCACTGTACTCAGTTTAGACAAGAAAAAAAGCTGCAAACCTGAACAAACTGACTCACAAGTTGTCATCTTAGTCCAGTTCCAAAAGACAGTGAATGCTGTGTAATAGCAACGTCTGAAATATCCAACCCAAGACTGAATAAACACAACTTCTGCCAGCAAGTCAAGCTACTGGCTCTACACTGTCTGACCAGCACTGTAGCCATTTGTAATCTTCACTGCCACAGAAAACAAAATGTGTTATTTGTTTAAGCAATATATATAGAAGCAGTCAAAAAAAAGATCTGCTTCTAGAACCATCACAGAAGAGGTATCATTTGGGTGGTGGATTATTTGTGAGTTCTGCAGTCACACTGGGGGTTTTAGTGCAGCAGTGCTGCTGTACTTTCATTTAAACACCTCAGTGACACTGCTGGGATAGGAATAATGCACCAACCAAATAATACCTGCTCTGTCGTGGCACTATTGGGGTTCTGACCATTAGAACAGAGGGTGTACACAGTATGTACTGTAGTTCAAACAGATGGACTACAGTCTGTAGACTGGAGTGGAGTTATACTGACAATCAGTCACCAAAAGAGATGAATTACCAGCAAATATTCAAAGAGACTTACAACTGAGAGAGCAACACAAGTCGGTGTGTTAAAGAGGAACGAGCTAAACTGCAGTATTAACAATTACAATCATCTGCTGATCTGTTTTCAATGTCCAGATTTTCCCCACCCAACAAAATAACTTAAACAAGTTAGTTATAGGCGGCACGGTGGCTTAGTGGTTAGCACGTTCGCCTCTCAGCGCTAGGGATTCCCGGTTCGAATCCCCATCTGAGTGGAGTTTCCATGTTCCCCCCGTGTCCGCGTGGGTTTCCTCCGGGTTCTCCGGTTTCCTCCCACAGTCCAAAAACATGGATCAATTTAATTGAGTTCTCTAAATTGTCCCATATAGAGTGTGTTTGAGTGTGTACCCAGCGATGGATTGGCGCCCTGTCCTGGGTGTATCTGCCCAGCGCCCGAGACGTTCTCCCCTGGATGGGCATGGGGAACCCCCCACCGCGACCCTAATAGAGGATAAAGCGGGAGATAATGAATAATGAATGAAAGTTAGTTATAATGGGGCACGGTGGCTTAGTGGTTAACACGTTCGCCTCTCAGCGCTGGGGAATCCAGGTTCGAAATCTAATCTGGGTGGAGATTCCATGTTCTCCCCTTGTCCGTGTGGGTTTCCTCCGGGTTCTCCGGTTTCCTCCCACAGTCCAAAAACATGGATCAAGTCAATTGAATTCTCCAAATTGCCCCACATAGAATGTGTTTGTGTGAGCAAGTGTATGTCCAGCAATAGAATGGCGCCCTGTCCTGAGTGTATCTACCCAGCGCCAGAAATGTTCTCCCCTGGATGGGCATGGGGAACCCCCCCCCCCCCCCCCCCCCGCAACCCTTGTTGAGGATAAAGCGGAAGATAATGGATGGATGGATGTTAGTTATAATGATTACTAACTACAAATAACTAGCCAAGTAAATAAAAATTCATAAATTAACAAAAATCTCATGATAAATAACAAATCTATTATTAACTTCTCCCACCTCGACCAAATGGGCACCGCTTTTTCCTTTCTGGTTTATTAAAGTGATTTATAAAAATGCCAGGCTTTTGGTTAAACAACATATTTAAAATGTTCAATATACTAAAAGGGAATGATACTGTGAAAAGCCCAAATCTTTCTGAAACCGAGGCAGTGTAGGACCATCATCATAGATCAGGTCTGAAGCTCGGGTCTGAACAGCTTTCCTGGGCTTTAACATGCTGAAATGAGAAACAGCGAATGAGATTACCACCTCCTCTGCCCAGATTTAGCAGGGACTAAAATATACAGATGATGTTCCAATGAGCCGTTCGGTGCCATAGCAACAAAATGAAATACATCAATTTGAACTCTTCTAAAAAACACAAGGAAAGAAATTAAAAAATTTCAGAAGCAGCATTTGACCTACTTGAGTGTATGTAGGTTCTTAGAGAGAGTGCAGAGAACAGTGAGCAAGACCCACTTTGCACCCCTTTCTTCCCCCAGGGCTGGCTCTGTTTTTTTTTATATAGATGTTGCCATCATGAAGGTAATGTACTGAAGCCATCAAAAATAAAGGGGTATAATGGACAGAATTCTAATTTATGTAAAATTAATAGCCACCATCACTGATTTCAGAGCGGAGTCCGAAAATGTCACAAAGTTAATAAACTTCTGCTTTTATATTAATGGTTGTTATTAAGGTCAAATGCTTTTACAAGCGTTACGGTATTAAGCAAAATCATATTATTTAAGGAATAAAGAAATATATAAGAAGAGGGTTCGAACCGGATATTGTAAATCTGTCCATTTTTAACTTGGGATTCATCTGTACAAAGTGTTCAACTCTTCAGGCTTTTAAAATACGAAGATGCCCATATTGCTCATTATGTAGGTCACAGGGATGGGGAGGTACAGAAGAACAGAAAGTTGCAGCTTTGGAACCGAGCCCTGATGTCCTTTCATGACCGGGTGCTAATCTCACAGAGGGAAGGGACCTGTAGCATTTTGTTACTAATTCTACTGTCTGCCTAATTCAAAGTCCATGTTTACCTAAGGCCTTGGAGAAGAAATAGGTGACATACGACTTAAAACCAATTCTTGCTTCACTGAAAGAAAATAAAGTCCAAGGAAATTTTCTAATACTGAAAAATAATTAATATCATGACCCTTCAGCAGTGCATGAATTTTACATTTTAAAGACATGATGTTTTAAGGTTGTAATTTTAATACTGCAGAATGACTGGATCAGTCACAAGTTTTAAAAACGTAGAAAGACTACATTGGCCGTGAGGAGGGGATTATACAAAACAAAGCTTACTTAAAGAATTAATCAGGTTTATCACAGGATTGCAACCATTTTCCCCAAATGCTTACAAAAATACCAGACGTACTGAATACTGTCCTTTATGTACCTTAAAAGTCCTGCCAAGCACAAGCTTAGTGAAGGTTACTGCTTAAGGCTGCTTGATTTCAGAGTCCTGTGTACAAGTTTGTATAACTTACTGAGTCAGTACTTAGTAACACATCTTTAGACAGAAATTACGACTTTAAAATGTTAGAACTCTCCAGGTAAATGTCCTGGCAATGTTTTGACGTCCCCTATAAAATCGTTGGCTTTGTAAAATATTCTTGGTTCCGTCAAGAGAACAGGAAGACTGTAATAAAGTTTTAGTTGCCAATGCCATCTTATTAAATTATATTATTTATTGTATACACCAACCAAATAATCCCTGCTTTATGGTGGTACTATTGGGGTTCTGACCATTAGAACAGAGTAAAGGAGACGTGCACAATATGTACTGTAGAACACAAACAGATGGACTACAGTCTGGTATTGTAGAACTACAAAGTCCATCTTTATGGTAAGTGGAACAGAGAACATTGGCAATAAGTGGAGCAAACTTTTTTCTGGTACTGTATTCTATTAATTATTACTTTGAACACATTGATATTTGCATTTTGCATTTTTTTGGTAACATAAGGCTATAAAAATTCCACAACATGCCTCAAAATTTATTTTAAATTTTAAAAATCATCTTTGCAGCAATGTTTTCCCATTTTAATTAATTCAAATGTTTATTATTGTATAATTTTAAGCTACAGAGCCAACGTTTTCAACACCTCAACATGTTAAACAACAAAATCAAGCGTCATTTGTTCCTTTTTGTCCAAACTTGCATAAGACTGTACATGATGTGTTAAGTTATAAAATGGGGGTCAGCGTTAACTGCAGGCTTCTTTCTCTCAGCAGGCATTATGGAAAAGTCTCTATGCGTCAGAAGCATTTCACAGGAAAGGGCTGTTATTTTCAGCAAACACCTCTGCACTCTCATCACTCGCTACAGCCAATACTAAAAGATAGCTGAGTCAGATTTTAATGCTCAGTAGGACACTAGACCACCCGCTCAGTGAGAGATGAAATTTTATCTGTACCTGATCTGATTTACTGGACCTACAGAAGTCCAATAAAATTAGACCTATAACAAAGAGAAATCAGATATGTGAGCCGGATAAAGTGTGTGATATCAGGACACGGCACAAACACTGTAACACCAGCCGTTTTTTATTCAGCGATTAAGGGAAGTAGGGTCACTGACCGTTAACGACCTAAAAATTAAACAAAAATATTTTTATATAGCTATCTATCGTATTAAATAAATCAAAATTATATATATATATACTAATCATGTTGTTGCATTAAGCCATAATTACAATTTTAAAAGATTAGAAAGACCAACATTGCTCCAATCACTAGTATGTAGCTCTATCTATGACCTGCACTGCGAAGCACAGTGTTTAACACCAAGATGTGTTTATACAACAACTTACACTATATTCACTAGTTTAGAATTGAACACTACAACTAATTGCCTTAATTTACCTCCAAGTGAACATTTGGAAAATAATACACAATAATAAACAAAAATGCACAGTACTTTTTACACAAAAAAAAACCCAGGTCCTCCAACCCTATGTTGTTCTCTGAAGGTGTGACTGTAACCAAAACCCTTACTGAGCTCTGGTTCCCCGGTCCAGGATGTATACAGAAACTTATCTGCTGTCTTATGTCTATGCATAGACATAATAGTAATTTGCAGCCTCACACATTGTTTAATGAATCCTTATAATAGTCCTTTTGGTCAGGACATCATACATTTCATCAAACTGGACATGGGATTTTAATTCATACTGTAATCACCAACAGTAGAGGTGATTAGTATAAATTTAATAGAATAGAATGCTTTATTGTCAATGGATAGTATAAATGTACACTGGACAACAAAATTAAAACACAGCTCTTTCTTCAGTGCAAATGTCTCGGGCGCTGGGCAGATACACCAGGGTGCCAAGGACAGGGTGCCAATCCATAGCTGGGCACACACTCACTCACACAGACACATTCTATATGGGGCAATTTGGAGAATTCAGTTGACTTGATCCATGTTTTGGGACTGTGGGAGGAAACCAGAGAACCCGGAGGAAACCCACGCGGACACGGGGAGAACATGGAGACTCCACCCAGATTGTGATTCGAACCAGAGGCAAACGTGCTAACCACTAAGCCACCGTGCCACCCAGAAATTATAATGTCTATTTAAATAAAGGGAAGACATTGCACTATAACTGACCTCAGATAGAAATAAAATGCACATGGCTTGTTTAAGGTAAGATTTACTCTATATATATATATATATATATATATATATATATATATATATATATATATATATATATATATATATATATATATATATATATATATATATATATATATATATATGGGTCGATATTGGGACCAGTTTCATATATATATATATATATATATATATATATATATATATATATATATATATATATATATATATATATATATATATATATAGTATTGTCATTTTTAAAACCTTTGTTTAACTGTTTGTGCATGTAGAGAATGCTGCTTGTTTATTGTTTACTAGACAATTTTAACTACTTAATAGTCTTTCAAATGTCTCATGGTTTAATATGGATGCCTCAGTGTCCAAAACAAATATATATATATATATATATATATATATATATATATATATATATATATATATATATATATATATATATATATAGCGCTTTTCTTGGACCTCAAAGACACTTACAACAATTAAAACAATACATAAGACAATAACAATAATGCAATTCCCATGACTAACACTACGAATGAGCAAAGCCACTCAGGATTAGAGCAAAGAAAGAATTACGTATGTGTTTGCCATTTTAAAAATTGGTGAAGGGTTCATTTAACGTCGGTGTACGACATTGCGTCTTCTGCACGATACCTCCACAAAAACAAACCTCGCTTTACAAAGGATTATTCAACGTCAGTAAATCAAAAGGGTGTAACCTCATCAGAAAAGACGCAATAAGCTTTATGTAAATCCTTGCTGACCACACAGTGATTAATAGTTTCAGATGCAGTCACATATTTTTCTCCAGGACATCAAACGTCTGATGGCTGAAGTGCCTATGGCACACTGAACTAATGCCTCTGCCACGCCTATGAAATAAGGTGTTTTTCCTTTTTCATGACATCATGCCGGAGGAATCTAGAAAAGACTGAACAGACAGAATAAACACAGCTGACTACATGGAATACATAAGCATAATATTTGGCTTGGGTCGATATTGGGACCAGTTTTAATGTTATCGCAGACAAACTGGAATTGTAGCAGGCAGACTCAACTTAGTGTCTGTTAGTCAGAAGCAATAGACTCCCACTTTATCCTCTATTAGGGTCGCGGTGGGGTTCTCCATGCCCATCCAGGGGAGAACGTTTCGGGCTCTGGGCAGATACACCCAAGACAGGGCGCCAATCTATCACTGGGTACACACTCACACACAGACACTCTCTACATGGGGCAATTTGGAGAATTCAATAGACTTGATCCATGTTTTTGGACTGTGAGAGGAAACCGAAGAACGTGGAAACTCCACCCAGATTGGGATTCGAAGCGGGAATCCATAGCGCTGAGTACGTGGTAACCACTAAGCCACCATGCCGCCCCCTACCTAATATCATTTAAAAAATAGTTATTTCTTCATTCTAAACTTTGAGATTCCAAAACAAATGATTCAGTCAAGTAATTATTAAACACAATTAAAACAAGGTATTGTATCAGCAGACAACCCAGTACATTTCTGTAGCTGCATTACACTTATGTTTGGTGTTATAATTCATTCCTGTGACTACAAACTCTTGGGAGAGCATTTGTTTGATTTTTGCTGACATGTTGACTAATCAGTTGGTAAGACTATTAAAAGCTTTGGGTTACTATTTTGGGCCTGGTGCATTTTTTTGGCATGGGAGTGTACAACTATGACAAATATAGCTTGAAAACAATGTGCATTCCAGAACAGTAACTCACAATATGAATTTTCTGACGATACTGTTGTCAGTATCAGTCCAGCATGCACCAGCTTTATTATCAGCGATAGATTGGCATCCTGTCCTGGGTGTATCTGCCCAGCGCCCGAAACGTTCTCCCCTTTAGGGTCGCGGGGGGGTTCCCCATGCCCATCCAGGGGAGAAAGTTCCGGGCGCTGGGCAGATACACCCAGGACATGGCGCCAATCCATCTCTGGGCACACACTCACTCACACAGACACACACACATACATACTCTATATGGGGCAATTTGGAGAACTCAATTGACTTGATCCATTTTTCCCACCCTGTATTGGGGTGTATATGGGGCAATTTGAATTGACCTTGATCCATGTTTTTGTACTGTGGGAGGAAACTGGAGAACCCGGAGGACACCCACGCGGACATGGGGAGAACATGGAAACTCCACCCAGATTGGAATTTGAACCAGGAATCCCTAGCACTGAGAGGAGAACATGCTAAACCACTAAGCCACCGTGCCGCACCATTTGAAAGTCCATCCATCCATTATCTTCCACTTTATCCTGTATTAGGATCACGGGGGGGGTTCTCCATGCCCATCCAGGGGAGAACGTCTGGGGCGCTGGGCAGATACACCCAGGACAGGGCGCCAATCCATCGCTGAGCACACACTCACTCACACAAACACACTCTATATAGGGCAATTTGGAGAACTCAATTGACTTGATTCATGTTTTTGGACTGTGGGAGGAAACCGGAGAACCCTGAGGAAAGCCACGTGGACACGGGGAGAACATGGAAACTCCACCCAGATGGGGATTCAAACAATTCGGATTGGATAGGTAAATTCATTTATTCATTATGTTCTGCTTTATCCTCTATTAGGGTGGCGGGGGGTTCCCCATGCCCATCCAGGGAGAACGTTTCGGGCGCTGGGCAGATAGACCCAGGACAGGGCGCCAATCCATCGCTGGGCACACACTCACTCACACAGACACACTCTATATGGGGCAATTTGGAGAACTCAATTGACATGATCCACGTTTTTGGACTGTGGGAGGAAACCGGCGAACCCGGAGGAAACCCATACGGACACGGAGAACATGGAAACTCCATCCAGATGGGGATTCGAACCGGGAATCCCTAGCGCTGAGAGGAGAACATGCTAACCACCAAGCCACCCTGCCGCCCGTAATGATTATTTCCGGTGATTTTGCCCTCCCTATTATAGGAATTCTGGCCCCTTAACGGTAACAGCAGGTCATCAGGAACCCGGTTCTAGGTTCTAAAGGTCACTAAATTTCAACAAACACTGGCAACCTTCCTGTTGAACAAGCTCTCCGACGAATCGGTTCCTAACCCGATTCCAGTTCGACTCCCTCGTTCCGGAGCCAAATGAACCCTCCGCGGAGAACACGCTTCCAAACGGAGAGAGAGGTGCGACCGCCGCGGAGTGCGCATGCGCCAAGTGTCAGGTAGGCGCACGCCATTAAGTTGGGAGCTGTTGCTTGGAATCTTATAAGAAACTTATTTTTCATCGCGAATTCACACAGCAGGCTGTTAAAAAAGCGGGACTGTTAAAAAAGCGGGACTTTATCTGATTGTTAAAAATGCCATTGTAAATCGGAGCACACGAACTGAAAGCAGCCACGGCGTGTTTCCTTCAACAAGTCGTTTCCAACATGGAGAGGAAACGAAAAAGCTCTCTGATTTCACTGATCGCTGGAAACAAAATAGATAAAAACAGGTGGTAGATCGAGGAAAACGAGTCGAAACTATGTGCAATGTGTTGATCTGAACTACAGATAAACACAGCCGCGCAGATCATTAGAAAGCCGCCGAGTTGCCGTTCAAACAAAACGCAGGGACAGTAACTCACAATATCATCATTATTATTATTATTATTATTATTTATTCATTATCTCCCGCTTTATCCTCTATTAGGGTCGTGGGGGGTTCCCTATGCCCATCCAGGGGAGAACGTCTCGGGCGCTGGGCAGATAGACCCAGAACAGGACACCAATCCATCACTGAACACACACTCACTCACACAGACACACTCTATATGGGGCAATTTGGAGAATTCAACTGACTTGAGCTGCACGGTGGCTTAGTGGTTAGCACGTTCGCCTCTCAGCACTAGGGATTCCCGGTTCGAATCCCCATCTGGGTGGAGTTTCCATGTTCTCCCCGTGTCCGTGTGGGTTTCCTCCGGGTTCTCCGGGTTCCTCCCACAGTCCAAAAACATGGATCAAGTCAATTGAGTTCTCCAAATTGCCCCATATAGAGTGTGTCTGTGTGAGTGAGTGTGTGTTCAGTGATGGATTGGCGCCCTGTCCTGGGTCTATCTGCCCAGCGCCCGAGACGTTCTCCCCTGGATGGGCATGGGGAACCCCCCCCACGACCCTAATATAGGATAAAGCGGGAGATAATAAATGAATGAATAATTGACTTGATCCACGTTTTTGGACTGTGGGAGGAAACCCACGCGGACATAGGGAGAACATGGAAACTCCACCCAGATGGGGATTCGAACCGGGAATCCCTAGTGCTGAGAGGCGAACGTGCTAACCACTAAGCCACCGTGCCGCCCAATTATTATTATTATTATTATATATTACCACATACTCACACATGGGGCAAATAGGTATTTTCAACATAGGACATATTTAATATGGAAGGAAACAGAAGCTACCAAAAACAAAAATATTAATAGATCTTCTAACTGTAATGCTTCCTCAATACTTTTGCACATATAACGGAAACCTACATATAAACACAGATCATTAGAAAGCCTCCAAGTTGCCTTTCAAACAAAACGCATGGACAGTAACTCACAATCCGAATGTTCTAACGATTCTGTTGTCAGTATTTGTCCAGATCAGCTATATTACCACATACTCACACATAGGGGCAAATAGGTATATCCAACATATTTGGCATATTTAATATGGAAGTAAGCAGAAGCTACCAAAAATATAAATAGATCTTCCAACTGTAATGCTTCCCCGGTACTTTTGTCCATATAATGGAAACCTACTTATAAACACAGATCATTGGAAAGCCTCCAAGTTGCTTTTAAAACAAAACGCAGGGACAGTAACTCACAATCCGAATGTTCTATCGATACTGTTGTCAGACCCTGAACAGATCAGTTATATTACCACATACTCACACAAGGGGCAAATAGGTATTTCCAACATATTTGGCATATATAACTAATATGGAAGTAAGCAGAAGCTACCAAAAACAAAAATATAAATCGATCTTCTAACTGTAATGCTTCCTCAATACTTTTGTCCATATAAAGGAAACCTACATATAAACACAGATCATTGTAAAGCCTCCAAGTTGCCTTTCAAACAAAACGCAGGGACAGTAACTCACAATCCGAATGTTCTAACGATACTGTTGTCAGTATCTATCCAGCACGCACCCTGAACAGATCAGCTATATTACCATATACCTATTTGCCCCCATGTGTGAGTACACATAGGGGCAAATGGGTATTTCCAACATAATTGGCATATATAACATTTTATATGGAAGGAAACAGAAGCTACCAATAATATTAATACATCTTCTAACTGTAGAGCTTAAAAGACGTCTCCCAACACTTTTGTCCATATAGTGGAAACCACATCATACATAAGAACGCAGATCATTGTAAAGCCGCCAAGTTGCCTTTCAAACAAGCCGCAGGGCGAGAGAGCCACCACCTACTTTTCCACCCTGCCAAAGTGCGAGCCGCTGGTGTTATTGCCCCCGATCACGCCTGTAAATGCCCCCCGTGGGTCTCACCTGTTCTTAAAGTCGCTCCTTATTTCGGATTTGTCTGTTTTCCGCCTCGTCGTCTCGCGCGGCTGCTCTTTGGCGCAGTGGGAAACGCTCTGAATGAGCGCCGTGCGAGCTGCTGAGGAGTCGGGCGCCAACGAGTCGGCTCTAAGACTCGGCTCTTTGAAGTGAACGTGGAGAGCCGGTTCTTGGGTGGGAGTTGTTTTTTGGGAGCCGAGTCTGTGTATCTGCACTGAGCAGGAGAGGAGGGGTTGTTACACACACACACACACACACACACACACACACACAGTGACACACTGAGAGCAAGAGAAGTTTGGCAATAAATCCATCCATCCATTATCTTCCGCTGGGGAACATATCTTTAATATGTTCCCCATGCCCATCCAGGGGCAAACGTGGGCAGATACACCCAGGACAGGGTGCCAATCTATCGCTGGGCACACACTCACTCACACAGGCACGCACATAAACACACTCCGTCCATCTGTTATCTTTATCCTCTATTAGGGTCGCGGGGGGTTCCCCATGCCCATCCAGGGGAGAACGTTTCAGGCGCTGGGCAGATACACCCAGGACAGGACACCAATCTATCGCTGGGCACACACTCACTCACACAGACACACTCAATCTGGGGCAATTTAGAGAATTCAATTGACCTTGATCCATGTTTTTGGACTGTGGGAGGAAACCGGAGAACCCGGAGGGAACACACGCAGACACGGGGAGAACATGGAAGTTCCACCCAGATAGGGATTCGAACCAGGAATCCCTAGTGCTGAGAGGAGAACTTGCTAACCACTAAACCACCGTGCCACCCTAACCAAACCATAACCATATAAAACCATGTCGCCTGGTGGTTCCACCTCACCAAGGAGCTAATTCTCACTCCGTGGCGTTCACCACAAAAAATGGTGGAACCATCTTCCCAACTCTGTCCGTAAGGAAGAGTCATTTGGCATTTTCAAGAAACGACTGAAGACGCATCTTTTTAACAAACAACATCCATCCATTATCTTCCGCTTTATCCTATATTAGGATCGCGGGGGGTGGGGGGGTTCCTCATGCCCATCCAGGGGAGAACGTTTCGGGCTCTGGGCAGATAGACCCAGGACAGGACACCAATCTATCACTGGGCACACACTCACTCACACAGACACACTCTATATGGGGCAATTTGGAGAACTCACTTGACTTGATCCATGTTTTTGGACTGTGGGAGGAAACCGGAGAACCCGGAGGAAACCCACACGGACACGGGAAGAACATGGAAACTCCACCCAGATGGGGATTCAAACCGGGAATCCCTAGCGCTGAGAGGAGAACATGCCAACCACTAAGCCACCCTTAACAAAAACCTGTTGTTAAAAAATTAATAAATAAAAAAGTGTGTGGGGGTGCAGCATCATATAACGATCAGGTTTAATAATTCTACAGTATAGTTGGTTTTCTTCATAACCTCTGACTTGTAATGTTCTCATTTGTAAGTCGCTTTGGATAAAAAAAAGCGTCTGCTGAATGACTAAATGTAAATGTAATATTATTAAAAATATACATTTTTAATGTTTTTACAGTAGTAATTAATTTTACACATAATTTATCATTCATAATAATAATAATTGGGCGGCACAGTGGTTTAGTGGTTAGCACGTTCGTCTCTCACCGCTAGGGATTCCCGGTTCGAATCCCCATCTGTTTCCATGTTCTCCCTGTGTCTGCATGGGTTTCCTCTGGGTTCTCCGGTTTCCTCCCACAGTCCAAAAACATGGATCAAGTCAATTATTCTTTCATTATCTCCCGCTTTATCCTCTATTAGGTTCGCGGTGGGGTTCCCCATGCCCATCCAGTGGAGAACGTCTCGGGCGCTGGGCAGATACACTCAGGACAGGACGCCAATCCATCACTGGGCACACACTCACTCACACAGACACACTCTATATGGGGCAATTTAGAGAATTCAATTGACTTGATCCATGTTTTTGGACTGTGGGAGGAAAGCGGAGAACCCGGAGGAAACCCACGCAGACACGGGGAGAACATGGAAACTCCACCCAGATGGGGATTCGAACCGGGAATCCCTAGTGCTGAGAGGAGAACGTGCTAACCACTAAGCCACCGTGCTGCCACCTTGTAAGTCGCTCTGGATAAAAGCGTCTGCTAAATGACCAAATGTTTTAAATGTTTTGAAACTGAAAGAATGCGAACAAAATGGCCCAAAATAATGATGTTCGAACCGGGAATCCCTAGCACTGAGAGGAGAACATGCTAACCACTAAGCCACCGTGCCGCCCACATAATTTAGTAACAAAAAAAAACTGCTTTAAGCTCCAAAAAAAAAAAAGAGCCGGCTCTTTTTACAGAGCCGAGCCAAAAGAACCGGCTCTCTGAAAAGTCACAAGTGGGAGCGGGCGGCTCTGCCCCGGGTCCGCCCACGCATCCGATGGCCACGCCCAGAGCCGCACGGGCCTGTCTGCGATTGGCTCCAAGCGCAGAGCCTCGATTCGAATCGCTGTAGCCCCGCCCCTTGCGCGACCGCAGCTCAATGACATCATCGGCAGGAGAAGAGGCTCGAGCCTGCAATGTAGACGAGATAAGTTACTGATCAGATATCAGCCAGCAGACATGTTTAATAAGAACATTATAAACCACTCATAAACACATACAATATTTCAATTATACTAACTCTATTTAAAATGTTCCTAGTTTAAATCTCTTTAATGACTGGATATGTTTTCACCCTCCTCTGTATCTGCTGCTGAGAAATGTGAATTTCCCCAATGTGGGACAAATAAAGGTTTATCTTATCTTATCTTTCATTCATTCATTATCTTCCGCTTTATCCTCTATTAGTGTCGCGGTGGGGTTCCCCATGCCCATCCAGGGGAGAACGTTTCGGGCGCTGGGCAGATACACCCAGAACAGGGCGCCAATCTATCGCTGGGCACACACTCACTCACACAGACACACTCTATATGGGGCAATTTGGAGAACTCAATTGACTTGATCCATGTTTTTGGACTGTGGGAGGAAAGTGGAGAACCCGGAGGAAACCCACGCAGACACGGGGAGAACATGGAAACTCCACCCAGATGGGGATTCGAACCGGGAATCCCTAGTGCTGAGAGGCGAACGTGCTAACCACTAAGCCACCATGCTGCCCTTATCTTATCTTATTTTATCTTTATGGCAAACTAAATTGGACACGCAGACCACAAACAAACTTCATGAAATCCAACGAAAACCGATAACGGACCAAAAACCCACCATGGACGGCGTGTAGACCAAGTCACCTACTCAGAATCGGACACACCAGAATAACTCACCAACACCTAATAAAAGGTGAAACCCCACCGATATGTTCAACCTGCCAAACACCCATCACTGTGAAACATTCGTATAGACTGCCCCCGACACAACAAAGAGACAAGAAGCCCAAATACCAAAAACCATCGAGGAAACTCTCACTTGGGACAACTCAAGAGCGGTGCTGAGATATCTCACAACTATAAAGATAAAAACGGAAATATAGGAGTGACTGGAATATAAGGGGCGGCACGGTGGCTTAGTGGTTAGCACGTCCGCCTCTCAGCGCTAGGGATTCCCGGTTCGAATCCCATCTGGGTGGAGTTACCATGTTCTCCCCGTGTCCGCGTGGGTTTCCAAGGGGAGAACATGGAAACTCCACCCAGATTGGGATTCAAACCCAGGAATTAGATCCTTACAGAAAAATGTCCCATACCGTGGTGCGTAACTCTGAACTGTATAATAGAGTTTATCATGATCATTTAATTAAAATAATAATAATAATAATAAATAAATACATAAATAAATATCTGACTCTACTTTGCATTGCGTGGAACTTTAAACTTGACCCAGCAGCTCATTTTAAGCCTAGTTAGGGAAAAAAAAGGTGAAAAAGCATGTAAACAGAAGTAATCTATAATCCTTACGTAAACACAGGTTTCTATATCACGTACACAAAAAGATCTATATGTAAAAAGGCTCTGCAGACTCGACCCAAATTTCAACATCATTATTTAAAAATCCTGTCAGCAGTTATTTATAAGCTTCAGTTGAATAGAGATTTGTTTCAGATGCACTTAGAACTTGATGTAGACTCAATTATTCACTCGAGCCCTCGGGAAACTGCGTTCATAAAACAAATAGGATTTTTTTATTAGCATAGAGATGGCTCGAAGCAGTTCCAACAGTGGGAAGAAGAGGGATTAATATAAATTTAGGTGGGTGGGGATCACTTGAGAACATATTTAAATGCACAATATTCTGTCTTTTTATCAGCAACTTTATCTGATCAGTGCAGTTGCTATAGCGATGGGGATTGCTAATGGCCAGCTATAGCCCACATACATGGAGAGAAAGAAATTGAAGTACGTCGAGGCAGAAAACAGCGTGTGAACCACTGTACTTAACATCTGGCATAGTCTACTTTAGCGGAAATACAATTATGTGCAGCCGCTTATCATACTCACACAACGGTGCATGTTTTAGCCCAATTTAAATTTCTTTGAAGATCAGCTCATGCGGCTGATTCACTTCCCATGAATTTAACACTGTACTTTAATGCTGGCCATTTAAAACCATGTACATCATTATTTTGGGCCATTTTGTTCGCATTCTTTCAGTTTCAAAACATTTAAAACATTTGGTCATTTAGCAGACGCTTTTATCCAGAGCGACTTACAAGGTGGCGGCATGGTGGCTTAGTGGTTAGCACGTTCTCCTCTCAGCACTAGGGATTCCCGGTTCGAATCCCCATCTGGGTGGAGTTTCCATGTTCTCCCCGTGTCCGCGTGGGTTTCCTCCGGGTTCTCCGGTTTCCTCCTACAGTCCAAAAACATGGATCAATTCAACTGAATTCTCCAAATTCCCCCATATAGAGTGTGTTTGAGTGAGTGAGTGTGTACCCAGCGATGGATTGGCGTCCTGTCCTGGGTCTATCTGCCCAGCGCCCGAGACGTTCTCCCCTGAATGGGCATGGGGAACCCCACCGCGACCCTAATAGAGGATAAAGCGGGAGATAATGAATGAATGAATGAACTTACAAGGTGAGCACAGGGTTCATCACAACATCCCTGGAGCAATGAGGGTTAAGGGTCTTGCTCAAGAACCCACATTGGTAATTGCAGTTGACCTGGGATTTGAACCTCCAACCTTCAGATTGATAGCCCAACGCACTAACCTCTGAGCTACTGCACCCTCAATGTATTTATATTCAGTGATTCTGTTACTGGTGGCAAGTTCTCCTTTCAGCTCTAGGGATTCTTGGTTCGAATCCCAATCTGGATGCAGTTTCCATGTTCTCCCCGCGTCCGTGTGGGTTTTCCTCCGAGTTCTCCGGTTTCCTCCCACAGTCCAAAAACATGGATCAAGTCAATTGGATTCTCCAAAATTGCCCCATATAGAGTGTGTTTGTGTGAGTGAGTGTGTGCCCAGCGATGGATTGGCGCCCTGTCCTGGGTGTATCTGCCCAGCGCCCGAGGCGTTCCCCCCCTCCCCCGCGACCCTAATAGAGGATAAAGTGGAAGATAATGGCTGGATGGATTCTGTTACTTGGTGGATTTGAATGATTTAAATGAACGAATGCTTTTTAAATTTAAATGAACTAAAGCTTTTTATGAGTCAAAGCAGACATGTACTTAGATTGGTAAAATGCTGCAGGATGTTCATATAACTTTAATGACAAGGTCTCTGGACTTCCTGTTAGTGATCACGATTGGCTTCATCCGGCAGCTTTTACTGTGCCAATATAAAATAGGATCGACCATCATATACGACAATGAGAAAGTCAAAGGTGCTCAGAAAACGAGAACTGCAGGTGTACACAACTATTACCTAAAGTCAAGTCCTAAGGAACTCTAAGATTGTAAAAAAGAGTATAGGGAGCGGTAGCTCAATGGTTAGGGTTATCAATGTTGGGTTATCAATCTGAAGGTTGGAGGATAAAATCCCAGGTCCAAAGTGGTAACTGTGGGTCCTTGTGCAAGACCCTTAACCCTCATTGCTCCAGGGATGTTGTGATGAACCCTGTGCTCACCTTGTAAGTCGCTTTGGATAAAAGCATCTGCTAAATGACCAAATGTCAAGATTGAAGTTTATTCATAGATTCATTCATTGGGGCAGTCATGGTAAAGGACTTGTGGTAAAAGAACCAGCCTTGTGACCTGAAGGTCTCTGGTTCGATTCCCGGTCCCTCCATCCCAATCCAGATGGGGATTTGAACCAGGACTCCCTAGCGCTGAGAGGCGAACGTGCTAACCACTAAGCCACCGTGCCGCCTGGTTTGCAAGTTCATTCATTCTTTATCCTATATTAGGGTCGCGGTGGGGTTCCCCATGACCATCCAGGGGAGAACGTTTTGGGCGCTGGGCAGATACACCCAGAACAGGGCGCCAATCTATCGTTAAGCACACACTCACTCACACAGACACTCTATATGGGGCAATTTGGAGAATTCAATTGACTTCATCCATGTTTTTGGACTGTAGGAGGAAACCGGAGAACATAGAGGAAACCCACGCGGACGTCTGCTAAATGACCAAATGTCAAGATTGAAATTTATTCATAGATTCATTCATTGGGGCAGTCATGGTAAAGGAACCAGCCTGAAGGTCTCTGGTTCGATTCCCGGTCCCTCCAAGTACTATGGCTCTAAGTACTATGGCGGAACCTGACCTCAATTGCTCCACGGGCGCCGTATTCAAGGCTGCCCACCGCTCTGGGCATATGTAACAGTGTGTACGTGTGTGTGTGTGTGTGTGTGTGTGTGTGTGTTTCTCTGCAATGATGGGTTAAATGTGGAAGACAAATTCCTCTGTGTGTTCGCACAGTAGGCAAAATAAATCACTTTATCACTTTAGATTATACACTTATAAGCAATGATCATAAAGGTTTGCAAGTTCCATCCATCCATTATCTTCCGCTTTATCCTCTATTAGGGTCGTGAGGGGGTTCCCCATGCCCATCCAGGGGAGAACATTTTGGGCGCTGGGCAGATACACTCAGAACAGGGTGCCAATTTATCGCTGGGCACACATTCACACACACACACACACACACACACACTCTATATGGGGCAATTTGGAGAACTCAATTGACTTTGATCCATGTTTTTGGACTGTGGGAGGAAACCAGAGATCCCGGAGGAAGTCCACGTGGACACGGGGAGAACATGGAAACTCCACCCAGATGAGGATTCGAACCGGGAATTCCTAGTGCTGAGAGGAGAACATGCTAACCACTAAGCCACCGTGCTGCCTGCAAGTTCATTCATTCTTTATCCTATATTAGGGTCGCGGTGGGGTTCCCCATGCCCATCCAGGGGAGAACGTTTTGGGCGTTGGGCACATACACCCAGGACAGGGCGCCAATCCATCGCTGGGCACACACTCACTCACACAGACACACTCTTTATGGGGCAATTTGGAGAACTCAATTGACTTGATCCATGTTTTTGGACTGTGGGAGGAAACCGGAGAACACGGAGGAAACCCACACGGACACGGGGAGAACATGGAAACTCCACCCAGATTGGGATTCGAACCAGGAATCCCTAGTGCTGAGAGGAGAACATGCTAACCACTAAGCCACCGTGCCGCCTGGTTTGCAAGTTATAATTACATAACGGTTTGGTTTCAAATAGAAATGTTGTAGCTAACATCAGTGTTCACATTCAGTCTGAGTGACAGGCTGATCATTCGGTTCAGCTCATGATTACAGAATGAGTTAATACTGCTTCGTATGATGCAAGTCTTAAAATTAAGCTGGTCTTGCTCTAGATACTGCCGTCGCTGCACTCGCTGTTGAGAAGACACTGCCATCTAGTGGTCTGAGTTGCACAGTGCAATTAGCAAGGTCGTTAGCAGGAAGCAGAATCGGAATTCTTTAAGTAGTCCCTGTTGCACCTTTTTCAGAATTTTTAATAAACTATAAGAACAAAGATATAAAGGATAAGTATAATTACCCACAATAAGTGCGTTCAAATATTTAAATACAAAAATATACAATGAGTAAAGTGAGTAAAGACCCTGATCAGGGTCTTAGGGGAGCTGACAACTATTCCATGCTTCATTGGTCTAAAGCAGTGATTCTCAATTATTTTCTGTTAAGCCCCCCCTAGGAAGAAGAAAATATTTTGCGCCCCCCCCCCACACACACACTCATGCACACTCACCTCACCCCCCCACATGATTTATCCCCCCAAATTTATCAAAAATGGGATAAATTATTTTTACACGCCCACTGTAGTATTGTTAGTCTATAAATTAGTATTGTTAGTCTATAGTTGTCTACAAATTTGTTATAAGTACACCTCTTTTATAACAATGTATCCTTATTAACAATAAAGAAAACAAAACAAAAAAAAGAAATATAGATCAACTTAGAACTAAAATAATTTACTTTGTTTTTTAGTTTGTAACAGAAACGAATAAAATCCATATTTAAACGAGAAACATTTTTGAACTGACTGCATTTGATACTGAAAAATGAAATTAAATAAAATCAATAAATAATAATAAATTCAAATTCATCAGCAACATTCATTCAGGAGCTCAATATATTAACTTTAACCTACAAAACTAAAACAACAATTTTTGCTGCTTCTTTTTTTTGGAGGAAGTCAGAACTGATGTCCGTTTTGCAGCACAGCTTTTCTGAAGTAACTTTCATAAAGCGTTAATATTTGCTGGTTATACGAGTCACTTTACGATTTAAAAACTCAAGCGGTTATCAGCGTGATCGGGGTGTAATGTCTTTAAATGACGCCTTCATCTATTTGGCTTCATGCTGTTCGCTGCCAATATTTAAAGACACAGCAGACACATCGGTCTTTCTTCGTCTCCCACCTTCGTAAGAGTGAAGTTACAGTTACAGTGAAGCCAGGTGCTACATACGCTTCGACATTTAGTTTTCGGTTGACTTTTTTTGCTCTCATTATCTTCGTCTCTCTCCGTCTTTCTCTCCTCGTCTCTGTTAAATATTTCTCCATGTTGTCTCTTGAGGGTTTGTTCAGTAAACTTAATATCACTTGCTCTGTGATTTTTTTGTTACGCGCCCCCCCGTGCACCGCACTGCGCCCCCCCAGGGGGGCGCGCCCCACTATTTGAGAAGCACTGGTCTAAAGGCAGGGGAACATCTGGACCGGGTGCCAATGTATCATAGAACATACACACACACAAGTCCATACACACATAAACCTAAGCAAATGTTTATCTAGTGTTAGCATTTTGGAAAAAAAACTGTTTCTAGAAAAAAGAAATTACATTTACATTACATTTGGTCTGCGGCACGGTGGCTTAGTGGTTAGCATGTTCTCCTCTCAGTGCTAGGGATTCCCAGTTGGAATCCAATCTGGGTGGAGTTTCCATGTTCTCCCCGTGTCCGCGTGGGTTTCCTCCGGGTTCTCCGGTTTCCTCCCACAGTCCAAAAATATGGATCAAGGTCAATTAAATTCTTCAAATTGCCCCATATAGAGTGTGTCTGTGTGAGTGAGTGAGTGTGTGCCCAGTGATAGATTGGATAGAATGGATGGATGGATGGATGGATGGAGTAAAGTGGCAGTGTTAAATGAAATATAGAATATACCTTAAGCTTTTTTTAATTCATTCATTCATCCATTATCTTCCGCTTTTTCCTCTATTAGGGTCGCGGGGGGTTCCCCATGCCCATCCAGGGGAGAACATTTCGGGCGCTGGGCAGATACACCCAGGACAGGGCGCCAATCTATCGCTGGGCACACACTCACTCACTTAGACACGCACACATACACAGAACATGGAAACTCCACCCAGATGGGGATTCGAACCAGGAATCCCTAGTAGCTTTTTTTTTTTTAATGATTTATTTATTATATATTATAAGTTATATACACATATTAGACGTGTGAATCACATGGGTAAACAATAAGGCTAGTAAAGGTCAGTGGTGGCTAACTGATAAATTATTATAGCCGTGCTCGCCCATCTTTTGGTTTGTAAACTGGTAAATTTCAGCAATTTCAGCGAAAACAAAAAGGTTAATAAATGTTTGCAGAATAATAGATTATACTTGGAATAATTTCGGACATAGAGCTCCTAAAGCTAGGTGTCCAAACACAAGGCAAATAAATCACACTGCGTATGTGGACAACATATTATTATAGAAATGATTGATTAATTTCTATTTTTTACAGCTATGATTTGGAAAAAATAGAAAACACTTTAACTTTCACTATCATTTCGACACAGGACAAAAGACCGAAACAGAACCTGCACAGAATAACAGAATGTTAAAGGTGTTACTGACTTAGTAACATGCACACTCACAATAACACTTACATAATGACTTACTCTCTTACTCACTCACATACCCTCTCTCTCTCTCTCTCTCTCTCTCTCTCTCTCTCTCTCTCTCTCTCTCTCTCTCTCTCTCTCTCTCTCTCTCTCTCTCTCTCTCTCTCTCTCTCTCTCTCTCTCTCTCTCTCTCTCTCTCTCTCTCTCTCTCTCTCTCACACAGGGAGAATTTGTATAACATACCAAACATAGGGCGGTATCCAAGGTGCAGAGAGAACGGCCATCTTGCATCGGCGTGTTCTTTTGCCTTTTCAAAAATCAAAAAGATCTAAACAACACTTAATATTAATAATTGAATGTGTTTCTATAAGTAATAAATCAGAAATGTAAAACTGAATCAGAACCAACCACATTGTCCGGCGACCCTAATAGAGGATAAAGCGGAAGATAATGGATTGATGGATAATAATAATAATGATAATAATTTGAAACAAGACTAAGTCTTAGAAGGTCCTGGGTTTGATTCCTAGACCTTTCTGTGGGATGTTTGCATGCTCTCCCTGAAAATGTTTACATTTTCACTGGAAGTTTCATTCATTCATTCATTCATTCATTAATTATCTCCCGCTTTATCCTATATTAGGGTCGCGCGGGGGGGGGGGGGGGGTTCCCCATGCCCATCCAACGTTTCGGGCGCTGGGCAGATAGACCCAGGACAGGGCGCCAATCCATCGCTGGGCACACACTCACTCACTCACTCACACAAACACACTCTATATGGGGCAACTCAGTTGACTTGATCCATGTTTTTGGACTGTGGGAGGAAACCGGGGAACCCGGAGGAAATGGAGGTTTTAGTTATTCAGAATTGAAATACATGCATGAAGAATTTATTTGTTTATTATCTTTTGCTAAATCCTGTATTAGAGTACACGCACTCACTTAGAAACACTATATGAGGCAATTTCTATATAAAAAAAATAGTTGCCCCCTTAGTTGTGTTTATTGGGTTCTGCAAACACTGTGTCTGACTTAATACAAAAAAAAAAAAAAGATCAGTGTTTCATGTGTAACAGAGGTTACACATATGGATGCATCACTCCTTGGAGGGCATTGAAAGAAGCAGAGATAAGTCCACAAGACACAGAGAATTGCTCATTCATTCATTTTCTAATCCGCTTATCCTGATCAGGGTCTTAGGGGAGCTGATAACTATTCCATGCTTCATTGGTCTAAAGGCAGGGGAACATCTGGACCGGGTGCCAATGTATCATAGAACATACACACACACACACACACAAATCCATACACACATAATCCTAAGCAAATGTTTATCTAGTGTTAGCATTTTGGAAAAATTTGGTCATTTATTAGATGCTTTTATCCAAAGTGACTAACAAGGTGAACACAGGCTTAATCACAACATCCCTGGAGCAATGAAGCTTAAGGGTCTTGCACATTGGCAACTTCAGTGGATCTGGGATTTGAACCCCCAACCTTCAGATTGATAGCCCAATGCTAACCACTGAAGTACCACGTCCTCAAAAATGACCAATATAATTGGTAGATGCTCCTTTTATACTTCACCTCAGCTGTAAACAGTTCAACTGCCAATCAGATTGCGGTTTTTGCCACCAGGACTCACTGTGCTGTTCCATGAGGTTTTCCATTTGACTGTGAATGGCGTTAATGGTTCAGTGACGTTGGAAACGTGCCTGTGTTGATGATTCACCACCAAGATAGCGATGAACATCTGACTGCTGACATCTTTCTAGAATGTTCTCTGTGTGGCGTACTTGTGTTTTCCGCTGACAAGATAGCACATTGCCAGAAAAGTACCGAAACACAAAGGCTTTTGAGACAGCCATGTACATTTGCAAGCACCATTGCTATTTGAAAGATGCAGGGGGAGGGCATGAAAATAAACCATTGGTGGGGTGTAAGATAGCAATGAGCATCATGATATACCTTGCAGAGGGTGTAAGGTAGGCCCTATATGTCACCACCATCTAAACGGTCCTTTGTCTATTACTAACTTTTCTTAATTATTCACGGGTGTGTTTTGGGGTAATGTGCAATAAATCAATCAGCATGTCACTTGCTGTTCCCCAAGATCCAGGTGCACTCTGACTTTGGTGGGTTGATATTTCAACTATGGCGGTTTTTGCCACCAGGACTCACTGTGCTGTTCCATGAGGTTTTCCAATTGACTGTGAATGGTTCAGTGGTGTTGGACATGTGCCTCTGTTGATGATTCAGCGATGAAAATCTGACTGTTGACGTCTTTCTGTGAAGTTCTCCATCAGTGGTGCACTTGTGTTTTCTGCTGACAAGATAACACATTGCCAAAAAAGTACCGAAACACAAAGCATTTTAAGACGGCCATGTACATCTGGGTAGATACATTCACAAGCACCATTGCTATTTGAAAGATGCAAATCAAAAAAAGATTAGATGGTGGCGACATATAGGGCCTATCTCTAAATAAACCATTGGCAGGGTGTAAGATAGTGATGAGCATCATGACGTACCTTGCGCAGGGTGTAAGGTAGGCCCTATATGTCGCCATCATCTAAACGGTCCTTTGTCTATTACTGATTTTTCTTAGTTATTCATGGGTGTGTTTTGGGAGCGACTATGGTAGATGTAAACAAGCAGATTTTCATCTCTGAATCATCAACAGAGGCACATGTCCAACACCACTGAACCATTCACACCATTCACAGTCAATTGGAAAACCTCATGGAAGAGCACAGTGAGTCCTGGTGGCAAAAACTTACATAGTTGAAATATCAACCCACCAAAAGCGCATCTGCTTCTCAGGGAACAGCAAGTGACATGCTGATTGGTTCATTGCACATTACGCCCAAAACACACCCATGAATAATTAACAAAAATCCGTAATAGACAAAGGACCGTTTAGATTCTGGCGACATATAGGGCCTATCTCTAAATAAACCGTTGGCAGGGTGTAAGATAGCAATGAGCATCGTGACGTACCTGGCACAGGGGGTAAGAAGGGCCCTACCATAGTTGCCACCATCTAAACAGTCCTTTGTCTATTACCCATTTTCCCAACACTGATAGATGAACATGTTTTAATTATACTGTAGGTCCAGAAATAAAAAAGCTGAACTTGATTAGGGGACCTGGATCCAGCAGGCTATTGTGCAGTGTGTATCTTCTTGATCTGAAATTGTTCCTCATCATGTGTGAACAACTGTGTAAATTCCCATCTGCTTTACAGCGACAGATGCCAGAGCATACCTGATGGTTCCTGAACTAAGGAATGACTTTTAATTATAGCTGAGGGTTTCTCTAATTATGAAGTAGGAGAGACATTAGCCTGTAGCCTCCAGTGAAATCCCCATCTGCTTCTACTGGCACAGAGCTGAGCTCTGGTCTGTATTAGATCATTGTTCTTCGGTGGTTAGCTGGGTTCCACCAGGCAGATACGTTTGTAATATAATGAAACACAATAGAAGGCAATCAAACTGATTTAACCTTTGAATGTTCTTGGAATTGAAGTTTTCGTTGGTGGGTAGTGTCTCATGAATTTTGTAAACTATAGTTCAGTAGGTAATCCAACTGGCTGGAGTTTTTATGCTCATAAACTTCAGCGACGAGATGTGTGATTTAATTTAGCGGCTTGATTATTTGAAACTGTCTGACTTCATTAATCATGGATATTTCCAGAGAGAGTTTATATTAAGAACCTAAATATAAACCAGCATCGTTTCTAATTGTCTCCAACAACTGTTGTTCCCCCCCATTCATCTCTTTTAAATTTTTTTCCCATCCATCCATTATCTTCCGCTTTATCCTCTACTAGGTTCACAGGGGGGTTCCCCATGCCCATCCAGGGAAGAACGTTTCAGGTGCAGGGTAGATGCATTCACTTACACAGACACACACACATACACACACTATATGGGGCAATTTGAAGAATTCAATTGACCTTGATCCATGTTTTTGGACTGTGGGAGGAAACCGGAGAACCCGCATTGGGAAACTCCACCCAGATTGGGATTCGAACCAGGGATCTCTAGCGCTGAGAGGTGAACATGCTAACCACTAAGCCACCGCGCCCTTTCTAAAAAAAGTTTCTTTATATAAATTTAACTCATCCGTGCAGTGAAACACACACATACACACACCGAGTGAAGTGAGCACACGTTCCAAAAGCAGTGGGCAGTCCTGTACACAACTGGGGTAGGTGCTTTGCCCCTGGGCACTTTACTCCTGGTACTTCGCAGTACAGGGAATCGAACCAGCGCTTCAAAAAAAGTCCGAAAATCTTATAACAGTGGAACGAATATTGTTTTTGACATGAATGGATTTATAAGTAAGATAAATAATTTGTTTTATGAACTTTTTCTTATTTTAAAAAATCTACACAAGATAAATTTACTCATTATTCATTCATTCATTCATTCATTCATTCATTATCTCCCGCTTTATCCTCTATTAGGGTTGCGGTGGGATTCCCCATGCCCATCCAGGGGAGAACATCTCGGGCGCTGGGCAGATAGACCCAGGACAGGGCGCCAATCCATCGCTGGGCACACACTCACTCACACAAACACACTCTATATGGGGCAATTTTGAGAATTCAATTGACTTGATCCATGTTTTTGGACTGTGGGAGGAAACCGGAGAACCCGGAGGAAACCCACGCAGACACGGGGAGAACATGGAAACTCCACCCATATGGGGATTCGAACCGGGAATCCCTAGCGCTGAGAGGCGAACGTGCTAACCACTAAGCCACCGTGCCGCCTTTACTCATTATATTGCCAGATAATTTTACTAGAATTCAAAGTCAAAGTAGGCTTTATTGTCAATTCCTTCACATGTTCTATACATACAAATTAATCGAAATTACGTTCCTCGCTGTCCCACGGTTACAAGACATTTATGACATAAAACAAGAAAGTGAAATGCAGTGTGATGTAACGGAATTCAACAGTAAAAATGTTTAAATACTATAATTATGTAGTAATAATGAAAGGCAATGTAAATGCGATTTAAATAGTAACAGTAATTCTGTACATTTATTATTATTCATTCATTCATTACCTTCCGCTTTATCCTCTACTAGGGTCGCGGGGGGGGGGGGTCCTCATGCCCATCCGGGGAGAACGTTTTGGGCGCTGGGCAGACACACCCAGGACAGGGCGCCAATCTATTGCTGGGCACACACTCACTCACACAAACACACTCTATGGGGCAATTTGGAGAACTCAATTGACTTGATCCATATTTTTGGACTGTGGGAGGAAACGGAGAACCCGGAGGAAACCCACGCGGACACAGGGAGAACATGGAAACTCCACCCAGATGGGGATTCGAACCGGGAATCCCTAGTGCTGAGAGGCGAATGTGCTGACCACTAAGCCACCGTGCCGCCATTATTATTATTATTATTATTATTATTATTATTATTATTATTATTACCACCCCTATATTCGCTTCATCTGTTTGTCTACTAAAAAGTTTGTAAATGCGATTTCACCCACGTCCCATTATCCGATTAAGCTGAGGTCGACACACCCAGGACAAGGCGCCAATCAATCGCTGGGCACACACTCACACAGGAACCCACACACTATTTAAGAGCAATTTAGAGCAGCTTATTCACCTTAAATCCATGTTTTTGTACTTTGGGAGGAAACTGGAGAAAACTCAGAGAAATATAGATTTACTAGCATTACAGAAACTTGTTTGAAATGTAGAAGCCAGGCGGCACGGTGGCTTAGTGGTTAGCAGGTTCTCCTCTCAGCGCTAGGGATTCCTGGTTCGAATCCCAATCTGTTCTCCCAGAGTCCGTTTGGGTTTTCTCAGGGTTCTCTGGTTTCCTCCCACAGTCCAAAAAAAAGAAAACATGGAGCAAGGTCCATTGAATTCTCCAAATTGCCCCATATAGAGTGTGTGTTTGTCCAATGATAGATTGGCACCCTGTCTTGGGTGTATCTGCCCAGCGCCCGAAACGTTCTCCCCTGGATGGGCATGGGGAACCCACCCGGGATTCTAGTAGAGGATAAAGTGGAAGGTAATGGATGGATGTTATTGGCATTCCTGTTGCTTATGAGATGAGTTCTAGGTAATAAAGTCAAGTTTATTAGCGGAACTGCCGGCCGGTGTGTTAATCAGAAGCAGAAGATGAGATGAGGTTTTTTGGTCTGGGCTTATATTGTGGTACACATGCCCACACCATGCCGCCCTTCCCTCTCTGTGTAAAGGACTAAATAGCAATGAATTTGCCTATATCTTAAACATGCACCCACATCTGGACCAATCACTGTACACTGATGTCATCACTCGTTCCTTTTGTGCTCTAATCATAATTCAGTGCATGGCAGGACAGATCTTTTATTTTTTATGAATACATTTTTGTGTGCTGCTCAAAACACCAGTGTGAGTGCTGACAGATCTACAAAAGAAAGAAATTAAAAAAAGCAGCTTCCTAATCTGCCCTCACCCTCAGTTGGAAAAACGTCTTTGTCATTTATTATGCAGCTTAATAAAAAAGTTATGTAGTAAATCCTGTGTGAATGTCAAACTGAAGTCAATAGGTATTTGTCACTGTAGATTTCTCCTCATATCGTCCCCAGTCTGGGGCACTGTTGTTTCATCTGCCATAAACACGAACAGCCAGATGCTACAGCACATTAATATTCATGAGTGTATATTACCTGAGAGATCACATGCAAGTGTGTGGTCGCTGAATAATGAAACAGGAGGAACACATAAGAACATTAAACAGAGGAAGTGCACTATTCTTTTGTATTAGAACTAGTGTGTTTGTGTTTGTGTGTGTGTGTGTGTGTGTGTGTGTGTGTGTGTGTTATTAGATACATTCTTGAAAATAGTCACAATAACATGCATCTCTCTTATAAAATACCAAACCTCTTACTATTGCACTAGTTATATTTTATGAATCTACCTCAGGTAATATACACACACACACACACACACACACACACACATATATATATATATATATATATATATATATTCCATCCATTATCTTCCGCTTTATCCTCTATTAGTGTCGCGGGGGGGCGGAATCCCCATGCCCATCCAGGGGAGAACGTTTCGGGCGCTGGGCAGACACACCCAGGACAGGGTGCCAATCTATCTCTGGGCACACACTCACTCACACAGACACACTCTATATGGGGCAATTTGGAGAACTCAATTGACTCGATCCATGTTTTTGGACTATGGGAGGAAACCGGAGAATCCGAAGGAAACCCACGCGGACACGGGGAGAACAAGGAAACTCCACCCAGATGGGGATTCGAACCGGGAATCCCTAGCGCTGAGAGGAGAACATGCTAACCACTAAGCCACCATGCTGCCCTATTTGTGTATATATATATAACCTCTAATAACATTTATAATATAATATCTGATCTCATAAGCTTCCGCTTAATCCTATACTAGGGACTCGAATTGGACTAGGTCATCACTAACATGCTAATCACAAAGCCACCAAGCCGTCCGCATGTTTACATGTGTATCTAATGTAATCAATCAGTCTTATAAAATATGATTTTTTTCAAACCTCTTAAACCTGTACTTTATTTTGATCTTTATGAACACAGTAATCCGAAGTTCTGAATCTGTAGACCTTTTCATGTAGCAACATGTCACAACATCCTTCACTGGCAATAATGATAGCTTTGGATAGCTTGTGTCTAGATTTTAAGTTTTGCTTTTTTAACTTAAAAAATTGGAAACGAGGACTTGGACACGATGGCTCCGAGGACTTGGATGCACATATTTCTGTGTGTAAGAAAAACAGATCACATCATATTCATTCATTCATTATCTCCCGCTTTATCCTCTATTAGGGTCGCGGTGGGGTTCCCCATGCCCATCCAGGGGAGAACGTCTCGGGCGCTGGGCAGATAGACCCAGGACAGGGCGCCAATCCATCACTGGGCACACACTCACTCACACATACACACTCTATATGGGGCAATTTTGAGAATCCAATTGACTTGATCCAATCCAATCCGCCAATACATCGCTGGGCAACATCACATCATATTATCAATAAAAAAACCTATGGATAACGTAACAGTAATATGCTTTTTAAACACATTTCTGCAATAAAATTTTATGAATTACTTATTTTTTGGTTGTTTCCGGTTTATGAACCGAATCTGTTAAACTCATCTTGGCCGTATTGTTTATTTAAGTAAGTAAATTAAGGCAAATAAAATTTTATTTATAACCCACTCTATATACAACCTTCGTTGACCAAAGTGCTGTACACACAAACACCTAAAAAAACTATACAACCATTCATTCATTCATTCATTCATTCATTCATTATCTCCCGCTTTATCCTCTATTAGGGTCACGGTGGGGTTCCCCATGCCCATCCAGGGGAGAACGTCTCGGGCGCTGGGCAGATAGACCCAGGACAGGGCGCCAATCCATCACTGGGCACTCACTCACTCACACACACACTCTATATGGGGCAATTTTGAGAATTCAATTGACTTGATCCATGTTTTTGGACTGTGGGAGGAAACCGGAGAACCCGGAGGAAACCCACGCAGACACAAGGAGAACATGGAAACTCCACCCAGATGGGGATTCGAACCGGGAATCCCTAGCGCTGAGAGGAGAACATGCTAACCACTAAACCACCGTGCCGCACTATACAACCAAAACTAGGTAATTCAAATGAGTAGTATAAAATACATAAGACACAGATAAGATAACATACAGTAAAAGAAAATAAAATCATCTTTTTTTAATGGCTGCGTAACGTCCATGTGGGGGCAGTAAAGGACAACCAAGCAAGGCTTTTCTCCTCTGGAGACAGTCACTATGTTCTAATGAAGCTAGACTTTGTAATGATTACAGTTTCCAGAGGTTTTGCTGTCCTTTAAGACGGTTCTCCTCCCTGTTGAGCATCTTCTGTTGAATACACACACACACATAGCAGTACACATCGGGCCCATGCCAATTCTCTCAGGAATACAATGACAAATCTGCGTAAATCTTAAGGACACAACCAGGCGGATTAATCTATTGACAGCAGCCAGAGAGCAGCTGCTATTTCAGTGTAGTCTGCCAGTAATAACAGAGCAGGAAAGCCTTATACAAATACAAATAGTCGCTTACATACAGTTCTATGGCACGATGGGTAGAATTCATTCATATCATTATCTTCATAATCCTGTACTAGAACAGGACAAGACAGGGCAGGGTGCCAATCTATCGCTGTACACACTCACTCACATAGACGCACACTATATAGCAATTTACAGCATTCAATCCACCTTGATCCATGTTTTTGGACTGTGGGAGGAAACCAGAGAACCCTGAGGAAACCCACACGGTCAGGGAGAGAACATGGATACTCCACCCAGATTGGGATTCGAACCCCAGCGCTGAAACGTGCTAAGCCGTGATTAGAAATCAAACATTTCCATCCATCCATATCTGCTTTATCCTGTACTAGTATTGTGGGGGGGGGGGGGGGGGGGTTCTCCATGCCCATCCAGGGGAGAAGGTTTCAGGCGTTGGGCAGATACACCCAGGACAGGGTGCCAATCTATCACTGGACACACACTCACTCACACAGACACACTCTATATGGGGCAATTTGGAGAATTCAATCGACCTTGATCCATGTTTTTAGACTGTTGGAGGAAACCGGAAAACCCGGCGGAAACCCACACAGACACGGGGAGAACATGGAAACTCCACCCAGATTGCGATTCGAACCGGGAATCCCTAGTGCTGAGAGCCGTGGTTAGACATCAAACATTTATTTATATATATAATATAGGCGGCACGGTGCCATAGTGGTTGGCACGTTCGCCTCTCAGCACTAAGGATTCCCCATCTGGGTGGAGTTTCCATGTTCTCCCCATGTCCACGTGGGTTTCCTCCGGGTTCTCCGGTTTCCTCCCACAGTCCAAAAACATGGATCAAGTCAATTGAGTTCTCCAAATTGGCCCATATAGTGTGTTTGTGTGAGTGAGTGTGTGCCCAGTGATAGATTGGCGCCCTGTCCTGGGTCTATCTGCCCAGCGCCCGAAACGTTCTCCCCTGGATGGTCATAGGGAACCCCACCGCGACCTTAATAGAGGATAAAGCGGGAGATAATGGATGGATGGATGGATGGATATATATATACATTAGTGTTTTCAATACCATTACATTTTAAAATGACTACATATAAAGGGTTAAAGTCACCTAGTTTATAAAACGGTGATCTATCAAAATATTGTTGACAGTGGCTTTAGCAGCTGTATGTAACCTTTAGGTGGAACTGCTCTGTCATGCAGCTGTCAGGCCAGTATCAAGTGGCTAGATCTAGATGAGAAAGTGCCGACAGGTTCAAAGATGGATTGTGCATGAAATAAAGTCATTACATGCCCAACTAAACACATATAAGGTCGAGCAACAGAATGCTTATGTCTATATAGTGATCAGTGAGACCAGCGAACTGTATGCACCACCACTGCTGCACCCAATCTATTCCTGCTAAACCATCACACTCTACCATGTCATTATCAATGTCAGTGGCACTGATCTGCTGAGAATAGTCTATCACCCAAACAGTATGCATGCTGGTTCTGTTGGG